>PVIW01000097.1:0-681588 GCA_004026585.1 Noctilio leporinus | reverse complement strand
AACCAACTGCATTAAAATGTAAAACTCCTAGTCATCAAAAGCCACTACAAAGTTCAAAGATAAGCCACTAGCTGGAAGATGGTACTGGCACACATAACCCACAAAGACTGACATCTGGGGTTGCCTTTCAAGACTGGACGAGAACACAGTCGAGCCAGTGGAAAACTGGTCAGAAGTACCAAAGAACAGGTACTTGCAACTGATGAGCAAACAGCCACTTAATATGTGCTCAAGCTCACTTGTAATCAGAGTGATTAATGAAACAAGTTCTCTTTCACACCCATCAGATTTGCAAATTGTTGAAGTGTGACCTTCTTAAGTGGCCAGAGAATATGGAGTTACAGGCCCAGAGGGGAGGAACTCAAAAGAGTCTGCCAATCCCACTGCCCTTGGACCCAGCCAGCCCCTTCAGAACATGCCCTGGGCCGGGGGAACCTGGGAAAACCATGCACAGACCATGCACAGAACATTCACTGTGACATGGCTTTTAACACAGAATTACAACACTGCAAGACGTCCTAACTGCTCATCAGAAGGAGGATGGACAAAAACCCTGGGTACACCCACACGATGGAATACTACCCCGCTGCAACTGCAGTGGCATGCACCACCATGGAAAAGTCAGAGAAAGTTAGCACTTAGTGAAAAATGCATGTTGCAAAGCATCACAGGACAACGGATACATACAGAGACGTGAACGTGTTTTTGAAAATGTAGGGGAAAGGAAAAGATGAAATCCAAGAAAGCGTTTGCCCGCTGACGAAGACCCACGATAAACTTAAACCGGAAGAATTCTTTCCATAAGGCAATCTGAAGGAAGCAGGAAAAAATATCAGAAGTCAATGGAGCTGAGTGGAAGGCATGTAAGCTTTCTTTGTGTGACTCTCAGCATTTTTTTCTATTCTTTAAAAAAAAGTCTCATTAATAAAATTTATTACAAAGAATAAAAATTATGCTACTATTTGAGAAAAATCTATGAAAGACATATGGAACTACTTACTAATAATATTCTAGCTTCAAACTCCCATCAATTATAAAAGAATGAAGAGATAGAAAGGGGGGAAAAAGAGCAAAGGCAAGGACATCCATCTGGGAGATTCAGTCTTTTATGAACTCTTTTCATTTTCTGAAAGGCAGCAACAGTTGCAGAGTAGCAGCGGATTGTGGAGGGAAAAAATAAACATGTCTCATGAGATGGATTTACCCACCCAACTTATTAAGCCATGACATTCCAAAAATAAAAATAGCCAGGCCTACCCAGAAGGTCAGATATTTTTTAAACACTCACTCTCTGAGACCAGGGTGGGAGGAGCCACGGTAGAGCCGTCCTGTTCAGAACAGCGCATGTCATCTGCCTCCTGCCCATTAGCACGTGGCTGCAGTTGCGGGAGACTGAGCCAGGACCAGGGCAGCCAAGGCTGTGATCTGTCATACCCAGTCACAACTGCCAAATGCCTACCACTGTAACTGGCTGTGTGACTTCAGACAAGTGAATTACCCTCTCTGAGCTAAAAGTCTCCATGTGTAAAACTAGGGTAGCTCCACCTCCCAGATAGGATGGCTGAGGTATAGAGGAATACATCTGTCTGTTGATAACATGCACTTGGGGTTCAATAAATAGTACTAGTGTATGTTACTCCTTCCCTATACATATTCTCCCTGACTCTCCTCAAAACACTGGTGCTGTCAAGTAGTATTCAGACAAGGCCAGGTCCCTTTTCTCTCCCTGCTTCCCTAGAACAGGTGCGGCTTAAGTAGATGGGAAGCCTGCTAGAATTGCAGCTGGCTAACGGACAGCGATGGCCACTTAGGTCCACACCAAGTGAGACAGACACCAAGTTTTAAGAACACAGTTAAGGCGTTCACCACGTGACTCTGGTTGTGTGTCTTCTAACACACGACAGTCCCAGGCTGATTATTCCTAACGAGCTCTGCTTGGATCATTCAACAGCAGCGGAACTATTAACATGAACCCACCCTCTAAACGAGGTAGCGACCAAGTAGGTCAAAAGAGAAAGGCACATGGGATTTACCCTTGGGATCTGGGGGAGTCTCTCCACGTCTCTGGGCCTCAGTTTCCGCTGCGTAAAATAAGATAGAAATAGATGACATTCAAGTTCCCTGTCAATGCTTAACCCGCTATTCTTGTTTGTGTGGGCATCCATATCCAGTTCTCATGACAGGCAAACACTCACCCTCTGTCCATCCTGGATACACTCTTTAGCATTTAAATATAATGCCTAGGATTGACGCAGAGCACCTCCTCTAAAGAACTGAAAACCTCCCTATAAGGTAGGTACTAAAGATGGTTCCTCTGTCTTAAATGCATAGGCTAAGACCCAAGATCAACCAGCCTGGCAAAAAGAAGGCTGGAGCTGACCCAAGAAGCCAGCTTTCCGGTCCTGGATGACACTTAGTTCTTGCCTCTGCACTTCAGAACCCTGACCTCCCCTGGCATCCCCTGGGAGATGTGGTCCCACACTTCCCTGCAACAGGAGATCACCTCCCAAGGGCCAGCAATCAGACCTGTCTCCCATCCCTATTGATTCAGGGACCTTCCCAGTTCACTTCCACAACCTTCCCTCAGATCTCAGCAAATGAATGGCTGGCTAGCTTATCACTTCTGATTAGGGCAGAATCTCTGCCAAGAAAATCAAAACCACCAGCCTGGTACCACTAAACAAGAAGGGAATACACATTAACCAGTGCGTCTTTTTAAATTTTCTTAAGTAGCTTTAATCCACTAAACTGGTCCGTTTGCTTCTACAATCGGCTCCTGCAAGCGCCCTCCCCCGTGCTGAGCCTGATGACAGGCGCTCCATCATGAGGAATTAGCTGATTTCTTGAGCAAATGACTTTTGTACATGCAGCAAGTGCCAGCATTAAGCAGCATTTACCGCTGGAGTCTCCACTTGTGTGCGTGTCTGAATGAGCATGGCTTTCTCAGGGAGCAATTTACCTCCGTGAGAGATTCGGTAAATCAAAGGTGCAAGCCAAGCAAACTAACCGGTTCGGGTTTCCAGATCTCGGAGGGCAGCTTACGACAGTGGAGAAAACAGAGCCTCCGTTTCCTCCTCTATAACAGAGATGGAGCGGACCCAGCCTCAATGAGCTCCCTGGGTATTTTGTCCATCTTGTTATTGGGGTCCCATAGTCACAGATGAGAAAACATTAGAACTCACACAGTATCATTCACATCACAAAAACTTCTTCACACACACACTTATTAATAGAGGCCACAAGATTAGCCAGAATTCATTTGTTAAGGGTACTATTATTGACTAACTAAAACTTACTACTATACAAAGACTAGACGTAATGTAGGCATGTGTCATTATACCAGACATATGGTGATATTGTAGTTCCATGGTTAGTACTTAGAGGAAGGGTGATCCAGTATAAAAGGATACACTTCGAAATGAACACAATAGAATCCTACCAGGTGAGATGAGAGATCAGGAGAAGGGAGCTGCTCATTAAGAAATGATTTTTCAAGAAAACAAGTATGCCTCACCGTGTAGCTTGGGTTTAGGCTACTCAGGTGCTCAGCTCCGCACCTCATCACTGGACAGCAGTCAATCGCTGCTGGGTTGTCAACAGGTTCAGACCCTCCAGCCTGTGCCATCTTCAATCCCCTGACATGCGGTTGGTTCCCGCCCTCTCTTGTTTTGTGCATCTGTCCTTGCAAAGTGACCAGCGGCCTCCCACGCCTCCCAGTCATTCAATGCGGAGGTTCCTGTTCAATCTTTACTTTGCACCCATTTCTGTTCCATTGGACCAACTGGATCGCTCCCTCCTCCGGAAACTCCATTCTTGCGGCCTCCCCCACACTTCCGGCTCCCTGACTGCTTGTCCTCAGTTACCTTGGAGGCTCCTCTCCCTCTACCCACCCTTCAACCGCCTCCAGCGTCCTGCTGCCTGTCTGCTGGAAAGGTAGCTACTTCTGCCCTGGATAAGCCACCCCATCTGCCATTAGGTTCACGGCTCGAAGTAAAAACTTCAAATGGAGTCCAGTACTTTAGACCATAACCTCAGGGGTAGAAGCTTGCCTCCAGAGCTCTGGGGCACCAGGACTCTGCATATAACACAAGCCGTCAGCAGTATCTGACACAGCTGACCATGAGGCAAATCCTACGTTTTACAATGACCCATTCTCTCAGAGCCAGCTAACGAAAAAATCAAGGTTATACACAGGTTATGGGGGAGAGAAACCAGGTCAAGTGCACCTAGTTGCTGAAAACACTTGCAAGAGTCAACCTTCTATTTCTGCTTTGCCTGGGGCAGGACACTGTCCCCGCCAAGCCACCCAGCTTCCATCCGCAGGGAGGCTGACTTCCCCTCTCTCCACGGTGGATCCCAAACCATCAGCACCCTATACTTGAACTCTGTTTGTTTCTTTCTGTATCCAGGGAGTAGCGACAGCTGCATCAAAGACAGTGGCATTTTGGGCCGGGACAGTCACAGGACAAAGGAGCAAGCCCTGTGAGGGTGGTCCGGCAGAACAGACGGGCCTAAAAGGGGTTTAGTCAAGGGTCTGCCTCTGTCATTGATGGAACGCCAGCCACCAGCTCCCCTACTTCTGCACGCCCCAACCAACAGCCTAGCGTGTTTACCAGTATGGAGGGTGGCATCCCTCCAGAGGCTCTGGACGTGAACAGAAGACTGGCTTCGTGTGAACCTGCCAAGACACTTTAGCGAGCAGCAACGATCTGGGAAATGCCAACAACATAAATAAACATAACAAACCAGAATTGCCAACACAGCTCAAGAGACGCTCCCTGTCTCTTTTGTTGATCAAGTGCCTTTTTGGTCAAGACTGGAGAGATTTCTTTTTTTTTTTTGAAGAGAAATGAGGCAAGGGATCCAGCTTCTCACTGAACGTACGTGACATAATCAGCTCCGACAGGAGCCAACCCCTGCCTGGCACAGTTCACTTTCCACTTCACGTCACCATCCACCCCATGCTGTACCGATGATAATGCATTCACGGACAGCCAGGACTCTCCAGCCAGGGGGAAAAGTTTCACCTAATAAACAAAACAGAAACCCAAAGCCAGTGCCAGAAAATAAAACATTTTGTTTCATTTTTATAAACGGACTACTTGATCTTTCATGGAGTTTTATAGCCAGGAATGCCAATCAAGATTTTTTCCCCCCTAAATGGATCTTTCAAACAACCCTGTGTCCCGAATCGCGGAGAACTCCTTCAAAAAACCAGTAAGAAAACTGCAAACAAAGCAAGAAAAGAATAAAGGAAATAATCATGTCACCAAATATGAAGATGGCTAATAAACAAATGAAAAGATAAACCTCATCACAGGTAGTTAAACAAGTTCGACTGGAAATGCCATCTTTTAAAGCAACCCAATGAGAAGAAATTAAAAAGATGGATAATATCAGAAGCTGGCATGGCTGTGAGGAAACAAGCACTCTCATGCGATTGGAGGCTATAAATTGGCACAGCCTCCCTGGAAGCACCGGCAGTGACCTGCACTATTTATTCCAAGCTTACCTTTGGACTCACCTATTCCATTTCTAGGAATTTACCCTTGGGAATATATAAGGCTTTTTCTTATCTTTACATTGTTATTCATAAAAGCTCAAAAGACCTTCGATATCTACCAAGAAGGAGATGGGTAAATGTGATGTGGCATGTTCATCGTATAGCACTGCAGCCTTTAAGAAGAACCCAAGAGGGCCCTGGCTGGTGGTGCAGTGGATAAGGTGCCAGCCTGCGAACCCAAAGGTCGCTGGTTCCATTCCCCAGCCAGGGCAACATAACCAGGTTGCAAGCCAGGTCTCCAGCCAGGTTCTCAGCTGGAGGAAGGTGAAAGGCAACTATATATTGATGACTCTCTTCCTCTCTGCCTCCCTCCCTACCCCTCTCTCTCTAATAGTAGTAAAATCTTTAAAAAAAGAAGAAGAAGAAGAAGAACCCAAGAGCCAGAATGTAGTGATGTGGAGAATTTCTACAATGCAGGCTGAGGGGGAAGCAAGCCGTAGAACTTGTATAGCATAATCCACTTTTGTTTATCCTAGAGATACGAGGAGTATACAGGCACCTGCGCTGACGTTTGTTACCTGCAGTGTCCTAGGCAAGGAGCTGAGAGGTCCTTCAAAAATATACATATATTTTCTATTGGTGTCTTGGCTTCAAAACAGATTTCTTAAAATACCACCATAGTAAATATGCCTGCAGAACTTTTAAGAATAACCACAATGACCTGGGGGAGGTGCTGCACAGCACCACTCATTATAAAAACATACGCGCATATACATACACACACACAGATACTGGCTCCTTTAAGAAGCAAAGCCGAAAGATCATCCTAATTTTTTTTTTAAGTAAACAAGAAAAAGCATTCCTTAAACAGAAGAGAAACAGGTCTGAGTAAGAGTACTTTTACAGTTATGAAACTAATAGCCCCAAACATTGGCCCACGCTAAAAAAAGAACTTTTTTTTTAAGCTGACTAGCAAATCATTTGGAAAACCCTGTGGATGGTGACTTCTTATGCGGAGAAGTTGCCTAAGGGCTGTATTCCCTTTTATAACACAAACATATTCTACAAAAGAGGTGATGAGCCACCTTTCCATAGTCACACATCTCCCCTCCCTCCTACCCATGAGAGGCCCCTACCCGGCTGGCCTGGGTGGGGGTCCTGGGGGCTCGGGCTCCACTTAAGGGGCAGAAGTTTAATTTGTCCTCCACGAAGAATGCGGCGTGCTTCTCTAGGGCTTGCTGGTGTGCACTGCCAGCCCACAACTGCGGCCTGCTGGAGTCCTGCTCCACGCCGCTGGATCTTCCAGGTGGCGCCCGGCCACACTTCCTGCTGGAAGACAGAGGAGCTCATTCAAGGGCGCCTGGAGAGGGAGCGCGGGCCCTGAGCCCACGGCAGTGGGGTGTCTGGCCGCCAAGGTTCCAGGGTTGTCCTCGCAAACTAAGTGGGTGGAGGGCCATCCTACAACCCGCCTCCTCAGAGAGGGGGTGGAAACTCGATGTTTTTAATGTTGAGGAAGAGGAGCCAGACACTCTTCTTCTTGCCAGTTGAAACCAAGCGAAAGTCATCCATGATGGCGGGAGCCAGGCTCGGCAGTGGGGAGGACCCGGCGGGGGCACGGGGAGGGCTCTGGGGTGCTGGCAATGCTATTTCTGCATGTGAGCTCTGGTTCCCCACGTTTACTCCACGAAAATCCATGAAGCTCCCTACTGAACCTTCTGTGCACGTTTCAGTACATATGTCAAATTCCTATTAAAAGTTTACTTAAATAGTTAAAGGACACATAGCTGGCTCATAGGCGCCTTCTTCGTCCATCGCAGGATGAACCTCTATTTTTTCCCTCTATAGCCTGAGCCGCCAGCAAACTCACTGGCCCAAGTCACGCCAAGTGACTGCTGGGGGGCTGACAATGTGAAGAGAGGAGAACGTCCAGCATTTATATTAACTGATTTGCTGATTTTCCCCTATATCAAAACAGTCCCAGCCCTTCTCCCTGGTCCCCGAAACGGCATCAGCTGCACCCTGAGGAGCCCTGAGCACCTCAGGCCCGGCCCAAGGCTCTGCGGTTCTGCCCCCTCGACTTGGCTTTCGGAAAGTCTGCGCAGCTGGCCCAGCTCGCATTCCAAAATGAGCCTGAACAGGGGGTGGGACCCCCCTCTGGCAGTCGGTGCCATCCTCGGTGCCTCCCCAAGCTCCTCTGGGGCTCTGCTTGCCCCCTCAGGACATGAGGGGTCTTCAATGAACTTTTCCATGTAGTTAGTTTGGGGGGGATGATCCCTGATTTTTGTGAAGTATAAAAAGGTTTCTGTTTATCTTTGACAAAAAGAAAAACATAAAGTTTATAGGAAGTTATATGGACAGCAAAGCGGGGTGACTTCCATCTGATGCGCCCACCAATGAGGCAACTGAATGCACATCTCCAGCGGAAGCCCAGTGAGAGGTCCCATTGTGGCTTTCTCTGTCCCCCCTGCCACAGTCACTCCTCCTCCAGGAAGCGGCCCGCAGCTCCAGGGAAGGGAGGCTGAGCCAGCTCACCAGCACGGTGGTTGCCCTCTCCGCACAGCAAGCAGCAGGAGCCTGATTCTCAGAGTGACCGTCACTCAGGGTGTCAGCCCACGTCTGCCTACTGCCCCCTTCCAGCGGCTTCCACCCTTCTGGCCCAGCAGGGGCCACCATGCCACAGAGTGCCCTCATTACAGCATTTTCATGCAAGGCCAGGTGGGTAATATCCATTGGTGTTCCCTGTTCCTGTGTCTTACACTCCTGCCAAGCACCACTCGTCCCTCTGTCTGCCTGTCTCCTCCTCTCTCAGATCAGCTCCCCGTGTCCCCACAAAACAAACAGCTTCTGTTCAAACTTCAGAGGACAGCAAGTCCATCTCCTGACACCTCCCCCACCCCAGGAAAAATGTGAAAGTTGGTGTCAACATGGAAAGGTCGGCACAAAGCTCAGACTCCAGGTGGGAAAGGACTACCTCAGGCCACACTCGCCAGGCCCGAGACCCACAGATCTTCTGCAGCAACTCTCAGAGCCAAAGGTCACGCCAGGGAAGCCTAAGCAAGAACCAACTGGCACTCGCTTTGGCAGCACATATACTAAAACGCAACAATACAGAGAAGATCAGTATGGCCCCTGCACAAGGATGACATGCAATCTGATAAAGCATCCCATGTTTAAAAATAAACAAATAAAACTTTAGCTCTGGCTGGTGTGACTAAGCCACACCAACGCCAACCTGCAAACAAAAAGGTTGCTGGTTCGGTTCCCAGTCAGGGCAAAGGCCTGAGTTTCTGGGCCAGGTCCCCAGTTGGGGGCGGTGCAGGAGAGGCAACTGACTGACGCATCTCGCACATCGATGTTTCTCTCCCTCTCTTTCTCTCTCCCTTCCCCTCCCTCTAAAAATAAATAAAAATCAAAATAAAGCCCTGGCTATTATGGCTTAGTGGGCTGAGTTCCAGCCTTCAAAATAAGCAATGATTGGTTCAATTCCCAGTTGGGGCACATGACACTTCAACAGAGTAAAAGCCTCGAACAAATTCCCTCGGGGGTTAAAAACTCAGGAGGTGAGAAGAGATTCTGCAAAAATAACTGTCCAAGGAAACAGACACCAACCTTTCGAAGCACCTACTTGCAAACAAGCTGCCAAGAGGCTGAGGGGCCCTGGCAGCACATAATTACAGGAAAAAGTTTTTTTGTTTTTTTGTTTTTTTTTACCAAACTTCCCTATGAATCAGACACTATTTCTCAGTACTTCATTTTTTTTAAAGATTTTATTTATTACTTCCAGAGAGAGGGGGAAGGGAGAGAGGCAGAGAGGGAGAGAGACATCAATGTATGGTTGCCTTTCACCTGCCTCCAGCTACGGATCTGGCTGGAGACCTGGCTTGCAACCTGGTTATGTGCCCTGGCTGGGGAATAGAACCTGCGACCTTTGGGTTCGCAGGCTGGCACCTTATCCACTGAGCCACCAGCCAGGTCTTCTCAGTACTTCTTAAAGAACAAGAAAGAAGAAAGCTCAAAACATTTCTCACAGATCAATAAGAACAGCATTTTTCTCTCTAAATATGCCAAGTAAAATAATCTATGAGCAAGCCAATGTATACACAGATCTTTCTGTATTTCAAAATTAACAAAACTTCAGAACTATAATGGAGAAATGAGAATTTAAACGCTGCATAAAATTTCATTTTCTGCCCCAAAGCACCAGGGTTTTTCCTTCCACCTTTCCTACCCAACTTTTGTTTTCCTGATTCAAAATTCCCAGAAGTTCACATCTTTAAACAGAGATACAATACTCAGAATTTCTAACCTCAAGGGAATATGGAAGGAAGAATTTGTAACCTTAGACTATAGAAGGCAGTAGATTTAAATGTACTAATTAAAACCAGTTAATAAGAAACCACCATGAAGGACAAAAATGCAGCTTTAGATAGCTATGCAGACCAGTTACAATGCTAGGTGACAGGACACCCTAAAAGCAAGACTAGACTATGAAGTTTGGACTTTTCCCGCAGTGAGCGACCAACATCAGTTTTGAGAAGGGCAGTGCCGTAAGGTGAGTAATGCTTCCGGTCAGTTAACCTGGCTACCCCACACTGGGTAGGGAACAGTGAGGAAAACCCCATTTGGAAGCTACTTAAAAAACTGAGGCACCTATTTGGGAATCGAAGAGCTGGGTCTCACTTTACTCCAACGTAGGCCCGTCCTTCTAACAAGAAGTAGTACAAAGGCTGGTGAAACTTAAAATAAGTCAAGATACTGGGTCTCTATTTGCTGAAGGAGGAGACACCAAGCCATCTATCTGTGGCTTCAGAAAATAGCAGATGGTCTTTTTGGCAGCAGATCCACTGTCCTAGTTGTATGTTTTGCTCAGGCTAATGCTGCACTTTGTTTGTATTGCTTCAGCCCGCACCACACAGTCAGGGGCAGGCCATCCCCGCAGGAGCCATCAAGGAAGCTCCACTGGACTCCAGAGGTGGGCAATGGGGATAACCCAGACACAAACACTTCAGAGGGGCTCACCTTCTTCCCTCTGCGATGCTGGTGGCATTTGGGGGGTGGGGGCGGGGCATCCTGAGCACGCTGTAAACAATTCTGACCAGTTTCCTTCCCATCTTCAAAATCCAGCAACTAACCAAAGAGGGAGGGTTGGGGGTGGTGGGCAAGAACCAGCGAGCAGTTCAGTGGCTGGGTATGTAAAACTGGACAATTCCTGATACTGGTTACAGGTTTCTGGGAAATAACGGCTTCCCGAGACAAATAAAACCACCTTTTTGAAAAGTGTGCTTTTCTAGAGCTGCCTTTTGATACGCTCCTTTCTGCGATCATAATAAAGGAGCTATTGCAGGAGATGAAGTGACTCATGGCATTTTCCGCATGGATTCAATTTCTGCTACTTTCTGTAAGCAAACCAGTAACAGAGTGAATGGCCCCAAACCCCTCATGAGAGCAGGGTGGGCACGGGAGGGATTTTAGCAGGGGTGGAAGATCCATTCTTTCCTGAAGTGTTTCATTTCATCTTCCCAATGCCACTTGACCCCTTACAACAGAAACCTTCGGCAGGGGAAAATCCATCTACGTTCCAATGCAAATGAATGTTTCAGGTATGTAAGTAAAAAAATGGTACAGGGCCACCTTCTGTGCATTCTTCTTACCCTTCTTCTCAGCCAGGTGCCCAGGACAGCCAACCAAATCCTGCGAGGGGAGTTCATCTACGGCCTTGCCAGCCATGACTGCTCCCAAACCCACAGACCTAAACTGTCGTTTGGAAGCATTTGATTTCATGAAACAAAAAGGTCGGTCTCAGAGCAGAAGAGGGAGTTGCCTAGGGAGTGAAGCCAAGACATGGAAACGAACTCTTCAGGCAAGTGCTAGGAACAAAAAGGTAGAGTCACAGAGAAGAGTTGGGGGAAAGTTATACGCTACAACAGGACAGAACCCATTTCACCAGGTACCAGGAAGCAGGAGGACGGTGAAGACGTGTGCTTGCGCCTGGATCTCAGGGTGCTGGAGCAGGCAGAAGAAGATGCAGTGGAGGGAGACATCTGCCCCAGTCCCACGTGCGGCAGAAAGGAAGGTGAGAGGATGGTCAACTGACATAACAACACCGCCTAAACTATATTCATAACCAGAGCTGTAAGAGACTGCTACAATCTCCACAGTTGTCATTCTGCTCTAAAAACATGTTTTTGAAAATAAGGCCTCAGCAGAAACAGAAGTCCAAGCTGGAAGGCCTACAAGGAAAACAAAGCAGCACTTCTTCCTCGCACAGCATAGTTTCCTGCAGAAACAGTGAATAAGGACGATTCATTTCTAGGACAACAACATAAAGGCCTCAATTCTCCTGAACAACTTATTAATATTTAGCCAGTTAAACATGGGTCTTTCACAGCTGCAATTTACCAGGCCACAGACACAGGCACATACCATATATGTGTGCCACACATTTGCACGCATGCACAAACCACGTGTCATGTGTGGACAGGCACACACCATACATGTGTGCTACACATGCATGCCAGACACACCATACACGTGAGTCGCATGTGCACCAACATGCACATACCATATGCACAACATATGTGTGCCATATACATGTGACACATGTATACTCAGGCACACACCATACATATATTACCCATGGGCACACATACACTCGGGCATATGCATGCATACAACGTGCATACACATATAGTGTTCATTCTTTCTCACCCCACAGGACTGGGGTACCTATGAATTGTCCTATCTTCAGTAGGAGTATTTAAAGCTCTGGTCCCTGACCATGACCAACTTTCAGGGTAAAGAATCTCAGTATCTCAATTTCTGTCTCTACCAATTATAAATTTCTCCTTACAATTTTTAAGACTGGAGGTGGTCCTAAGGCCAAACTACAACCCCACCCTCTTTGGTAGACACTGGAGCTGAGATGAGTGCGGTTTCTTCAGCTACAAGCCCACTCCGATCAAGAGTACCAACGGAGCCAGTGCGCACTTTCAGGCCTTGGGGTGCACACACACAAACGGCTTTTTGAAAGAATACAGGACTCTACCTGCATGCTTACAATTCTCCCTGGTTTGTATAGCCAAGACCCTACGATGGATGAATAACATGATCCCTCCACCAAACATAAATGCACTGATGACAGTTGCCACCTACTGAGTGTTCTCCGTGTGCCAGACGCCTTTCCAAGCACCTAATATTTGGAAGGGCTTTAATCAAAGGCTTCATTAGCTCCTTTCATGAATGAGGGGGTGGGGGGGGACACAGGCAGGTACCAAGCAACCCGCCACGGCAGCAGAGTCCTCAAGGACCTGGGATTTGTACCAGCAGCGGGGGCTGCTGTGTTTCATCTTATCTCCTGCTGGATTCTGGCCACAAAAACACAACCAGGGGAGAATCCAGCTGCCTCTCGCCACCCTCCTGGCCCTACAGGACAAGAAGCCCACAGATCAGCCCGCACGATTCTTCCGCAGGCTTCCCACAACAATTTACAAGGATTTTACCAACTCACTGGTCTGCAGAGGCTGCGAGGTGACTTCCCGTTTTAAAGATGAACGAGAATCTCCCCAGAGCCGATTATGAGGGCCGATGCAGCTCATAAAACAGACCATAAAACCATTTCTGTTCTATCGGTTCTGTGTGTTCCTTTTCCAGAGGCCTGTCAGAGGGGGGCTGCCGCGGGGATGCCGGCCCAGGCCTGCGGTCCGCCCCACCCACGGATACCTAGGTTTGCACCTTGGCTTCTTCCCTTCCTCGTCCTTATCAGAGACTCTCAAGTTTGTGCTGAGGAAACATCATTAAGCAGCCGCTTCTACCAGATCTCAGATGGGTCCCAGGAGCCAGTTCTAATTTACTTAAATGATTGAGATCTCTATCTCCCGGTTACTCAATCCTGCAATACCAGCAGCCAGCAGATATAATTGCAAAGCAGGTAGGCCACACTCTCCAATCTGCCCATTCGGTGCCAGTGAACGTTGCAAATTACAGGGTATAAATTTAGCAGGGTGGGTCCTGACACACATTCCTGCATGGTACGTGTTCCCTCGCTAGTAGAAAGTGCATTAATTACTTCAGGAGAATGCACTATTTCCACTTTCGCTGGGCTTCTGAGAGCTGCAAGCCACTCAGAGTCAACTCTTAAGATTAAAGCATAAATAAGTAATACCTGGTGGGGAGGCATTATTTCCAAAGCTCCTGGCATTAGAAGAGTTAACTTTCTCCCCACAGATTCAAAAAGAACCACAGTGTGGCACTGAGGTCAGACGGACCTGAATGAAGACCCAACCAGGTAAGTGGCCAGCAGGGCTGCAAACTTGAGAGCAGGTGACAGGGTCACAGCCCCTCCTTCCTCCCCCTTGAGCTGGAAGTGCCGCCAGGAGGGCAACCAGGCGCCAGGGGGGGCCAGCAGAGCAGATGCACAGAAGTGAGGTCTGCATCTGTGGGCTGGGCCCATCACATTTCACCCCGTGAAACAGCCATGAGGTGCCGGGCACCGAGCCACTACACAGAACCTGCATCTTTACAGAATCCTTCACTACAGCCACCTGAGGCAGGGAGGAACCAGTGCTAACTTGACAGACGAGGAAACCGCGGCTCAGGCAGCTCAATACCTTGCCCATAGTCACATAATCAGACACTAGTGGAACCAGTCTGAGTGGCTCTCAAACTCAACGCTCTTAACTGCAGAGGCGCAGCCGGCCTGACATTTACCGAGTACTGTTTGGGGGAAAGAAACAGCACCACAAGCTGCCTTGGTTACCTCCTGCATCCTGGACACACGTCACCGGGCTTCCACCAAGGCTGCTTTATTTAATTCTCAAAACAACTCTGGGAGGTGTCCCATCCTCTCAATTGTACCCAGGAGGAAACCAAGGCTGGGAAAAGTCAAGATCATCTTGCTGGTAAGTAGCAGAGCCAAAATTTTAACCCATCTATACATCTACATTCAAAGCTTTTTCCCTCTCAACTAAAATCCTAATCTGTGAGTTAGCCATAGTTCTCATAGCTCTGATTTAGGGAGAACTGGGACTTAAAAGATCAGATTGCTGGGGACAGAGGAGAACAGCAAATGAAGATCCCCCAACACCCCAGAACCCATACTTCTAGGGGGTAAGCCAGCCATTTTCCAGCCACAGCTACTGTGGACCCTGGTGGCAGATTCTCTTTTGAGTTACGCAGCCACCATTTCCCCTGCTTTATTGGAATCACCTCTGTCTCAATGGTTATGAGGCAGCAGGAGGACCATAATCAGGGATCCTACACTCGCTGGAGGGAGTGGCCACGTGATCTGAAGCTGCAAAAGATGGTGTTCTCCCCTGGAACGCAGCTCATGAGAAGAGCAGCAAGGACGCTGGCAACATCCCCTTCCTCCCAAGAAGCCGGACGTGGCAGGACTCTTTCTACGTAAAACCAAACCTCTTTGATGCCACTCAGTTCGGAAAACTCCTCGGCTCCCTGACTGAAGGGACTCGCACTTTAGCAGGAAAGCAAGGCTGGGAAAACAGAGGTAAATAAGGAAGGAGTGGAACATCCAACTTCCATAAAACCTGAGCGTCTCCTCCACTTACGCAGGAGGGAGCATGCCTGACTTCCAGAGGGGACACATGCTCACTCTCTTAGGCGAGGCACCTGGACCAGCCAGAGGAGTTAAGACCACGCTTGGCAATCACAAGAGTGGCTTGTCACAGCCAGATTGCTGTCCTGTCACACTTCACATTGATAGAATATCTCCTCTTAGTTGTAATAGTTTGGTGGATTAATTAAACTTGGAATTCCTAAGCACTCAAGGTTGTAACCTCAATCCCAACTTCAGGAAATTGCCCTTCTTTGTCTTAATGGGAAATGGGTAGGGTCATGCCTAATAAAAATGTGTATGATAACCTAATATCACACGCAAGGTTACTCTCCACCAGAAAGCCAAGAAATAAGGTTGTCCTTATATTAATAAATTTGCAGGGTGACTGTGAGCTTCTGTAGCATAAACACCACCTCATCACTCAGGTGGTCCCTCCCTAATTCTTGTCGACTAAAGAGTGGGAAGCAACAGGGTAGGTGTGCCATAGGCACCCTCCACCCACCTAAGCCAGCCAAGATGGAAACAGTTGAAAAGCCATTCCTCTGGAACAACACCGTGACCTCCTGGGACCCTTAGTGTGAAGTGAGACTCAACATCCTGAAGCCAGGTGAGATTCTGGAAGCCCCTCCTCTGTCTGGGAGAGGCTGATGCCTGGATTGGGAAGATCCAATATCACCCTCGGCGGCTGCTAAGGCGAAGAGCCAAAGCTAAAAATAAAAATGAAATAAAATAATAGAGTAAAATCAAATGCACCAGGAGGAGACGATGTTAACTGGGTTACCAATGGGCCCTTTGGAGAGACCCGACACACTTCTGTCCACTCACGGCAGTAACAGTAATACAATAACGCAGCACTCCCTAGTCTAGTTGTTACTGGAATGGTAAGAACGATACAGAAAAAAGTGGTAATATGCACCAAGCAGTGAGCTCTCAGGTCCTGTAGGAGTCAGTGCCAGGTAACTGTCCCGGCTCCTGGTACAACAGCGAGGGGCACCAATGGGTGTGAAACTTCTGGGAAGTTTTCTACTCTACAGAAATGACTGTAGATGTACAGAAATGATAGCAAGAGACATGTTATCCCCTGTGATGGCTATAATAAAAAAACATGGAAACAACACAAATGTCCCACCTTAGGGAGCAGTTAAATAATAATGGTGCATCGACTGGACAGACGTTAATGCAGCCATTAAAGCTGGTGTGGAATTAAAGTTCTAAAGGCCCTGGCTGGTGGCACAGTGGATAAGGCGCTGGCCTGCAAACCCAAAGGTCGCTGGTTCGATTCCCAGCCAGGGCACATAACCAGGTTGCAAGCCAGGTCTCCAGCCAGGTCTGTAGCTAGAGGCAGGTGAAAGGCAACCATACATTGATGTCTTTCTCCCTCTTTCCCTTCCCCCCATCTCTGGAAATAATAAATAAAATCTTTAAAAAAAAAAGTTCAAAAACTATACACTCACACATATGTCTCAAAAATGCTGCAGCAATTTTCGAATGGTAGCATGACTGATGATTCTTATTTTCTTCTTTCTGATTAACTGTATCTTGAATAACAAATCACAGTAAGACTAGTAATGTTATTTTTCAGAAGTTTAAGGGGAGATTTGGGGGGTGGAGACCATCACAGAATCAAACTGTCACAGGGTCAAAGTAGGTTGATTGTTGATCCTGAAGAGGTAATGGCCCCTAAAAATTCAAAGATACTTTAAAATTCTATTAGATTTATTGGAGTGACATAGGTTTTAAGTATACAATTCTGTAAGCTATCATATCACACTGTGTGTCCACCCTCTGAAGTCAAGTCTCCTTCCGTCAGCATATATTATTGGACCCCCTCCCCCGCCACCTCCATCTCTCTGGAAACCTCCGCGCTGTTGTCTGTATGAGATTTTGTTCGTCTGCCTTGTTTGTCATTTGTTGCTTTCTGTTTTATACCCCAGTATGAGTGAAATCATATGCCTCTTAACTTCTTCAGTCTGGCTTATTTTGCTTCACATAATATTCTCAAGATCCATCCACATTGTCACATATGGCAGTATTTCATCAAAGGTGTTTTCTATAAAGAAGCTACATGGTAACGCATAAACGGAGCTCATTATTTGGATAATTCCCCCACAGAATCTTTCTGTACCAAGTGGCATCTTCTTAATGTGTGCCTTGGCAACGCAGCAGATACTTTACATTTCAAGCATGTCTACACGACACTCAAATCACAAAATGTTACGGACTTATACCACCTTCTCCTCAGGGTCACTTTTTTCCCCTCCAAGCTCTCTTTCCAACCATAATCTCCTTCTCAGGGCAGTTTCCTGATTAAGAAGGCACCAGTGAACTGCTATAACAGACAGCCCTCAAGTCTGGGTAAACCAGTTCTACCACTTCAACAGCCAACACCCACGAGGCCAGGGCTCCACTAGAACATGACTGCCCGCAGCCCGTACGTACCAGGTCCTGTGGCTGCACCTCGGGCTGATTCATCCCTCAGCCCTTCCCTCCAAACTCTGGCCCTCGTCCCTCTGTCAGGACACTGCAGCAGCTTCCACCCAATCTCAGGGACCCCGACCAAGTTCTCCCCGGTCACTTTTCACACTGAGGGCTGATTGAGCCACGTCTTTACTTCATGTCTCCAGGGCTCCTACATCCAAACCCCACTGGCTGGAAGATCCACCACCTGCATGGGCTGGATTCCATCGGCCTTTCTACTTGCAGCATCCAGGATGGTCCTTGCCCCAAACGAAGTTCCAGGCACCCCCCTAATCTCTCATTCTGCAAACATCCTTTTTAACAACCTGAAATATTTCAAGTGTATAAAGTACGTATCTGAATGCAAAACACCTTCATGTACCCAGACTCTCAAATTCACACACATTAATATTTTGTCAACTTTACAAAGTCGGTTATGTGGCAAGATCTTTAGTAAAAGGAGGTCCTGAAAATTGTATAGTAAAAGTCCAATCAGATATTCTGCTAACTTCTAAAAGGAAAGAAGAAGGATCACGTAAAAATAAATGCACACAGTTTCATTGGTCCTAAAAAAAAATTCATAATAGTGCATATTTTTTTAAGGACAAAAATTCTGACATGCACGGTTTAGAACCCCTTCCCCATCATCCATTCTCCTTCCACTTTCCCCAGACGAAACTACAACCTGGCGTGTCTTATTTCCATGTTTTCACCGTTTACACCATGTAATGTATACACAGTATAATTCAGTTGTGTGTATTTCATAGGTAACGATGTGTATACAACACTACGTATGTATCAGATTGACAGATGGCCTGATTTGATGCGGTTTGGAAATAAACTCAAGTGGCACATTCCATACAGATCCTTCCCTTTTCCCACTCTCAGTTTCTTGAAAGATCTATCTACGTTGGTATGTGAAGATCTTGTCTATTCATTTTAGCTGCTACACAGTCCTCTGCTTTACGATAATGCCTTCATTTACCTACTTAGTCCCCTCAGATGGAGAGGCCATTTCCCAACACGTCCCTACAGCAAACAGCTGCAGTGAACACCCTCATGGATGTCTCCGCAGGCACATGCAGAGACCTTCTTTTCGGCAACAGTGCTGGCCCACAGGTCACAGGGCTCGCCCATCCTAGACACTGCTGTGCCCAGGGCTCCTGATGAGAGAGCAGGTCACCACTGTCACTGCTTCTGGACCCTGACCGCTGCTGACTGAACCAGAGGGGCACCACTGATCCCTGATGGAGTGACATGCATGGTATGGCCAGCAAAGATAAGTAAGTGTCCTGCACTTCTCTCTTGGGATCTTTAGAATTAGGGTACAGGCTGGCCAGTGAGCCAGGGAAGTGGAGATGGAAATGCTTAGGGGAGACTTGGGGCTGTGACATGAAGCCCTGAGGAAGCAGTGGGAAGGACGGGGACACAGAGGGCATGCAGAGGGAAGCCTACAACGCCTAGAAGGAGCGGCCACGCTGAGTCAAGGCAGATGGGGAGGGGAGCAACCTCGCTTCTGGACAGGCTCCTGGACAGGCTCCTGGCTCCAGTCCAGGCCCCGGAGCAGTAGCCCTGCTTTAAGGTCCTTCAAAGGTAACCTGGCTGACTCATCAGAGAGGAATCCCTTCAAGGACCCACTGATGCCACCTGCACCACAAAGCCTTCCACAATCCAACCAACGAAAAGACGAAGACTCACGCCTTCCACTATGCTCACCGCGTTTCCCTGTGCCTCTCTCGTAACATGTAGTTCTAGTCCATTCAGTCCTAGGCTGTCCCCAGGGAGCTGATCCCACGCTTGTCCTCTGCACAGGACTTTGTACACAATCAATCAGTGTTTCATAACTGAATACGAGCTGTGAGCCCTAAAAGCAGGGCCCACCTCATCCCCATTTTCATCACATATCCAGGGCTTTGCAATGTTGGGGACAGAGTAGGTCCTCATTAAACGTGTCCTGAACAAATGACTGACATGGGGCCTCCTATGAGCAAATGTATCTCCCTGAACTACTCTCCCAGGGCTCATTGGTGTAATGATGGGATTTCAAAGTGGAGGTGACCAGGCTGTGGGGTAATTCATCTCCCTAAAGACTCTAAGTGTCAGTTAAACTGCTGTATTTAATAGGGCCTGACTTCGATGGGCCATTTTGAACAGAAGCAATAACTGCTCCGGTAATGAGCCCACTTTAAATTGCTATGACTATTGCTACACTAAGTCCAAAGGATTCCTTGGACCATCAGAGAAAGGCTCCAATTAGGGTTCTGACACCTGCACAAACCACAGGCCCTGGACTCACATCTTTGACCTCCTCGGAACCACTGAGGATACTTTCCAAGAGAACCCAGGATAATCCTCTCCAGGGGTTCATTCTAGGATTGGATTTTGTTTTGATCGGCCTGCCCGACAGGCTCTAAGTCATTTCACACATCAAGCCTGATAAAGAGTGAATATGTATGTTATGGCTGAGACCTCAGAGAACCAAGCTAGTATGAAATGTGTTTATTCTATGTCTTGGATGCATTCAGTACTCCCTAGCCCCTGGGAATGTTTACAAGCATCAAAGGAGAGGGATGGAGGGGGAGCCTTTATCTGCCATGACAGATTGTAATCTAACAGACAAGATGAACAAAAGGCACATGCATACTGAAGCAGGATGACACAGGAACATGCACGGTGGAAAATCAGCTCTTCAGTTCAAAGGGGAGCAAAACCTGCCTCCTCAGCCTCAGAATTCTGGGCACAGAGGAAGAAGAGGGCAGCAGGCACAGGTCCATTCCCACATACCATGTGACTGCCTTCCTCCAGCAACCATCCCTGAGGTCACCCAGGTGAGTCAACCCCCTTCAGAGAAGACCTGCAAATCGGGAAGGGCAGGACAGGTCCAAGGCCCATGGCCACAGTGTCTTCTCTAAACACCATCTTCACCACTCACAAGATGATCAGTGAAGAGAGCAGTAGTAAAAACCTGAGGTCCAGGGTCAGACAGACCTGAACTCAGGCCTGGCCCCGCTACTTTGTAGCTATGAATCCTGAGCAAGTTACATGGCCTCTTGGAGCCTCAGTTTCCTGATCTGTCACTTGGGGGTAAGAAAAGTTGCCCCATCATAAAATTAGCTATCATGTTGTTAGCACCTATCAAGGGCCGTTATGTATGGTACTATGTGTGCCTTATTTCAGCTACCTGCTGTCTCGTGAGGTGAGGATATTACTATTTGATAGACATATATTATTTGATAGATGGGGAAACTGAGGCTTAGATATGAAGACTACATTTCCAAGGTTATAGGTGAGCAAATGAAGGAGCCAGGCCTTGAGGAAGGGCCGGTCCATCTTGGCAGTTCTTAAGCCTCTATGCTGGGATGTTGGGAGAGTTTGAGTGAGTCTTTAACCCCTCAATTATTAACTGTTATTGTTTTATTTAGTATTATGTATGTTGGCTGCTTTGGCTCAATGGGCTCCTTGCCCATGGCCTCCCTGATCAGGCCAGGCAGGACATCAATTCTGATCAAGAAACAGACCTCCACGACACACTGAATCCATACACAGCGGATTCTCACCATGGTCATGAAAACCGGCCTCCGGCAGGGTTCCCTCCTGGGCATGCAGCAGCAGGCCAGCCCTGTGGAAGACCCGACCACCCCACCCTGCAGCTCCGCTCCTCCGCTGCCAACTCCAACCCCGACCCCTTCCTCAGGCAGGAGACTCCCCGTCCCTGAGGCGGACTCCTTCCACCAGCACTAAATTCAAGATGGGAGTGGGAAAAGGAAACTTCAGATCTAAGTGACCGTCCTGTTTAACACGGGAAAAGGTCCTGCAAGGAAGCAGCAAATATTCATGCAAATAATTAACAAAGGAGGTCGAGTGCTGGGTCCAGTGTTGGTGAATAAATAGCCCTGGCCATGAGATGGACACTCAGACATGGGACGCGGCAGCAGGTCTGAATGGGCCCCAGAGTCCTCAGCAAGGACCCCTGCGGAGAAGGCACCAGCACCCAGCCTAGCCCAGGGCCTAGTACTCCACTCACACCTCCTCCCACCCGTCACCCCGGCAACGTCCTCTTTCCCACGCATCTCTGGCTGCCGCTTTGGACTCAGGGCACAACTCATTGGTAGGAGTTCCAAGAGCTGTATAGGAACCCAGCTCCTCTTTTCTCCTTAATTTTTTCTATTTCCCTAACTTTCTATTATTCCCTGCCTCAAACTTTACTTTCCATTGAAGAGCTGGAAGCCTGGCAACTACGGACTTCCACTGTTTCTGCGCTGCAAGGCTCAGCAACTAGCATCTCTGCCTGGGAAGAAACAGAGGCCATGCGCTGTGTCATGCACCGGATACTGTGCTCATGCAGAACCATGCAGCCAGCCTTTCTCTGTGTCCTGAGATTTCCTAACCCCTCCAGACCCCGCAGTGAAGATGTTTACAACGAGGCTATTCATTGCCAGTACCCTTTTTAATCCCAAGTTCCGCTCAGTCTTTTAAAAGAACGCCCAGCCTCTTGGCGAGCACAGAATGAGCGTTGAGACTAACCAATTCGCAGTCTCTCAGTCACTAATAAACTGTGTAACCTGGATCCCACTTCTTAAGCTCTGGGGCTCGTTTTTTCCAATGGAGAGGAATCTATAAAGATGTGGGTATGAAATCAATTTGATAGGTCACACCCACCAACTTTTTAAAGAAGTGGAACAAAATAGGTTAGAATAAATCAGAACGTGTTGGACATGAAAAGAGTGGGTTTTGATTCAGCTTTATATAAATGTTCTAGTTTGCAATGTAAATGGGGTGTTCACAGTCTTATTGAGATATAATTTACAACTGCACAAATCACTCACTTAAAATATATAACTCAATGGCTTTCAGTATGTTCAGAATTATGCAATCATCACCACAATCAATTTTAGAACATTTCCTCACCCCAAAAGGAAACTCCACACTCATTAGTAGTCACTCTCCATTTCTTCCTAATCCCCTACCTTAGCCCTAAACTACCACAAATCTACTTTCTGCCTTCATGGATTTACTTATTCTAGCTACTTTATATAATAAACAGCATCCTACAACAATGTGGACTTTGGTGTCTGCTGACCTAGCATGTTTTCAAGTTCTGGCCACACTGTACCATTTATCAGTACTTCATTCCTTTTAATGGGTGAATAATATTCCATTGTGTGCATATATCACATTTATTGATCATTCATCCACTGATGGACATCTGGGTTGCTTCCACTTTGGGGCTATTGATAACACTGCTATGACTATTCATGTGCAAATGTTTGTGTGGACAAACAAGTGTGTTTCTATGGGTCACTGTCAACAAAGTCTGAAGCCAATGGGCTACAAGATTACTAAGGAGACGTTACATATTCTGTAATTTTTTTTTTTAAAGTACATTCATGGACTTCCACTTTGGAAATGGAAATAAAGATCATCAAATTAAACTTTCACTTCTAGTGACAAGGCCACCGGGGAACCTGTGGCCAAAAGTAAAGAACCTATCATTTCAGAGAATCTCAACCCTTGGAATATGCATCTTCACTCTCCAAACAGATTGAGACCAAGGGTATTTCCGCGCTGAGGGGGTGCTGGATTGGCCCAGAGATGTCAATCATCCCCTCGTTTAGGTCAGCTCCAAGGTAGATCCAAACCCAAGATGTAAACTCCTGCACTGCAAGGTTTCAGACACAAAAGGGCTCTCACAAAATACCTATGATTTCCTTCCACCACACACACACACACGCAACTATTCAATTTATGAACTGCTCCGTGTGAAATCTGACTCCCACAACAATGGCTATTAAAGCGCTGAGGTCCTAAGCGAGACAAAAGTCGTAAGCGGCTCCCTCTGCCAGCAAACCTGCATTAATAATTCAGCTATTAACAGCCGTGTAACCAATGAAACTTGAGAGGGACGGCTCTACGGTCTGGGATGCTGGGAACATCTCCAGGGTCACCCCTTTTCTACTTCAAAATCACACACCCTGTTATCTTGAAAACCTTGCCGTCCTCAGAGACAGAAAAGGTGACAAATCTGTGAAGTCTAAGGAATAAATACCATCCTTGTAGGCCTCCAGTTTGTGGTCCTCCCAAAGCCTGCAAAATACGATAAGCCATTAGAGGTTCTGCCTGCCTCGCCTGCCTTGGCCACAATGAATTTCGCCCTGCTGGAGTGGAACGTGGACTGTAATCTACGGAGGTGGGAGATTTAGAGCCGGAGTTGCCTTGTAGTGAATAAGCTTCCACAGCTTGGGGCCCCCAAGGTAAAAGCAGCAGTAACGACAGGCCTCATCCTGGAATCCTGTGTGTGCATTTTCTGCTTTGCATCGTTAAGCAAGACAAAAGTGCCTGAAGGAAACCATGACAGCACTGGGCTAAAGTCACTTAAAATCCAAACGCCGAACATAGTCTGTAATTGAGATGCACCGCAGCTCTTATACATACCCTAGAAGAGCTTCTTGTTGCAAATAAAAGCTGCGTGGCCCCGAAAATCAACAGGAAATGCTCAGGTTTTATCGACACCATAACCTCAAAGGTTTGAATGTACGGCAAAATTGAGTTGGAAAGTTCCATACAGGTTTCCCTAAATACTCAGAAGAGTAATAGAAACTATTATTTACTGAAGGCCTAGTATGTGGGTAGAACCTAAAAAGATAGGCTCAAGTTCTAACCTCTAGTACCCGTGCATGTGACTTTCTTTGGGAAGAAGTTCAGAAGTCAAGTTACTGGATCAGAGTGGAACCCTAATCCTATGGCTGTTATCCTAGTAAAAGGGAACTCTGGGAAGAAGGCCCTATGACAATGGATGCAAAGATGGGTTCAGGACAGAAGGCCAAGGACAGAAGGCAGGAGAGGGGCGTGATGGAACAGGCAACCCTCAGAGTTTCCAGAAACAACCAACCCTTCCGACATATTGATTTTGGACTTCCGGTCTACAGACCCATGAAAGAATGAATTCCTATTGTTTTAAACCACCTTGTTTGTGGTAATTTGTTAATGGCAGTCCTGACAATACAGCTGTCAATAAAATCCTTACCAACAACAACCCTGAGAGCTAGGGTTTTTTTTTTTAATCCTATATTACTGTTTTACTTGATTATTTTTTAGAGACTTTATTTATTTTAGAGGGAGGGGAAGGGAGAAAGAGTGGGAGAGAAACGTCAATGTGTAGTTGTCCTGTGCACGCCCCCAAATGGAGGCATGGCCCACTACCAAGGCCTGTGCCCTTGGAATCAAACCGATGACTTTTTGGTTTGCAGGTCAGCACTCAATCCACTGAGCCACACCAGCCAGGGCGAGAGGTAGGCATTTTACAGATGGAGAGAACAGGCTTGGAAAAACTAAGTAATTAGTTCAAGATCACATAGCCAGCCACGAGAGGTACCAGAATTTGGCTTAGGGTTGTCTTAACTCTTCAATAAATCCCACGCTGTCATTACTAGCTAACATTCACCACATTTTGCCACTGTGTCTGTAGAATGGGTTTCCTGTGGGGTTTTTAAGATCCCTTAAAAATGCAATAATTTTGATATTTTCTTGCTAACAAAATATAGTAATTTGACCTTACCTACTTCCAACCCTATGAGTCACGAGTACTATCCAGGTACACAACTCTATCAGCAAGGCTATTCTAAGAAGCACTATCAATCAGACCAAAAATCAGAACAGATTTTAAATGCCTCATTCATACAACTCAACCAACATTTGCTGAGTCTGGGCAAGGGGGGGAAAAGAGGCTGGTATGAGAGAAAAAGAAATAAGCCCCTGACTTTGAGAGCTTGGGCCTTCGCTGTCTTATCAAGTACATGGGCCCAATACCACTCGTGCCGGAGCTTTTACACAGCTTCCATGAACTCATCACCCACAGGCGTCCCCTGTGGCACCCATGTGACATTCCATCTGTACCATCTGTCCCCATTTCCCAGGCTAGGAGGGCCACGTGCCTAGTTCTGGATCATAGGATGTGGGCAAAAGGGTCACAAACCACTTTCAGAGTGAAAAAGAGAAGAGAAGCACAAGGCAACTTCTGCAAACTCTTCCCCTGCTTTGCCCTGTTCCAGGCAGGGCAGCCTGGGAGGGAGGAGCCAACTGGAGTAGAGGCCCCTCCCCCTTCCTGCCACCACACCTGCAGCTCTCTGTGAAAGTGAAGAACTGGCTTTTCAGTGCTAATCCAATGAACTGCTGGTCGAATGTACTAGCACCCTAAGGCTGCCTAAGGCTACCACAGACTGGGTGGCTTTCAACAACAGAAATCTCTTCTCTCACAATTCTGGAGGACACAAGTCCAAAATCAACGTATTGGGAGGGTGGTTCCTTCTGGAGACCCCGAGGGAGAATCCACGCCTGTCTCCTAGTTTCTGGTGGCTGCCAGCAATCTCTGGGTTCCCTGGCTTCGGGGTGCATCAGCCCACTCTGCCTCCATCTTCATATAGCCTTCTTCTGGATGTTTCTTCCTTTTCTTTTAGGGCACCTGTCATGAGACTGCTTTAAGGCCCACCTCAGTGAACCAGGATGATATCATCTGAAAGTCTTTAACTTCATTACACCTGCAAACACCCTTTTTTCTAAGATCACATTCACAGGTTCTGTTTAGACGTGTCTTTGGTGGATGGGCACCATTCAACTCCCTACACCTCACTACAGGGGTCTAGCCTTGGCCAGATGAGCTTTGGTAAGCTAGCCATTCAGAGCACCTCATGCCCACTCTGCCCCCACCCCCACCCAGCCGTGAAATCCAGGCAGGTCCACGAAGGGTGTTACATGGATAAAGGGGGAGAGAGCTATTACCAGCACTGGCTAGCAGAAATATCCCAAACCACGTACCCATGTAATATAAATGTTTCCAGTAGCCATGTCACAAAAAGTTAAAAGGCACAGGTAAAATTCATTTTAGTAAAGTATGTTATTTAACCCAGTATGCCCAATAGGAGAGATACAGACAGGGCCCTTGTCTTCAAAGAGTTGGCAGAGGAGGCCCTGAATGTGGGACTAATTATTGTGACCCGGAGCAGCTGAGGAAATAAAACTGATGACAGAAGGATCGCCGAGTTCCAACTCCCAGACCATCAAGCCAAGTAAGAAGTGACCTTTCTTTATCTTTGAGGAAAGAACCAAGAGTGGGAAAAAGCAGCTTTCCTGACATGCAACCAAAGCACGACTGAAACATGCCCCCAGCACCCCATGTTCACAGCCTGGGCTGAGCAGGGCTCCCGCTGGTCCGTGCTCACAGCTCATGTCAAAAGCATGAGCGATCCCAAGTCCCCTTGGATTTCCGAGGCCTCCTGCCAGGGGGATGTTTGTGCCCTTGACAACTCTGGCAAACTGCAAGTGCGCTCTTAAAAAATACGAGGGTGTGAAAACAAACCTTTCAACAGGACGTGCACCTGCCAACAAGGATCTTAGGTCTCCATGAGCTACTTTCTGTTCTTAACAATATTAAGGGCCTACCAGTGCTAGCCTAAGTCACTCCTTTTCCACATATGTTGCCCCATTTAGTCCCCACACCAATCCACTGAGATAGTTACTGCCTTCATTCTTCAGATGAAGAAACCTGAGATCAGAGAGGTTAAGTGGCATGGCCAAAGTCACACAGCTGAGACACACAGAGCTTGGGTCTGGTCCAAAGTCACTCTGCAAGGTGTGACTGTGAGCATGGAGAAGAGAAAACTGAAAAGAATCCAGTCCCAGCTCTAAGTAGACTGCGGACCCTGGAGAGAAAGATTATCTAGATTGTTTTCTTTTTTTTTTTTGTATGTGAAGTTTCCCAACCAATATGAAAATCAAAACCCAAATAATAACATAATAACATCCTAACTCCCCCTGGGGTCAAGAGTGGCCTGAGAAGTCCCCATCAAAAGCTTCCAAACAGAGGTCTGCAATGGTTAGGCTAGGCAAGAGTCCCAGGACTACTTCAAAAGAACCAACCAAATTTGTCCGTTTGTCTAAATGCTGGGAAATTAGCACAGCAAACGTCTTTGTTCTTGGCTGAAATCATTAGAGTGGTAACAGTAACTACTTCCTTCAAACAAAATCTCTTATAGTTATTAATGTTTGAACAATACAAAGTAGTTAATTATTGTGGTTTGGTAATAAGCTATTTCCAAACATCGGGTTTGTGGGGAAATATTCTAAAAGGGTCCTTGGCTGGATTAGACAGAAAGCAAGTAGACTGACTGAGACGTACCAGCGCCTGTTTGGGAAACTGGGAAGCATCTTCAGGAAACCCAGTAGCAGAGCCCAAGTTTATCATTAATAAAGTAACATTTCTCCCAAACTGTTTAACAAAGTTCACATTCATTCATTAACCTTCACAGTAGGGTAGCTGTGTGAGAATTTCTACTGGGTGTTTGTAATACACACACTCAGACACATACATGCACGTATGCACACACACAAGACAGACAGACATGCAGTAATGCCATTTCCAAGAGGACCAACTAACGCAAACCAACTCCTCACTGGCCAGTAGACTGTTCCCTAATGAAATCACGCCCGTGCTGGTGAAGTCAATGGGAAAAGGAAAGAGGGGTGCCAGAAAAATCTTGGTAATTCTTCTTGCGATTTGACTTTGTAGGGGTCATTTACTTCACTGTAAAAAGCCTCAATTTCCCCAGCAATAAAATGGGGATAATACCTGCTAGCTGGTAGTGCAGATATAGCTATAAATTATTTTGAATTGCCTGAATAACCAGAATTATGCAAACTGAAGGTTTCCTTAGAGAGCTACTAAACACAGAAATGAATCTTTTGAAAATACTTCAAGGGAAATTGAAGGCTCCATTTCTTAAAATTTTCTATCACCTTGTTATGTTAAAGACGAGAACACTGAAATCTAGCTTAGGCATTCCTAGAGAAGAGACACAGGGCCTTTCTCTAACAGTCTTGATACAGCTCTGCATTGGTTAATTTTAAAAAGTTGTCAATGAGAAAGGAAGAGGATGTTTTTTTGCAAAATAACTCAGAACCAGACTAAAATCTAGAGGCCAGGAGATCCCTCTCAGGCAACAGTCACTGGCTTGAGACCCTTGTCCCGGGGAGCACATCAACAGCCACAGTTCTCATCACAGAGCTACAAGGGCTGGGTGTATCTTAAAAACTTTTTCAAGTGTGGTACAGAGGAAAGAATGTGAACTAACTTGCCTCAGTTTAACATTGCCTATCCCACTACCTTCAAAGGAGGCAAAGGAATGGCAACAACCTGAAACAACTGGACCAGAAGCTCTGAGATTCATGGTTTCAATACTCATCCGATGCTCACTAACTGGAACCATATCTACACCCCCATGTTCATTGCAGCGTTATTCACAGTAGCTGAGACATGGAAGCAACCTAAGTGTCTTGACCAATGAATGGATCAAGAAACTGAAATACACACACAGACACACAAAGAGGAGTATTATTCAGCCTTTAAAAAAAGAAGTAAGTACTCCTATTTGTGACAACATGGATGGCCCTTGAGGACACTATGCTAAGTGAAATAAGTTAGAGAACAAATACCATATGAGCTCATTTCTTTGGTGAATCTAAAAACAATAAAACAAACAAAACAGAAGCTCATCAATACAGAGAACAGGTTAGTGATTCCAGAGACAGTGGGTTAAGGGTGGCTGAAATGGTAAAAATAACTCCTGAGGATGCAATGCACAGCATGGTGACAACAGTCACATGACCCCTGACCTGGCTACTCTCCCCCAGCTGTGAATGGGGGGCCTAGGCAGTTCAAATGGAGAGAAAAGTGTAAGAGAATAGCTAGAAAGAGACAAGATATATTAACATCTTCCTTCCTGATTGGTCTGTCAGTGCCGCCATAAATACCCCTCATCCACTCTCCTAGGACCTCCGTCCCTGGGAAGAAGCTCTTCCAGCCCCAACACCCAAGTCCCGAGTCATCTCCAGCCACCTCCCTCTCCCCTGCAGAGCACTGACCTTCTGTGTCTCTGGGAGAGCTGGGCCCACAGAACTAACCCCTACAGCCCTACTTCTCTTAATTACGAAGGGATATAAAGACCCCATCAGATACGCTTCCAAGCTTAAATTCTACCATGATCCAATTCACTCGCAACAAGTTTCAGGAATCACCTGGCAGGTTTATTGCCAACATCACCTCATCCAAGAGAGAGCTTATTCTGCTCAGTGTCTTTCTCTTTCCTCCAGGCAGGAATTCACAGGATATGGCTGGTACTCATGCCATCACCTTGGGCCATGACGTAGCTAGCTAAGAATTCACAAGCTGCGCCACTCCACACCTGTCCCACTCCTCCCACCTGGTGTCACATGGCCCCCTCTCTGCAACAATGGATCCTCCAGCACTACCAAGAAAAAGCATCTTCTAGACGGCTCTTCTCCTGAGCCTGGGCACTCAATTCCTTACTCACGTGCTCTGAGAAGTCTCCACCACCAGCACATCCAAACTACACTAAAATTCTGTTCATGTCTCGCATTCTTTCACTTTTAAAAAATCCCCTACTCCTCCCCCAGGCCAGCTCTTTGTCCCAGGCCGCACTGAGGGTTCATCCCACCTCCATCCATCAAGAATCATAGCTCTGTAGTATCCGTCTAATCCTGCAAAACTCAGGGCCGGAGAATATACCATATCACACCAGCTCATATACTGCTTATTATCGCTAGGCTTTTTTTTTTTAACGTTCTTTAACCTATCATCTTTTAATTGCTGCTCAAATCCTCTACTCATCAATCCACACTGATTTTGGGGGTGGGGAATGGGGCTTTTCATTCAGTTTGATTTGGGGGTAGTTTCTTTCTTCACGACCACAAACTATAGGTTACAAAATTGACTTAAGGAAGTGTGGGAAAAACAAGAGTGGAGAGGACACAGCAGCTGGAATTCCCACCTCTCTTCCAGAGGCCGGTGCTGCATGCTCTTATTCTTCAGGGACAAGGTCGGGGACTGGTCCACGAGCATCTCCAACACCCCGCTGCTGATCATATTACTGTGTTCCACTAGGGTAAGATTTTCAAGTTGCAACGACACCATTTCATTAAGAGGCAGTGGTGTGGCCAGAAAGTCATGTTCATCAATGAACATAATCTCCAATAAAGCACACAAGTCCAGGGCCAAATGCATGGAAGTGAGACTGCAAACTTCCATCACACCCAAGCAGTTGCTGGGTTATCTCAGCCTGGAGACATGAAGCATGGATGTGAAGGCAGCACACAGCCTTTGTACCAAGTTCAGACAACAAATGAAAGCATCTGCCAAAGGGTCTCAGAAAAATGGGGTCCACAACTGGCCAGGATGAGGCCCTAACACCACGGAGCCAAAATACATGAGCACAGCTCCACGGTGCCCTCTCCCATCTTTGAGCAGATTCTTCTCTTCCCCTACTCACTCCTTACACATATAGCTTCAACAGACAAGGAAATTTAAAGTATAGTCAAGGTATGGTGATAGACACATTCTTAAGATAGCCCCCAATGGGGCTCCCCTTCCCAGGGTCATGCTCGTGTCTAATCATCTCCCCTTGAATATGAACAGGACCTGTGACTTGCTGCTTGTCAGCAGAACAAGGCAAAGGTGACAGGGTGCATACAAGTGTGTTACAGAAGGCTGTAGGGACCCTTCTTCCAGAGACTTGATGAAGCAGAAGATCATGTTGGGGACCCACATGACAAGAAACACAGACTGGCCTCCAGCCAACAGCCAGTAAGAAAATGAGGCTTGAGCCCGGCTGCCTGCAAGGGGGTGAATGCTGCGAATAATCACATGGGCTTGGACATGGGCCCTTCCCCAGTCCAGCCTCTGATGAGACGGCAGCTCCAGCTAAGTCCCTGATGGGAGCCTTGCGGGAGCCCGGCGGAGAGGCGGTGGTGTGCCCGGGAAGTAATATTCCTCAATATGAGCGTCATCTCCAACATGTTTCGTGCCCAGACTCCTGACCCGCAGAAACTGTGAAATAATACACGTGTGATGTTTTAAGACTCTAAACTTGTGATAATATTGTTACATGGAGGTCAAGTCAGTGGGCAGGAACGGTTTATTCAGTAAGTGATGGGAACAAATAAGGAGCCACCTGGAAAAAAAATTAAGTTGGATTCCTGACTCATGTGACATGAAATAAACTCCAGATGGAGGAAAAATGTAAATATGAGAAATAAATCAGGGGGCAAAAACGCAGTTTCTTACAATGTAACCTGGAGAGAGGAGCATCTAAGTAGGACACGAAAATCTAGAATTTTATCCAGAAAGGATTAATAAACCTAACCAAAGTGAGAAACTGTATCTGCAACTTGCATCACAAAGGGCTACCTTCTTTAATACACAATTATTCTGAGGTACCAGGGCTAAGTTTCAACATTTGAATTTGAAGGGACGCAATTCAACCCATAACAGTGTCCAGCAGGTCACGCAACTCCCAATGAAAACCTTCACTGGTGCCCCAATGCTCTTAAAATAATCTTTCCATCATGTATCCCCTGATGACTCCTCCCCGCAAGCTGAAAACAGGAGTGGGGGGAGGTCAGGCAATTCAAACGGAAGGATACAGCACCCTTTTATCCCTTCTCTTCCTGTTCCAACCATACACAGGCTTTGTTTGGACAAGCTGCCTAACCTCTGCAGAAGGAGACTTGGTCCTCAATTACCTATGAGCCTCCCTGAACAGCGATGTCATGTCACCTGTGATGTCATGTCACCTGTGACCTCTCCACCCAATACCTAGATCCCCTGTTCAGAAAATACGTGGCTGGCCTCAGGAAAAGCAGGCGTTTCCCCAGAGTCACACATAGGGACACTGGTGGCTGGAGGCAGGATTTAAAGCAGCTCTAACATCCCTTTAGATGCATCACATCCCTCTGAGATCCAAACGCTCATTCAGGTGCCCTAGATAACCAGTATGAGAAAGCCACCACTTGGAAAGCGTGGACTTAGCAGCGCCCCGTTTGCCTGTCCCCACCTAGGAGCTGAGTATTCACATTTCTGAGCCCTGGTTTGCTCATCAGCACAAGGGGACTGTCCCACTGTAGATAAACCCTTACTGTCTCGTTTCCTAGGGCTGCGCAACAAATTACTGTAAACTGGGTGGTTTAAAACAAGGGAAATCTGTCCCCTGGAGGCTAGAAGTCGAGAAGGAAGGCTCTCGGAGCCTTGCCATTCCAGCTTCCGGGGGCTGCAGGCAACACTTGGAGCTCCTTGGTCGGTGCCTACACCACTCCAATTACCACCTCCGCCTTCACGTGGCCTCTTCCTCTGTGCGTGCCCACGTGTCCTCTCCTCTTAAGGACATCCGTCACTGGAACTTGGGCCCAGCCTAATCCAGTATGATATTAACCAATCACATCTGCAAAGACCCCATTCCCAAACAAGGTCACGTTCACAAGTACTGGCACCAGGACTTGAACATGTCTTTTGTGCAGACAATTCCACCCAACTGGCAGATGGGGAGAACATGAAAGCGGTCACGCAGCAGAGCTGGGCGCTCTGCGGGGCACAGAGTAAGCGCCCATCCAGTGGGAGGTGCCTTCACCGTCGGCCACACCAGGGAGAACCGCTCTCCCACACACCAGCCTCCTTCCCAGACCAGGCCTGGCCCCCTCACTCCTCATGAGAACAAAACCACAGGGACGAAACCCAGAGTTAACACCCTCATGGTTGACGCCTTGTGAAGACTTTCAAAACAAACCAACCAGGGCGGGAACTGAGTTGCGGGGGCAAATAAATACTTTATCGGGGGTCCCTGGGAACACCCCGCATGCACACGTGGGCCTCACACACCTCCTCCTAGCAGGAGCTGCTCTGCCAGGAAGGGGCCCAGGGGCTGCTCTGAAGCAGAAGAGGCTTTACTCAAGGTGCCACCTAGGTTCCAGCGCCGGGCTGCCGCCCAGCTGAGCACCACTCCAGAAGCAGCCCTGGGAGCCCCGCCGGCCGGACGCAGACAAGGGCGGGGAGCGCAGGCTGGCGCCCAGGCCGATGGTGAGCCAGGGCGGCAATGAGTAACTCACGGCCAGGCTTCTCCCCACTGCCCCCGGCTGTGGGAACCAAACGCGGCCCACAACCCAACACTGGCTTGGAGCTCATTAAGTCATGAGCTCCTACCCGGTGGGTTTTCCCCACCAATAACGCTTGACAATGAGGAAGTAAGTGGCCTGGGAGAACCTGGGACCCATTAACCAAGTCGCCAGACAGAGCTTCCCATTGTGAGAGAAAAACGGCTGAAAATCTGAAAACCGTCCTTGGGTAGCTGTTCAAAGATTCCATTATGAGTTTTCCAGGCAGCCCTCTGGGGGCAGTTGTGCCAACGAAAGGAGGAAGCCTCCACTGATGTGCAGGGAATAGAGCCGGCACGGAGAAGGCAGGGGCCAGGGTTCGAATCCTGGCTGCTCTGGAATAGGGAGGCCTGCCTCCCTGTCTCCATACTACTGATTTCCCGAGGGGGAGAAACGAGAGCTCCGGCCATCACTGGTATGTAAGGCACATGGACTCCACGCCCCAGACCCGTGTATAAAACGGAGGCTGAGCCAGAGACTGATGTGAGACACACACCAGAAAGGATTCTCCCCTAAAAGGAAATCTGCGTATCACTGCAGCCTCCTTCCCAGCTACCCAAGGATGAGGCTGTGCTCTAGGAGTATGACCAACTGACACAGTCACAAGCCACAAGAGAGCTAACTGCACAGGCCCCACGGAGAAACACAGAGGTGCCTCAACACATCCCTGCTGTTGCTGAAAATAAATTGAGTTGTGAAAAAGGTTCCAAAACAGCATGTCAATGCCATCCTGGAGTCAGGGACCCATGAAGAGAAACTGAAGAATGTGTCAGACTTCATCTGAACCCCAAGTCTGCCACTTGGTTGTGAGGTGACTTTGGTACATCCACCACCTGCAGCTTTGGTGTCCCTGTGTATAAAGTGGGAGTAACAGTGTCTCTGCCCCCAAAGGCTTTTCATGCGGGTTAAGTGATAGATCTTCCATAAGGCACACCTGGTGGGTGCCAAGTGTCAGATCTGTCCCCTCCGTTTCTCTTCTCTCCCTCTCCTCTCTGACATTTCCCACCCACCTACGTTCACAAGGACCCTCCCAGGTCCCCAAAATTCCTCAATATCAGGTACCTACACCCTTCTACTGCCCCCAATCTTCTCTAAGACTCTCTTTTCATGCCTGGGGCCAGAACAGCCTCTATCCAGCAGTTCCCAGGTGTGCAATGCAAAAACACCTTGGTCCACTGCAAAGCGTTTGTTGGTCAGCAGCAACTTTAGAAACTGGAGAAACAATCCCCAAGAACTCTTCTTAGAACTAAACTTCCTTGATTTAAAGAGCCATCCTTGGTTCTGAGGATGAGCCATTCCCACATTTCTATAGGAAAACATGAGTTCTTTTAGAAAATGGTGGTGATATAATCAACAGTGAATTTTTCCATCATTCTCATTTGATCAAACAATGTAGGTGACCCTACCTCAGAAGCACGACCTTTTGGATTTATGTATTTTTCATGACCTTACCAGTCTATAAAATCCAGCTCCGGGAATCACCTGGTTATGTGAATAAGCAGTGCACGGCTGCTTCATGTGCCTGCTCAACTTCTTAACCCTAGTCTACAAACCCAACCTCTGGTCTACCTGTCAAGGGAAGCTGCTCACAGAGAGGTCTCCAAATGCAGGCCCCTTCCTCCAGCCCGCAGGACGGTCCAGGACAGGCCCCCGTTACACTCAGACATGAGAGAGCCTCCAAAGGGCCAACCCAGCCTTTCTATGCAGCTTCGATCAAGGTGATGGCTTCCCAATGACAACTACATAAGGCCAAGCTCTCAGTGGCACCTGTGGTCCTCATCACCTCGTCACCCACCAAAGCATGGGCCATGGAGCCAGACAGCCTCAGGCCTACCGCCTAGGGCCCACCCGTGTCCCACCAGGTTGCCTCACATCAGTCTCCTGCTGGCTAAAGTGATGTGGTCAGTCCCTATTTCACAGGAGTCTTGAGAGGATTCAACACAATTTTGTGTGTAAAGCACTTTCCGTATTCCCTGGAACACAGTAAGGGACAACAACTGGAAACTAGCTGGGAAGTATTCTAGCTGACTATGCCCTACTTCTAGCTTTATCCCCCACTGCTCCCCGAGACACCAGCACACCTGTACTCTCCCCCAGTTACACCCATGCTCTCCCACCTCTGGGACTCTGCCCAGGCCAGACTGGAATGCCAGCCTAACTCTACCTTCTCCTCCAAGCTCATGTTGGCCCTTCCTTCATGTCCTTGTTGATCCACTGTGGCCTGACGGAGTATGGTCTTCCTCTGAAGCTGGGTGGCATTTGGTCTGTCTCACTCTGACTCTATTACTCACCACATTACTACACCACGCCTTACTCAGACCTATCTGCACAGTTTCCCTCTCCTGCTAAACTTTCAATTATTTAAAGTCAAGTAATTACATTACAATTGACACACACACACACACACACACACACGTATATAGGACTGTGTGCATACAAACACAAACACACAAATATGTGCATCCCCAACTTTCAGATAATGCAAGTGCGCAGTAATTAAAATTTTAATCCTCTGGAATTACTATGGAAACTGTACATCCAACAGTACCTGCCTTAGTGCCTCATAAGTAAGTGAACAATAAATATGTATTCTAAAGAACCAGTGACATAATCCCCAATAGATCATTTTAAAATAGGCAGTAGATACAACATAAATGTTGAATTTCTTCCTAAGACCAAGGCTAACAAGTTTACCTGTGTACACAGACGCACATGTATACAGGACTGTGTGCATACAAACACACACACACATATGTTCATCCCCAAATCTCAGGCAATGCAAGTGGACAGTAATTAAAATTTTAATCCTACGGAATTTGAATCCATTGTCCTTAGGTCTGGTACTTCCTCCCCCTCAATGCTGCCGGTCAGTATATGACTCCCCATCAACATTTGCAACTTTGTACTTCAGACTTCCTCTTTGTCTTGATGATGCTTTCATTTGGTTTAGTCTTCACCACATGATTTCTCTACCTACCTTCACTCGAATTACCCTATCCAACTGGCACTGCTATTTATTTTACAAAGCCAACCTTTAACCCTCCACCTTGTCCTCCATCCCGTTTTGTCTCTAACACCAATAAGTAGCCTTTTTAGGGCACCCTATATGCAAAAATAACTCAAGCCCAAAGAGATTTCAAGTTCTTTCCATTCTGCTCTCATTCTCCATTGCTCAAATAAATGAATTATATAAACAGAAAAGGGAACAAAAACAGTCAGTGTGTCTTCCTCTAACAGTACTTAGAGAAAGGGTACTTCCATTTCATTATCTTTGAGGCTGTTTCATTCTCCTTAGGAACCCGTTTAAAAGAAGATGCTCCCCGGAACTCTGGAAACCTATGAATCCCCCAAAAGCAAGTTGTTCATTCCACTGAAGTTAGAGCAGAAACAACTTACAGAAAATTACCATCGATCACTTAGTGTACATGACAGCCATACAAGGTATGTATACCCTTTCCCATACACAAGTTATGGTGGAAAAAAATTATTCTCTAGAGCAGTAATTTTCAAATGGTGTGCCATGAGAGGCACACAGGTGTGCTGCAGGAATTTTTACAGCATGTAATACCTGACTATTTAGTAGGAGGCACTGACCTCTTTACCCTTAGGTTGTCAAGTAAAAAAATGACAACAACCAACAGATTAATAGTTGGCTGGTGTGAATGAATCAGAATTACACCTTTTATTTTTGCCGTATTGGCAAAAAATATAATACATGTTTGGAGTGCTGCAGAATTTTGCTAATAGTTTATCTGGGCCAGGAGATTTTTAAAAAATGATTTGAGAATCATTGGTCTAGAGGCAAAACAGACTAAGATGAGCCATCTGGCCTTGGAGTGATACTAGAATATGTCTGGCATTCTCAGGGCCCTGTTTCCAAATTCTGACTTGGCACTGGCCCTTCAATGTATCCTAGGCCATGAAGAAGCATATGCTCTAGAACTTAAAAGACAAGCTCAGGTGCAAACTCCAAATGCTTGGGTATTTCAGAGCCGTGGGGGTGGGGCTATTTTAATGTATTTAAGAAAGACCAAGAAGGGACGGGAGAAACATCTCTGGGAGAGGGATAATGGGAGGAATACATTTTCAAAAAATCACTGTGAAAATGTGTCAGAAGAAGTATCTGACTTCAAGTTCATGCTTGGTGACTTAAATTTCAGGACTGCAAATGTCCAGGTGGACCAACAGTTCTCATTTCTGTTCAAAGAGCACAAATCCCAGTAGTCCCTGGTTAAAAATAATCTCAATGCTCGGAGAATAGAGCTCAAGTCTTAACATAGCCTGTGGTCCTACACGCAAAGCACAGGCTGTAAGTAGGAACCCATGGATTCTTTCCAACACTCACTGAGCACCCACTTCAGTGCCAGCACTGGGCCAGGCACTGGGGGTTCCGACAGAAACGACACCCCCAGTCATCAGAATGCCGATGAGTAAGCATGTCGTGACTATTCACAAAGGGCCAGGCACTGGGCCAAGAATGTAATGAGGCTGGCATTACCCTTATCTCCCCTTTACAAGAAAAGAACTCACTGAGTCACACAGAGCCTCCGTGAGTGGCCTCAGTCAGGTAGAGATGGAGCACTTGATTCTAGAGCCCGCCTTCTGAGCCATCACTCCCCACATCGTCATCAGAAGTAGGGCCCACAAAGGGGCTCCCCACGGCTCTGCTGGTTTTCCAAGGTGGACACCCTTAGTTCTGTGGTCTCAGCAGCCCTCAGAGTACAACCTCCACTGGGACAGACAGACGACCACAGAACTGCCTTCTAGATGCTGAACCCTAGGAGCAGCCAGAGTCCATGGAAAAAGCAAACGCTCTGCTTTTCAGCAGAACTTGGCCTCATCCTCCAGCCCTAAGACCCGTAGGGATGGCCCTGGAAGTTCTTGCCACATCCGCTCAGGCGCCTCCCACCTGCACCTGTGCCAGTGTCCTCACGGCTCTCTCTCTATTCAACCGGGGAATCTGATCGGGGACCAGAGTAGGGGGGCCTGGCCATAGCCTCCCACATTCCCCTCCCTGGTAGCAATCAGGGGAAAGGACAACAAAACCACAGTGAGTTACCACTTTGTGCCCGTTGGGAAACTAAGTCTTAATTCCAAGTATCGCAAGAAATGGGGGGAAACAGACACTCTCATAAGCTACTAATGGGAATATCCGCAGGTAGGACCATGTCAGAGGGTAAGTTGGCAATATCTAGTCAGGCTAAAAAAGTGCCAACCCTTTGATCTGCAATTTGTCTTCAAGAATATTATGAAACCCTGCTCTTGTGCACAAGAGCAGACACTGCACTATGCTCTCATGGAAACAACCTCAAAGTCTTGTTAAGAGATGAATGAATTAACTGTAATACATTCGTACAATGGAGTACCCTACAGCAGTTAACTACAAAATACATTGATATGTAGCAGCATGGAGGGACCTCAAAATTATAAGAATAAACGAATGACCTAAGTCACAGGCCCAGAGTGGGTAGCTCAGATGGTTAGAGCACTGACTCGATATGCCAAGGTTGTAGGTTCAATCCCGTCAAAGCACATTCAAGAATCAACCAATGAATGCATAAATAAGTGAAACGACAACTTGATGTTTCTCTTTCTCCTCTACTCCTTCTTTCCAAAATCAATAAATTTTTAAAAATTTTAATAAAAACGTTGCAAAAGTATACACAGTATGACAGCATTTATGTACGCTCTAAAGTACTATGTATTGGATACAGGTGCACACAAATAAGGTAAAAGATTTAAATACAGGCGTAAAGGATATATGCTACCTTGGGAAGAATAGTGACCTCTGAGCAGAAAAAAATGTAGTAAGATGTGAGAATGTCTTTGATAGCATCTGTAACATATTCTTCTTGAAAAAAATTTTGAATTAAAATGGTAAATATTAAAAATCTGATAGACCTGTGTGTTACACTAATATTCTTGGTTCTTTGATAATGTTCGATAAATTCTAGAATTAAGGGTAATTAAAAGTACGTCTGTAAACCACCCAACTTACTCTGTTAGTCACCTAGTTTTAACAGCCACTCAAGAATAAGCATAAATAAACTAGAATACCAACCTGAACAAATCAAGGTAGAGGCAGCCATTAAGAAGTGAGATTACAGAATATTATTCAGCCCCCCAAAAAAAAGACGAACTCCTGACATGGGTGACAACACGGATGGACCCTGACAGCGCTATTACATAAAATGGGTAAGAAGGAGATGACCAACACCATATGATCTCATTTATATGTAGAATCCAGAAAACCCGAATGCATAGCACCAGAGGACAGACTGGTGCTTGCCAGTGGGAGTGGCCTGGAGAAATGGGTGATGGTGTCAGAAGGTACAAACTTGCAGCAATAAGACAGAAACTAAGTCCTAGGATGCAATACACAGATGTTGACTATAGTAAACCATACTTTATTATACAGTTGAAGTTGCTAAGAGAGTAAATCTTACAAGTTCTCACCACAAGAATAAAACCTTGTAACTATGTGAGGTAATGGATGTTAACTAAAGTTACTGTGGTGGTCATTCTGCAAAATACACATATATCAAATCAACAAAAAAAGAAGTGAGATTGATTTTATGGTTGGCAGTTACATATGGGAGGCCAACTTTCTGGACACACCAGCAGGGCGGTGAAGGGTGAATAGGAAGCTTTCTTTAAGAAACTGTACAAACACAGGCATAGCCTAAATCAATAGCAAGACTAGACAGTAAACAAGAGCACACTACATACATAAAGGCTGCATTGAGCTGTGCAGAAAGAAGTGAGCTGGGAGACACCTTCCCTTTTCAGTCGAGCTGGCCAGAATCAGGGCCAGCTGATTCAAATCCACCGAGAAAGAGCACTTGGGCAGCAATAACATCTTCCAAGGAAGTTGGGGCCTGGGCTGTGTCAGTTGACTCCGCTGACTGGAAAGGCGGGGAGAACCTTCCCACCGAGGCGTGGGTGCCCTGAGGCCTGATGCTGCAGGGAGAGTGGGGATGGGGGCCCCACCACGGCAGAGCCCTCTTACTGCACCCTGACCAGCAGCCTGCAAACTAGACGAAGGCAGGGCAAACATTCCCAAGTGAACCAGTTCCACCCTTGTTACTATTTTCTCATGTAGTATGGTTTGGCCATCCCCCCTCCCATCGGTTACACTACCCCACCAATCTAAATGGGGGCTTTCTCTCCCACAACCCTTGTCAATGACTGCTGAGAAATGTGGGTGGGGGAGTTAATGGATGGGAAAGAGTGGACTGAAGTGTTTGGCAGATGAAAAGGCAGTGGGGGTTAGAACAAAAAGCAGTAGTAACACCAATGTGGTCAGGCACCCAGGGGTCCTGAGAGAACCTAAGGGAGGAGGGAGAGTCAACAATCGACTTGGACCAAATCTCACTTTTTGAGTGAGGGCCATTAGGGCTAGGAGTGACTGGTTTTAGAAAAATGAAGAAATGCGATGTTGTGCCCCAAGGGGCAAGGGTCCATCTCTCTCTGTCAATCAATCAATAAATCCCCCATCAACTCTCTCTCTCTCTCTCTCTCTCTCTCTCTCTCTCTCGCACACAGAAACAAATGTGAGTCATTCTGTGCAATATGAATTGTCCTTCCATGTAAGAGTTATTCTCTAGAACAGTACGAGCACTACTATCCAAAAGGACTTTCTGAGATAATGAAAATGTAATATGCATCTGAGCGGTGCAATAATGTAACCACTATCCACATAGGGCTATTGAGCACTGGATGTGAGGAACTGAATTTTTCATTTTACTTAATCTTAGCTAATTTAAGTGGCTAATGGACATCTTATTGGAGAGCACAGGTCTACAGCATTCTTCTTACTGTCTGTATGATATTTTAGCATATTGATGTGATCATCAATAGTCACCCTTTCCAGTGACTACTTTGTTAGCTGCCCTACACATCCTCCTGGGTGAAAGTGCATACACATCCCAAGCTACTTAATTAGAATAAAGTTCTAGAAGAGAAATTGAGGCATCAATGGGTAATTATGTTTCTAGGCTTCTGTATGTTAAGATCACCCACTTACAATAACATAGATGTAAACAAGATTTTGCCTATTATTAGCTGTTTTTACACATATGAGTCTCACTGGATCCTCTGACAGGATATATAATATCATCTCGCAAAGACAGATAGACAGCAGCTACTGACTAGGTTGTAAGAGATGGTTTTTAGAGCCAACACTGAGGAATATACCCTGCGTCATGTGATATGAAACCACTTGCTCTCCCGGATACTTTAACAAAGAAAAACACTTATGATGTATTGATGAGTGAAAAGGGCAGGATATGACATTGTATTCTGAGTATAATCAAAATCACATAAAATCAAAGAAAAGAAAGCAACGTGTTACCAGTCTTTGGGCTGTAGAACTGTCACATTTTTCTTTCTTTTTAAAGATTTTATTCATTACTTTTAGAGAGAAGGGGAGGGAATGAGGAAGAAAGGGAAAGAAACATCAATGTATGGTTGCCTTTCACTTGCCTCCAGCTATGGACCTGGCTGGAGACCTCGCTTGCAACCTGGTTATGTGCCCTGGCTAGGGAATTGAACCAGCAACTTTTGGGTTTGCAGGCTGGCGCCTATCCACTGTGCCACCATCCTGGGCTTACATTTTTCTAAATATCTGCCCAAATTTTATCACAAAGCTAAATAATGATTAAAATAAATAACTAAAATTTCATGGGCAATTAAAGGCTAAGTGGTTTGCATACAGGCTATCTCATTTAAAACATGTATAATTCAGCCCCAGCTGGTGGCACAGTGGATATGGCACCAGCCTGCAAACCCAAAGGTCAATGGTTCAATTCCCAGGCAGGGCACATAACCAGGTTGCAAGCCAGGTCTCCAGCCAGGTCCTTAGCTGGAGGCAGGTGAAAGGCAACCCATACATTGATGTCTTTCTCTTCCTCTCTCCCACCCCCTCTCTCTAAAAATAATAAATACAATCTTTAAAAATATAAAAAATAAATAAAACATGTATAATTTTAAAAATTTTTAATTAAAAAAAATTAATAAACCACGTATACATGCTAATAAGGACCATTACATACAGATGAAGACACAGAGGGTTGAAATAACTTGAAGAAACCAGGTTGGCTGACTGAAAAGCCTCTCAAACGTGAACAAGTGCACGACTTACCTGAAGACCCGGCTATAACGCAGATTCCTATTCAGGTGGTGAACTGTGCTGATGCTCCTGGCCTGGAGACTATGCTTGGGGCAGCTAAACTACACAATCTCTATGCTGCAATCTTCAAGGAGAAAACACGTCTCTTCTAAAAATGTAAATGAGATCAATGCTCGCTATTATGTAAGCAAAAACAGACTTTTCTTCTCCATAACCTCTGTAACCCTTCTTTCCTACCCACATGGCAGACCTTAAACTGCTCCTGCAAATTCCCGCCACGGACACTTCCTCAGGGGGGTGTTTTAACCAACCTTCTCATCGCATTGGCAGGGAGCATGCGGTCCTCAAAGCTCCCATTAGCAAGCATTTCCACAAACTCAAGGGAGCAGGTCCAAGGAGGAAGGGCCCCCAAGGGTGTCCCAAGGCACCAGTCAGTGCCACCTGCCACCCCCAACTGCCGACCTGTACCACCACGCCGCTGGCACATTTCAGATCGGGCATTTCCCTATTCCCACAGACTTTTTCCATGAAATGTCAAAATGACGTATTCTCTAAATAGTTTAACCTTCCAAAGTCTGGCAAGCCCTAGAGCTAATTTTATACTTAAAGAACCTTCAACACCCTTTAATTATGTTCCTAATTCTTCAAGTCTTTTTATGTGGGATTATCGGATATGCGCTGTTTAATGAACCTTTTGCCATGTGCAGTAATCCTGTTTATCTATCTTAATGCTTAATGCCATGAAATTACTTATCTGATACCTTAAAAGTAGCTCTTGCAGAATGGATTTTATTACCCTAAATTTTCATTTTATTTATATCTCTTGGTTTTCACTGTTCGTCCTGTAATGAATAGATGGGTGATTTTTTTTTCAATAAAAGAGACATTTCAACATTTAGTCTGTAAATGATGTAGTTATATCACCTTCCATTTCCCTCTAAGATTGTATTTATTAATGCACTTCCTTCCTTGAATCATTTGTGCGACTTCAGTAGAAAAATTTTACTTCCTTTTAAATTAGACTAAAAGACAATCTTAAGCTTCCTCTATTTAATGTTTCTGACACCCATACTTTATAAAACAGAACTGTTTTCACTTTTTCCTCTTGGTAACCTCTCTTACTCATTACGTCAACTATGTAAACTCCCTTCAAATGGAATTAAGATGCATCGCAGTTTCCATTAACCTGTCAGAAGCCTTTTATATATGCCACATGCTAGTCTTAACTTATCATCTGATTTTAAATTGCTATAATCCATTTCCCTCTCAAAGGCCTCTTTCTCTTTGCCTCTTTAAAGCCAAAGTTATCTCTGGTCTTAGGAGATGAATGAGACTATTCTAAAATCTAGAGGAGAAATAATGTGTCACCAAAGGGTGAGGTGCCTTAGCCAGGTCAGTTTCCATTTTTCCCTCAGGTCCTTCTCTTCTTCAGTCACAGTCATGTATCTCTAGTGACCAGCCCCATTCCTTCTAGGTAACTTACAGGAAGCCTTACTGTGTGCCTGACGCTATGCCAAGCACTGACTCGTGCTGGAATAAAACAGCAGATAAGACAAGTATCAAAGGAGATGATAGATCCCACCCTGCCTCATGGAACTTGAATCACAAGGACAGAAGAGTCCTTTCCTTGGTTGAGGACTGTTGCCAAAAGACATTTGATGGGTCCTTTTGAAAGTACCCCTTTGCTCCCCCAATGCTGGACAGTGTTCTTTCCCCTGAAGACAAATCCCAATTTCTGAGCATCTCCAATTCCTCTGATACCCTTAGGCTTCAAAAACTGAACATCCTTATTATATCTTCAACATCCATTAGCTTTTCTTGTATTGCCTTTACCATCCACTTGGGCAATAATAAACTTCGGGGATGCTAAATCTTGACCCTTCTGCATCACTGCTGATGTTTGTAAATTCTGCCAATATTTACAGTTTCTCTGCAACATTACAAGATGAGTTCTAGCTTTCATTAGTAAAGACTATTCCCAATGCAAGTCATTCTTTCCCACTATCTCTCTGACAACAGTTTGCACCAACTCTTTCCAGTCCTGCTTCTCCAGGCCTCTGACAGCCGGGCTCAGTTCTTACTATCATACTTTTTAATCCAACTCAGGCCTATGTTTTTATAACAATCTGTTTTTGAAACCCCTTACTCAGTTCTGTTCTGGTTTCTCTTAGCATTAACAATTTTTTACAGCTTTAAGTTTTTCCTGATGATTTTGTGTGTGTGTGTGTGTGTGTGTGTGTGTGTGTGATGGAACATCTTGTGCTGCTAATCACTTTTTGATCACCCTCAAACTCTTGCATTTTATTTTTATAATTTAAGAAAGTTAAATTTAGAACTTTCCAAACCAATGGAGAAGCTTTTTTTTTTTTTTTTTTTTTTTTCCCAACTTGTGGAACTGCAAGTGTGACTAGGGCTCATTTTCCAGCCATGTCCTATTAGTTTAACGACTCCTGGAAAACACTGCTCTGATTCAGAGCTCAACCTGGAGGAAAATGTTCCATCAATGCCCTTAAAGACGACACACTTCTGATATTCCCAAGGCCAAACCTCGCCCAGCCTTATAATAACAGGGAGGGATTTTTAGCGCAGTAAAATTAAACACGCTTTATGCTCTCCTTTCTCTATGCCAAAAGACACAGAAATGTCCCACATGGAATACTTGGCACCTTGGGCTTGCAAGTCTTCTAAAAAATCAGGTTATTCATAACTTCCACAGCCCTCCAGTTGCTGAGGACCTATTCGAGAAAGCTACATGGCTGCCCTCCCTCCTATGGCCTCTCTCTTCTGGCCAGAGACAACCCTTGGCTTCACCCTGCACTGTCTGTGTCAAAAAAGACAGTTGGACATGAGCACTAATGTAGTCACCCAATTAGCCCTCTGCTAATATCACAACTCGTTAAAGGAGACACCAGTTTTGCAGGGAGGCCTTGGGAGTGAGTGTTTGGAATCCTGAGGCTCATGCTGGTCGGCCTTCGTTTTTCACACTTGACGGACCCTCGGCGTTCCTTTCTCACAAAGCATGACTTAGTGCCCACAAGAGCCCCTTCCTTCGTTTGCATTAACAAGACGGGGCAAATTATTTCTAGCTTCTTTCCGGAGCAGTACATGAACATTTCACCTTCCACAGTAAGTTCAGAAAGAGCTCTCTGATATGTGAATCATGCAAGCTTAAATTTGGGATCAGAACATGAGAAAACCCTTCAATTTTTTTTTATTTTTTATATGAGGCACTGTCACCGGCATTATTATTGTTGTCTTGAAAATCGATTCCTACACTGTTTTAACAGTGGGCCCTTCTATTAGGCAACCAGCCAAATTGAGGGAAACCCACCAAGACGAAGTTGCTTTTGGTTGGTATTCCTACAACATATTCCCATCAAAAGGCGGAAAACACTCTCCATCGTTAGAGTATTCAAAGGCAGGTCTCCTGCTGCCGGAGTAATTTGTTTATTGTTGTTATTATTTCTTTTAATAAATCAAGCCTCTGAAAAGGCCAATTTAAGTGCCAACAAGGACAAGTTCTCCACAGGGGGAATGGCAGAACATCTGTTTCCATCTGCCAAAGACCCCACTTGAATAAAGTCAATTTAGGATGCCCTCTACTCCAACAGCTCTCTAAAAGATGATCCTATCCAACAAGATAAGCAATAAATCAATAATGACATCACCACCCATTGATGGAATTCTCTAGCACAAGCTACGGGGTGCACTTGTTCCAGAAAACGTGGACTTGAATGTCTACTCTATGCCAAAGAAGCGGAGCCAGTGGTTAGAAACACAGGTTGAAACTGTACACACCTACCTGCCGATTCTCAAACCACCTTGTATGGGCTGAGGGCTTGGGAAAAAAATCATTTAACCTTCAAGTTTCCTCATCGATAAATTGTTGGAGAGTACTACCTACCTGAATAAACTGCTATGTAAAAGAAGTAAGATTTATCAGCATGAAAGCATTAATAAATTAGAGTGAACACATATCCCGGAAGATGTTTTTAAAAGAATGAGAAGCTCCATAAGAACTGAAAGAACGACTGCCAAGGACACACATACCTTTGGTATCATAATGCCTCTGAATTCAAGCTATACGCAGGTAACGGCATCTTACACCAGCACAGGGCAGGTGGAAGCTGTGATTCTTCTGTAATGGGCAGTGGCTGGGTGAACTTGGTCACAGCCCATCACATGTCATCACGTTCCTCCAGTTCTGTGCATGGTTGGTACTGCAGAGGTTGAATGTACCCATTTAGAAGGTCTTTTAGAAGATTACACTAAAATTTCACATTGAAACGAAAAGCTATTGTGTACATGAGAAAGTAAAGAAACAGAATGTAAGTCTGATTCACAGTGAAGCAAATATCTGTTCTAGGAAGAACGACTGCAATGCCCTATTTTCTTGCAAAGCAAGAACCAAACACTTTTAAAGGACTGAAGGAAGGAAGATACAAAGAGCTGAACCAATATTCCATTTTGCTTCTGAAGCAGAGGCAGTAAGACAAGTGCCTTTCATGAACTGAGCAATGCAGGTGAAGGTGGGTGAACGTGTCGAAAGCTTCGGAATAATCAAAAGTATCTAAACCAAAAGGAAGGCAGACGTAACCGATTCATGTAGCTCAAAGCAGAACTGACAAAATACCGTAAATTTTAAAAAAGCAAATACAAATATAAACCAGTATGAGTTCATTCAACAACATATGTGTGTGTGTGTGTGCGCATGCGTGTACAGATGTGCGCATAAATCCGTATGAGGGCTAAACGGACATTCTAGGCAGTTAATAGTTATTCAAGAAAAGGGGAAATATAAATGGAGGTTGGAGGAAGATTTTAATGCTTAACTGTAACGATTTCCATTCTGAGATGTTTATAACGAGCATGTATCGATTTTTTTGCAATGTTTTTAGTTCAAGAAGATTACAACAAGATAGCATGATACAGTTTTGGCACTCCGCCAGACAGAGCAAACCTTCAGTGAACGCTAGCCAAGACTGTGCTCACAAAAGAAGTAAGAAGGTTGCTGCCCACAGCCACAGAAGAAATGTCTTGTTCAAATCTCAGAAGCCGACAAAGAGCTGCTATTGGAGTCTTCGAGCGCCAATACACATACCCCAACACTTTACCTGGAAAGCTAACGAAACAAGTTAGGACGTAAGTGATCACCTCTGAAATCTGTTCAAGGATGACCCACCCGTTAAATATGCCCGAAGACAGTGCATCCATGTTTGCCCAAGCCCTTGATGTCCACATATCCGTCAGCTCTGTTCCCACCAAGGTCATAAATCCATCAGCATGTCTCACATTTAGGAATGCTTTTTTTTTTTTTCTTTCTTAAACCACTTGTGGAAAAGTGCCTCTGCCCTTCCCAGATAATGAAAGAGGGTAAACAACCCCATTTCCATCATGGGATCATTCGATTCTTCCGAAGAAAAGAACAGATTTTACACAGCTTTCCATCCTTAGAACACAGCACCACGCCAGAGCTGGTGCCACACTACGGAACAGCCAATCAGGCTTTCAGAAGAATGTTCCAGTTACCCAGAGACAAAAAGGGAAAGGATGTTCACATGCTTGGGAAGCTAGAGCTCCCCGCTGGAGACGCCTGTGCCCAGTCCATGGCCACACCTCCCCTGCAAGCGCCCTTTTCCCGGTGCCTCTGCTCTGCCTGCGAACTCCTGCGCAAAAGAGGACAGCAGCAAAGTGCACTGCTAGTCTGAAGAGGGGAGAAAGTAAAAATCAAGGAAGGCTGGACACTGAACAAAGGAAAACAACATCTGGAAGATGAATCCTACAGCATCCAAGTGTTATAAAGCAACACAGAGCATAGCTTTTAAAAGACCGGAGACAAAAGTCTTAAGATGAAAATTTCTCAAAAACCCACTTGCTGCTAGTGCAGATGACTTTCCCCACCACCTGCAGAACTGACTCAAGCTGTAAAGCCCTTTGGTGGCAAGGGAAACAGACTTCTGGGAGGGAAGGGAAACTGAAAAGAACAATAAGGGCTCTGTAGAGTGGAGGAAGAGGAACTTCCAGGGTTAAGATTTCAGCACATGACTCCCAGGGCAAACTGGGAGGCCGCTTCTCCCTGACCTCCCAGGGCCAGTGAACCTCCCAAGTTAAACATCCAGGGAACCAGGGGGCTTTTGGTGTCAGGTGCCACCTGCCTTTTACCTGCTGTCTCAGCAGGTCTCTCTCAAGAAAACCAAAGACATCTACAATCTTGACACTTCAGAAGCCTGAACTGTGACACCTGGGGAAGTGTGAGGGAACAAGTCGATGCTGATGCCTTTCTAGCTAAGAATGGATCTTCGCATGGGCCTCGTGGGGCTGCAAAAACCTGATGACTAAAAGACCCCTTGGGAGGAGGGTGACACCCTGACCCACTGCATCTAGAACACAATATTTAGCTTGTGCAGTAATAATGCTCCAGACGTACAGCATGGGCTTTGCTCACACCGGGTCAGGGGTTCTCCACCGGGGTTCTCAACGGGGTGACTTTGTCCCCAGAGGTCATTTGGTAATGACATGTATGGCTGTCACAACTGCCAGGAGAGGGGAGCTGGCGGGGGTGCAGGGGGTTCTGACATCTAGAACCAGCAATGCTGTCAAGTAGTCTCCAATGGCAGGACGGCCTGCTCCGCAACAAAGAATGAGGCAGACCAAAATGTCAACGGCACCGAAACTGAGAGAATCCCTGCAGGACTGGCCCCATCCATGCGGACATCTCCAGAAACCCGAACAACCCTGCCTGGAGTGCTGGCCGTCCCCTGGGCTGAGCAGCTGCTCTCCCGGCACAACTTCCCAAGGGCGTTCCTCAGCATCCAAGAGAGTCCATGCTTTCACAATTACAGGGGAAAGAAGGGTCCTTACAAATGCATGTAGGCACGCACACTAGAGCCACCACCTTAAAAATCCCCCCTGTCCCAGCTGTCACAGGTAAAAAAAAAAAGCCTGCACAAGATGGCCCAAGCATTTCCAAAATATTACAATGAGAGAAAGAAATAGGGGAGGAGGACAAACAAAGAAAACTCCACAACCAAAACCAGGTTTGGCCCTGGGGCTCTATCACAGCTACGAGCAGCTCCATCATTCCAAGTCACATCCATGGCGCATAGCTATCTTTTTATTTGTTAACTGTAAGGGGCAATCAACATAAAAGAAAAAGGGAAATGTAAAGATACAGCTTAACGAACCCCTGTGTAACTACAGCTCGGGTCAACAAATCAAACGGTACTGGCCTGGGGTGCATTCCTGCCAAGTGTGCCTCCCTGCAAGACCAGAGCTATTTTGAAATGGTCCATCTTTCCCCAAGGATTGAGATTTATTTTACGGATTTACAAAAATACAGCGACTGCTAAATTCGGAGCAGGGACCACAAAATGGACAGCTTTGGAAAGGGGGTGTCTATGCAGGCAAACTCACTGGCTGCTAACTCCCAAGATCAGTGGGAGGAAAGGCAGGTCCGTGCCGTGCCTGCAAACAGTGGGAACACCCAGGTTGAGAGCCAAGAGAAACGTGGGTCGGAATCCCAGCCTCAGTTCTTCCTCCCGCACTCTGGGTATGGGTGACCTCTCAGGAAACGTAACAGGACTTCCTACCGTACCCTATCGTTGGAAAACTCCTCCAAGATCATGTGTTTTAAGTGGCAAGAATTATGCAAAGATTCTCCACAAATGCCAGGTTTCCCTTCCTCCTCTTGCCATGCAACCACGCAAGGTGGAGAAGACCATGTCTATAACGCATTATTTGATCATTAACTTTACAAATACAGAAGTTCTCTAAACTGTTTTACACAGGTGATATGATGCAAACCTCAAGGTACTCCAGAGACTTTAGCCAGAAAGTATGTGGCCCAGTCTGGAAGGCCCAGCGGTGACCTGCCTGCCCTGGCCTACTGGTGTGCCTGTCCCTCCCTCTCCCAGGAGTCCCAAAGTAATCGGCCTAAGTGGGTTGTCAGGAAAAAACGCCCTGTAGCCCAGGAGGGAGCCTTCTGCTCAGCTCTTTGAAGATGAAAAGCAACAAGGTGTGTTTATTTGTGCTTGAGTGCACAGTCTCATCTACCTGGGCTGGGCTGCACCAAGCTACTTAGCTAGTAAAAAGTAATAATCAAATCTACCTGCTAACATCATGAAGCAGATCATTCCAGAAGAAAAGGTCAGCAGCCCTAGTCCCAGGAGTACACATAGGGGAATCTTGAGCCTTTTGATAGACAGGAAGAGAATGTCAAGGAATCTAACCCAAGGTCAGCCTGGGAGGAAGTGAGAAGCCTGACCACCTTGAGGCAGGTCTACCATCAAAGCACTTAAACCCACCAAATTCTCCCCACGAAGGGAAACTGGACATCATATGGGCTGAGTCTTTCTCACAGGATACATTAAAACATAATAACAGCCAAAAATCAATGCTTCACTTCCCTAACACAAGCAATAAAAACAAAGGCAGGAAAAAAAAAACCATGAAGGTGTCTGAGATGGTTCCTGAATAACAAAAGCCACCAACTGCTCTTGGAATGTCAGTGGCCTTGAAGCCTCACAAAGATAGGGAATTCAGACCAAGGCTCAACTTTGACCTCAGGTTTCTTCGCAGACTATCAAAGGGACACACAAATCCAAGGTACTGGTTGATCAGATCTTTCTTGTTTCATCAATTTCCCAGAAGAGGGTCAAGGGGTAGAATATGGGATAGAATGGTAGGGTCTCTGGTCCTGCTATGGGCCCCAAAATGAACCACATAGGCTTCTCCATGGGCTAGGGGCCAAGGATACCAGGCTGGCATCCGGAAAAATGACCAACCTTGTTTCTGGTAACACCTCAATCAGATCAAGGAGGAATCCATGCTAAGAGGAGATGCTTAATGCAACATGAAACATGCACACATCCCAACCTGCCTCGAAGTTTCTAAACCAGCAACGGTAAAGGTGATTCAAAGCCACACAGGCTCAATGACCATGGGTGATGGAAAAGCACCACCACCTGGCACAGTTAGGCAGCTCTGTGACCCCACCCCAGTATGACTATTTTATTTATTTTAGCCCTATTTTATATGTACACGTGTGTTAAATAACCAGCACTGACCAGAGAAGGACAAAATTAACTTTATAGTTATTTTTACAGAGATGGGGACTCAACCAAGGACCAACTGGGAGATGCAAAAAATAGTTTCCACTGAGCCAAAAGCAGCTGACGACACACACACACACACACACACACACAACACACAAGAGGCTGTCCTTCTTGGGACACAACATGGCTATGCAAATTGAGAGTGTGAATCCACGCAGATCTTTACTTCTGAGGTACCCAGGAAGTCAGCCTGTTCTGCTTCCAAACAATCATTCACATCAACAAGTGGCTGCCAATGCCTCGTTGGAATTCTCTCCCTGGGGTGGCCCTACAGTCCAAGAGAAACAGGACACTCTGACCCAGACCTGGTTAAAAGTCCACAGCAGCCACCAGCATTCCACCCTCACTGGATGCCACAACAAATTCACAGATGTCTAAAGGGAGTCTCTGAGAAGTGGGAAGGGAGAGAGAAAAAGCTGCCCAGTGGCCAGGACCTGTACTTCAAGGAAGAAGGGAAATTCCTCTAAACACACACCTGGGGTGGGGGGTGAGGGGGTGCAGAATGAAGTGAGCCTTCACTTCCCCAACAAACACACCACCAAAGACACTTCCGCAGCAAGTCGCTAGAAGCATTTTGGAAAATCAGACATAAATCACATATGTGGATGGCACAAATGTCAGACTAGCAAGCTTCTGCTGAAGAAAGTTCACTAGGCCCTGTCACCCACTTTCTGGGCATCAGCTGCCCAGAAATAAACATCAGGGGGCCAAAGGCGAGCGGAATCGAGGAGGGGCCGCTGACAGCTGTGGCTGGCGGGCAGGGACCGGGGAGGAAGGGCTGGGACTGGAATCCTGAGCGTGCCCACCTCAGCAGAAAAGTTCCTGGGATCCGCATGCTGTCTAGGAAGGAAAGAGGCTCCTGGGGACCTCAGGATGCACTCGCCCCGGTAATGCCAGATTCCAAGGGCCGCCAGAAGAAGCCCGGGTCCTCTCCCAGGGAACCTCTCTCACCAGTCAGGGTGCCCACTAAGGGGCGAGTGGGGTCGCCAGATGACAAATAAATGATCTGCTCCCAGGACCCGTGGGGAACGCTATTCATTCTCAGGCCCAGCCCTGCTTCATCTCTCTTTGCCCAAACCCAACACAGACCGGGGAGGAGTGGAGGGAAGCGGCGAGGGGGCCCGCCCGGCGATACAGGATGCGAAACTGAGGCCCGAAGGTGCACGAAAGGGACCTGGACGAGGCTCGGGGAGGCCAGCGGGCACCGGGCACCCGGCGTATGGGAAGCTGGGATCAGGGAAAGCTCCTCTCCCTTCCCCTCCTCTTCTCCCCAACACAACACACAGGCTCACTCGAGCTACGCCCAATCGGGGCAGCTGCCGGGCTCCCCAGAGCCGGCCGCACACAAAGCCCCGCCCGCACACCCCACTCCGCAGCAGCCCTCGCGCACGCCCACACAATGGGACCGCGCACCCCGCCGCGGCCCCTCGCGGGTCCCGGCCAGCCCGGCGCCCAGGTCCGCCCTCCCCGCACACGCGCGCCGGGAGACGCAGTCCGAGCCGGGGAGAGGGCGCAATCGCCGCCCGGCCGCCGCGCCCCGCGCCCCGCAGGAAGTTCGCCCGACGCCCCCCGACTCACCAGCCGCGCTGCTCAGCAGCAAACACAGCGGCCCCAGCAGCCACATGGCGCGGCCGCCGCTCCCGCACCCGGCGCGTCGCTGCCCCCGCGGCCTCGGCGCTGACCCCGCCCCTCGCCGCGCCCCGCCCCCAGCTGTCCCTCCACCCTCCGCCCCGCCCGCCCCGGCCGACCGGCCGGCCCAGCCCGGCCTGGCTCCAGCTATCCTTGCCGGGGACCCAGCTGCGCGCTGCGGGCCGCCTGCTCTCCCGGGTGTCCCATCTCGGAGAGGTCGCCGAGGGGCGGCCCTTTCGGCCTCTCGCCGCCCACTTGCTCTGGCTGCGAGGATCTAAAAGCCCCGGCTCTGTTCTCTGCCTTCTCCATCTCCCCTTTCCAACTTTCCTCTGTTGTGTCCTCTGAGGATGCCGCGCCCCCAAACCCAACAGAGTTCTTGACTCAACTATGAAATAGGCTTATCCCAGGGAGGGGAGTAAAAAGTTGGAAGGAAGAGTCAAATATTCCAAGAAAATAGGTATGTTTTTTAGTAGCGAGAGTGGACTATGACCAGTGCTTCTGAAAATTTAATACACTTCCGAAACAGTTGGGGATCTTGTCAAAAGCTGACTCGGAACTCTGTTGGTCTGGGGTGGAGCCTGAGGTTCTGTTTTTCTAACAGACTTGAAAGTGATTGGCACACTGACGGCCGGGGAACCACACCTGGAGAAGAGAGGCTAACTAACGCCTTCAAGGTACACAGGTTGGCCAAGTGAATTACGTCATCTGGTCTACCAGGGGGACGCTTGGGCCCCAATTTACAGAAAAGAAAAACAAATATAAAGGAACACACCCAAGTGCAAGATGAACAGCTGCTTCAATGCATTTGGGGCTCCTGGACAGCCTGGTGAAATTCCCCAGAGTTAGATGCTGGAAGAATGCGATGACATTTTTCTGGTCCACTCCCATTCCCCACCCCCAAAGCAAAAAACTAATGCAAATAAAAAAGCCAAAACCTGTAAATACATGTCCATCAACTGGTGAATGGCTAAACAAATTGTACTATATCATTTAATACAGCCTGAATGAATCTTAAAAGCATTCTAAGAGAAAGAGTCTGGCCCTAAAGGGTACGTTCTGTAGGATTCCATTTTATCAGACATGAGGGACGAGGGGAGCAAAATTATAAGGACCTAAGTCAGATCAGTAGTTACCAGGGTCTGGGCCTGCAGGTAAGGGGTGAATGCACAGGGGCACAAGGGACCTTTTTTGGAGCAGTGGGACTGCTTTGCATCTTGTTTTGGGTGGTGGTTACACAACTTATTACATTTATGAAAATGTAAAGATTTGCATCCCTAAAACAGGTGACTTATACTGAATTTAAATTGTACCTGTATGGAGGAGTCAGGAGGGTATGGGTGCTGGGACTGCGGTGGACGCAAGCTGTGCAGGGGCTGCCATCACCGCCTTCTGGATGCGCTGTGGGCAACTTGGGGGATGCTAACTAAGTTCAATGACTTGACTTTCTGTCTGCTCCAGTCTGGAAACATAGAAGCTAAAGTGGATCAGGTCAAGAGTTAAAAATACCCATTCCCGTTTAAGATAATGAGAAAAAGTGATGTAGGAAAGTTTAGTTAAGTTCCATATTACAAAGCAGTTTGTCAAGTATGGAAAATATAAATTCTCCCAAAGCTTTACCGTTTGGGGGTTTCTATTCTGGGATCCATGAATATTAGGGTACCATCCATGGGCTTCAGGGAATTTTAAAACCTCTCAAATGGTATGCAAAAAATGCCGGTGTATGTGGGTATGTGCATTTTCCCAGGAAACATGCTGTGGGAAGGCCTCTGGCCTTTGATAATGACACCTAAGAAGGCAAGCAATTTCTCCTCCAGCTGTTCATTGGCCTCCAAACATTAGGGATACAGAAAGCCTGGACTTGGCGCAGTAATGTCATTCTTGTTTCCTTCAGTTCCTTTGTGCTCATGAACTGCAACTCTGGAAATGATTTAGTGTGCCACACTAACTCTACCTAACTTCTCTCTCTCTCTCTCTCTCTCTCTCTCTCTCTCTCTCTCTCTCTCTCCCTCCTATCTCTCACATACTTTTTAAATATATTAATGTCTTTAAAATCATTTAGACAAGTGTAAAGGCCTCTAAGTTCAATTGTTTTTAGACTTACACTGAATCACTCCCAACCTTCCTACCATTAAGCTTTAGAAAACCATTCATTATGCCCTCCTATTTAGCAATTTTTTAGAATTTCATCTAAAACAGAGGACCTCAATTTCCAGAAAATGGCATGGTTTCCAGTGCTAATTGTCTGGGTCTCAGGGAGCCAGTTTCAAGCCTTTTTTATGGTTGGTTTAACAAAAATCAAAACCAGAGTGCTTTATGTCACTCATTTACCAAAAGTGAGGCACTCTGGTCTTGTGTGTTCTGACATGGCTTCACATTGCTGAAGGTGGGAAGAAAGAATTTTGCCTTTCTGTGGTCTTTGGTATAATGTTCTATAGTACCAATCCATAAACGCAATACAGAGAGATCTGATCAAACCACTGGGGAGAAATGGGGAAGGGCTGTAAGAGGAGTGGAATTTGCAGAGGCCATGGATAAACAGCCTAGGGCAGGATTGGCTGAGAAGCTGAATGCCTCCAGAGAGCATGGAATTAAGGGAAAGAAGACTTGAAATAAAAGAATGTGTGGAACGTGGGCCCTTCTGGTTCTTGGGCTCTCTTCTTCCTTAAGGATGCTGGGATGATCGTGGGGCAGTTGCCTGTGTTTCCCAAAGGATGGTATTTTGGCCGGTAGAAGGAACTCTGGGGGTAAACCTAGGCTAGGGCTGGTCTGGCAGAGGGTGGCAGGTTTATTCTTTGGGTGTTCTGGACGGGACAGGCTCTGAGCCAGAAGCCTGCCAATCTTCCAAAATTCTGTAGCCTTGTATCTTAAGTTGTCTTAGTTTGTAAACTAACCCTATAGAAATAAAATAATTAAAACTAACATGGGAATGATAGAACTCAGTTGTTAGAGTTTAGTCTTAATTGATAGGTGTAGGTGAATAAAGCTATAACCAAAGAGTTGAAGAGTTTAGTCATAATTGATAGGCTTAAGTGACTAATGCACGTGGAAAGCTGTTATTCCAAAATTGTGAGGCTTTTGAATAAAGAGGCCTTTCCTTTATTGCCAAACCTTGGCCTCTGGAATTTGCCTAGAGGGTGTTGGCTGGCAGCAGGGCCCCAGTGGCTGTCCAATAACACTCTCACCCTCTCCTGGCTGCAGGCCCAGTAACACCAGGTAAAAATACCTCCAAGCTGGACTTGAGCTCAGGTCTGCAATGTGCTCCAATGTCTTTACTTGCTACACACTAGCTCTGTGACCTTGGACAAGTTATTAGCCTCTCTAAGCCCTAGTTTCTTTGCCTATAAAATGGAGATTATTCAGGCCACCTGGATCTTAGGGTTGCTGTCGGTGTTAAATGGAATAACCTCTGTAAGCTCTTTGGCACAGTACCATGTCCACAGTAATTGCTCAAGAGAAGGTAGGTTGCACTATGGCTGTGGTACCTATTACAAGGCAGCTACTGTGGTAGCCAGTCTCCAAGGTGGCTCTCAAAGGCCCTTGCCTTCAGGGATCTGTGCTTTTGCATAGCCTAGTCCCACACAGAGTGGGGCCAACCTCTGTGACCCATGGCTATTGTAGAAGTGACGTTGGGCAACTTCCAGGGCTGGGTGATAAAGCACAGAGCAGTTTCTTTCTCACTCTCTCAGATCCCTGGCTCTGGCAGAAGGCAGCCACCACGTGGTGGAGGTGTTCCAGCAGCCCTGTGGATAGGCCCATGCACAGAGGAACTGAGCTTCCCGCCACCCTGCCAACCACTGGAATGAACCATCTTGAAAGTGAAGCCCCTAGCCCCAAACAAGTCTTCATCTGACTGTAACCTTGGTGAGAAACCCTGAGCTGGAGACACCCAGCCACTCCCAAATTCCTGATCCACAGAAACCACCAGAGACAATATTTATTGTTGTTTTCAACCAGTAACTTTTGCAGAGCTCTCTCTATCTCTATCTCTATCTCTATCTCTATCTCTATCTCTATCTCTATCTCTGGCTCACTTGCCAGCCCTCCTGGTGTGAACTGCCCCATGGAAAAGCACAAGTGGCAAGGAATTCTAAAGGCCTTCCAACATCATCCAGTGAGGAGTGAAGGCCCTCAATCCACAAAGAACTGGCTCCTGCCAACACCCACACAAGTGAGTTGGAAGGCAGACATGGCCACGGCCCTAGCTGCAGCTCAACTGCAAGCTCAGGAGAGACCGTAAGGCAGAAACACCCAGCTACGATCTGTGCAGATTCCTGACCCAGAAAAACTGTAAGATGATACATGGCTTTTGATCTAAGCCACCACATTTTGAAATGATTTGTTACGCAGCATCAGCTAACTCATACAAGTCTTAAGGTAAGCATGGAGTCTGTGAACACTTACTGAATCTCACTCACCCGTTAGCCTGAGGAAGGCAGTGTGAGAGAATGATCATTAATCAAGCATCTCCTTCAGACCTGTACATGTATGATCAAATTTGTCTTCACAACAATTTCTGAATTATTAGATATTATTATCCCCTCTGTATAGATGGGGGAGAATCAGTGGCCCAGAGACTTTAAGTGACTGGCCCAGAATAACCTAGGAAATAACTGAGACTTGAAGTCCAATCCTTTTGATTCCAAAGGACTCCCATGTCACCATACTGAAACTTGCTTGCTACCTTCTCCAACAAAACCACTTCCAATTCATAAAACTCAGAATGCATGTGTAGCCTGAAAGATAATGTGTTTGCTGAGTTTGGGGCTAGAAAGGTAAAGATGCTCAACATATCAAATAAAACTTGCTTTATTATGCAATACAGTTCAACTCCCAGAAATCTTTTCTGGATGCATCTAATTATTGCAGTCCCCACCCACCCCCCAAAAAGTGCTGAGCAAGAAAGTTCTCCCGGCTAGGAATTAAACTCATCCCAGGGCTGCCAAGTGTATATGTGTAATTTTTAAATTGTTGGACTAATCTACAGGAAAATGCTGCTGGGAACCAATAGAGTTCTTGTAATTTACATTTAATATAGTTGCTAGCTTGCAGAAGAGAGATCTGCTGACATTTATTAATGAAAATTTTGCGCTATCTGAAAGAATGGAATTTTCACCCCTCATTCCAAAAAAAAAAAAAAAAACACACAGCAGCTTGTGATTTATTTTAATGCCTCAGTTTTACTGCCCCTTGAATGAAGTTGTCTATACCCTTAAAAGGGTGATTTTTCACTTGTGACCAGTCTTGAAACTGAGAAACAATTATATGAAAAAGAATTTAACCTGCAATTTATCAACAAAGTCATTTTGCCAATTTTCATCACAAGCACATTTTTTTCCTTTCTCAATTGGAAAAGAGAAAAAATGTGTATTCATTATGTGTATAAACCTACTCGGTGTATCATTTTGAGGGGGAAAGGCTGACCTTGAACTGTATAGATCTTTGGTGCACAATACAATACGGTAGCTACTAGCTATGTGTGGCTACTAGTAGCTACGTGGAGCACTTGAAATGTGGTTATTGAGTTATGATATGCTCTAAGTATAAAATGCAAACAACTTCAAAGACGGTACAAAAAATGTAAAAGATTTTTTAAAAATGTAAAAGATGCCAATATAGTGATAATATGTTAAAATATAATATTTGGATATAGTATCATATAAATAATATTAAAATTAATACTATAGGTTTTTTCCTGCTTTTTAAGTGTGGCCACTGAAAAATTTATCATTTCATACATGGCTTGCATTTGGGGCTCACAACATATTCCTTCTGAACAGAACTGGTATAGATAATTTTTTATTTGGTGAATGAACACACTGCCCATTCCTTCATATTCCTGCCATCATAGTTGATTGAATACTCAAGTCTACTTGAGGACTTCAGAAGGACGTTTCTCCTCCCAGTTTCTCCTCTAACTAATTCTACCGCCAAACCTTCTTCTAGGCACCTAAGCCAACTGTCATAAAAGTGATTTGAATGCCATGATTTCAATACTACAAATATACCCACAGGGTCAAGAAAAAGGGAAGGAGGAAAAAGGATAGAGGGGAAACAAAAGAAACCATTTTTTAGAAGAATATGAACATTTTGCAGTTGAATTTCAAGATGAAGCCAATCTGAATAAGATCTCTATTTCAGTAAGGAAACGTACAATACAGTAATTAACAACAAGCCAACAGTCACGGGAGAGACTCATTCAGTTACATTGCAAGTAATGATTCCAGCATGCCTTGCTCTGATTACCTTCTCTAAGTAACCAGCTCTCTTTCTTAGACAAACAGGTAAGCAGCAGACTTTAATCAGAGCACTCAAACAACATCTGAAAGGTAAATAGATTTACATTTTTAATCTGACATTATTGGAACATCTTCCCTTCACTGTAAAAACTCCGCTTCAATATTTTAGGTTGCTTTTCTCGGTGTCCCTCAGCCTACTTGTTAAAAACACATCTTTGTTTCAAGCTTGATTCTTTGGGCTTGATTGATTTTAATGTTTAAAACCTTCATTTCAGGTTCTGTGTGATTGCCTAATCTGGAGCTGATGGGTTTGTAGTTCAAGTTGGGGGAGGGAGAGTGGAGAAGATGATTTTGTGTTTGTGTTTTATTTGTTTTTGTGCTGAGTTTTCGGTGAATTCCCACACTCAGTGTGGAAGGGAGGGAACAGAGAAGGGATCATTTTTGACAGTTTACAGGACCCTTCAACATACATGTAACAAAAGCACAGTGGAATTATGGGTATTGTTTGCTTCTGTCAGGCATGATTGCAACTCCCTAACACTAGCTGTAACTTCTACCTTGTTCAAGCCAGAAATCTGGGCGTGAGCCTAGACTCCTCTCCTCCCTTCACTCCTCAATACGATCGCTCACCACAATTTGTAGACTCCTACTGAATGACTCTTGCATCCAAGTCATCCCTTTCCTTCCCCCTGCTTGAGTTCAGACCTCCATGTGCCTGTGCCTGGGTCGCTTCAGCCCTGTCCTAGTGGGTCCTGTCTGCTGCCAGCCTCCATGGATTCCTGGTGGACAAGTTCAGACTTCGCTGAGAATATCCTTTATGAGCTGCTGCTGAGGCTGCCTCTTTTATGGGGGTTAAGGGTGGACAGAGGTGGAGGGGTGAGACCAGGGGAGCGAACAGGAGATCTGGGACATGTTAAGGAGTTTATTGATTATTCTATGAGCAATAGGAGGTCACTATGATCAGTTTTAAGCAGAAACATGCATGAACAGATTTGCATAGAAGTTAAAAGCAAGGGTTCTGAAATCAAACTCAAATTCAGTCTGACTGTGCCACTTAGTGTGTCCTTGGGAAAGTTATTTAACCTTCCTGAGCAGGTTCTTTACCCATAAGATGGAGAGTAAGACCCCAAGAAGATAAGCACAGTTGTGGTATCAGATGAAGAAGTACTTAGCATACTACCTAGCGTATAGTAAGCACCCTACTCATTATAACTAATATTACTGTTAGGAATTCCTCATCTTTCTAGGCTTCTTCCAAGAAGCCCTCCGTAAGCTCTCAAAACTGAGGTATGCCTCATTCCCTTGTGCTCTTGTAAGACCTTTCATCTTTCCCTGTTGGTAGCATTTTTGAATCTGTATCCTAATTGCCTATTAATGTGTTATTTCTCCCACCAATTCATAGCTCCCTAAGGCTGGGAACTGGAGCTGACAAGGGGCAAGAGTTTCTTCAACGTTTACAAATGAATGCATACCTTAGATTGCTTGGTATTTTGGATCATATGATCTCTTTTGTCCTGTAATTACCCCCACCTTATAGCTGTGGGAACAAAGGCTCAGAGGAATCATTACTTTTAAGCCTGAAGTCCTACAGACAAAGCCTCAGAGGCAACTTGTTATCTCACCATGGCCTGGAAGGAGGGGAGGCTGAGAAGTAACACCCTCTAAAATGGCCTCCCCAGAGCAGGATGGGTGTTTCCACGAAGGTTCCTGAAATGTCGAAGTGAAGGAACAAAACATTTCAGCAGGAGAAGTAATAGATAGCCAGAAATCAACCCCAATCCTACCAGAAATAATAATTCCAGGAAACGGAACTGCATACACAAAAGCGAATAGTATACTCCAGGATACACATGATAAACTCACCTTGGCAAAGCTTGTCTTCATGGCCAAGCCAGGAAGGGATTAAATTTAAGAGAATTGGAAGGAGGAAGCCATTTTCCCCTTGAAGAGCTGTGCCAACCCACCCCAGTGTTCAGCTCCCTGCCCTGGAACCGGGAACCTGATCACAGCGAAGCTCCAGAGTAATTACAATGAAAATTTCCAAGGTGGAAAAGATCAGGCCGTGGTAATGCTAGAAGCAGTCCACATAGGCCAGTTGGCTCAACTTCTCAGCGCAGTGCCAGCCAAGGCAAAGTTGAGGTTGATACTGGCATGGGCCAGTTGGCTTGCTCCGAAGGGACGGGAAAGGTCTATGGTTGCTGGCTAGAACCTTCATCCTGCTCAGTTGTCCTGCCAGCGCCTGTATCTGGGAGCAAAAGGGACTGGGGAAAAGAGTTTGGAGGACTTAATGCCAATCCTGACAATCGGAGCTGACGTTCAGGTAGCACACATCAATACCGACAGCCAGTTGTCAAAATAATAAGACTCTTCTGGAGCAGTTGGTCACTAGCGCTCAGCTGTGCACCACCAACGTTACCCAGATGCTCCCAGCTTCTCCCCAGAGCCTCTGGGCCTCCCAGCACTCCAAGGGCCACCCAGGAGCAAAACTGAAAGAAAGCTGGACACAGCACGCAACCAAGTTCTAACTGGTTGGTACCTGATTTCTGAATATCATTTCTGATTATAACTACTAAATAGGAAATAACTCTCACTTATTGGCTCATTCATTTATTCAAGAATTCTCTATCTATGGTGATAGCAGATCAATAGTGTGGTTTTCATGTGGGAAAAGGAAGGAACTTCCTGACCTGTATAGCTATGTAAAAGCCTCATTCAGACAGCAAACTATAGACACATCAAATGCCCTAGGTGGGAGGATTTGGGCATTAGGTTTTGGAGATCTCGGGGCCCTTTCCCTCCATTTATCTACTCATTCCTTACTCAAATATTTATTAAGTGCCTATAATATGCAGGGCCCTCTCTGAGTACACCGAGAGGAGAGGGAGATGAATCACTCAGACCCTGTCCTCATCTAGCCCAGAGGAGAAGCCAAGACCCAGTCTATGCAACCAAGTAGAGTGAGAAGTGGCAGGCCCGGAACCCGAGTTTCCAGTATTGGGGGTGGGGACAGTCTGATATCCTGAGAGCTGCTAAATGCATAAGTCAGTGACACTTTATTACTTTGTATATTTTCCATTTAAATAATCAAACGAGAAGAGAAAGTCTCCACATGCACCTTGAATTTTGGTTCCAAAATTGGTCCTCCTGGGACTAGGAAAAGCTCTTCTATGAAAACAATAAGAGCAAATATTAAGAGTTTCTGGTCTGGGATGCTGAGAGCAGTGTTTGGGACAGGGCTTGCGTGCAAGTAGTTATTAGGGACGATTCCGGGGAGCAGAAGTGATGCGTTGGATATAGTGGGACAAAAGTCAACAAAAGGTACATGTGTTGAGCTGGTTGATGCTGTGGGCAACTGAGGCTTAATCATGATGTGGCCCTCTGGGGTCTTTGTAGATCATACCTCAAATTATCCCTCTAAAGTTGGTAATGACATTTGTCCATGGTCTCCTGTCCCCCATGTGTTGAGCATTAACTCCACTTCCACTTTGGAAAAGAACCTGTGACAGAAAAGCTGGGCAACTCAGTGGCTGATGGAGTTGGGACCTGGCCAGGGTGTGTGAGCAGTGGCTCTTTGTCCCTCCAGTCCAAACCCCATGGGGGCCAAGTGGTAAGGTTTCCAATAGGCCATTCCAATAGGCTTACATTTCATAGGCAGGCCCTATCACTTTCTTCATCTTCAGAAGCAGCAGTTGAGACATAGAAAGATAACATGCCTTATTAAAGGTCACAGAGCCAGAAGATGGCTGAAAGATTCAAGCCTGTGTTATCCAACTTTCTAATCTACGCTGTTAAACAGATAAAAATATTGCCTATACTGGGGCTTCAGAAAAGAAAAAAACAGAAGCAACCATTCAGAGATGAGGTAGGAGTGAGAGATAAACAATTATTTGGGAAGATTTTATGGAAATGGGGGAACCACAGCCAATCTGGTTATAGGTTTTTAAAACCTGAAAAATGTTTTCTAGTGATCTGAGGAGACAGAATTACAGACAATTCCCTACCCCAAGGCTCAGATCTTTAAAGGCACACATTTCCTGGAATTCCAACAAAAGCCCAGTGGCTACGGAGGCCTCTGATTCCCCACGCCCCAGCTCTACCAAGGCTGAGGATTGAAATGTTAGTGCAATCCTTTATACAGTCTAGGATTCACCTTGGCTTGGATTTTTCAAGAGGTTGAGAACCCTGCTTTCTCTGAAGCAAAATAAGACTATTATGAATGAAGTCAAAGACATGATATTTAGAGAGGTTGGCAGAACTGAGACATCCGTGTTCAGCTGGTCTACCTATAATTGTCAGAGTGCATGAGATAGAAAATTTGGGATGAATTGATTAACAAGCCACTCATTCTGCTGGGAATGTGGGGAGTAGTGACGTGTATGGAACATGCCAGGCGTCTACAGAGCTAGGCAAATCCAACCATCATAGACCTGAATCTCCTGTCAGGTTCCGGGTATTGGTCTCCAGGGAAGTGAGGGGAAGTTTTTTACACACAAGACAAAGGCCGCTAAGAAGACATAGTGCCTCTCATTAGAGCTCTTTCAGCTCCGTTTTGTCAGTGTCATGCCCCTGTGCTCTCTATCAATTTGATTTCACAGGAAGGTTCTGTTAAGTGAATTTGGAGCTTCTGAGTCAAGGCTTAGACCCAGTTGGTTGCTCTCATTCTCTGCCCCTGGACCCTCCTGGCCAAGTTCCCTCAAACCTGATGCCTGCTCTACTTTAAGTGGGCTGGCGATGGGCCATCTACCCCATTTCCTCTGGGGGCTGTATCTGTGCTTGGTCGGCCAGGTAGGAAGCCACTCTCCGTACCGTGGAAGAGAAGGAAATAGATCCATCAGGACATACTTAAAAGGGCTAAAATACCCAAAGAGGAAAAACCGTATAGGGTGTGATGGTAGAAAAGATAGTAACTGTTTCCATGATGTGACCCTATCAAAGTCATTACACCATGAGGTCAGCCCCAAGGGGACATACTATTTGATAACGCCCAAACCAGACAGACAAAAAGCAAATGGCAACTTCTTCACCAGAGGCTTTTAGAAATTAAATGATTAGTAAACCCTTGCACAATCCCAGGGTGTCTCATAATAACTTTTTTCTTCCAATTTTCTTAGACCACACACTGGCACCCTCTTTCTGACATTTCCTGGAAACACTGATAATGATGGTTGGTTCAGCACGGATCCCTCCCTTGTCCCTTGTCCACCGTGGGGGTGGAGACTCCCCGCCCCACTGAGGTTGGGCCCGGCCCCTTGACTTGCTTTGGCCAGGGGAATGTTAGCAGATGCAACATTTGCTTGTGGGTTTTGGCCTGACCTCATTTGCTCCAGTGACCCACCAGGAGAACACACTCTGGGTATTTTCTGCTGATTCAATATGGGCTCCAGGTCAAGTGCATATGGGCCAACTCTGAAAACCATTCACAGACCAGAGCCAAGCACGGTCAGCCCACAGCCCAATGCAGAGCCACCCAGCTGAGCCCAGCCAGAATCGGCCTACTTGCAGCCAACAGCAGACCCAGATGGGGGCAGAATAGATGTTTGCTATTAGCCACTAGATTTGGCCCAGTCTGTCCCTGGCCAACATGTCGCTTTGTACTCCTCATTCAAATTCACAAAAGCCACAAAGAATGGCATCCCCCTCTTTAGGAGAGAAGGAAGGAGGAAAAATGCAACGGAGCAAAATCAGAATCTCCTTTAAGACATGGAGGTAAAAAGGACTGGAATTTTCATGTGTTGGTAATTTGTGAATTACCACACCCTTAATAATAGCTACCATTTATTTGTTCTGTGACAGCCACAGTGTTACACTTTTTATAAACTTGAACATATTTAATCCACCCAATATCCCCAAAAATCAGAATAAATATCACCACTTGACAGAAAGAACAGTGAGGTTTAAAGATGTCATATCTGTTAAAAGGTGCCAGGGCTGGGATGAAAACTCAAGTTTAGGCAAATCCCAATAATTACTGTGTAACCTAGGCAGTGAACCAGTCTTAAAATGAAATACCATTCCCTAATGTAACAAATTGGCAAAGATTAGAAGCATTCTAATACCGAGTGTTGGCATAAGTATGAAAGCAGCATCTCCTAAGGTACAGGTGAGAATGTAAATTGGTGCTAATGTTCTGGAAAGCAACCTGGCAATATTTATGAAGAACCTGAACATTTGCATACCCTTTGAACCAGTAATCCACTTCTCTGATTATATTCTAAGCCACGAATCAAAGATGCTGTCAGAGATTCATGTACAAGGCTGTTCTTTAAGATGTTGCTTACCACAGTGAAAAGATTGTAATCAGCTAAAATGTAGAATAGTGTAGAATAGTTAAGTAATTGGTATTGCTACCAGGCTAGAATAATTTGCAGCCATTAAAACTCCTGTTTAGTGATATAAGGAAAGATTTGTGCTATGGTCTTACTGTTTATGTCCTGCCCCCCTCAAATTTCTATCTTCAGATCCTACACCCCAATGTCATGTTATTAGGAAGTGGGGAAGTTAGGTCATGAGGGTGGAGCCCTCATGGATGGGATGAGTGACCTTATAAAAGAGACCCCAGAGAGCTTTCTTACCCCTTCCACCACATGAGGACATCACAGAAAGATGCCACCTGTGAATCAGAAATTGGGTCATCAACAGATACCAATCTTCAGACAAATTGTACTTCTCAGCTTCCAAAACTATGGGAAATAAATTTGTTGGTTGTAAGTTACCCCGCCTCAGGGATTTTGTCACAACAACCTTTACAGACTAAGACAGTTTGCAATACACTCTCAATATTTTCCAAACTTTTTTTATTTCTCCAGTTTTATAGAATAAGCAAATATTACTTTTGTACCTAGAAAAACCTACTTAAAATTATTTAAAAGCAACAATAAAACAACACTGACTATTCTCCCTGTAGAATGTAAGCACTATGAGAACATGATAGTGTCTGGCTCCTAGCATGTGCTCAGTAAGGATTTGCTAAGTATAGACCCTGTAGCCTGTGCAAAGCCAGTATGTATGTGGCGGTGCCTATTCAGACAGGACACAGTGTAATGCTTGGGGTCTTAGCTAGGAAGAGGTGAATAGGGGAAGGTGACTTGAAAGGTTAAGAGCAGCAATCATCTGGAGGTTTCTTCCTTCCCATGTATGGCGCCTGGATGGAATGACTCAGAGGCTGGGCTCATGGGAATTGTCCACTAATGTATCTATACACATGGTGTCTCCATCCAGCTCAGGCTTTCACTGTGGATTCTGCATGCGTGAGAAGTGACCCTTTACTATGCTAAGCCACTAATACTTCAAGATTTGTTACTGTAGCAAATGCCTAGCTTATTCTGGACTAAAATGGTGCTTTTCAAATAAATACCTGTGTCATGTACTAAGGTATACCTGAATTTCCTTTGTCTCCTTGTCTCTGTCAGCGTGGAGGCCAGCCTGAGGGGCATCTTTCTGTCCATTATGGGCATAGGAGATACACATGACATGGACCAAGGTGCCTGCCCTGCCGTGCCATTTACAAGTCACGTGGCCTTGGATAAGTTGCACTATCTTTCTGAGCCCCCGTTTTCTCATTGGCAAAATAGAAATGATGACTACAGCACTTGCCTCGGAATTGTGTGAGCGTTAAACGAGGTGAGGTATCCTGTCTGTGGCACTTGGTATGGCATAAGTGTTTAGTAAATGTTAGTTGTTGTGTTCATTCTGTTATTATATAGTGTCCGCAATTTCTTGATACGAAGACTAAGATGGTATCAACTTTGCACAATTTTTTAAAAAGACATCCTGGATCAAAGAGGATCCAGTGTGTTTCGAGTGCGGGGACAAACTGCAAAAAGAGGGTATGGCGCTCCTAAAGGCAGAGTTAAGAAATGAGGAGCAAGAGCTCCCGTTGAGTGGTTGAAGGTACTCAATACCCACTTATTTCTACATGGTCTGGTTCTATGTGAGAATGGAGAAGAAAGCGGGTTTCCTTTCCTGCCATCTCATAAACTGGAAATAAAAGCAGACACTAAAATAAGGACGGGATTTGAAATACAAGCAGAAAATAGCTCCACACACACACACAGAAAATCTGACCATGAGAACCCTGCGGCAGACTTTGGCTGAGCGCTAAACTCTCTAGCAGACTGTGCCCAAGGGACTCGTGGTGGCTGCACAACCCACGCTCCTCGCCACCTAGCCACGCCACCCCTAAGGCACCCTCCCCAGGGAAGGGCAGCTGGGTGAGCTGCTGGAGAAGAACTGCTGAGAAACCAGTGCGGTACCATGCAGGCCGAGTCTCCCCAGGGCCCCACGCGGGGCTGCCAGGCCCCAGGGGGGAAAGGAACGGAAGCGAAGCATCCAGTTTCTGTGTTCATCACCATCTCAAATTCAGAGGAGGGAAAGTCTAAAAAAAAAAAAATCCCTCTGGTTTGCTCTTTTTAGGCCGTTGAATTTTTTATGGTAGAGCATGAACAATGAAAAGGAGCAGTTTCCTGTTTCTTGGCCCCAACCCCCACCCTGCTGGGGAGTTTGGGTTTAAACTGCTGGAGAGGAACATTTACATTCTATGAATTAGCTTCACTAAAGATGCTTAAGCATTTATGAAAACATTTGCATTTCATAGGCAGCTTTATAAAATCTTAAAGAAAAAATAATTCCCAACTGCCACGGGAAACGGAGCTGGCAGCAAGTGATCTGCTCCGTGCAAATGTGCCAACAGCTTTACAAATGAGGAATATGGAATAGGGATTAAGAGCCCACAGATCATTTATCAGTGACAAAACAAAGATTCTTAGCCTGTGTACTCTAGTCCCTGGGGACTCCCAGGCCGCATCCCATGCCTCACAAATGCTCTATATACAGTATTAACTCCTTTATACCCATGGGCATGCTGGCTGCAGGGGGTTCTACTCTGCCCCACTTTGGGTGCGCAAGAAAGATCTGTTGATGTAAAGCAAAGTGTTTTGTTTTCAAGGGAGACCTGGGTTCAAATCCTGGTTTAGCTACTAACCAACTAGTGACCTTGGATGGTGGACTTATCCACTCAGAGACTCGGTTTCCTCCTCTGAAACTGGAGACAGTATTATCATGAAGGTACTCAGTAAGGGATCATTCCCTTGATATCTTTACTTCTGGACAAAGAGAATAAAGGTAGCAAAAGGGTGGAAAAGTTCCATCATATACACATTCAAATGAATGTGTTTGGAAGAACATCTGCCACCATTCCAAAAAAGAGAGTACACCGAAGAAGGATACAAGAAACTCGAGTACATTTACCCCTTTACCTGGTCCCCATGTTTTTCTGACTACACCTGGGTCTTGTATGGTTCTAGGGGGAAAGGGTCACAGCCAAAAGCGAAGAGAGAAATGAATTTGAGCTTGTGATCCTGAGGGTGTTGGTTTAAGAATAACTTTGATTCTTGACTTTATAGAAATTTCCCTTTAAGCACTTACTGTAGAATCTGGGGCTTCGCCACCCGCTGCAGCCTTTGAACCCCTGAACGAACATGACGAACATGACAAACATGACATCTCGCTGCTCCCTCAGCAGCCCAGGGGAATGAGCGCTGGACCATAGGCCCCGTTTCCTCCTTTAACTTCCCTGGATCTCAGACGCCAAACCCCTTTAAAGAGGGGCTTAGAGTTGACAAGGAGGTTCTTGTTCACGCAAACTTATTAAAAACACCTGAGAGGTTTCCGGATTTTCCACCTGAGGCACATCTTTTCTGTACACCCAAATTAGGTGCTCACCCCCACGGATAAATACCATCTTTGAAGCAATTATCCTGTGCATCACTTGCAGATTAAATTTCTAAGGACAAATACCTTATTTAATAATATCATTTCCAACCGCATGCTATTGCTATTTGCACGGTTTTACCTTTAATATGACACATTTATTTTCATGGCATTTCATTACGGTCTCCGTGGGCCATGGCTCAGCAGAAGGGCACTCTCAGCTCCCAGGTTTGCTGAGTGATGTGCGAGGCGAGCACTTTCCAGGAGAACTTTCTGGGATGATGTAAGTCTTCCCTGCCTGTGTGGTCAAGGAAACACAGAATGAGAGCGGCAGTCACGTGTGGCAATAGCATTGACATGTAACTACAACAACTGAGGAACCGAATTTTGAAATCCTCACCCAAGGATATGTTTTTTTGATTTTAGAGAGAGAGGAAGGGGAAAGAAAGAGGGAGGAACATCTATGTGAGAGAGAAATATATGTAGATTGCTTGCCTCCTGTATTTGCCCCAACCAGGGGTTGAACTCACAACCTAGGTACATGCCCTGACTGGGGATTGAACCTGCAACCCTTTGGTGTATGGGATGATGATCCAATCAACTGAGCCAGCCTTTCAGGGCAAAATGCATTCATTTTTAGATAATTTACATGAGGATAATTGCTAGTATGTTGGGCAGCTCAGTGGTAAGCACTACCTACCTTAGGACTTGTGCTAAACCACTGCTGTCTAATGGAAATATACTGTGAACCACATACAGAATTAACATTTTTCTAGTAGCCACAGTAAAGAAAAGGAAAAGGAAGGCAGTGAAATTAATGTCAATAATACATTTCATTATAATTGACTATTCAAAATATTATCACTTCAAGATACAGTCAATAAAAATACTAATGAGATGGACATTCTTTTTTCATATTAAGCCAAAATTCAACGTGCATTTTATAATTACAACACATTGCAATTTAGACTACCCATATTTCAAGTGTTCAACAGGTACATGTGGCTAGTGGCTACCATACTGGGTAACACAACAGTTATTAGCCATTCGGGGGCTAAGTTTTCCATCCGTAACATGGGCATATTTATGACAATTGTAATCAAAAACACTCTTGTGTTTAACTAGATATGCTAAAGAATTTTCAACTCAAAAAGTGTTCAAGATAAACACCAAACTCATTACATTTATCTTTACCAAAGTATATATGCATAGCTAGGCAAATAATTTGCTGTTTCCTTTCCTTTCTGTTTTGAATTAAATTCATTAACCATTTTCACCAATATGTCAATATTTATTGTTAACTACAGGAGAACAGTTCTACAATCTGTAGAAATGCAATGTGACTGTGCATCATAGAATTCTACTCAGTGCCTAGTAATTTCCATATCAATAATTTCCATTAGTGTAATGGGACACAATAGAAGCTGCTCCTGAAATAAAAATGTGTAATCCAAAAAGCTATTATAGAGAATCATTTGGCAGCAAAGTAGATAACCAATAAGCCAATGGCCTGATCAATGGGTATTAGATTCATTAAATGCAGAGGATGATTCGGAAGTGTCCATTAGCAGAAATCCTAAAGAGTAAATTACATGAAAATAATCAATAGAGCTAGCAGACAACGTAACCTATAACAGTGGATATTCGGAAGCAATTTCAAGGATTTGCACTGCCTACTGCTGAATACCTTTTCAAGTTTTACGTTACAAGCTACACCCCCTCCCCAGTCTTAAGCTTGCTTGCTCTTGAATGCTTTTTCTAAATTAGCTTGTTGTTTCATCCTTACCACTAGTAATGAAAAGTGGATAAAGGCAGTCATGTGGGTTTTCAGTCTCTCCAGGATACACCTTGCTGAAACACGCTTAATATTTGCTAATGGCTTTGGAGAAAAAAGCTAGGATGGTACAGCCTTGCTTTTGAGGAAGAAGCAAAGACAGCAGAAACCTGAGGGGCAGGGGGCAAGGGGGACCAACTGGGGGTGGGTGGGCAGCTTTAAAGACTGGAACGATGCCTTTTAAACTTGGACAGGCAAGTGGTTGTTCAGAACGTTAGCCTGGCTCCTGATTGGAGAAAAGGGAGAAAAATACAATTCCTGTGGTCTTGTATTATTCCAGGTTAATCAGAATCATGCCTTGCACTTTACAACAGCCTACGTAGTCGGATTTTGTATGTGCCCCACAAGTGTTTACACATTACCAAGTTAGCTGCCTGGGAGAAGACAGGATAATGATCTCACTATTGTGTATTATTTAGCTGGTATTAAACTTTCATTTGCTTCTCTGGCAGAAGTGAAATTTTGCCTTTCGAAGGAAAGCCAACAGAAGTGGGCTAGGAGCCGTACTTACTTGGGAAAGGCTTGCCCTACCTTCAAGGAGCCTGACCCCAGGATAAGGCGGGGAACCCAGGAGCCCCTTTATGCCTTTTTTTCTGTCCACACGTCATGGTGTGGTTGGAAAGGAAACAGAGGGCTGCAATTTACTAGGTACCCAGTATCTAACAGGCACCATGTTAAGCACAGTTAGGTAATACTGAATTTTATTGATATTTTTTCCCCACAAAGACATAGCTAGTTAGGGGAAAGTGCATTATTTTGAACTTAAAAGGGAGAAAATCCTTTATGAATGTGTGCGACTCTCTTCAGGGACGCTCCCTTGCTCACGGCAACCAGCGGCTTGGAGGTGGATGGAGCCTGACTAGAGCAGAGACCTGGCCAACATCCTGATGTCAGCATAGGGAGACCCTGGCAGAAGACCCAGCTCACCGATGCCTGGATTCCTGACCCACAGAAAATACAAAGGAACAAATGTTTATAGTTGGCTGTTAAAGTTGTGGTATTTTGGTAAGCAGCAATAGAAAACTCATACATGTGTCCACAAAAAAGAATGATTTGTACTGCACTCAGTTACCTACAACTTACCAAGTTGTAAAAACAGCACTAAAAGGTACAGAGAACCCACAGAATTAAATAACCTCTAGATTTTTATTGAATGTACTCGGTAATCCATTTGGTCCCTACTGTGAGAAAAGTTCATTTGGTAAAGTGACTGTTTCACAGATAATATTGTTGGAGTTTATGTTTTACTTTTAGAAAACCCTCTTTACCCCCAAATGGATTTAGACTACACTTTTAATTTGTTTTTCTGGGCATGTGAGTGGCTAGCTACCAGGGATTAAAGAATGGAACCCAAAGGTCGCTGGTTCGATTCCCAGCCAGGGCAACGTAACCAGGTTGCAAGCCAGGTCTCCAGCCAGGTCTGTAGCTGGAGGCAGGTGAAAAGCAACCATACACTAATGTCTCTCTCCCTTTCTGCCTCTCTGCCTCTCTTCCTTCCTCTCTCTTTCTGGAAATAATAAATAAAATCTTTAAAAATCAAACAAACAAAAAGAATGGAGACTTAAGAAAACAGCAGGAAGTACCAGAAGGTCTGAACTTTACTTGATAAGGGGGTGCCCTGGTACTGCTTCCTGCATAGATGCATATAGAAAATACAAGATAATACATTTATGTTATGTCACATTGTATATTTCTGTGGTTAGTAATAATGACAGCTAACATGTTCAAATACTTACTACGCACTACTCGCTGCTCTTAGCATTCTATATGCAGTAATTTATTTAAGTTCACAGTAACCCAGTGTGGTAGGCACTGCTATTATTTGCACATCTCAGATGAAAGAAGCTGAAGCTGATGCAGAGAAAGGTGAAGTGATGTCTTCAAGGTCCGGCAGCTGGTGAATGTCGGCTGGGATTTACACCCAGACAGCCTGGCACCCGGAGCCTAGTTCTTAACCCTCATGGGGAGCCAGCTTTGCCGTGAGGGTTCCCTGGGGCCCGGGCAAGAGCCACATGTGGGGAATGGGACGGGGGTTAATTCTGCAGTACGCTCTGCCTTGAGATTGGCTTCAGTCACCCCAGAGTTTCAGTCTTCTCAGCAGCAAGCCCACCTTCAGCTCTGTTGTACGAAATTAAGGGTTTTTGATATTTAACTCTGGCCACTGTGGGGACATGGTGGTCCTGCACCAACTAAAACTAAGTTATTTCACCATCCCTGCACATCTGTCATCTATTTCAAACTGTCTCCTTCTTCATCTCTGTGCCTCATTTCTGCTTCCTTTGGAAGAAATGTAGATTCTCCTCTGGGACTCTTGTCTTGGAAACCTATCTGGCTCCTCCTCTGGGCGAGGGTTTAACTCCCAGGGCCTAAGCTCTCTGTGTGGCTGGACCCCCTGCTGCTGCCCACAAACAACCCGCAACACAAAGGATGACAGAGGCTTTCAAGTTTCCTGTTTACAGCCTCCATCCAAGGGGAGCTGTCCTGGAGAAATATAAGGCTGGCAGCAAATTAACAAGGGTTTGGTTATTTTACCAGGGAGAACAATGGCTCCTCTGACCACTTTTGATTCGTTCCATCTCTGTTTCCATGGAGCATCATAAAAGGATCTGTGTGCGTTGTCAAGAGAGTGGAGGGAGAGAAGCGACCCAGGACCAAGGGGAGGAAGCCACCTGATGAGTCTTCATCTGAAAGTCCCTGGTCGCTGGGCTGTGACCCCTGGGGGGACGAGGATGACCAAATCCGAAAGCTCAGCCCCCAAAGGATGTGAAAGCCAGCCACATCCTTTTGCTCTGGGGAGAGCTTTCCACTGAGTTTTATTCTTACCTCCATATGGCGATTAGCTGCAAAAGCTGTGTAGAAAATCAGACGTGTCTGCTAAACTGCCTCCCAGGGGAAAACAGTTGAATTTTCTGGGACTGATCCTGGAAGTCGGGGCTACTGAGGTGAACATCTGTGTCTTTTTGGCTGCCCAGAATCCTTTCCCACCCCCAGCTTCCCTTTTTGACAACTCCACCATCCTTTTCCCTTCTCAGGCGTGATTCTAGCAAGGTTTGACCCCTGGCTCTGGAGTAGAGCATGTGATGTTGGCCTAAGCCAATCAGTGCTTTGCATTTTCTTGGCCACCAACGGTGGGTTCACTGATAATCATCTGACTTAATTAGAGTGAAGGAGAGAAGTAATGAGACGTTTGCTGGGGATTCTGGGAAGGAGACTCTCACACCCTCCTTGCTGGACTTGAGAGATGCAGGGTAGGAGCCGTGGTAGCCACCCCACCGCCAGCAGGGGGGGCCACTTGAAGGATACCATCGAACCAGGAGGACAAGCGGGACCCCGAATCTAGAGGACAGTGCCTTGAATCAATCCATGTCTGAGGGAAGCCCTGCTTCCAGACACTCTGTTGTTACATGACTAAACAAATTTTCTTTGGGCTCAGTACTGCCTGGGGTTGGATTTTCTGTCTTGGAACGGAAAGAGTTGTCTGTTTCCCACGAGGAAGAGTTGGGAGGAAACTCTAAGAATAAGAACTGCCCAAGGAAGGGCAGTGCACAGCCCTTCAGCTCGCAAAGTGATTCTCACCTGGGGGAGGGGGGGCTGGTCCCTTTACAACTATCTCGAGAAGGCAGAACCTGAAAGGTATGCTTTTAGAGCCATTAGCTTTTCCACTTCCTTCCATCTGAAATGGACATTTTTATGGTGGGAAACATCTGTCCAGTTTGTTATCCAAGTGATTGCCGGGCCTGTCTTCAAGCAAACACAGACGTGGTTTGAATTCCTCAGTGGAAATCATACATCTCTGTTTTTGGTCACCATGCCTTTGAAGTACTAACGCTATCACGTCAATGACACCGTCTTTTTAGCTAAGGTTTGGAATACAAAGACATTTGGCCAGGGGACCCAGAATCAACTAAATCCTGCCTTGGGCCACCAACCCATCTCCCTGCAGGGCCCCACACTGACAATTTATTTTTAGAGAGAGCTCTGGTCCAAAACCTTAATGCACATTTGAGTAAGTATGGACCCCAGGTTTCTCCTTATCATTCAATTCCAATTCTCAGATACGACTGGTTTATTTTCCTTTGTCCATGTCCTCTGCCACTGGTTGATGTGTTTGTTGGGTCAGGTGTTTTGTTCATGTGGTTTGTTTGTGATTTTTGATTTTCAACGTACATCAGGGAAGGGAAAAAAGAGCATTTTGCCACCTTTGCCCAGAATATTTGTCCAGTGGCTGCCCAATCCTGTGTTAAAGAACAAAATTCTGAGTAAATTTTAAAGAACTTACTAATTTTGCTCAGCCATTCATCAACTGGACAGTATCTCACCTAGCAGACAGAAAGAAGCTCTGATGAGCTGTACAAGGTGAGAGATTTTTTACATACCCAAGTAAGCAGGAATAAAGAGGTTAAAATGGGCCTTTGCTCATTGGTTAAAGTAGGGTTTCCTTATGTGGAACTAAGGGAAGCTGAGAGCCAGGTCAGGAAACCTGTGCTGAACAGCAAGTGCTAATTGGTTGACCAGGCCTTCATTTTCTGGTAAAGCTTAGCCTGCAAACAGAGTTTGGTTTGCTGACATAGGGCTGAGTTAAGAACTCTGAACATGCTTCCAAGTGGGAGGAGGAATGTGTGTCCAAGGAGAGAGAACGTGAAGGGGTGGGGAGTGGCTGTATTAGGGCTGCCCTGCCTTTCTGGCCACAAGAGAAAGAAAAAGAGCGATACCTCTGGTATATGTGCTATAACCTTATTTCTGTTGAAATGCCCATCTTTACAAAATGTGAACCAATGAGTGTCTTGAAACTAGTCAGATCAATACCTTCTTTCTCAGAGCCAAGCAAGACAGGAAATAAAAAGAGAACTGAAAGCTTGCTCTTAATAATTAACATTGTCATGTTAGTTAGGATAATGCTAGTTGATACCAAATCATCTTCAGAATTTTAGCAGCCTAACATAATAAAAGTTTATTTCTTGTGTGTATAACAATCTAAAGTGGCTACTTCTCACTGGCAGGTTGCTTCCCTCCGCTTAGTGTGTAAGAGCCCACGAGCCTTCTACCTGAGGGCTTCACGTTAAGGCAATGGTTTCCAACTTTAATTGCCTGATGAGCTTTAAAAATACTAATACGTGGGCTCCACCGCAGGAGATTCTAATTTCATTGGTTCAAGTAGCAGCCTGGGCACCAGTATGTTGTTTAAAATACCCCCATAGAAGTATAAAGTGCAACCACTATTTAGATAGGGTGTTGCCCTAGGGCAGTGGGTCCCAATGCATGGTCCCCAGACTGGCAGCATCAGCAACATTTGGGAATTTGTAGGACTTGTAAATTCTAGAATCCCAAATGGATTTGCAGAATAAAAACTCTGGGGATGGGGCCCAGCAATCTGTGTTCTAACAGCCTTTCAGTTGATTCTGGTGCATATTCAAGTTTGAGAATCACCGCCCCAGAGCCCCAAAATTCTGTGCATCCACATGGAAGAGAAGAGGGGGAACTTGAAGGAGCATAGCTGCTTCCTAACAACCTGGGGCTGGAAGTGACCTCAGTCTTTTGGCAAAATCTAGACACATGGGTCCCTGACTGGGTAGCCTGATTCTGCCATAATCGTACACTCTTGAATTGTCTGCACTGACCCTGGATTCTACCCCAATTCAGGATTGAGGGAAAATTCTCAGTTCTAGGTGTCACATAGATAGACAGTCAGGGCTGGCAGATCCTAGGATTTTGAGGCTAAACAAAAACCTGTAAGAAGACATACAAGTTGTTTATTTTGATGAAGAATAGAATTCAGATAGAAAAATCAACACATGAAAGTTGGATACACTTATCAGCACATGACCACACCTTGAAACTACTCCATCAAAGTGATAAAATCGCTCAAATTGTCATTCTAACTAGATCTCTCTGTGATTCACCTTCTTCCCATTTGCACTGCCCCACCCATACCCCCACAGCTCCATAGCAACACTGAGGCAGAGATGGAAGATTATCCATCTAGATGCAAGTCATCTCAGAAGCCAACCTAGAAGGAATCTCCCTACCCAAGGCTCTGCTATGTATGCCCTGGTGAAGAGAACAAAGACCTTTAAAAGTTGGGCAGTTTGAGGTTTGTGTCCTGGTTTTGCCATTTCTTTCTCATGTAAGCTTGAATGAAATAAAATACTTAACCTCTTTGGGCCTCAGTTTCCATTTCTCTGGAAGAGAGAAAAAGTCCAGGCTTATAGAATTATTGGAACAGCTACATGAAATAATATAGGTAAAGGTGCTTTAAAAAATCTCTGTCTTATCCCCATTTTTTTCTCCCTACAGTCAGGTTAGGAATAAAGCCATAGAAGCATGCAGACTACATAGGTCAGATTCAGGTCCTCATTCCAGAAGAATATCATTTGGTTGAGTTTAGGTCACCTTGTGATGACAAAGAATTCAGGCCGTTCTTATCCCCAACAGGCCACATGCAAGAGAAGGTATTTAAGATGCTTTGAGATTGTCTGAGGGAAGCTAAGTACAACCTATTTTTATTAAAGCTATTTATACCCAGAAGGCACTCAGGTCAGCCCTGCGTTTCCAGTCTGCCTCCTTAGCAAGGTGGTGGGCCCCAGCCTCTGTCTATTTCATGTTCCTTGTGGTTTCCATCTGCTCTGGCTTTGGTGGTTTGTTTCATTCAGACTAGATGCCAAGATGATGATATGGTCCAGTGAGCTAAGGAATAGCCTGGTTACCTGGAGACTGAACTGTCTGTGGCACTCAATTAGCCTGTGGTGCATAGAAAGGAAAATCTGTGAACCCTTCATCCCTTTGAGAGCAGAGGCAGTTCTGGCCTTCTGAACACCTGAAATGTATACCAAGCCCTTGAATGCTGAAGGCTGACTTGGTTTCCATGATCTTTATCTCAAGTGGCCATGATGGGGCAAGGCAGGGGAAGACATCTAAAATAATATGGATAATTCCTAAGTATTTTCAATATCCATATCTCAGTCAGTTTAGAGCTCATGACAATACAACGACAACTGTAATAAACATGTATGTATAGTGCTTTGTGACTCACAGAACATTTTTATACACTGTAAGAAACCTAATCCTTTTCATTTCCTGGAAGCACATATTTGTCATGGGCAGAGATCCTTTGGTGGCATGGAGTACAAACTCACTCCAGAGTACCAGTTACCTCTGTTATAGTCAGACAGTGCCACCCGACCTTTCTAAGTAAGACAGCCCTTCATCAAAGTGTCTCTTTCTCCCCAGGCTTGCCTGAAGCTAAAGCTTGACAATCAAGTCTTGCTGCCAAGTTTACAACGTGGCCGTGGGATGGTGTAAGCTCTACAGAATTTACATGAAAGGTAACCCACGTTCCTCTTTGGCAGCTGCCCTTAAATTTACAAGGATACATCCCTACACAGTCTCTGGGTATTGTACTAAGATTGTCACATGTCATTAACACAGTTCAATTCTGCAGTTTAACTGGTTTGATTGAGAACTTGTTTTGGTCAACCACATCAGCACCTTCCCCAAATATATCAGAGTTGCTATTGACAGATGGTCTGAGATGGGCCCAGGGAGGCTGCTGATGGGTATCTTGAGGTGAATCTTACTTCATTGGTGTATCTGAAGACTATCCCATGGGAAATGTCTTCACAGGTCTGGAGGCTGATTGAATAAAATGGAATTGCTTCAAGAGAATTGCCAATAAGACAACAGAAAATGGGCACATCTTCTGGAGGTAATTTGGCAACCTGATTCATTCTTAAAACATTCGTACTTTTGACCCTGTGTTTGTCTTCTCAGGTTTTAGTTGAAAGTGCTGTTCAGAGTTATATGCAAAAGATTTATATAGTATTTTCAGTGTTGCATTAAACATATAATGGTGGAGAACTAACTAGAAATCACCTAAAATCTCACAATGCTATGCAGTTCAAATGTATTGGTTATATTTATGGTCAAGTTTAGTATGATAAAAAAAATATTAGGATAAAAAACTGTGGAAGGTGAGCTAACTTTGTAAAAGGGGAAAAGACTGGAAGAAAATGATTACATTTTCATCATTTCACTTTTTTATTTCCATTGAAATGCCTGGGAATGTGCTACTTTTCATGTCATAAAAATATGTACTATTTTAAATTTATATAAAGAACAATCTGGAGAAAATTTTGACTATAGTCAATAAAACCATTTAAATTTTTATACTATAGGCTTTGTCTTTTTGTACATGAAAAATTTACATATAGATAGAGGGTAATTAATAATTTTGTATTCTATTTTTTATAATCTGAGTAAGAATAACACTTAAAAAATCTAATGAACCTGAAAAATTGTATTATTATATAAAATAGTAACTGAAAATTGCTAATCAACATATGTGGAGTAACTCCCTTAATCAGAAAACCTGCTCATCCAAAACACATTAACTTCTACCTCTTTCTATAGTAGTAATAGCACTGTAGGCTTAGAATTTGAAATATAAAACCCCCCTGAATTTCACTACTTTAGCAGATTTTTGAAATCTACTAAACACTTTTAAAGAACATGAAATTTAAATGTAGCTCGATTCACTGGAGACAGGGAATAATGGATTTTAACAAAACAGTGGATGAAAAATCTGTTAGGCATTAGAGGCAGCAACAGTAGTAAAAATATTTCTGAGATAGATGTATATGCACAACTGAGGAGGACAGTACAACACAGGGGCTGTGGCCAAGGCACTGACTTGATGCCCATAATGACAATGACCTCAAGGGACATTTGGGAGAGTTTGAAAATTCAGTATTTAAATGATCAGGACTGATACAGAAAAGAAATCTATTCATCTTCCAAAAACAATGTAGAACCAACAGTTTTACTTTAACAGGGCCTGCCTCACAAACTTCAGGTCAAAATATTAATTTCATTGAAGAATTATTTTTGCTCTTCCATGAACTAGCTCAAAAAATACATCATGACAGCACTTGCCAAGGTCAAAAAAACTAACAATCTTGACTAGGGGAGGGCGGGACGGTGGCGGGGAGAGTAATCCTGGTCTATCTAGACCAATAGTTCTTATCCAAGGGCAATTTTGCCCCTTAGGGAACATTTGGCAATGTCTGGAGACACTCTTTGGTTGTCACAACTGGGTGGATGGTTGGGGATGCTGCTGGTGTCTAGTGGGTAAAGGCCAGAAATATGGCTAAACATCCTACAAAGTATCAAATAGCTTCCTACAACCAAACTTTGTCTTAGAACATCAGTAGCACCATGGTTTGGAAACTCTGGTCCAGACCACGACCAATGATGACCAAAGAGATGATCAAATGCAAGACCCCTGCCATTCTGTTTTGTGTTTGAGGGCAGGGTGTGAAGGTGGAGGAGGGGGAAGGGAGGGACTCACTCCTCCAAGTCCCCCGGTGCTGGGCCTGAGGCCAGTGTAGGGCAGACTGGCTCCTAGCTCCTGATGGCGGAGGCCCCAGTTGCATGTTTCATTAGGACTAAATGGAAAAAATAAATAGATAGATACGGTAAAATCTTGATTTAACTGGAATTGATCTAGGCAAAATTCCCAGTTTAGCAGGCTGTTGTTGTTGTTGTTCCTCTACATGGAAAAAGGAGCAACATTCATGGTACTTATTTAAGGAACTTCAAAAACATATCCTGCGGTCAATTCCAAATTCTACCCAATCTCCTGTTTTGTTTTCTGGGCAATGGGAATTGGGGTCCAAGATGTTTAGCCTGAGGTCTGGCTTGACCCTCAACCATCGGAGAAGCATTAATTCACATTTGGAGTGAACTATGTTTTAGGTAGAAAACTCCACTCATTCCTTTCAATAATATTTCCAGCACTAAGGCTTGTTGTTAAAAGGATTTTCTGGTTAACTCTGAGATCACCTGTGATCTCCCATTCCCTGGGCATTGGAGCTAACTGGAGTTTTCCTGCAGTTTGAGTTTCCTATGGTGTTCTTCACTCTGGCAAGGTTCATAGGAAAGGCTACTGACGGGATTCAAATGTTCGCTTTCTATAGTTTGATGTCTGTAATGTTGGGATGCATTAAAATAAGCATGTGACATTTCTTTGTATTCAAGAAAAACAAGTCACCTGCTTTGGGTTTTGCATTGTTTTTGTCTAAATAACACAAGGAAAACATTCAATAAGTTGCATAAAGGTCAACTGGCCTGCATTACAGCGGCGGAGAGGGCGAAAGCGTGGGTTCCAGGTGGCAACCTAGTCCAGACGGCCGTTACGTGTCTGTGTCAGTGGTGAGGAGCTGAGAAGGGTTGATGTAAAGTCTGATTTGCATGAGCGACTTGCTAGAAACAAGCCACAGTGAAGTAAACATTTTTTGCCTGAATCCCCCTCATCTTACTCAGACAGGTTCTTATTCCGGCTGGAAACAGCCGGGACCAACTCGTCTCCAACGTCATCGCTCATTGGAAGCAACAGACAGTATGTGAGTTTGAGTATGTGGCATGCAGGGGAAAACAATGACAAATCCAAGCTCTAAAGCTCTATCCGGCTTTAATTAATCAAGACAAATCAACAGCTTAAGCATGTACACCTACTGAGCTCTGGGAGCCAGGTGGCTAACCAGTCTCGAGGTCCAGCTGGGGGTCCCGCAGTCCTCTCTTACCTTCCCGGCTGTTTGGTTCTACTTTCAGGAATCAGATGTAAAAAGTGCAATTCTCTACTCCTCCCTGAAGTAGCAAAGCTTCATTTAGAAAATGCAGAAGCATCCTTAACCAATCTGGTGCTAGCAGGCTATTCTCCCTGTCTTTGTCTGTTTTCCTGAATATAGAGGGCATCCTACCTTGTGCCAATACTGATCGCCACAGCCACATGTCCAGAATTGGACAGAATCTATGTAACGGCACCCCAATCAAGACACACTGTTTTCTGTGTATGAACGTAGAACGATGGGAACATCATCCACTTGGGTTCTCAGACCTAGGTTTAACAACTTCCTCCTGGTCTTTCTAGCCACAGGACTGCAAGAAAAGCGTGCTTCTCTGCAATGCCACTTCCCCCTTGGTGAAATGCTGCACAATCGGTGGCGAGGATTGAAGTCAACATGTGAGAAGCAAATTGCCAGAGCTCAATACATACTCTTCCCAGCCCTTGTCCCTGCAACAGGCACCACAACAAGGAATTCTCACAGGTATTTGTGGTTGTTACTGCTGTTTACTTTTGTTTTCTTTAAGGGAAAAGAATTAAAGCATTAGAAACGGAACTAATAGTGAATCATTACATCAAACAAAGGCCATTTTTGTAGCAAAATCATTACATCAAACAAAGGCCATTTTTGTAGCAAGTTCTGGGGTGAATGTATGACAGAGATGACTCATTGTTTTCTGTTTCCTACACAGAGACTTCTAATGAGGTAGCTTACCTACTTGCAACCAGAGCCCTAACCAGTACAGGAAAGCACAATGCCTTTTTTTCAGGGATGAAGGAGGGTTCATTTCCATGTGATTTGCTTTGCTCCCCTTGGAAGTCCCAAGGCACTTACCCCTCTTCCTTCTTAGTTCAAGATAGCATGGAGGGGGTTGTGTAAGAGAGGAAAAGATGGCATATAGGCTTTAAATGCCTGAGTTGTCCTCAGGACTCTGTATTCTTACGGAATCCCTATATGTACATGTAGAATTAAATATGATTATTTTTCTCTGTTAATCTGTCTTACATCATTTTAAATTAATCAACTGGCTAGGAGAAATATGAGTGGAAAGAGGAAATTTTCCCTTCCTCATGGCTGCATCCCAATTGAACCAAATACAGACAGAGGCCTACTTAACTGCCTGTTCCCCCTTCTTTCTAGCTGGCAGGACCCCACATTTATTTGGGTGTTCACTCCTCCCTCATGTCAGTCATAGAAAGATGACCCTAGCCCTGAATTTATTTATTTATTTATTAAGATTTATTATTTTTAGAAAGGGGAGAAGGGAGAGAGGCAGAGAGGGAAAGAAACATTAATGTATGGTTGCCTTTCACCTGCCTCCAGCTACAGACCTGGCTGGAGACCTGGCTTGCAACCTGGTTACGTGCCCTGGCTGGGCATTGAACCAGAGACCTTTGTTTTGCCACTGAGTCACCAGCCAGGACCTAGCCCTGAATTTAGAAGTAAATGTGTCTAATGGTCTCTTGTGATCCCATTTGTCTTCTGAGTGATTGGCTTATGACACAATTCTGATCAAAACAGAATAATGAGGAATCTGCTGAGAGGCCTTCTGCAAATATTTTTATCTCACTGAGAAAAAGAAACTCACAGGAATACACCTTATTCTTATAACATTTGAGTATTTGGGTGTGATGCCTGGAACTGTGGCAGCCATCTGATGACCATGAGGTTGACATCACATGAGGAGGGAAGAACAGGAAGATGGAAAAAACTTGAATTTCTGATGACACCATTTGAAGTACTGGTTTAACTCATCTGCAATTGCGTCATCTCTAGGATTCTTATTTGATAGAAGAAAGGTTCTTATTTTAAGCCAGTTGAGTTGATTTAAAATTTTACGTTACTTGCATCCCCAAACATCTGAACTGATCTACCTCTTAATTAATACAAGTCACACAGCCACAAATACGACACGGTTTAATACGAGCTGACATAATAGCATGGAGAACAATCCTGCAAATGTATGGGAGAAAATGTCCCTTAGGCAACATTGATTTGGAGAGCCAACGGATCGTTAAATCACTTCTAATGCTTCCAGAGCCTATCACGACATGGCATTTTGCAAGCCGACCAACAGTATAGTATGCTTTTATATTTATAAAAAAAACACCTTAAAGAAGTTATTTGTTGAGAGCAACTTTTTTATGCTTCGAAGTCTTTACTCCTTGAGACAGGGAGCTGGCCAAAATTAAAGAGGTTTCATTGTGCGTTCTGCTTGCTTGAGTTTGATAGGCTGTGTTCTCATGACAGGTCTGTCCCTGCAGTGGGTGCCTTGGATGCTTTGATGTGGGTTGTACTGGGACAGCCTGATACTTGGGGAAAAAATGTGCTGAAATTGAACAAGATTGCTTTCTGCCCAGCTGTTCTCCAAGGGCTCAGACATTTTTAGCACTGAGCAAAGAAGCTTGTATTTGTTTTGACAGTCTTGGCAGGGAGAACAATGGTTGATTATCCCAGCACTTTACTAACAAATAAGACTGCCTCCAGCAGAGATAAAATATGGGTCTTGACTTGATTGCATTTTATGTCCAAGGGAATTATCTTCTATTCATTCTGATTCCCTTTCATTATGCAGTGTATCTTTTTCTTTCTTTATTCTGGACCCCCAAATTAACCTTGGGGCTTTCTGTCTGAGGAGGCAGATTCCCGGAATCACCATGGGCATGGTGGTTTGATTATTTTACAAAACATGTATTTTCACTTTTCCAATTTGATTTCTTAGACGCTCAGTTTTTCGGTTTAGTTTGGTTCTCCAGATGTGTACAGTTAGTTTCTTCTCTATTTTATTTCTTTGTCTGCTGGCTTTTGCTATTTATGTTGCTGCTACTGAAGTCTTAGATTTCACATCATATCTCCATGTAAAAGGGCTTGGAGATGCTTTTTTTTTTTTAACCCATAAAGAGAAGTGTTTACATGGAGCACTTATGATTCCTTCAAAACAAAGGGATTTTCCAAAATTTTCATGAAAACATTTCTATTTTCTCTATAATTTATCTTCCAAAAGATTTAAAAAATAAAAAACTTAAAATATTATTGATAGGTAAGCACACAGCTCAATGCATTTTCACAAAGTGAACACCTCTATGTGAGCCTTTTCCCCTCATCTCTCAGTGCCCCACTCTGTCATTACCTCCCTTTCCCCAGAGGTAATCACTATTCTGACTTCTATCATCACAGATGAATTTTGTCTCTTTTTGCTCAACATTACGTCTGTATCCGTCAATTGTGTTGTCATGTATAGAGGTAATCTTTTCATTTTTACTGCTGCTATTCCGTCATGTAATACATCACAATTTACATTGATGGACACTTGCTTTGTATCCTTTTGGGGCTATTATACATAGTACCGCTATCACAATTTTTGGCATGTCTTTTTGTGAATATATGCACATATTTTTCTTAGTTATATATCCCCAGGGGCAGAAGTGCTGGGGACACGGTATACATATATTTGTTTACCTTCTGTGGATTGTCCCAATTTATATTCCCGCCAAAAAGCTATGAAAGTCCAGCATCAATTCAAATCCTTGCCAATGTTTGGCATTATTGGCCTTTTAATTATAGCATAAATGTGCATCGGCATTTCACTGTGCTTTTATTTTGCATGTTCATGATGATTAACAAAATCACATACCATTTTATGTGCATGGGCCATTCAGATATTCTCCCCTGTGAAGTGCCTAAAACAATTTTTGTCCTTTGTCTATTGAGTGTTATATATATTTCTTATTAATTTGTAATATTTCTTTGTACACAATGGAAATGAGTTCTTTGTTGGATAGCTCTATCTATCTATCTCTCTATATAGTAAATACATGCATTTTCCTGTTCTGTGGATTGCCTTTTTCTAGTCTCACAGAAACTTTTGAGAAACAGAAATTGTTAATGTCTTTTACACTTTTTAGTTTGAAATAACTTTAGACCTAGAAAAACTAGACCTGCAAAAATAATAGAGTTTCTATGTACCCCTCACCCAGCTTTCCCTAATAAGTTACTACATCACCATAGTGCAATATTGAAGCCAGAAAATTAACCTTGTCATAATGCTATGAAATAGTTTCATTTTGACTAATGTCTTTTTTATAGTTCAGGATCTAATCTAGGATTCCCATGTTGCCTTACATTGTCATATCTGCTTAGTCTCTTCCAATCTATGACAGTTCCTTAGTCTTTCTTTGTCTTTTATAACCTTGACACTTTCAAAACTTTATTTTGTATAATGTCTCTCACTTTGGGTTTCATGTTTTCTCATGATTATCAATACTTTTTAAGCAACAATAACTATAAACATAGTATATATAAGAAGTTTTGGTTTATTGCTTTTTTTTCAGTCAAGATTTTGAGGCCCTGGCTGGTGGCACAGTGGATGAGGCACCGGCCTACAAACCCAAAGGTTGCTGGTTCGATTCTCAGCCAGGGCACATAACCAGGTTGCAAGCCAGGTCTCCAGCCACGTCCATGACTGGAGGCAGGTGAAAGGCAAACTTACATGGAAGTCTCTCTCCCTCTCTGCCTTTCTCCCTTCCCCTTTCTCTAAAAATAATAAATAAAATCTTAAAAAATATTTTGAGATATAATCAATAATTCACATACTATACAATTCACTGTAGTGTTCAGTTCTGGATTTTGCAAATATTTATAGTCATGTAACCACTTCTAAATCAACATATAGAACGGTTCTATTAACCTCCTAAAATTCCTTCATGCTCCTTTTAGTCAGCCTCTTCTCCCACTACGAAACTACCTATCTGTTTTAAATCCCTATAATTTCAGGTTTTTTTCAGAATGGCATATAAATAGAATCATAAAGAGCCTGTACTCATCAGCATCCTTCACTTAGCATGCTACATTTGAGACATATTCCATGTCATTGCATCAGCAGTTTGTTCATATTATTATTACTTAGTATTCCATCATATTTGTTTCGCCCTTCCCCAGTTGATAGCCATTGTTTGGCCATTATGAATAAAGGTGTTTAAAAAATTGTGTGCAGGTATTGGTGTGGTCACAATCTTTCATTTGCCCTGGCTGAATACTGAGGCATGGAATTGCTGGATCATATAGTAAGTATATGGTTTTTGTTTCATTCACCTTTGAATACTTAAAAGTTGATGCAACATTGAATAACTGTATGTTTAATTGTAGGTATATGTAATCCCCAGTTTTTCAAAATGGTCATGTCAGTTTGCATTCCCACCAGCAATAAATGAGAATTCTGGTTGCTCATCAGCATGTGATATAAATTTTTATGCATGATTAGATTAAAATTATGCATGCTTAGGGGACAAAAATGCCATTGATATGACACTGGGCTCTTCTCAGTGCATCACATCAGAAGGCACCTGGTATCAATACAGCTTGTTATTGGTCAGGTTGACTTTGATCACTTGATTAAGGTCATATGTACCATAATTCTCCATAATAAAGTTACTGCTTTTCCTATTATAAGTAACAAGTATTCTATAGGGAGACACTAAATCTTTGTTCATTTTTCTGTTGACTGGTTATATTTTATGTTTGTTCATTTTCTTATTGATTGATAGTCCTTTATATAGTCTGAATGAATCTTTTTTTTTTTTTTTTTGAAACATGTTGTAGCTATTCCATCCTATGGACTTCCTTGGCATTCTTTCAATCGTGTCTTTAGATAAATAAAAGTTCTTCATTTTAATGCAGCCCAATTTATCAAAACTTCCCTTGAGTTTAGCACTTTTTTATATCCTATTCAAGAAAAATTAACTACTTTGAGATCACAAAGATTTTCTCTGATTTTTAACTTCTAGAACTTTTTGTTGTACCTTTCCATTTAGATTTCAGGCCTCTGGAATATTTTTATGTCTAATGTAAAGTAGGGATCGATCTTCATTTTTTTTCTAAAAGATTTCTAATTTCTCCAGAACAATTTATTTTAAACAAATTGTTTTTCTATTTTATCATAAATGATGTTACCATATATGTGTGTATCATTTCCTTGTCTCTATATTATGTTGTATTGGTCTATTTGTATATATTTTTTTAAATTATAATGAAAAAACTACTAACAAACAAAATAGAGACATACTCATAGATAGAGGGCAGGTTGACAGCCCTGTTGGGAAGGTTGGGAGACTGGAGGCATTGAGCAAAAAAATATAAAGGACTCATGGACGTGGACAACAGTGAAGTGTTTATAAGGGGTGGGGTAGATGGAGGTGGAAGAGGATTAAAGGGGGATAAATGGTAATGGAAAAATGCAATAAAAACAAACTATTAAGCCCTGGCTGGTGGCACAGTGGATAAGGTGCTGGCCTGCAAACCTAAAGGTCATTGGTTCGATTCCCAGCCAGGGCACATAACCAGGTTGCATGCCAGGACTCCGGCCAGGCCCATAGCTGGAGGCAGGTGAAAGGCAACTATACATTGATGTTTCTCTCCCTCTCTGCCTCTCTCCCTTCCTTTCTTTCTGAAAATAATAAATAAAAAATTTTAAAAATAAACAATTTAAATTATTTTCTATGATTGTAATGTAATGTGGCTTACATTAGATCATATTGAAAGGTAATAAAGAACTAAATGGGAGAGAATAAACTATTAAAAATAACCCCATACTGTATAAATGAAGCATTATAATATACCTGATACTATAAATCTGAAGCTTGTGCTTCTTCAAGATTGTCTTGGCTCTGCTCAGCACTTTGCATTTCCATACGTGTATTAGGATTGGCTTGTCAATACTCACCAAGCATACATACTCACACAAAACTGCTGGGATTTTGCTTTTGCATGCATTGAATATACGGATCAATTTGGGGACATTGTCATCTTTACAATATTGTGCTTTTCAATTCATGAAGATGGGATACCCCTCCGTTTATTTACATTTTCCATAATTTTCCCTAATAGTGGGGATTTTATAGTTATTTTTTTGTTATTGATTTCTAATTTCATTGCACCTCAGTACAAGAACATGCTCTGCGTGGTTGAAATCCTTTTAAATTTGTGGAGATTTGCTTTGGTTCTATGTATTGTCAATTTTGGTAAATGTTCCATGTTTTGTAGTTCAAGAATCCAGGCAAGCTCTACTGGGCTCTGTTCCATGTATGCCAAGATGCCAGCCAGTTATGCCCTTGTCTGAGAGCTGGGGGATGATTTCACTTTCAAACTCATTCAGGGTGTTGGCAGAATCCAGCCCTTGAGGTTGTTGGACTGAGATCCCTGTTGTTGGTTGGCTGTCAGCTGAGGATCTCTCTGTCATTTCTTAAGGCCGTTCATATTGTCTCACATAGTCCCTCCATCTTCACGCAAGAAACAGCCAGTTAAATAATTTTTGCTCTTCAAATCTGACCTTCCCTTCTGCCTTTCTTCTCTGTTTTAAAGGGCTCATGTAATTACACTGGGCCCACCCAGTTAATCCAGAATAATCTTCCTATTTAGTAACTATTCAACTGAGTACAACCTTAAATACAACTGCAAATCCCTTCTCCCATGTAACATAATATATCTGTGAACGTGATGCCAGGAGCAAGGGTCATGGGGGCCAAATGATCTGTTGCAGTTATAAACAAGAAATGGCCCAGCCTCCCTAAGGATAAAAAGGCAAGTGCCCTTTTGATTTTTGCAGACAAGCCCTATCCTCACCTCTTTTTTGGAATTTTGTCACCTTCTGGATGGAATACAAAATATTATGTTTGACTGGTTAATGGTAACTTGGTCTTAGTCATTTTCAAAGAGTAATGAGTAGGAATTGGGCTCTCTCACTGGGGTGCTCTTCTCTCCTCTGCCTGGCGTTTTGTTAATCCAAGGCTAATGGGCCCACTTTAAGTGATAATCTTCAGGCTTCTCTTCTTTGGTCAGTAGGTGGCTCACAGAATCACAGGGGCGCTGAATGAATTAGAATTGCTGGTGGGAAACTTGGGTCTGTATTCCCAACTCACTCTCCAGGTGGTCTTTACACCCTCTTGGTCAACCACGGGACTCTCCTCTTCCCCCTGTAGTATGTCAAAACGCCGTCATCCTGAATATCAAGAGGAGATCCACACCATCACCTTAGAGAAGTGCAAGGAATAACGTTTCTAGCTCACAAGGGGGCCATCTTGATTCCTCTGTTCAGTGGAGGGGGCACCTCAGACCCTGGGGAGGAGGGCGGGGAGAGCGCATGTCCCTGCAGGGAAGCAGTTCCCCCACCTGCAGAGACAGAGGCAGGCAGTGCAAATTCCCTCATTTCATGATTTGTCCTCAGGCTGGCCCGTCTGATTTCACTGGTGGGCTTCCCTCTCCCGACAGTCAGAACTCAGCCTCCTCTCCATCTCCTCCAATTTCCTGCCACATCCAGGAAGCAGAGCCAAGCCTGGTGGCAGCTTCAGCCTCAGGAATGTCACAAGCACAGGTGCCTCTGGATTTATGGAACTCCTGCCTCGAAGACCGACCAGCTGCGTTTTTATTGCGTCCCGTTTGTCTTGCTTCCTCCCTGCCTGCTTGGCTCGCTCACCCCTTATGCGAGGCTTGCCGTGGAGCACGTTGGCACAGACTTGGGTGCAGGTAACAGCTGCACGGAGGTGCCTGGGGATGTGTGAATTCACGGCTGTCACCTCATTCCCCACTTAGGCAGCTGGCCAGCACCTGGGTGATTTTTTCTGGGTTTGCCAAACACACTGAAGCTGGGAGCAGGGGGAGTGTGGTGGGAACCGGACAGCAGCTGGGTGTTGCGGAAAGACGGCTTTGGAGGCAGCCAGGCCTGGCCTTTGAACCCACACCTGCCACTTCCTGTGTGACCACTGGCAAGTCACTCAACCTCCCTGGGCCTCCTTGTTATGGTTAAAAGAAGGGCTGTTATCTGTTCCTTGCACATGTGTTTTCTGAATTAAATGAAATAGTATTAAATTGCCTGTTAAAATGTTTGTCATGTTGTAGACTTTCATTTATGTTAGGGCCTTTCTTCCAATATTAAAAACCTGCCTGGCCAACTATTCAGTGCTTCAGTTTCTCCGTTGGTAAAACAAGGACAATACTAGTATTTCACAGGGTTGTTGTGAGACTTAGGAATTAGTATATGCGAAGCTCTGTAGGACAGTGCTCAACACTCTTTGTAGAAACAAAGTTTTCAAGGAGTACGAGTGATAAATAACACGTCTACATTGTGTTCACAAGTCATGGAGGGTCATAAGGAGACGCTATGGTGAAGGCTGGAAACCTGGGATCCCAAGGTAGGCTGAGTCTCCCTAAGGATGACAAAGTAGCTACCATCCTGATTTTGCAGACAAACCCTCCTTTCTTCCCCGGGGTGGAAGAGCCCCTCCTTGTGAGGAAGCACAGCTAACTCCCTTGTCCCTCTACATAAATCCAAGTGTGCAGACAAATTATATTAATTATCTACTGCCTCATAATAAATTATGCCCAAACTTAGTGGTTTTAAACAAACACTTATTATCTGTAGGTTCCTGGGGGTCAGGAATCTGGAGGGCAATTTCATTAAGTGGTTGCAGCGCAGGGTCTCTTGTAAGGTTGCAGCCAAGGTTTGCCCCCTTGGCTTGCAACCCAAGGGCTGCACCCACCTAAGACTTGACTGAGACAAATGGATCTATTCACATGATAGTCACTCATTTGGCTTTGGCAGGAGGCCGTAGTTCCTCACCATCTGGGTCTCTCCAGAAGCTGCAGGAGTGTCCTGGGAACACAGCGTGGCTTCCCACAGAGCAAGGTGGGAGGGAGGTGGAAGCTGCATATCTATCTTCCATGACCTAGCCTCGGAGCAAATGCGTCATTTCTGCAGTACCCTATTCATTAGGAGCTAGTCGCTAAGAGCAGCCCACACCCAAGGGGAGAGAAATGAGGCTGCACCCGTTGAGGGAGGATCTGAGAAAATGCTTTAAAATCACTATACCATCAGGCCAGTAATGATAGGTGCATGGAAGATTAGGGAAGGAGGTTGATGCCCAAATGAGCCAGTATCTACATTCTTTGGTCTTTTAAGTATCCAGTTTGCTCCTCCTGGGAAAAGATTTGAAATTTCCCATTTGCAGGAAAGTAAGAAAACAGGCCCAGGAAATGGTTACAATGATTACCACAAACTCTTCTCAAATACCTTTTTTATGCTATGCCCCATACTGGGCACAAGACATAAAGAAGTGATGACTACAAATCTCTGCTCTCAAGGAACTTGTTTTTCTTGTGCTTCTGAACCAAAATGCAGGCATGGGGAGAAGGGTGCTTGTTGGTGAACAGGAAATCTTATCCAGAGGCTTAGTCTCCTGGCCAAACTCAAGTAATTCCAAACCGAAACTGCCCATTTGTTGTCTCTAAGGCAGGAATAGGGTCAGTAGGCCACAAAATAAAATGACACATCCTTCACCAAAAAGAGGATGGCATTGGGTGTAGAGTGTGATGGGAGGAGGGATACAGATGATGGATAATGACAAAGTGTGAAAAATCCAAGCGTAATCTCCAAAGCGGGCTTGAAATAATTCTCCCTTGGGAGATGTGATCTTCCTAGTCAAGATGGAAACAAAAGAAAATGGCTGTCTCTGATTTGGTTCACTGGCCCAGAAAATGGGCCTGGGAAGATGAGGCGGAGCAGGGCGTTGGTGGTGAATAGAGGGGCTGGGGTGCGGCATTCAACGGGGATTTCTTTCCCCCAAGAGCCTCCTCACTCGGAGCTTTCCCTCCCAGGAGACCCTCTAGGACTGCCGCTTCCTCCCTTCAGCATCCCTCTTTGCCCGCACGATAGTGGTCGCAGGTGTTTTATTTTGTTTTAATTAATTTGATTCTCTCTCCCAACAGAAAACAATACAACAACCAACCTCAGGAGCTCTTTCATTGGTAGCACGAGAAACTGCCTTCAAGGATACATTTTGATGACTTTGTGCTGAGTTGTTCACAGTGTCCCCTCCCCACTAAAAATTCTTCCAGAGAGCACTTAGCTGATTTGCAAAAAATATATCAAATCCTCCAGAGGACAGTGTGTATCTTAACCGTGGGTGAATGTAATTCTGATCATTCCCTGAATGCTCAAAGCTTTACAAACTGAGTAACCCAAGTGTGAAAAACTGTCAGCTTCTGAAGGGAGTTGATTAGCCCTGAAGGGAACTGAAGTATGTGGGGAATTGCAGATGAATTCTCTGGTAGACCATTTGATAGCCTTTAGGGTATTTCCAGAAGTAGGACTTAAGTGAGCCATGTTAATCATGCCCTTCTCTTTTAAACAAAAAAATGTGCTAAACTCCTAATACTTACTCAATAGCCTCACTCAATGCTTGTAGAGAGTTGCCCTGGCTGGTGTGGCTCAGTTCATTGGAGTGTCGTCCAACAAACCAAAAGGTTGCGGTGTGATACCCAATCCAAGTACATGCCTGGGTTTCGGGTTTGGGGCATGTAGTGGCAACCGATCGATGTTTCTCTCTAACATTGATGTTTCTTTCCTTTCTCTCCCTCCCTTCCCTTCTCTCCTGAAAACAAAACAAAACAATACACCCCCCCCCCCACACACACACACAGTACTTCTAAAGATTTACAAAACACATGGCCAGTAAACCTGGAGGAAAGGAAACACATGAGATGAGCTCCACATCCAGTCTGCTTCCTGCCAGGTGACATTCTCCAAATGGCAGCGCAAGAAAGTGGACCCTAAAAGACAGCAGTGGTCTCACTGGGTGGAGTCAACAGGGTTTAGCGTTCTGGCTGCTGAGGGGGCTGGAATTTACCGGATAGGATATCAAAGAAGATATAACTGAGCAGAGATGGTGCCTCAGAAATTTGCATTCAGGTCTTTCAGTCTTTAGCTAAACATAGAGCTGTGCATGCACAAAGCAAGACCCTGCATGGCTGTGTAGAGACTAGCCAGCTACTGAAGGACTATGAACTGCATAGAGATTCTTGAGATTACACAGTGATGGAAGACGTTGGGTTTCTGGCCAATCACAGAGTAGACATATTACTGAACACTCTGGGCATTCAACTGAAAGGCCAATATAAGAATATCACTACACTAGCCATAGCACGTGAGTTATTCATGACCTACCTTAGCAATGCTTAAAAAACAAGCCTTAGAGGATCCAACTGAGCCACAAATAAATTACTCAACACTCTTTGAAAGAAAGCAATGTAGCATTCACAACATTCAGCATTCAGTAAAAATTTAAAAAAAAAATTACTAGCAACAAAATGTAACCCATAACCAGGAGAATAATGTGAATAGAAATAGACTCCGAGATGATACATACACAGGCATTAGCAGAGACTATAAAATAGCAATTACAAGTAAGTTCAAGAATTTAAAGGAAAAGATGGACATCTCAATATAGAAGTCACAATGAAGAAAGATAAAATATAAAAAGAGATGAATGGAATGATATAGAACTAAAAAACCCAAATTATGAAATGAAAGTTTATTACATTGGACAATGCAGAACAAAAGGTCAGTGAACTTGAAAGCAGGTAAACTGCTTCAGTTTAGAATTAAACTAAACTGAAGCAAAAAGAAAAAAAAATATTTAAAAAATGAACAGAGACTTGATAACCTGTGCAAAAACATCAAGCAGTATAAGTGGAGTCCCAATAGGGGAAGAGAAGGGAAAATAAGGCAAAATAAAGGGAAAAAAAAAAAAGAACTACTAACAACTATTTCCCCAAATTAGTTGAAAGAATCTCAACATCCAAATCCAATAAATTCAATAAAACTTACTTAAGACAAACACAGAGAAAAATCACACCTGGATAGATCATAATCAAATTGCTGGAAAGCAAAATATGGAAACATTTTGAAAGCACCCAGAGAATAGAAGGCAGGTAACATACACAGGAATAATGGTAAGAAATGCCACTGATATCTCATCGGGCATAAAAGCAGTCAGAGATAAGGGGACAGCATCTTTGAAGTGCTGAAGAAAAAATAAAAAATACTGTTAGTCAATTTAGAATTATATATCCTGAAAATAATCACTTTAAAAAACAAAAATAAAATAATGACATTTTCAGGTAAGTGAAAACTGGATTCATCATCAGAATATATGCATTTATATAAGAAATGTTGAAAGAAGTTCTACAGAAATAAAATAATTCCGTATTATATCAAATCTACATGAAGAAGAGTATTGGAAGTGAAAAATATGTGTGGCATAAGTATAAAAAACATTTCATTTTTATTTTCTTAGAAGACATTTTACTGCCTACGTGAAAAATAGTAGCAAAGTATTACAAAGGGTATAAATCTACACAGAAGTGAAATGTATAGGAACCACGTGCCTAAGATGAGAAGGGGTAAATAAAAGTATATTGTGTGTGGTTATATGTGAAGTGGTATAAAGTTAATCCAAAGTAGATGACTGTGGTAACTAAATTATGCTAATTGTGATCCACAGAGCATCCACTAAAAATTAAAAGAGGCGTAGCTAAAAAGTCAATAGAGAAGATAGAATGCAATGCTAGAAAACATTTATTGGTTCCAAAGAAGGAAAGAAAACAGGAAAACAAGCAGAGCATAAATGGGACAACGAGAAAAAAAATACCAAGATGATAGAATTAAAACCAACCAAATAACCAATTATGTCTAAATACACTAGACAGTCTAATGAAAAGGACAATATTCACAGACTGGATTTTTAAAATGAGACCCAATTATGTGATGTTTATAAAAGACACATTTTAAATATACATACAAGTTAAAAGTTAAAAAAAAAGAAAAAATCATGTAATGATTATTGTAAAAACACAGAAGTGGCTATATTAATATCAGACAAATTCAAGGATAATTACCAAGGATAAAGAGAGACATTACATAATGACAAAATTAATTCATTAAGAAAACATACAATTCTTGAATGTGTATATACCTAATAATAAGTTTCAAAATACATGAGTGCAAAACTGATAGAATTGAATGGAGAAACAGACAAATCCACAGTAAGAGCTAGAGTGCTTTATCCTCTTCTTTCAAGAATTGGTAGAACATATAAACAAAGAATGCCAGAAAAGATATAGAGGATTATAAGCAAACTTAACCTAATTGGCATTTTACCAAACACAACTCAACAACTGCAGAATGTATTATTTTCAAAGTTACATGGAACATTCACCAAAATAGACCATAAATGGGACTATAAAATACATCTCAATAAATATCAAATGATTAAAATCATAAAGAGTATATTCTTTGACAAATACTGAATTATATAAAAATTGAGAACAAAAAGATCTCTCGCAAATCCAAATATTTTGAAATTAAACCACTTCTAAATAACCATGAAAGCAAAGAAGATATCACAAGAAAACAGGAAAATGTTTTGACCTGATAATAAAATCACAACATAAACAAATTTGTTAGATTCAGCTTTTAAAGTATTTAAAGTAGATGGTCTTCACTGTATATATCTGATCAGAAGAAATATTAAAATCAATCATCTATTGCCTTTACCTTAAGAAATTTAAAAAGCAAATTATACCTATAGTAAATATAAAAAATAATAGTGTAAATCAGTGAAACAAAGGTAGACAAACAATAGAGAAAAATTTTCCTTGAAAAGAGGAATAAAATTACTCTAGCTAGATTAATCAAGAAAAAGAGAGACAACACAAATAACCAATATCAGAAATGAAATACAGGCATCAGTACAGGGTCTACAGTCACTAAATAACAAATAAAAAAGACACTCATACTTCATGTCACAAATAAGAAGCATAAGGTATGAATAACTCTGTAACTGCTAAAGAAATTAAATTTATAACTAAAAGACTTGCCACAAGAAGAAAAAAGAAAAGAAAAGAAAAGACTTGCCACAAGAAACTCCAGCCTCCCATGACTTCACGGGTGAATCTGTCAAACATTTAGGGAAGAAATAATACCAAATTGCACAAACTTTTTAAGAAAATAGTGAAGGAGGGAACATTTTCCAACTCAGTTTATGAGTCCTACATAACTGTAACAAAGATATGAGCATTAAGGACATTACAAGGAAAGAATTATAGACCAATATCCCTCCTGTGCCTATATGCAAAATTTTTAAACAGAATATTATGAAATTGAAGAAATTGTATTGCAATGTATTCAAAACATTGTAATACATCATTACCAAATAGAGTTTCCCAGTTATGTAAGATTTGTTTTACATTAGAAGGATTGCGTGATCCTAGGTGAATATACAAAAATCAATTGCATTTATATAAAGAGCAACAAAGATTTGGGAAATAAAATGAAAAATTCAATATCACTTACTATTGCATTGAGGAAAAGAAATACTTACGAAGAAAGATAATGGGGAAAATTTAAGGCCTCTATGTTGAAGTCTATAAAACACTACTGAGAAATGTTAAAGAGCTAAATAAATAGATATTTCATTTTGAGGATGGAAAGATTCAACAGTGTTAACATGTCAAATTACTCTATAGAGACATCACAATTACCAAAGTGGTTTTTGGTGGGGAAGGATTAGAAATTGACTGGATGATTCTTACATTTATGTGGAAATGCAAAGGTCCTAGAATAGTCAAATAGCCTCAAAAAGCACATAGTTGTATGACTTTTACCACCTGACTTCAAAGTTTATTATAAAGCTTATTATTATAAAACTATAATAATGAAGACAATGTAGTACTGGTATAAGAACAGTTAAATTGATTAATGGAACAGATTAGAGAATCCAGAAATAGATTCACACGTATGTGGGCAATTATATTTTTACATTAGAACTAAGGTAATTCAATGGGGAAAAGGAAAAAAAAAAAAAAAGATACCAGAATACTTGGATATGCATTTGGGAGAAAAATGAACCATGACATGTTACATAGTACTGATCAGGGAACTCAAGAGTTGAACATTTTAGCCTTAGCTGGTAGGCTTAAGTAATTCATGAATGTGGAAAGCTGTTACTTCAGGAACCAGAATGCATGAATTAAGTGACTTCAAGGGGTCACAAGTAATTCAGCCCTTGTACCCAGGGGGTCTGCAAGCAATAGAGATGGTATCTGAGCCATTGCGCTCCAAGGAAGAACATACCTGAGGTAGATAAACAATCGTTGATCAACAGAAAAGTACTAGGAAAATTGCAGCCAAGGCTGCAACTCTTATCCAATGAACCTTTCTTTCAAATCCCTTGCCTACTCTTTATTCCCCTTATTAAAAAGTGGGCTTGACATGAGACATTAAAATGGTTTTTGAGGGCACATAACCTACTGTCTTCTCCGATCACCAGCCTCTGAGTAAAGCACCCATAAAGATTCAATGCTTGTCTCTACTTGTTGGTTCTGGTAGTGACAGGTAGTACAAATGCCAACTTTTCTGGTTTCAGTACCATTGACCAGCAGTCACCAAACTTTTTGGCACCAGACATCGATTTCATGGAAGATGATGTTTCCACCGATGATGACAGAGGAGGGGGAATAGGAGGCAGAGTTCAGACAGTAAAGTGAGTGAAACTTGACTGCCTCAACTGCCACTCACCACCTGCTGTGTGGCCTGGTTTCTAACAGGCCACGGACCTGCACCAGGCCACAGCTTGGAGGTTGGAGACCCTTGCCATAGATTGTAGACTTAAATTTAAAAGCTAAAACTATAAAACGCCTAGAAGACACATTGGAGAATATCATCCCTAATTTGATAAAGGCAAAGTTTCTTTAAAAAGACAGAAAACTAGCCATAAAAGAAAAATTAAACAAATTGGATTTTATAAAAATGAAAACTTTTGCTCATAAAGAGACCATCACAAAATCAATAGCCCAGCCATACACTGGAAGAAAATATTTGCTGATACAAAATGACAAAGAATACAAAATATGTGAAGAACTGGTGCAAGTCAACAAAGGGAGGCCATCAATTGTACATAATGGCTGAAGTCTTGAATAGCAACTTCTCAACAAAGATATAGAAATACCCATAAGAACATAAAAGAAGGTCTCAACCTCATTGGTCATCAAGAAAAATTAAAACCATAATAATGAGATAATAGTACATAGCCACTGGAATGATTGAAATGAATGATGATACCAGGTGTTGGTGAAATTACAGAACAAATGGGACTCTCATACATTCCTGGAAGGTGTGTAAAATGGTGCAAATACTTTGGAAATCTAGGAACTAAATCTCTCTTGGCCTCTCCCATTCCCCCAACTTGCCCATCTTACAGACACCCAAGAGTGAGCTTTTTAAAAAGAAAATCCAGTTGTGTAACTTCCTGGCTTAAAACATTTCTGTAGACTCCATTAAAAGCAAGATCAGCTCGACTGGCCCTTCATGATTAGGTCTCTGCTTACTGTTTCAGTCCCTTCTTAGACTTAATCACTGTTTGCCCCTCTATCCCTCAGTCCCTGCCCCATAACGCTACATAACCAACCACCTTCAAACTCAGGGGCTTAAACCAGCAATCATTTATTACTGTGGATCTATAGGTCAGCTGGACTAATTCTGCTTCTGGCTATGGCAGCTAGGTTGGGTGGTCTAGACTAGGCTTGGCTGAGTAGCTGTTTCTCTAGATGCAGTTCTGTAGGTTGTTCTGAGGCGCTGCTCTATGTGTCTTTCATCTTCCTTGGGCCAGCAGACAAGCTGGGGTATGTTAAGATTGGAACGCTGACATGTGTGACCAAGTTTTAAGGCCAAGTCAAAGTCAACACAGAGAAGAATACTCTTCATTGGCTGTTTTACACGTTGGGCTTAAAACCTTTGGAAGGGTATAGTTCCGAGTGGGAAAGCATGTACCTTTCTTTGGGTTACAGGCAGAAACTAAAGCACAATGAATACCTATTGCTATTGCTTGCCTACATCTCTTTGGCCTTTTAAAATAGTAACAGCTGGCCTTTGGGGAATAACTCCTGTGCCACTGTATACAGGCTTGTGTCCTGTGTCCTGTGTCTCCTTCCTGGGCCAAGGGTGACCTCATCAGATGCTCTCACCCAGCAATTTGAATCAGATGGAGCAACCTGATGGGAAAATAATTTGAGCAGACTTTTCTCAAAGGCATGTTTTTTGCTGTAACTGCTCATTATTAGTGAGAAATCTGCTACCCAGATTTCTGGAGTTACTGGGGCTCTTACTCTTGATGAAGTTCTTAAGTTTAGCTTTTCCTAGGATTCTTTACGCTACAATAAATATTTTCAATAAATGCAGCTTTCATTTGCATTACAAAAATATAGCTGATGCTTCACCTAGGTGCTCAACAACAGACTCCACTCTGGAACTCTTGTTCTAGTCCACCAGGAAAGGGGTAGGGAATTGTCAGCTCTTTTTAGGGTTAACTAGCCTTTGAGCTCTCATAAAGCTCATTTGGAGAGGCAAATCTCTGGATAATTTAAGGCTGTCAGCAGCTGGGAATCTTTATATGTCTGCATCTTTTCTTTGCCAAGGAAGGAAAGACACTTCCTGTGGCAGCTGTAATAACAAATGACTACTGTGTACCAAGCCCTGCATGTTAGAAGTTTACCCCCATAATTATACTTGCAGAGCAGGTCTTCTGAGTCTTCTTAGAGCTTTGGGGAAGGAGATAGCCAGTAGAAATTACTAGGTTTGGTGAGTTAGATGGCTTGAGAGCCATCACATTGCATATCCAAATAAATGCACCTGCTGAGGAGCCTCTCATCTATCTCTCTCTCTCTCAGTCATCAGGCTTGAATGCACTTTTATAGGTCTTAGGTATTTTCCCATTTTCCATAAGCTACGTAATCTGTAGCCGGATGCACTCACATGGTAGTGAGCCCAGCGTGCTGAAGAGAAGGCACAGGGCACAGCTCACCGTGGGCTGATCCCCACTTCGTGGTTAAACTCCCACTTGCGGGATGACACTTGAGAACAAAAGCTTGCACCCATTAGTCCCTGCTCGGCAGAAACTGACTCCATCTTTGTGAAATCAAATTATGAGATCCTGTCCTAATTTGGGACAAAAGATACCTCTAGTTTATTCTTAATTGTCCCTCTCTGTAAAATTTTCTTTTCCTTTCTCATTTGTCATGTGAGAAAAGTTAAATTAGCCTGAACATGTGGGAACAGACTACCAATTTGGAACTCTTCACTTCCTTCCCTGAGGTATTTATTCAGTTCTATTTTTTAGACTAGATTTGTTTGGCAAGTCAAAAAGAAGATAACAAGCCTGGGGGGTGGGAGAGGCAAGTTTTTAGATAGAAGTACAAAAGAAGCTGCCATCTGAGTTCTCAAATTAGGATGGAAAGCACATTCTCTACAGCTTTATCTTACCATAATTGAAAGTTTAAGACAGAGTGGATTTGATTTGAATCAAGAGGCTGCAATTGAATTTATTTTTCTAAGAAATGCACTCTTAATGCATAATATAGCCTGCTCTTCACAACTAACTTGGAGAAAAGAGTATATTTCATTGCAAATCTATTTCATTCTATAGTGTATATTTCATTTTAAAGATTTTTGAGAGGCAATGAGGTATAGTGGGGAAATGCATTAGGTTTTCAGAAGATCTGAATTTTTGCTTGTCTCCCTGATACTTATCCACTGCTGTGACTTTGCATAAATCCTTTATCTTTCTGAGTCACAATTTCTTCCATGAAATAAATGACTTCTGCCCCTCCTTGCCTATGAACAGTGAAGGGGAGGTGCTTGGGAAATGGGGGCTGCCTATAGGACTTGCAGGACATGCGAGTTGGGAACAAGGCCCGCAACGCCCAGCGGCCATTATCCAACTGGACTTGGACAGGGTTGGGGAACGTGGTAAGAACCACAGCCTGAGATTTACCTTGAATGGGCTTCCTGACTCCATGCTCTGCCACCTGCCATCTGCCACTGTGGGTTTGGTGGGAGGGTAAGTTGGCATATTTTCTGAAGGGCAGTTTGACATTCTTTATTAAAATCAATACACTTCTAGGAATCTACTCTGCTGAAATGCCTGAACAAGTGCATAAGGAATAAACATAGTCATTTTTGACTATTACTTGTCTCCAGGCTCTAGATTCTTTATATGTATTAATCCATTTAATCCTCACAACAACCCTTTAAGATTAATTCCATTTCACAGATGAGAAAACTGAGGCACAGAGGAGAAAAGTAACCTGCCCAGGGTCACAGTGCTGGTAGGAGGCAATCTGAGTCCATTTGGGCTGCTATAACAGAATACTACAGACTAAATGGCTTAAAAACAACAGATATTTATTTCTCACAGTTCTGGGGGCTGCATGTCCAACATTGAGATGCCTGCATGGTTGGGACTGGTGAGGGTCCTCTTCTTGGTTCCAAGTAGACTATGTTCTCACTGTATCCTCACATGGTGAAAGGGGCAAGGGAACTCTCTGGAGCCTCTTATATAAGGGTCTGACCTAATCACCTCCGGAGTCCCCACCTCCCCACCTTCTATAATAATCATGTTGGAGATTAGGTTTCAACATGAAATATGTGTGTGCATGCATGTATGTGTGTGTGTGTGTCTATGTGTGTGTATTGGGTAGGTGTGAGGGGATCACAGCTAGTCTACTGCAATGGCCCAGGTGAGATTTGGGTCAATCTGCACAGCCTGCCTCCCGACTGTATGTTCAGTCACTATGCAGGTGTTCGTCCAAATTGGTGGAGCCTCACACTCATAGAATTTTAGAGGGCCTTTTTAACAATATAAAAGTATGAATACAAGTCAGGCACAAAAGCAATTACTATTTATAATGAGAAAAGAAATTGCAAAGTTTATAAAGCTGACAAAGACCATAAGCATCATAAAATTCAGACAAGAAACAGTATTTTAAATTAATTTACAACCTGATGCACCTTTATAATGCTTTTCCTCCTACATTTTAGCTTTGACTGCATACTCCTTGATTACATCTTTGAAGTATTTTTTATAAAGAGAATAGGAAGATCATTCAGTCTTGTCTGTAGCAGGGTAAGATGATATTTGTGTTTCATTAATCACTTTGATGCATATACCGTGCCACGTTGCACGGTCATACTCAATGTTTATAGGACTACTACACCTGTGCTTTCCAGAGACAGGAATTGTGATAAATTCTATTCTCCGTGGTTCCCATCAAAAGAGAAAAAAGCTGTATAATACATTTATAGTTGTATATGCTGCATTATCAGGTATATTTTTCATAGGCTTTGATGAGAAACAAAACCTTTTTCATCCCTCTGATGATTGTAACAACTTTCTGCAGACTACTCCTGGCTCTGCACACTTCAGGCCATTGCTCTCCTATTCCCTGCATACTTCTGTCCTGTTTTCCTCAACACACTTTTATTGAGACATGACCTATGGCCCTGAACCTCCGTTTCTGGACCCCTGTGAGTCAGTACAGTGGGTAGTAGGAGTATTTCTGGAGCTGTTCTTACAGCGTGCAGCTAGCAACACTTACCTACATTCCATGAAACCAAACTAAAAGCACACCCGTCCCCTGAAAAGGGCCTGGGTAACGAGGAACCTGAAGTGTTAGCTTGTGGACTTGCCTCTCATAAGAAGGATGCTCATCACAGTTTGCTTTTAATGGTAAAATGCTGGTAAACTTGAGTAGCTATGAGTTCAGGGCTGGTTAGAATATAGATGTTCATACAACAGATTCCTTTGCAGTCTTAGGTAAAATGAGCTCAAGGTCTGGATATCACAGGGAAAGGCATCCTTCACCTCATGATGAAGTAGGAAATACAAGTCATGGGATAATATAGATAGTATGATCCTGTTGGTGTCTTTTGAAACATTGGTATATTTGTAAATGTATTTTGGAAGCATACATAAGAAACTGTGAAGAGTGACCAACTCTGGGGAGTCTGGACTGAGAAGTGAGGAGGGAAATTTTTAATTTTCACTATTGGAATTATTTGACTTTGAGTATATGTTATTAACATATGTACTCACTGGCAGATGACAGAGCGCCAAAGATATTATTTTCAAGAAGGAAAATTATTAATTCATAAACCGTTATGGCCAGGAACACTAGGCAATGTGACAGGAACTAGACTAACACTATGTTCTGGACCAGAAGGTGGGGTCCATTTCCCCTAAGCCAAATGGGCTGAGCATTGTGGGAGGAGAGAGGAGGGAGGTGGGTGGAGAAAGGAGGGAGGAGGAAGGAGGGATTCCACTAAGGAAAACTGAAGTGTTACCTAAAGATGAGAAAATGAGCACTGGCAGGCAAGGACAGTCTACCACTCATACATCCCATTTATAATTTAAACAGGGGAGAGCATTTTAAAGAGAAATAGTGTGGGTTATCAGAGGAAAATCTCAGAGCAAGTGAACTATTCTTTTGCCAGCAAAGCAAAATCAAAACTATTAATGTTAACAATTGAACCCAAGGAGGACAAAAGTTTTTGTTATTTTTATTTTTATTTTTTTTAAGATTTTATTTATTATTTTTAGAGAGAGGGAAAGGAAGAGAGGCAGAGAGGGAGAAAGACCTCAATGTAGGTTGACTTTCACCTGCCTCCAGGCCACGGACCTGGCTGGAGACCTGGCTTGCAACCTGGTTATGTGCCCTGGCTGGGGAATCGAACCAGCAACCTTCTATTTTTTCAAAAGAACCTAAAGATGCATGATTTGCTGAAAGAATTAGGCTGGTTGAATAATTAATAGTTAATGTTAGGCTGAATTAAATATAGTATATCCATATCATAGGACATGTGCAGATATTAAAATGATGTAACTGATATGGAAAAATTCCTCACAGTTATTTTTAGGAAGAAAAAGTAAGTTTTCCTGCTCTTCTCTTTTCATTCCTCCTGAATTTCCCTTTCTCTCCTGTTTGCTGGATGACTGGTTGACTCTCTTCCTTTTTTTCACTTTATGCCCTCATTTGATGGAGCACATCCTTCAGTAACTTTCTTTTAAAAAGGCATGTAGGAGATAAATTTAAGACCCTGTTGAATTAAAAAAAAAAAAGGCTCTATTCTATACTTATTCCTGGCTGGTAGTTTGGGGATCTAGAATTCAAGTTGGAAATAATTTTCTTCTAATTTTAAAAGCATTGTTCTGTAGTCTTCTAGTTGAACACCAACTATTTCTCCTTGACAGCTTTTATGATCTTTATTTCTGGTGATCTGAGGTTTGGGGGTGACAGGCTTTCATATAAGAATTCCTTCATTATGCCAGGTCCCTTAAAGGCCCCTTCATTTTGGAAAGTTAATTCTTCCTTCAGTTCTAGAAAATGTTCTTCTATTACTTCTTTCCCTCCATTTTCTACCTTGAATATTGGACTTTGGATCTCCAGACAGATCATATCATTTTTGTCATTTTCCGTCTCTGTTCTTAGGTTTGAGTTTCTGTAGCTGCCATATCAACTGTATCTTCTCATCTATCCACTGTATTTTTATTTCTGTTTTCACATTTTTTTCAGGTGTTTTTTCTTGTTCTTCTCTTTTCTATAAGCTCTTATTCTTGTTTTATAGTTGCAGTATCTTCTCTTATTATGGCTACTAATTATAAATTTGGGGGAATTGTTATTTTACCTCCTGCTTTGAATTAATTGTCTCAAAATGAACTTATCTTCCTTTCTTTCCTCCCTTCCCCTTTCTCTCATCCCTCTGCTTTGTCTTGTCCACTCTTTGTTTCTTTTGGATTGTTTTAGTCACTGTAGCGCAGAAGTCCTCCCTTAACATCTGATGGACAATAGGAGGGAGGCTCTGAGGCTCTCTGCTTGTCAGTGGGACTTGCGGGCCCTCCCTGTAGGCAAATTGGGCAGGACCTGGCTGTGTCCTTGGGGCTTATTGTTCATATTTTGAAGCTGCTTTTCTGGGCTGATTAGAACCCTCCAAGCTTCCCCATGGGGCAGAGTGGGCTAGGCCTGGCAGCCAGCTTTATGGGATCTAGGTAGGGGCAACTCTCCAGAATGTGTCCCGTGTTTTACTCTTAGCTCAACCCTTGCCTACAAGCTGACTTCAGCAGAAAGTAAACCTCCCATTTCGGGCAGGGCAGAGAAGGGTCGCTGCTAGACGTTGAGAATTGAGGATAGAGATCTGGGCATCCAAAGACTCCTCTTTAAGGGACGCTGTGAATTATGTTTTAAGTTAAAAAATACGTTCATTTAATGAAGGGCAATTATACTCCACTTAAATCAAATCTCACCTCATTAAGGCCCAATTATTCTAAGAGCACACACATCCCAGCACAGCAAAATATTTGACTGCTCACCAAGAAAATGTCCAGCAAGCTGAGAGCCATGACTAACTTCTTGAACTCTGGGCTCTACAGAACAATGAAAATAGATTCCCTGAGGACCTCACATCCCTGCTACCACTGAAGCTGCCTCATATATTACCCGGACTACAACTTCCTACTCTGATGCTACTGTGTGAGCTGAAGGCTACTTGGGTGACCTTCTGTGAATTAAAGATAAAATGAATAATCCTGGTTTTTGGCCACCGTTTATTCAGCAGTCATTAGGTGCCAAGTCTGTGTCAGATGCATTAGTACATCATTTCATACCTGTAATACCACATTTGTGCCCTGCATGATCCTGGGGCTGTCGCCGATGCTGCTGCCTGCACCGGTGGGGGCCTGCACGGCCTGAACATCAATACATAGCGGCTCCGATTTAAAGCATCCAAACAATTCTATCATTTGACAGGTGATGCAACTGTGGTTCAGAGAGGCTTAGCAACTCGCTCGAGTTAGAGCTGAGATTCCAGTCCCAACACTGCCCAGTTTGGAAGTCAGTGCTCTTACCAGGATGCTGTTTCTATTGTGGCAGGAAGGGCCACATGGAACCATGTCAGCAGTTCTCAGCAGGGACCGCTCCGTCCTCGCAGCTGCCGGCTGGCTTGCATCGGAGAGTGGTTTACCACAGTAGGGAAGCTGTTTAGGAAATCTTTGCCTTTTTAAACTCAGGTGCCCTGATGATGCTCCTGCTCAGCATGGGGCTTCTCTTGGGGACCCTTGAGGCTGGAACTGGCATAGGTTTACCCAGGGCCCTCACTCCCCTTTGCAGCCAGGCCACTAGGGGATTGTGTGTCTTGGAGTGAGTCCCTTCTAGAAGGCTTAGAAGGTATAGTCTGAGGCGTCAGGGAAGAGGGACAATGAGTGATGCTTTGGACCTGGGACAGTGTCTAGCAAGGAACTCCAGTGCAACTGTGGCTGGAAGAGATAGAGTGATCAGGGGGACCCTCACGGAGAAGGTGTAAAGATGAAAGAGATGTGAAGGAACACGCCATACAGTTATCTAGAGGAAAAGTATTCTAGGCAGAGGATGCTGCTAGTGCAAAGGTCCTGGGGTGGGTACCATCTGCATTTGAGCACTGAGGATGCCAGCCGGGCGAGAGCAGAGATGATGGGCCAGGCAGGGTAGTGAATAGCATGCTTCCCTAATCGTGAAATGAAAATCTGTAGGTGACCATTGCTTTATCTCTGACAAAGCAATTTCTCATGTTCCACAATGAACTGTACTCCGCATTCCCGGCATCTTCCACTCACCTACAGAGACCGGAGGCTGGGGTTAGTCCCTTGGGAAGGAAGGGGGGAACCACTAGATTTTCATGATGTCCTCCTAAGCTGAAGGAAGCTGCAGGGCTGGAGGTGGAGAGTAGGTCTAAGGTGGGGGGTAGGGCGCACTGGGAAAATCTCAACCCTTCGTTGTGATGCCATTGTCCTCAAGTAACTTAGCCACTTGCCCAAGAGCTGCCCTGCAGGACCCTGCACAATCATATCCCTGTCACCCTGCCTTTATATTCTTTATCAAAGCCAAAAGAGAAGCTCTGTATAATTTGTAAGACCACATATTTAGCTAACCTGCTCAGGCCTAAGTGGTACTTTATGAGGAATTAATCTAACAGCTGATCATCTTTCACACTCTGACAGTGGCTAATGTATCCCGGGGAGACCTCACTGTTGAGCCAGGTTCCCTGTTCTTGGCAGGCCCGAGCCTGGGCTGGAGAAACGGCCAACATCTTGCATTGGCTCTAGACGCACGCCAAGTCTTGGGGTTTGGGAGGGCTCAAGGAAACCGGGGCCAACCCCAGAGCAAATCAGACACAGTGAACAAATTAAGTTTTCTGAGGAATGACTTTTTGCCTCTCATGTATATAGTTCCTCTTTATGTTAGTTACAGGCAATCCACTCAGTATTTTCCACCCATTATTCAATAAATATTAAATACTAAAGAATCCAATTTCTGGATAGCTGGTTGCCCTGGACAGCCCCTGTTCCACAATCCCTGCCATGTCTCCACCTTCTTCTGGGGGTTCCTTTCCCTCAGTTGTCCCATGGCACCTTATGATTCCTGTCTCCCTGGTCACAGAGAATAGGTTCCCCCTGGTTAATGATATCCAGCCCATCACTGGATGTCATCAACCTATGAGGTGGCCTTGGGTCACCCTTGGGTCAGCAGGACAAGGGTGCCTAGTCAGATTCCCTCACTGGAAGAATTTAATCTCAAAATCTGGGACCTGAGTGCTTGTGGTGAGAACAGAAAACACAAAAAGAGAGGCAAAAACTGAGTCACTAAGGCTTGAAAAGAGGATGTGGAGAGAACTGGTTATAAGAATGTGGTGGGTCCTGGAAGGGCTCCTCTTCTGTCCACTGTCTTCTCTCTTCCTTTCTCTCTAATCCCTTTCCCCATCTTTCCCTCCTCCCATCCGTAAGCTCTGCTTCCCTTAGTGCATTCATACATTCCAGGGAAAAAAGGGAGGAAGAGGAGGAGAAAGATTCGGTGCTAAATTACATAAGCTCTAGATTTACAGCACTCTAGTAGGAAACTCCAGCAGAAGAGCTTCTCTCTCCTGAAGCCCATGTATAAAATCCCAGAGAGGGCCTCTGATTGGCCTGGGTGGATCACATGCCTCACTCAATTGGCCAAATCAATGTGGTGAGGGGGATGGGTTATGTGCTTAGTCTGGCTTAGGTCACATGCCTACACCAGCAGCCAGGTGGATCACATGAATCATGAATCACATGAAATGGAAGATGGGCACAACATAAAAGACTTCATCATTAGAGTCACCTGAAGAAGCAGCTAAACAATGGTGGCCAAACCCAGACCTACATATCGACTGTTTACATTTGGTGATCCATCCTGCTCTCAGCACCATTGGGAATAACAGTGGAGGCACATACCCTCCCTGTATTGGAAAAGATGACAACCTTATCAGAGACAGTTACCAGCATTTATAAAGCAACACATCTCCACTGGAGACGTGGGATTCCTGAAAGTCAAAGACATTGCCTAGTCACTAACCGGGCTCCACGTCCTCGGCCCCATCTGATTGACAAGGGCCTTACTCAGTGATGTGTGGTGAGCCTGTGAGGCAGGAAGGTCATGACCTCTTCCTTATAGCAGGGGGCCATTTCTTAGGTTGTTGCTACTGTGACAATTTGAGAAAAAGAGGTAGGTAAGAGGTAGGTTGGGTGGAAGGAAAAGGGTACAGAGCTATCGCTGTCTTCACCCAAGGACAGTTAGAAAGGTCGGATGGCCCAGAGAACTCTGGACCAACGGAAGACAGTCTGCCAGGGCAACCTGACCTAGGTTAGGGGTAGGGTATGTGTAACTGCTTCCAAGAACATGGGCTCAAGAGTCAAACAAACCTGGAGGAAAAGTGAAAGTTCCCTGTCCCAGACATCCTCATTAGTGCAGACCCAATTGTGGGCCCAAATCCTAGACAGACAGGTTGAACTGAGGATGGGAGGGGCATGGCTTTAACTTTAGGGGTCCGGGTTGGGCACAGAGAATAGTTTGGCAAGCTCCAGCCTAGGAATCCAGAGTTGAAAATAGCATATAAACACTAGTTCGGAAGCTGTCAGGAACTAAGGACTAAAACTAAGCCACAGAAGAAGAGCACTGAGGAAGAAGATGGAGCTCACTACTGGATACATTAATTGGAGAATTATGGAGGGTGATAGATGGCTCTCAAGCGGGAGCCCCTGGACTAGGTGGCATCCAGTTGATAGAAGACAACTGTATCTGTATGTAATTGGGAGGGAGGACCTTGTTATCCAGGTCCAGGATGAAATGAAGTGGGAGAATTGGCAGCCAGGAAGCCTGGAGAGTTCCACACGTGGGAATGCCTATCAGTAAGGTCTTTGACCTGAAGACAGAACAGAAACTTATAGAACACCTTTGATACGCTCAGTTCTTTTACACTGTCGAGTCAGTCAATGTAAATGTGGGCCGCCTGTACATAGTCTGGTTACCAGCCCAAGAGAAAGGTGGCATCAGTCACGGGGCAGAAGGAAGCCAGGCAAATCACCAAGCAGGAGACCAGGGGTCATGGAGCAGGCAGATAAGGACCTGCTCTGAGAAGGCAGGAATGTAGTGGGAAAGGGGACCATCCATTCAAATATATAATCATTAAGAATTTAAAGATAGTGACTGAATAGCATTAAACCCAAGAATGGCCCTTCTAAGTATGGTTTTCTGTGTAACTTCACTGGCTGCCAGCCTGGGAAGCTGGCCCCATTCAAGTGGAACAGAGTGAGGACTTGAGTGACTTAGAAACTGGTTCTAGAATTCCTCTTGGGTAATAAATTATATTTGAGTTGAAGGCACCTAAGGAGCATTGGTGTTGGCAAGAACTAAGCGACAGAGGGCAAAACTAAACATCTCTGAATGAGGGCAGGATAGAAATTGCTCCTTTGTTTTAGATAGGAGCAGGGAGACAAATGTCTTAAGTGTGAGGGTGGGGACCATGTGAATGTGTAGGGAAGGATGGGGGAGATAGGTCCCTGGTGGTATGGAGGCTGGGGACCTTAAGTTTTTTTTTTTTTAATTGATTTGAAAGAGAGAGGAAGAGAGAGAGAGAAGAAGAAGGGATGGAGGAAAGGAGGAATGAGGGGAGGAGAGAGAGAAACATTAATTTTGTGATTTGTTGTTCCACTTATTTATGTGTTCATGGGTTGATTCTTGTATGTGCCTTGACTGGGGTTTGAACCTGCAACCTTGGTGTATCAGGATGACATTCTAACCAACTGAGCTACCTGGCTAGGGCCTGGCTGGAGACTTTCAAAGCACTGGGATACATAAGGTTGATTTGAAGGTCTTTGCAAGCCTATGGTTAAAATTCTCTTTCATTCCTTCCCTCCAACTCACCCTAATTGGGGAAACTCCTTTATGCCCACAAATGCCAAGGATGAGAAGTGTGTGCGTGCGTGTGTGTGTGCGTGTGTGTGTATGAGTAGGTTGAGGGAGAAGCTGAGCTTCACATTAGATTCAAAGTGATACAGACCAAAGGAGACACAAACAGAAGCAAGAGTCTTGAGAACATAATCCTCACACCTGGGAATCAGAGAAATCCCAAGGGTGGGCTCCGAACTTTCATGGGCTATTGAAGCAAGAGAGGGGCATTTCTTTCCACTCACCATTCATCCACAGATAAACATATCCACCCATCTTGCTACTATCCATGCACTAACCTATCTATACACACACATGTCAGCACCCTTCTATCCACCCACCTATTTACCCACCCACCCACCTATCCATTCATCCCTCTACCCATCACCCATCTCTCTTCAATTGTTGAAGTACACATCCTCTTAAAACTTTACAAAACTAGGATATTTCATTTTGTTCCATCATCTTTACCTGCCTCCAGCCCTTTAAAGTGCCATTTCCCTCCAAGTTCAAGCAAATAAGTTTGTAAAGTAGTGCAAATGTAAGTAAGCATGCAGCTGCCTCCTTTCACAGGGAAATGTCTGCTCTCTCTTTTTGTCCTTGCTGTGCTGCCTGAAGTAGGAGGCTATGTTTTCCTCCCCCTGGATTTGAGCCTTTCCGAGTGTTCCAGAACAAAGGAGAATTAGGTTCTGTTCCTTTTTCTTGCCACTGGGCCGGGCTTACTGGGAATTAAAAGTCTTCAAAAGGAGATCAGAAATAGATTTCTCAGTGTGGTTTCTAGACATCATTAAATGGACTTACGGAAAATGGGCTAGGTTTGGCAAATTCGAAATTGTGCTGGGGTGAATGTGCAATATCTCTGGGCAAATAACCCTTTTTCATTTTCTCCTCCATTCCCAACTGGAATTCTTCTTTAATGCCCTGCTTCAACTGTCCTTTCTTCCTTTACCCAAAAATCTCTTCCATCTTGAGACTAGTGGATTGGTGGTGGTGGTGGTGGGTGGGTGTGTGGGGGGCAGAGAACCAATATTTATAGTACTAAATGCTTGATATCTGTGATAGCATTTATATTCCTGCCAGATTTTATAGGAGGGCTTCACTTTCCTCATTTGTCAAAATGGAACAAAGCTTCCTCATCCCCTTTGTCACCCAGAATGAATTATCTTCAAGATGCCTGATACCACTAGGACTAGCCCACCTCAATGAAACAAAAACTTCACTAAATTGTAAATGTTCCCTGGGAGTTCTTCCCACCATCACGCAAGATTTTATTATTCGTAACCCAAAAGAATTAGTCAGATTAGGAGGCCCTTGAGGCTGTGGAACACAGAGTGGGTGGGCTTGGATGGAGAGTGACCTGAGTCAGCGAAAGGCCTGCCCGGAAGCTGCAGGAGGGACATGCGAGAGGACATGATTCTGGGCAACCTCGCAGCAAATGCTGTCTAGGGAGGGAGGCACAGGAGAAGGGATCCATCTCTAGCCCATTCCATCTGCTGCTTTCTCAGCTGGAACCCTTGCCTGTCTGTGAGGCATCCTGCTATGTCAAACAGAATGATGTCATGGAGACAGGCCTAGCTCTTCTTGTCATCCATGACCCTCCATTTCCCTTCCCATCAAACAGCAGGGTCGCTGAGAGGGAGTAAACAAGATGGGTTTAGCTAATATCCGTGCGTGGGCTGCAGCAGACCAGGCTCTCCTGAGACCAAAGACTGGAAGGCAAAGACAGGTGCACAGCTGGGACCAGGTGTGAAGGCAAAGCAGGCAACCCGGCACCCCAATCACCTGCAGATTTGAAAGGGAGTGGTTACGTGACAAGAGCAGCAACCCTGTGTTGTGTACTTTGTGCAAGACGCTGAACACATATCATTTTATGTAATGCTACTGTCAGCAGTCCCTGAAGTAGAGACTTGCTTAAGTCCCATTTTGTGTTATAACACAGAAATAGAGGCGTTCAGAGTTCAAGTAGTTTTCCCCACAGCCCCGAGGAGTGGCTTAATCAGGACAGAGAACTGGTGGCAAAGCCCACACAGCCTTAAATATTTATTGTTTACAGAAAAAGTACGCATTGCTGCTGCAGCAGAACCTAGCTATTGACCTCCTGGATGTTCCCCTCCCTCTAACCCTGTTTTATTTTTCTTCAAAGTGCCCATTCTTACCTCGTGCAATATACGGATGAAGTCTGTCCCGGAAGTATCAAGCCAATGTCAGTATAATTAAAACCGTTTGCGCGGCCAATACTTTCAGGACAGACCTTGTACGTATTCTATAAACATACGAGCATACATGTACTTTACATAGGCATAGACATGGTGTATATATGTATGTGTGTGTATGTACATGCCCCTAAGTATTTGTTTATTCTCTTGTGCTCACTGTCATCTTATTCATCTCTCTATTCCTTGTGCCTAAAGCACTGACCTGCTCAAATCAGGCACTCAATAAATGCTGGCTGACTGACTGAAATAATGTCAGTTACTTTAAATAGTTTCTTTCAGATCCCCTGTTAGAGACTGAGGATGTGTGCCCTTCTGAAATTCCTGTTGAAATCTTAACCCCCAACGTGATGGTGTTAGGAGGCGAGGATTTGGGGGAACCCTCCTGAACAGGAGGAGGGCGCTGCTGATGGGCCCCAGAGTGCTCTTGTGGCCTCCTCTCCCCTGCATAAGGATTCCACAAGAAAAGGTCCATCTGCGGCCCAGAGGAGGGTTCTCACCACAACCCAATTCTCAGCCTCAAGGACTCTGAGGAATAAATGCCTGTTGTTTCCCAGTCACCCTGTTTACAGTATTCTGTTTTAGTATCCGGAACTAAACCCCCCGACTGCCCAGCCAGAACAGCACTTTCACCACCAGCATGTTCTGAACGAATGAAGGTGTGTTTGAAACGTTAGTAAGCATCTCCAGGATTGGAATCCCTAAATCGAGGATCCAAATTAATGGCTTTCTGCCCACCCACCCCCATGCCCTTTGGCTGTGGCCCTCACCCTGGGCGCACTTCCTCTTCAAGTGAGCTCACCCTTGGGTCCTCTCCCAAAGCCTCAGGTAGCAGGTGAATGAGGCCGACAGCTGCACCACCAGGTAGCACCAAAGGCGGGGGAAATGCATGCAATTTCCTCAGCCAGGCAAGAGGACAGCAAGATTCATGAAGAAAAAGAAGGAGCGCGGAGGCCACCTGGCAGTTTGCTGGCCTCATTTCCTGGGGACGCCAGCAGCCGGCGGAGAACGAGGCAAGCATGGGAAAGCAGCATGTCCCTCGGCCCTCTGACCAGAAGCCTCCAGGCTGAGTACAATGACTGGCCCCAAGTGCGGCAGAACTCCCCACACCTACCACTCAGCGAAGCTTTCCTCCGCTTCTGCGGGTCTCCAGGCTGCGCCCAGGAGCACCTTTGTGCCTGAAAACACCTGTTAGCTTATTTCAGCCTTAGTTCAGTCTCCTTCTCTAGGAGCTTTGCTGACAGGCCTAAGACAGGTGTTGCCAGTCCCCAAACTTCCCCACAATTCTCTTGGGTGCAGAGAATATATAATTGCCTTATTTGTCCTTAACTACTCTAGTTTTCCTCATAGGCTGGATAGAATATTTCCTAGTCCAATTCTACAAGCTTAGTTTAATGCACATTTTTAGAAGGCACAGCTAAACCAATTTAAGTAAAGCAAACAAACAAAAAGTTCTCAGTCTCCCCTCCTGTCCTCCTGCTCCTCTCTGAGACAGGGTCTAGGTGTGTGGAGGAGGACTGGGGACTCACTTCCATGGCAGCAGAGGAGGTGGTGGCCTCCGGATCATGGACACTTTAGGCTGCTCCTTGTGCTGGGCCTGCTTTGGGGTGACAGCTCACTCCTATCTCCAGGTGGTGGCCAGGGAAAACTGTGGCTGGTGTACAATGTCACCTGATGCATCTTTTGGCTTGATCAGGTCCTGGGTGTGTTCCTGCCCCATTTTGGGTCTCACCTTTGAGTATCTCCCAGGTTCTCCTAATCTAGGCCCCTAATCTCTCTAAAGAGTTAAGTCATATCAATGTCACCAAGTTAAGTCACCAAGTCATATCAATGTTACCTTTCAAATCTGTCTTTTTGTTTCATTATGATTTTTCTACAGGATATTTCAAACATGGTGTTTTAATCATTATCCTGACCAGAAACAGAGGACATGTTCAAAGGTATGTAGCTAAGAGAATTGAATGAACCAACCAAGGAAATTGTGAGGAGGGTTCATTGAGCCAGAGAGAGCAAGTGTGACACTCAAGGACTAGCATGAGCACTGAGAAGTGAACACGTGAAAGAGCGCTTGACCAACAGGGGTTATCACCAGATGCAGGGGCTGGTAAATGAAGACCTGTGGGCCAAACCTGGCCTGCCACCTGTTTCTGTAAATAGCTGTTGGAGCACAGCCTCACTCATTCATTTACATATTGTCTGCAGTTGCTTTATGCCACAACAGCAGAGCTGAGTAGTGCTGATGGAGACTGTATCGCCCACAAGTATAAAAACACTATGTGGTTCCTTACAAAAAAGTTTGCTGACCATTGCTTTTATGGGCAGCATTGTATCCCCTCCAAATTTCACATATTAAAGTCCTACACCCCATTACCTTCTAATGTGGCCACATTTGCAGACAGGGTCTTTAAAGAGGTAAGTTAAAATGATGTCATTAGGGTATGCCCTAGTCCTTTATGACTGGTATCCTTACAAAAAGAGAAAATAGGGACACAGATTTGTACAGAAGGAAAACCATGTGAAGACAGAGGGAGAAGGCAGCTACCTGCAATCCAAGCAGAGGGGCCTTAGAAGAAACCTACCTGGCCTGTGCCTTGATCTTGGACTTCTGGCCTCTAGACCTGTAAGGAAATAGAGTTCTGTTGTTTATACCACCCAGCCTGTGGCTTTTAGTTGTGACCTTAGCAAACTAATACCACTGCTACAGCAGAGCAGAGCTACTGTTAGAACATCTGGAAGGCAGAGAGGGAGCAAAGGGAATAAAAATTCCCTGCTCTATCCTCCCAATGCTGTCTTTTCAACATATACTTGAGAAGACTAGAAGAATGATATATTAAACCCACATGTAGCCATCACCAACAACAATTGCCAATACTCTTCCATTATTGTTTCATCTACGTCCTTCTGCTTTTTTTCCCTGCAGAATTTTAAAGCAAATCTCAGAAATTATATCATTTCGCCAAGAATAGTTCCATATGCATCTATAATAGATAAGAACTTGAAACAAATGGGAAAAAAACCATGGTAACAATGCCTTTATTATACCTAATAAAAATTAACAAAATTCCTTATTAATACCATCTCAGCCTAGTCTATCAAATTTCCTCATTGTCTCAAAAATGCCTTTTATTAGTTGGCTTGTTCTAATCAGGAGCCAAAGTTCATGCATTACATTTATTTATTGGAGGATATGGGTCATTTGTCCTCTTGTAGAAACTCTCACACCCTGGGTTTGCTTGATTGCATTCTTGCATTGTTGTTTAACTTGTTGCTATGTCACCTGCATTTCCTGTAACTGATAGCTAGATTTAAAGGCTGATTAGGTTCAGGCTCAATATCCATGGGTGGTGCCTTGCATTGCATCACATTACGAGAAAAGAACATGGTGCTGCTTTCACTTGCTGTGATATTGAAAATGATCACTGGGCTCAGACATGCCAGCCTGATGTCTCCATTTGCAAGTTGCCTATCAACTTTTATCTAATATGTTTGTGTTTATTGGTAATCATTGCTAAATCTATTATTCTATCCAAGTTTGCAAAATGGTGAGCTATTAGCGTTTTCCAGAGAAGCAAAACCAAAAGGAAATATATCCCCTGAATTCCCTGTAAACTGAGAGTTAGATTTATGGGCTTGATTAGATTTAGGGCTTATTCATGAGTGGTGCCTTCTATTGCTTCTATTGAATTGTGGGAAGAGAAAACAAACCCCTATCTTTAGTAGGTGGTGATTCTGGTGAGAAAGAATGACTTTCCACTCTGAAGTGGAGGGAGTTTAATATAATCTGTCTGCCACCAGAAGGTTAGCTGATCTCCCTCTAAATGGGACCATACTGAGGGCTCAGGATCAGACGCTGATGCTGGTACTTTAGGCATTTAGCACAAAGGCTAGAACAGCTTTGATGAAAAGGATTCCATGTTTTGGGGGCCATGCCTACCTTCCATTCCTTCCTCCATGGCTACTTGTTCATGACCCTCTCTGCAAACACTGCAGAGGCCAAGGAAAGGGGCTAGTTGATGTCAGTTAAGTATTTTTTACCCGCTTCCATTAGTCCATTCACATACCTCTTACCTAGATGTCCTTTTTCCTGATCTTATTCAGTGTCACTACCACCATCCGAATTGGAGGGCTGACAAAGAGCCTGATCCATCATCATGGAATCCTACACTACTAGACCAAAGAACCAAAGAGCACATTTTACTACTAAGCAGGCATGACACACTGAATTCAAACCAACAGTATACTAGTATTCCATGTACCTCATCACCCAGGGACAACAAATATGGTAGGCCAGTTCAGGGACACCTTGCAGAGCTGAGACACCAGGGATGGTACATGGGCTGCAGTCCTTTCCTTCCAGGCCCCTAACCAAAAAACTAAGCCATTTGCTACTGATAAAGAGTAAATGTTTCCATACATTAAGCCAATGTACTGCTAGCAGCTCTGGTCACTGGAAAATTTCCTCCTTCGCTATTTTTTGGGGGCCACCTCTAAGTGGGGCTATAAGGTGGGCAGTAGCCCATCTCTACCTAGAGCCAACATTATATTCATGCTTCTAGAGCCAGACCCAAGTCCTACTGGATGGCTCAGAGGGATGTCCGTTTCAAGTGGCGCTCCGAGTAAAAAGGGCTCTCGGGCACATCCAGGCACAAGCTTCTCTGCCCCTTCAACTGTATAGCCCAGCAGATCCAAGATCCAATAGCACTAGAGGTATCTACGGCAGATGCTGCTGCTGTGGGGGTTGTAACAACCTCAGTGAAAGAGATGCAGCGGGGACTCTAAGAGTTCTGGAGCCCGGCCATGTCTTAATTCTGAGCTCTGCTGAGGAATAAATGCCTGATCAGGGCATCCCAAGTGACTATGTAACCACAAATGCTCATGAAGGTCTGAGCATGATCAGATCCAGTAAGTCACAAGGTTGGGTGGATAGAGAAGTAATTCACTGTATGATAAAAAGGATATATTTCAGGATTTGCCCTGACCAGATCTGGATGGCACAAGTAAATGACATCAACTGGTGGTCCAGACTCCCTCACCACCTACCTCTTTTACACCAATACATCTGTCAACAGAGGAACAATGGAGACCTATTGTTTTCCTCGGCATGTAAAGGAGAACTGCTTTGACCTCCCTGTTATCAGGGATGAAGAAAAGAACTCCTCACCATATTGAAAGCTACATAGCTAGTGCCAGAGATACCACAGCTGGCCCAGCAGCTGTGCTGCAATGGGGGCTGCCACCTCATTAAGTTTACACCACCGTTCCCCAAGGCGGGTCTGGGTTTTACAACGGCTAGAAAAGTGAATTGAACAGAGACATGATGGGAACTACTATCCTTTAAGTCTTCAATAGCAGCACCATCTCTTTAATTCCTCTCAAAATGACATAATGCTTCTCGGCCAGGACAAATAATAGCTTCCACACGGCCCTTCCTATCAAAATGATGTTTACCCTCTCAGCCAGGAAAGCAGCGTGAGAGGACTGTTAAGGATATTCATGCCATTTATGCATTCTAACCAGAGTTATAATTAGGAACCAGAGAAATAAACAAGGGGTGCATCCACAGACTTTCCCCCCAGCAAAAGGCAATAAGCCACTTTGGAAAAAGATTGGAGAACTATTTCCTCTACCTCTTGAAATGACATTTTAAGTTCTTTTTCAAGGGGATCCAATCCCTCCTTCTGTTACCAAAGGGTTTGTGAATTTAATTAGATCTGGAAACAGGATGAGGAACAGATACGAGGTCTAGCCGGAAAAAGCCCTGCCTTTGTTAACATAATAATGGTTTGCACGACACTGATGTAACCTGGCAGCTAAGGAGAGTGGACTGGAATGCACATGCATGAACAATGATGACTTCACAGTACTAGTCAATGGAGGCAGCCAACGCCATTGAGTGAACATGTGTACTGTGTGGCTGTTGCATTACAAACGATTGCGCGACAGACCACATGTCCATCAATAGGTGATTGGATGAAACAACTATGGGATGTTTACGCAATGGAATACTACTCAGCTATAAAAAAATAAGAAAAAATTTACCTTTTGCAATAGTACGGATGAACCTGGAGAACATCAGGCTGAGTAAAATAAGCCAGTGAGAGAAATACAAATACCATATGATTTCACTCATAAGTGGAATCTAATGCACAAACCGAACTGTCAAGGGAAGTGGGGACAGACTCATGGATGGAGAGCAGATGACAGCCTGTGGCAGGGAGGTTAGGGGGTGGAAGGATTGAGCAAAAAAAAAAAAAAAAATCTCATGGACAAGGACAACGGTGTGATGATTGTTGGGGGAAGGGGTTTAAGGGGACTAAATGGTATTGGGGAAAATTCATTACAGATTAAATTTTTAAAAATTAAACAAAATGACTGAACCAGTACAGCAATGAATCTATATCAAATTTTGCATTAAACTCAGACATTCCTCTGTGGAAACTATTCAGGAGGCCACAGCTATGAGCAGCTGGTGACTGGCAGCTCCATCACGACAACATGTCTGCTCATGCATCACGTCTTGAGCATAATTTTTTTGTGAAACATCAAATCATCCAGGTGACTCAGCCCCGCTACAGCCCAGATTTGGCACCCTGCAACTTCTGACTTTTCCCAAACCTGAAATCACTTTTCAAAGAGAAGAGAATTCTCACTGTCAATGAGATTCAAGAAAATATGACGGGGCAGCTGGTGACAACTGGGAGAACTGTATGAGGTCCCAAGGTGCCTACCTTGAGGGGGACTGAGGCATCATTGTTCTATATATAATGTTCCTTGTATCTTCTTTAAGCAATGCTTCTATTTTTCATATCACAGCTGGATACCTTCTGGACAGACCTTGTTTTCCATTGTGGTTGCTGAAATCAGCCTCCTGCTCTCCAGCGCTCAGTATTTTTCATTATATAAAGTGAGCCGCACTCTTGTCCATCTGCCTTACCACTGGGAACACCATGGTCTACCAGCCCATGCCACAAGTCCCTGCAAGTCAAGGTGTCCTGAATGCCATTCTGGCCACCTGCCAGTTATAGTAATGCCTATTGCTCTGGTGTTAAGTGCTGCCACCTTCCAAAATCCTATTATTCCTACTGACATTAAAAAGCCTAGTTCCATGGTAACATCCCTCATTGTCTGCCTGGCCTTCAAAGATGCCAGTGCACCTCACTGATGAAAACTCAGTTGCTTAGTAAGTGAACCATCATCTGCCCCCTCCAGGAGCACACAGTAAGGTGATGAGTTCTCAGGTCTTGTATAATAACGCCATTCTACCATCATCACCTCACTTACTGTATTGTATGCCATTGACATGTTCAAGTTTCAAAGAAGCATTTCAGGCAATTAGACTGGCTCCAGATACCCTTTACAAAATGCAGGCTCTCAAGTCACAGGTGTGTGCCCTCATACGATCAGCCCCGCATCTGTCCCTTCTCCTATTCTAATATCCTAAAGGTCCACTCCCACATACAGTGTGTTTCCTGATGCCTTCTGGTATATCTCAGCCAGTTCCTGAAACTTATTTTAGTGCATTTTCTCCTGGCATGAGGATTACACTTTCCCATTCAGGCTGGGCTGAGATCTGACCTTGGTGATGAGCCAGGGAACAGCAGGAGAAATAGAAGAGGATTTCAGAAGTCTACGCTTCATTCCATGAGGCACTTATTCAGGTAAGGCCACTGATCATCCTGGTAGAGGGAAAAGGGGAGGCTGTTCTCCTCCAGTTAAGGGGGTGGGGTACCTTTTCCAGCCAGCGTAATTCTGAGAAATGCTGAGATTCAAGATGGTCAGTCCCTCTACCCAATGTCCCCGTCCTAAGTCTCACACTTATTTTCTATCAGGTGTTTGTCTGGCTTTGACATAAGGTTCTTATTATGGCTGCATGCTCAGTATCCTTTGTAGTTCTGAACCTTTATAACCAGATCCTGGATTTGATTTTCAGGTGGATCTTCCTTGCAGGGGTTGGAGATGAAAACTTTAAAGCTACCATGCAGGCCCCTGGCTTTCAATGTGCCTGCCATAAGGTAGCGGATTAGTTTTCTTTTTTCAAAATTTCCAATGCCCTCAAAAGCAGTTTCTTGTGCTGCATCTTTATAATTATCTCTCCTTTATTAGTCAAATGCAGCAGCCACCTGATAATTGAAAACTTCACCTACTAATAATTAACTGCAGGTGGTAGCTTTAGTAATTGTGGTATCACTACGGATCAGTTCTACTACCCAGCAGCAATGGGAGGTTCACTGCATTCAGTCAGGCAGACAAGCCAACACTGAAATCCCATCCTGAGGGTCTACTTAAGAGTCACTTCTGATTACAGCTGTCTTAGCCTAAGTTTGGTAGATAATAGGACGTAGTGCAAACATTTATGTGCTAACAGTTTATCGAGGTGGGCAATTCCAGGAAAGCAAGAGAGATGGGAAAATGGAAGAGATGCAGGATAGGAAGGAGAGTAATCACAAAGGGGTGATCATTCAACTGGCTTCAGTTTTGCAAAAACAAAAAACACCGATGGTTCCCTGTCACTGGACATCATCAGAAGCTACTGCAATTTTGAACAAACCACCTGGGAGAAGGAAAGGCAAGCAATTTATCTAGTGTCTCCTTCTCACCTCATACCTATGTTTGATATTTGTGCTAAGTGGTGTCATACCCACCTACACGTCTAGGTGGTGTTAATGGGACTTTCCAGACACCCCATGGGGAAGCCTTAACGATCCTTGGGTCCAATTCAGGCAATGCATTATTGTCTCTATCAGGCAGGATGCTAAGGGCTCTCCTCATCTGGGGGATGTAGCAGCAGCAACAGCGACCGTATCTTTACAATCACAGGAACAGTGGGACCCTACAGAGGGGTGCTTGGGCTATGAAGCGAACGAACGAACACAGTAAGTGACTGAGGCCTGGAGTCATAGGGTAAGTAAGCAACATTAGAGTAGAGCACGTACACGCTGGGTCCTTTTTAAGGGAAATGGCATTTAGATCACAATTTAGGCATAGGACATACTTGTTGCTGCAAGGTTTCCATTGCTTCTAAACTGTTTCATCGGACATCCAGGATCTTTTCCTCTTTTTTTAGAAACGTAAATTACAAGTTCATATTAGCATTTCCAAGTAAAAATGTTTTACTTAAATTATTTGGGTTTATACTTGTGTCTTTTGTCTTTTATGCTAAAAATCTTGGCTCGTAATGACATCAATAAAAGTACTTATTTGCTAATCCTGCAATATGCATGTGATAGTTTCAAACATAAAAATACTAATCATACTAATCTCTGTGTTAGACTGTCTTCCTGTTCACTCACATTTGGTGCTGAGCTCTGCAGGGCTCTTGATCTCAGATTATGTGACTTACTTTGACCAATAAAATTAGAGTGGGAGAAGAGTGACAGTCACATACAGGAAGAAGTCTTAAGAACCTGAGTATCTTTTACTTTGGCCTCAATGACTGTCAAAATATCCTAGACAGATGACTTCCCTGACTTGGGACACAGATAAGGGCTATAGCCAACATGCAATAAACATGTAGCATGAGAGAAAAGAACCGTTTCTTGTTGAAGGCACCAGAATTTGGGTTCACTTGTTATTATAACAGAACATAATCTGGTCTATCCTAATTGATATACTCATGTAGTTCCAAATTTCTTCATGGTTCTTTTTAGTCCTTAGCATATATTCCATTAAGAATATATTGTCATCAAAATACTGTTTATAGAGTCAACTGTAATAATTCTTCTTTGGGTGATTAATCGCCAGCCTGATACACACTTATTATCATGAGTTTCCATTTATCCAAGTTTTATAAATGTCCTTTTTATCTTTAATTTTATTTTTGGTTTCAAAGATCTACATGGTTCCTGAGTCAAAATCATACAACAAATTACATGCAGTTAAGTCTAGGTTCCATCTCTGTATTATCCTATTGCTTATCTCTCCTTATAGGTCCTTATTTTTATTGGGTTTTGGCTTATCCTTCCATTATTTCCTTTTGATAGGATAAGTAAATACAGCCCAGGCTGGGTGGCTCAGTTGGTTGAAGCATCATCCTCTACACCAAAAGGCTGGGGATTTGATTCCTGGTCAGGGCCCATACCTAGGTTGTGTTTGATCCCCAGTCAGGGTACATACAGGAGGCAATTGATCGATGGTTCTCTCTCACATTGATATTTTTCTCTCCCTCCCTCCCTTTCTCTCTCTAAAATCAATAAACATATCCTTGGGTGAGAATTAAAATAAGCAAATATGTTTCTATATTCATGTATCTCCCTTTCTTAAATGAAAGAGCCTACTGTAAACACTGTTCTCTAACTTTTCTTAACAAAATATATCCTGAAAACTGTTTCATGCAGAGATCCTTCTTATTCATTTTTATCATTGTATAATACTCCAATGTATGGATGCACCCTAATTTAGTCAACCATTCCCTGCTGATGAAAATTTCAATTGTTTCCACTCTTTTACTATTCCAATTACTGGCAATGGATATCCAAAACAGGGCAGCATGGTTGCTTTATCTGTGTGCCCAGGAGATGTTAGAGGAAACTGTGAATAGCTCAGCATGCAGAGGTTGGGCCCTGCCTGGCTACCATCCTCTTGGCCGTATTAGTGGCATATCTTCTCTCCCTGACCTTGGGAGAACTCACATATTTCAAAGAGTCGGGTGTTTTGGTTCAGCTATAGCTGAGCTTATCATTTCATAGGAAGGAGTCAAGATTTAGCACTAACATAGACTCTGTCCTGTAGAAATAAAAGCACTAGTGCCTAAGGATTTATATTCTAGGATATTTATCACTACATCACTCGTAGTGGCCAAAAAAATGGCAACAACATAAATGCCTATCAATAGAACCAATAAATAATGGTACATTCATGCAGTGAGGCATTACGTTGCTTCTAAAAAGTGAGTTAGAGCTGGATCTATTGACCTGGCAAGATGGCAATGATATCCTATACTTGAAACGTTACTACAATGAAATGTACATTGTATATTTCACCTTTGCTCTATATTTTTAAAAGGCAACAAACTTCCTTTGTTTGGATCTACGTATTTGTTTATATTTTTGAGTATGTTATATATGTTGGCCTCAGTTTCTTTATGTGTAAAATGAGGATAACACTAGTCCTTCCATCATGAAGTTGATGTGAGGATTAAATAAACTTCAGTAGGTATTGTAGTAAAGCCATGCCTACCTTGTCATAAGTGTTAAGTAAATGTTTGCTGTTATTATTACTATTATGATTTTAATGAACATAGATAAAGATATTGAGAGATGTTCTCAGGCTGTTAATACCAGTTATAGTATAGGGGGAAGAGAAAGTCAGACTAGAAAGAGGTAAATTGTGATTTTTCACACAATGGAAAGATTATTTATGGTAAAAATTAAAGTGGAAATGTGGAGATTAATACTCTAAGTTATATTTATAATGTTATCATAAATATGAAAGAGCTATATATGTGTGTGGGAAAATTAAAATATTGACTTAATTAGGTACTGAAGTATAGATCATTTTCATCTTAGACACTGTGATTATTTCAACGTTATTTTTTCTTATCAACTATTTTTTAAAAAGGCCTGTATAGGTCCCAGCACAGAGGTGTTCAGTAAGTGGTAGCTATTACTAAAATAAATTTAAGAACAGCTTTCCTGGCAGCTTTCTGTTCTTGGGCTCTTCAGGAGCCCCTAATTGCAGCAGACACAAAAGAGATACCCTCATTTGTTTTTTAGTACAACAGAGTCAGTGTCCCAGATCAGAGTGCCAACCCCAGAAGTCACTCTGGAACGAAGACAATAAAATTGGGGTGTCAAATCATTTTCTCCTACTTAACCAAATAGGGCATACCAGCCTCTCAGGAACCTAGACCAGGATGACAGAAACCTCAAGTGGGTGGTAAGGGAAGGGAGATGGATATCAGTTATGGTCTTGGGACCAGCACAGTGGGGAATGTAGCTGGTTCTATTAAGTCTTCTTGCCTCCCAGTCCTGCTGGAATTTTGAACTGGCCATGACCATGAAGGAACTGACTAGGTTTTACCTCCCCTCTCAGGGAAGAGGGAGGGTATCTTATTTTCAGAAAATAACTGCATGCCTCATTTTATAATATGGAAGAGGGTATAATGGGAGAGTACAACAGATCTGAAGGATTCATGGGGTGAAAGGTGTTGGATGCATCTTGAATACTTCCTGAGATCTTCTTCAGTTGCTTTCTCAGATTCTGTTGACTTCTCCTGCAATCCGGACCCTCAGCTGATTGCTCGGTCTTGGTCATCACTTCCCTCTAGACCTCCTGAGGCCAACCAATGTATACCCAGAGTCTCTGGTACTCCTACTAATTCCAAACTCAGATACAACATCCCACCAAAGATCAAACTGGCTCAAAGGATGCAACTCAGGAATGTGCAGGAATTAAGTCCATGTGGGGCAAACTTTAATCAAGGGGAAATAAGCGATGAGAGGAAACCTGGCAGATAAATTTGTCTCACTGGGCCCTTGAATTGACTGTCCCACAAGCAGTTTCTCAGTAAAACCTGCCTGGACACTTCCACTTGGCTGAATAAGTCACCTGCTGAGCAACCTGCTGTGTCTTTTCTCAGTATATCTGAGGCAGTGTTCAACTCAATAATCATCACCTTGCATTGCCTTGTATTCTTGCTGCTCTGCTTCCCTTTTTCTTCACTCTTATTGCCCTGAGTTTATACATCCCAATAAAACTACCAGCACATAATCCTTACCCCAGGCTCTGTTTTCTAGGTTACCAAGGTAGACAGAATAGTGGTTCCTGAAAGCTGTCTGTGTCCGAATCCCCAGAACCTATGTTACCCTACACAGTAAAATGGATTTTGCAAATAATTAAGCACCTTAAAATGGAAAGGTTATCATGGATTATCCAGATGAGCTAAATGTAATCAATCCATACAAGACGAAGGCAAGCAGTTTAAAGTTGGGAGGAGGTGGTGTGATGATGGAAGCGAGGTTGGGGTAATGTAACCATGAACCAAGGAATGAGGGCACTTGGAGAAGTTGGACAGGAAAGAAACTGCCTCCACCGGAGTCTTCAGAAGGAACCTAACACCACCACATGCTCCATAAGAGCACAACTCCAGAACAGTCAGAGAACAAATCTTGTTTTAAGCCACTAAGCCTGTGGCATTTTGTTATAGCAGCCATAGGAAACTAATGCAGGAAATTTGGCTAAAACATTTCTGAATACCCTGGTTTCCTTAATAATCCTATTTTGCATGGCAAATGTGAATTAAAAAATGAGTGGGTCTCAGAGAAATTTAAGCCTGAAATATTGCTGGAGGCAAAAATGGCAAAATTGAAGCTGACCTACTTGGGCACATCATGAGATGGCAGGGTTCTTTGGAAAAGACAATAATGCTGAGAAAAATAGCAGGCAGCAGGAAAAAGGGAAGACCAACTAGGAAAGGAAGTGACTCTATGACAGAAGCCATAGGCATGGCTTTACAGGAGCTGAGCAGAGATACTGAGGATAGGACACTGCAGACCCCACTTGTTCATAGGGTTGCCAGGAATCAGAGCTGATTCAACAGCACATAACACACACAAAGCTGAATGTCACATGTACTTTCTCTTTGAATTCCTTCTGTGAATAAATTTTAATTTCAGACAGATGGCTTCCCTGGATGGACTAGGGCAAAGATTTATTCTCAGAAAGGAAAGTGTTTACCTATATGTTTATATACATACACAGAAACAACATAAACAGGAAGGCCAGAAGGAAATTCTTAACAATGACAGCAGGTGACTTATTTCATATTTTGAACTTTTGTGGATTTTTCCAACAGGAATTTCTTGCATAATATAAAAAGGTCATTTTGAGTCATTAGGTATGAGACAGCCTAAATACTCACCCCATTCCCTGGTAATCCAGAAGTTAGTAGAAAGCACAGAGCATGACTTGGAGGGGCCAGGGAAGGCGTCATGGAGGAAGGAGGCATCTGAGCAGGGAAGAGTGGGTGTCTGATGAGAGGTAGAGTAGCAAGGGGGAGGGAGTATTATGTGAGTCAAAAAATAAAGAGTGTATTTTCTTAGGTTAACAAATAAACTCATTTGACTTAGGGGAATGTCAACGGAGAACGTAACAACAGTACACAAAATAACTTATACACCATTTGCTTTTTGATGGACACTGTCCTAAGGGTATTTCCTGGATTCTCATTTAATCCTCCCAACAATCTCATTAGGAAGGTTCTATAAGTATCCTAAATGTATGGAGGAGGAAATTGAAGCATAAAGATGCCACATCACTTGCCAGGAAGTGATGAGTCCAGATTCCAACCCCACAATCACTCCAGAGCTAATGTTTGAGAGGCGGATTAGAGAATTAGGCTGGATAAGAACTCTAAGGCCTTGAGGCATATATGTCCCCCCAAATTTATATGTTGAAGCCCCACTCTGCAATGTAACTCTAGTTGGTGATAGGAGTTTTGAAGGGCTGTCAGGTTATGAGAGAAAGCCCTCATGAATGGGATGAATGTCCTCATAAGAAGAGGCACTGGAGAGATGATCTCTCCCTCCATGTGATGCCACAGAAAGAAGAGAGCCATCTGCAAACCAGGAAGAGGGTCCTCACCAAACCTGACCATGCTGGTACCCTGACCTTGGACTTCCCAGCTTCTAGAACTGTGAGAAATAAATTTCTGTTGTTTGAGCCACTCAGTTTTTGGTCCTTGGTTATAGTGGCTTGAACTAAGACACTGCATATATAACAAATTACAAAATATTTAGCAGATTAAGATGACACGGATTCACTCTATCATAGTTCTGTAGGTTGGAGGGCCAGGCAGGCTAATCCAGGGTCTCATAAGGCTGAACTCTGGGGACCAGCCAGATTCAGCATCCAAGCAAGCTCCTTCCGTTGCTGGCTGAACTGTGGCTCTGAGACTGAAGTTCCCACTTCTCTGCTGACTGCTGCTGAACCCTCCTGAGGCTTCCAATCTCCGATTTCCTCCTCTGCTGCTGGCTGGAGATAATGCTCTGCTTTTAATGGGCTCATCTGATTGAATTAGGCCCACCTGGATCAACCCCCTTTGGTGTATAACATAATTATGGAAATGATAGCTCATCTTTTTCACTGGTACCACCCACACTCAAAGGAGAACGAATGGTGCAAGGATTTGTGCCTTTGGGCCATTCTTCCAATTCTGCCTAGTACCACCAGGCTAAGCGTTTTGCGTTTTGTCTTGGTCAAGAATTCAAGGAGGTTCTAGAAGGATGTACCTTGCGGAGTTTGAAAGATTACTGGGCATTAGGGCATAGCTGAGACTGAGGTGAGGAAAGAGCAAAGATGGATGATGATGATGGCTTAGAGCTGGGCAGGCACAGGGGGACTGAGTGCAGACAGATGGGAAAGAGAGACTTAATGGGGCCTCGTGATTCATTCTATGGGACATTCGATCTTTAGGAACACTCTCACACCCATTATTTCATCTGATCCTCATTACCCACCTTTGAGGGAGAAGGCATCATTCTCTCCATTTGACAAATGAATTCATTGGCAAGTCCCAAAACAGGTCTGTGCTTCAAAGGTCATTGTGGTCCTGGCCACTTGTCTGAGTTCCACTCATTCTGGAGTTCAGGAAAGGGAAATTGTACAGGATAGACTTATGGCCTCATTATCATTTGCCACCTGGGTTCCTGCTGTGTACCCTTGCTTGCGCCCATGCGCAGTTCCTCTCTGAGGAGAACATCTGGGGGAATCTGAGTGACAGGCAAATGGCTAAGGACAGAAGAAATTCCTTCCATAGTCGAAGACTCTTAGCATTCTTAGTGAGACTGTAAGGAGGGATAGTGAGAGGGGAGAGAAGAGCAAAAGCAACAGAGGGAGGATTTTTCTTATCCCTCTTAGCTGGAGAGGAGATGAAGGAGAGCAACTTATTACTGTAGAAAAGAAATCAATAAGAGGGAAAAGAGAAGTTGGAGAAAATACAAAATGAGTGAAATGACATCTATTCTACTATATCTAGTAACCCACTGACATGTATAGATTGGGATACAAGTCTATACAAAAAAAAAAATTCACTCATAATCTCACCAGGTAAAAATAATTCCAATTAAGACTCTGGAGCCAGAGTTTCCAAATTTTGTATGTGAGTATGAGTGCCCTGTAACAGGTACCTGCTCTTCTAGAAACCTGCTTTTGTGGTAGATCAACTTTTAGGACAGCTGTCAGGGCTGACTCCTGGGGCCAGCTGGAGTGGATGCCTCTCCATGCCGATTCCTCAGGGGCTATTCCTCCCTCCCCAGTGAGCAGTGGGCAGGCATTAGGCAAGCCCTGTCTTCCACTCTCTCCAGGAAAGCATCTGCTTAGCCTGTCCTAGGCAGCCTATTCTTCAGAAACAAATCACTCAAAAAAAAAAAAAAAATTACTCAATAAAGAATTTCAGCCCCGGGAATCTCAGCCCTCAGATGCTTGCTTTTTCTCCATTTTGTCTGAATAGGAGAAAAGCAGAAAAGAGAATTATAAATGGCATGTATTGATTGGCTTGGCTCACCAACAGAAAGCACTTTTACCAGCTTTTCAAATTACAATTTATTCTATAGTGAAAAAGTAACTCAATTTGAGAAAGAGCTCTGACACCCCTTAGGAATTGCTTTCTCACCACTTAAATGATGTCATTATCACTGTTCACTCATCATTCTCTGGAAGCCACTGGGCAAAACACAATTCTTGGCACCTAGGAGTCAATCAATAAAGGTTGTTGAATTAATGAGATTATAACTAGCAGGGAAATTCAACTTCCACAGACTTGGGAAATTCAATGTGGGATGAAATATGCTGAATTTGCAAGGTTTGTCTCCTTTGCTCAATACCAGGGAGATTACAGGATTGAGAAGCAGACAACCTAGGTTCGAATCTTACCACGTTTTATTTCTGTGAATACTTCATGTCTCTGGGCCTTAGTTTCCTCATGAATAATGGCATAGCCACCGCTCCTGCCTGATTGTTGTGAATGTTCAGTTAGATGCTCCCCATCAAATGCATCTACGGGACCAGAACAAAGGTGTCAAAATACCCTTGGAGGGTGGCACCTCTGGCTCCTGTTTTGCTAGACATTAGGGTTTGACTTTCCAAAGGAGAGGCAGCTATATCTTGAGTCCAGTAAAATAGTTGTTGAATTTGTTTTTGTTTTATTTTTTATTTTTTTAAAGTTTTCCTTTACTTCCCACTTTCTCTTCCTTGCTTGCAATTCCAGAAGTTGCTGCTAAGGCTAGAGTTACAGGTCAACTCAGAAATGCCCTGAACCCCTCTGGGCCCTGGGCTGGAAGAGGGCAAGATTTTTGTGTATGCATTCACTTCCCCATCTTTCTGTCTTCACATGACCTGAATTTCTTTACACATATGAAAAGGACCATTTGCATATGAGTTTCTCAATTACCTCATTGTTCAAGTTGTGGGGTGCATTGGTGTCTGGGTCTGTCAGTTGCAGGTGAGAAAGAAAATAAAATCAGAGGCAAACTTTTTGCAAGTTTCTGGACCCTTGTACTTGGGATAAGTTGATGACAACTGAGAGAGATCTCCTGCTAAATGTTTTGGGATGCCTAATGGGTTCCCAGAAGACAAGGGGTTAACTCTTAGGTCAAATACTAGAATTAAGAACAAAGACCACAGTGGCATGAAAAAATATTTTTTTTCTTAATTTCACGGGGTTTTCTGTACTTTTTAGTTTTCCTCCATTCAATTCAAATCATTCCATCGTATGTGATTTTTTTCATTTATTCATTCTTTTCATTTCATCTTCTTTCTTTCAAACACTTATCAGGTACTATCTTGGGTACAGCACTGAGAGTGTTAGTTAGCTTATTGTCTCATGGTCCTGAGATGGTTCTGAGTAGGTAAAGAGAAAGGGCAGAACAGAACAAAGGTTTATACCAGCAGCCTGTTCTATTTATAAGGGAAGCAAGGGCATCCCCAAGAGCTCCATCCTGGTTTATGTTCATGTCTTATTAGTCAGAACTCTTCCCAGTGGCTACTGCACTGGAAGGCGGCCAGGAGTTCTGAATGGGAGTTGTGTTAGCCACTCATGCTGTGGGCCGCAAACACTAACTACAAGTTCACATAATCCTGAGGGAACACCCCTGGGCCCTCATATGCATGGAGAGCTCTGGTAAGTCAGCTGGCTTCATGTGGCCTGCAAAGAGGGTGTCCCTCTGGTAGCATGTCCCATGTAATCCAATAGGACTATAAATTACAGACAGACAAGGCCACTGTTTGATCTCACCTGGACCTTCATGACCTAGCTCAGGGCTTGATATATCATAACTGCTCAGAAAACACTTATGATGAACAAACTGCCCATCAAAGCATATGTATTTCAATGGACTGAGGCACTCAGGGAAGGAGAGATCTGGGTAATTGGATTTTCTGGCAGCCCGAGGGTGAAGCAGAAAAGCTTATGATTCCAAATTAATTCCAGCAACACTGAGTGCTTTCCACATCCAAGGTTTTGAGGCAAAAAAAAAAAAGTTATACACAGGCATACCTCGTTTTATTGCGCTTTGCTTTATTGTGTTCACAGATCTGTTTTTTTACAAATTGAAGGCAAGACCTTCCATCAGCCAAAAAAAAAAAAAAAAAGGCAGCCTGCCCTGAGATACTTGCTTCATTGCAGTGGTCTGGGACTGAACCTGCAGTATCTCTGAGGTGTGCCTGTATGGTCACAGTTCTTGGCAGGGAACATGACACAATCAGGGTAATCCAGGGGTCCTTCATGAGGGGCCCTTCATAAAGATGCGGCAGAGTTAGGGGAAACCAACAAGGAATGGTGGCGTCCCCTGGGGCTGGCGATGCTGGGCGGCGCTCACTGCTCCTGGGCAGACAGGGGCAGGGGCATAAGTGCATCCAGGGAGAAGAACCCTAGGCTGAAGTTGTAGGAGTGTGCTGTCGCTGTGGCCTTCCACAGAGCAGCCCGCTACTGCCCACTGCCACCAGCTCAGCCTGGCACGGAAGGAGCTGAGACATGAGCGCTCCGCCCTCTCCTTCCATCTGCTCATGGGTTGGCGCATCTCATCTGCTGAACCCGACTGGGGCCCGGAGTAGGCCCCACTGATGCGGTCCATTAAGATCAAACGCCAGGGCACAAAGCAGCCAGAGAAGGGGAGGGTGAGGATCTGGGGTGAGGTAGGTAGAGGATAAATAGCCGGCACAATGTATGATTTTACATTTTCATGATGATTCTGAGGTGCACATTACTGAGTCCACTCCTAGACAGTAACACAGAGGCCCAGGTTGGTTCAGCCATTTGTCTAAGTTTACACAACTCATTAGTGGCCAAGCGGGGACTAGATCATCCGGCTCCCATTCCAGCGCCGTTCCTCGTCCCACTCCACTCCCCACACCAGCCCACAAGGGAGAGTGCCTGCTCATTTCTTTGACTTCAGGATTCTTCTTGAGAACAATGAGACCAGGGTGGAAAAGAACTGCCTTCCTGGGCAGGAGGTTGAATTCTGCAAAGTGTAGGGTTGGAATCTGGATGGCAGGGGTGGGAGTTTTCTGTTTAAGCCTTTCAGAGTGTGAGGAGAACTGGGCCAGCAGTCAGCAGGGCTGAATCCTAGGTGGTTTCCCACCAACAATAGGCTTCATTTATTGAGCCTCTGTTATATGCCAAGCACTGTACTTCACATACATTATTGTTAACCTTCAAAGGAACTTACTATGATTTCCATCTTACTGGCCCCAAAACCAGAAGCAGAAGAGGTTAAATTATTTGTTAAAGGTAGAAAAAGGATCCAAAATCAAGACTGTCTGGCTACAAAGGCCAAGCTCCTGCCTTGACTCTGTGGTTGCCCTTGGGAGGCCTGCAAACAACTTTGACCAACTTCGACCACAAGAATTTTGTGAAGAAAAAAGAAATCCGGGGCCAACATCATAAAATTGTGCAATTTTGCATAAAACCCTGAATTTCTGACTTCTGTTGAAAAATTAGAAGGGTGGAAACTCTGGGCCCATGTTCTTGTATGGCAACAGCTGACTAAAGCCGACTAACAGCTGTGTCCTTTAAATTGGGGATTTGCTCTCATTTTTGCCAAAGTCCTCCCTTCTCCCTATTGGTCCAACATGGAGCCTCAGTGCCATTTCTTATTTGCTGTGCTGCTGGTTCTTTCCACTTATTTATGTTGTCTGCTTGCCTACAGTGGGACTTGAGTTTTTGTCTCCAAAATGCCCACTTCATTGATGGTTCAAGATGATCTTTTGGGGGTAAGAAAAGCAAATATTGGACTTTCTCTTCATATGTATAACCTCAATCATTTTAAATCTATATTTTCATGTCTTATAATATACTTAATATAGTGATACAATAGCCATGGCTATATTTCATAAGTAAATTATGCACACACATTGGGGTATCTTCTCAGTATCATTTCTGACAGGGCTCTGAGAGAAAAGTTTGAGGATCACTGTTCTTAATCACTACGTTTATATTAGCTGTGAGACATTGTGAAAATTTCTTTTACTTCTTAGGCACAGACTTTGTTTTTTCATCTGGGAAATGTAGATATTGATACTGTCTACTTTGAAAAGTTGTTTCAAAATTCTGAACACCCGGAAAAATATAAAGTGCTAAGCAATAAAAGCAGAAAGTCATCTGGAAAAAGTCACTCTGCACAGCCAGCCCTGTGGTGGCCGCTCCTGTTACCTTAATGTTGACCTGGAGGGGGATGGGAAGGTTCCCGGTAGGGCGCTGAGTCATAACGTCTAGGCCTTGGCTGACCTGGTACAACCCCCTGTACGGCAGCGAGGATTGATTTTCAGGTTCATTAATGTTGCTGATGCACTCCCGGGGAAGACAACGGCTCCACTCTCATTAAAGGGAAGCAGCAGCTGCCCCATTTCTGTTCACCTGCCCCTCACCTCCAGCCTATATCTGGTATCCTAGGGAACACTCTCCTCATTTCCTTCAACATCCCCTGCCCGCTTTGTCCTTGGGTTCAGTCTGGCTTGGGGAGAGTTAAGATTTAAAGGGGTACTCAGAAACACAGCTGAGGGTGTCAGCAGAGTGCTGGCCCTCATGTGCTCATGACAAAGCCCCCTGCCACCCAAAGGGAAGAGATGGCCCTGACATCAGGCATTTCACAGCTTCTCAGGGGCCACTCAGCCTGAGCATGAGCACGCCTCCTGGAGGTGAGCCCTTGGTGAGCTCAGGAGGCTAGGCAGACCCTGAGCATTGGCTGGCATGTCTGGGACTGGAGGCTTCAGGCACTCACACTTTTCCTTCCCATCCCCAAGCATGATAGGGAAATTGTTTAAATCCCCAAGGTACAGAGAAGTACATTTTAGCCATGATCACAGCCTACTAAGGCCTGGAGTAAGGATGACCAAATGTCCTGCTTTGCCTGGGACTAAGAAGCTTCCTGGGATATGGGACTTACAGTGTGAAAACTGGGGCAGTACAGGGCCCGCCAGAAAGGCTGGGCATTGCAGACAGAGCCAGAATTCAAACTCTTACAATCTGTCTCAAAGCCCGTGTGCTAAACCACTGTCTAAGGTGGCTTGAGTGAGGACAGTGAGAGCCACTGGGGTTCTGTGCAGCGTGACAGGCAGTGAACACCTGGAGGAGGAAAGAGAAGGAGCCTCAAATTGAGGGACAAGTTCTCAATGTTCTCCTTCTGTGCTGGCACTGGGCAGAAGAGAGCACAGAGGGTGGCTCCATGTTCACCCTGTTTGCAAGATGAGATTCCAGCAGGGAGAGCGCCAGAGTCTGTGCACATCCTGAAAGCTGTTTATGAAACATCTTTACATTTTTAACTTCAGTCCAAATCCTTACGGCGCAGGTGTTCCAAGATGAGGAAACCAGAGCTCTGATGGGTTTAGGAATCTGCTTGATGCCCACCTTAGTCCCTTTGGGCCACTGTAACAAAACACCATGAACATTCAAGCCATAGCAACAACCCCCCGCTCCCCACAGCTGAAAGTGGTAGAGTCTGCACTTGACCTCAGGTCTGCTTGCTTTTAGTGCCTGTACCTGCCGCCATGAAGCAACGCTGCCTCTCCAGGAGGACTTTCTTAAAAGTGTCAAATCATTTTATATTATGATTCTAACTCAGGAGCTGGCTGAGGGAGGGAGTGGGTGGGTGGGTGGGAGCTTTGTTCAATCTTTGCCTCTTGAGTATTCTAGACTTTTCATTATCGGTTGGCTGATATTAAGCTGGGAGAGTGAGCAAAACTTGTCTCATATTTCCTAATATTAACAGCTGGTCAGGAGAGACTGTCAAAGCTCTTACGTCCAGTGAGGTCTCAAAGATGTCTGTGTATTTTAATCACCAGAAACCCCCTCTCCATCTGCCCCAATAAACCCAGACAGTCTTTGACTGAATTTAGCCCAGAACATACAGAAGGTAGGAGGCTACTTGATCCTTGTCCGAGTCTTTTGGGGTGTGCTGGTGGTGGTGCGGGGGTGCGGGGTGCTACCACACATTCGCACACTGTGGGTTTATCAATGTTACTGATAAAAAAAAAAAATGTTAAGCTTTGCAACACTGCCTAAGGGTAAGCACCAAAATTAAAGTGTAATTTAGAATACATAAGTGAGACCGGTAGGCATTTAAATAGCTTTAAAATGCTTGAGACTGCATTCGCTCTAAGATACTAACTCCTTGAGAGATACAGCCCAGAATTTTTTCCTAGGTGCTGAAAATACATGTAGCTGCAATCTTCTCACACCTGAGCAAGAGCCATTCATTTATTTCTTGCACAGCCGTTTACTGAATGTCTCTCCTATGTCCCAGGCCCTGAGAGGTCTAGAGTGGCTCACAGGGCACAGGGGGGACCAAGGAACAGAGAGGCTGCAGCTCCCGCAGGGAAAAAGTACCCCTGATGTAAGACCTCCTACCTGAAGGTACAGAGATGTAGGTATAAGCCAGAAATAGATCCCAGGAAGACCTGACGGTCAACAAGAGTTGAATTTGATCAATCAAACGTGGGGGACTTCCAAAGCTAGGGTGCCGTTGGTGAGGTCATTAGTCCAGCTGGGGGAGCTTGTATGGGCCAGGGGGAGAGTGCAGAACAGGAATGCAAACTAGAGGTGGGATTTGGAGGGGGCTGAGAATGTCCCCGTGGGGAGAGGCGCGCCCAGGCATTCTGAGCAGAGGCACCTGCCTGGAGAACAGGGTGGGGGGTCGGTGCGGGCCGCAGTTGACGCCTGGGGTGGTGAGTCCGGCTTCAATTCCTCCGCCTCCGGCCAGCGACAGGCCAGTGCAACGAAGGGTGGCCCGAGCGTGGAGGCAGGCGCAGGTGGGTTGCACTGACCCCCAGCTCTGTCATTGACTCCCTTTAAGGGACCTGCTCGGCCTCGGTTTCCTCTTTTGCAGAAGGGCTTCCCCAGTGGGGTGGATGTGAGGCTTGGAGGCTTAAGTCAGTGACAGCGCTTTGGACGCAAGTCGAAGTCCCCCCAAGTTGTCTTACCTTCTGCTCTGCACCCCCAGCCTGGCTTCCCCCTCACATCCAGGCGTCGTTTCGGGAAAGAATAGACACCTTCTCCCAGCTTTCTTGCAGGCTGAGGAAATGTCGTACAAGCCCCTGCAGGTCACCTGCACTTTCACGGTAGCTACTGCGGAACCTGGCGAGGCCCGGCCCGCGGGCGGGGGCGGGGCTTGTCTACACCAATCAGGGCGCCCCTGGCGCTGGGAGGCGGGGCCGGCGCCCCCTGCGGATCCGGAAATTTGAAGGCAGGAGCGGAAGTGGTCGGACCTTTTGAACTGCAAGTTGGGAGGCAGTTGGCAACATGCCCTTGCAGAATAGGTTCTCAGTCCACCGAGGTCACAGACGACCGGCCCATTAAATCTCTAAAACTGGTCATTAAGCCTCTTTAAAAAACAAAAAACAAAAAATGAGAAAAAAAATAAAGTGAGATTCTGCAAGCACCCAAGCAGCTCAGAGTTGTTAATGTCAAAATAGTCCTCTCTCAAAAATCACCTTAAAAAAAATGTTAACATGTCTCTCCTCTTCTTCAAAGGTTTAACAACATACCCTTTTTTTACTTTACTTTATAACCATCCTGTTTCTTGGGGGGACATATGGCGTCCTTCCTGCTACCTCTTTGTGCCAGCTGGAGGGTTTTTTGTTGTGTTTTTGCTTTTGTTTTTGTTTTGCAGCTGGTACTTGCAGTGGTTGTGAATCTAGTGAGACTCAAGCAATGTGGAATCAAATCCCAGCCCCAGTACTTCATAGTTGTGCAAATGGGGGCCAGCTGGCCTCTCTCTGCTTGTTTCCTCATCTGGAAAAATAATAATACCTAGCTTTTTGGGTTGTTATGATGGTTGAAAAACAAACAACCAGTTTGTGGTCTTCTCTGCTTGGCAGAGGTGGCTTGTTGAAGATTGGAAGAATTTGGGAATCCTGAGAGATCGGCTTCTTGCCACTTCCCGCCCGCTCAGCGGAGAACAGAGCGTAGGGTAGGGCTTTGTGAAAAAAAGGAATGTACAACTTAATGAAAAGCATGTATTCCATAGATAAGGAAATTACAGTATTATTACTTTTCAGCATAGCAACAAGATATAGATACTAATAAGTAAAATTAGGTTAACTGCTGAAAAAGTACAATTCATTAATAGGATTGCATTATATAAATGTTTACACATGTAAAAGTCCTTAAATAGACATATGGATTTTAATTGCTGCATTGGCATGAAAAATTGCTTAGCCACCACTAGCTGTGTGATCTCAGGCAATTCCAACATGCCTCAACAAGGGACGAACCTGCAACCCAGACCTCTGACCAGACCGGTAATCAAACCAGCAACCTTTCACTTGGCAGGACAACACTCAACTGAACCACACCAGTCAGGGCTAATTTCTTTCTTGTAAAAAAGAACCAGGTGAAGTAATACATGAAAGGGCTTTGAAAACTGGAAATCATGACACTCTTCTTAGATATTTAATAATTATTGTAACTAATAATCATCCACAAAAAAAATCAAAGGCTCATTATTTGAAATACCAACTTTTTTTTTTAATGGCATATCTCCATTATTTTTATTATTATTATTTTTTAATTTTATTGTTGTTGTATTACATCCATCCCCTTTTTGCTCCCCTCTGTCCCCCTCCCCACCCACCCATTCCCCCCAAAGTCAATCCCACCTGTTGTCCATGTCCATGGTTCCTTTATACTGAAATACCAACTTTAAGAGTGATCTAAGAACACCAAACTCGTGCTTTTCTTTATGATGACATCTGTAAATTGGAGACATTTAATTTGATTTTAGGAACTGTTGTATTTTATTTTATTTTAAAGATTTTATTTATTACTCTTAGAGTGAAGGGAAGGGAGAGAGACAGAGAAGGAGAGAGACATCAATGTACCATTGCCTTTCACCTGCCTCCAGCTGCAGATCTGGCTGGAGGCCTGGCTTGCAACCTGGCGTATGTGCCCTGGCTGGGAATTGAACCAGTGACCTTTGGGTTCGCAGGCCAGCAGGCACCTTATCCACTGTGCCACCAACTAGGGTGGTACTGTTTTTTTAAAAAATATATATTTTACTTATTTATTTCTAGAGAGATGAAAAGGAAGGGAGAAAGGAAGAGATACATCAACTGGTTTCCTCTTATACACCTTCAACTGGGGACCCGACCCACAACCCAGGCATGTGCTCTGGCTGGAAATCAAACCAGTAACCCCTTTGGTTTGAAGGCCAGCACTCAATCCACTGAGCCACACCAGCCAAGGTTAGATTTTTGTCTTTTTGATGAATAACAACTTTGGATCTTGTAGCAGTAATTTGAGAATTGTTTCAGATGGAAATCTGAACAGTCCAATCTCTTGGATTAAGATACCCATTATGAATGTGTTTTCTAGGTAAGCATGAAGACTGGATTAAACCAAACACACCATTACGGATAAGGAAAATTGATGCCCTGAGGACTGACCTATATTTATAGTCTTACTACAGAAATGAATGCACAATTTATATTTAAGAGTTCTGCAATCTTAAACCATAGCCGTTAGCTTCTCACTTCAAGTTCATTCACACAGCCATCAGGATGGAGAGTCAATGCTATTGGGTTAAAAGCAACTAATGTCAGACCCCTGCTGGCCTAGTCTGGCACTGCATAGAAAAACACTCCATTTCCTACACCTGGGGAAATTTGCTCCAGGTGCAAGAGAGTCTTGATGCTAAGAATTCAGTTTGACTCACTTTATCTAGTTGTCTGTATTCACCAATAGGTGAGCCAAAATAGGAGCAAGAAGAAAAGTCAGACTTGACTTACAATGGAGAACGATGGTTCTGGAGGGGTAGCTGTGGGGTCATGGTCTCCTTCAGTCCCAAATTTGAATTGGCCTGTCCAACCAGCTCATTTTTTTTTTTTTTTTTTTTTTGCTACAGCACGTACAGTGGTGTAGCACTTACTTTTCAACTGGCTTTTCAAACTCATTGTTGGTTGAATACTCTAACCTTAAAAGGGGAGGTGAGGCTTTCTCCCCAGCATTTTCAATTCTGCCTCTCAAAGGCAAAGAGGAGGGTTTAGGAAGGGTCAAGGTCAAAATGGAGTGCTCACAGAAATATGGAACAGGGCCACAATGACAGGAGGTGAAGTTTGCAGGTGTAAGGAGTGCCCCGAATTACAATTCTTTTCCTTCTGGCCCTGCAAGGAAAATGGTGTCCAGGGCAAAAAGAAAGCACAGAGCAGCCAGGGGATAGTGAGAAGAAACCAAATAAGAACCTCAGATGAAGAGAGCACAGCTCTTGTTTTCAGGAAAGGATCTTGATTAATGCTCCTGGCTGACAGAAATAAGACGTAGTAAAAGTGAGGAATTCATTTTAGAGGAGCAAAGGTTGGAGAGTGGTAAAGTGGCTGAGGTACCTGGTTCAACTCCCAACCTAGTGTTTTTGGCTACAGTGAACAGGTAGATCCCCCGGAGCAGACCAAGGGATTGGTCTGTTAGACCAAGAAGCTGTTAGGGGAGGGGAAAACCCTTTCTGTGTTTTGACGTGGACTTCCCTTCTTCTCTAGGTAACAAGGTCTGAGGAGAGTTTCCAATGGCCAAAAGTCTTAACTTCTTTGGTCCACCCGAGTGGTCCCATGACTTGCAGGTCACTGGAGTTGTACCGGAAACCAGGAATCTTCCAGCCAGGACCCTCAATCCCTTCCTCTCTCTACAGGGTTTATGCCTCTTCAGTATGGCTCTCATGATGCAAATCCACTCTTGCCAGTAAAACAAAATCCTCATCTCATTAGCAACCCAGAGAATGCTCTGTGATTGAAGGAAGGAAAGCTGTGATTGCATCCAAACATGGAAGTCTTGGCTGCACTGAGTAGGCGGTGAGAAGCCCACCCTTGATTTTCTGTGGAGTGTTCATCTACATACTTTGTCAGTCTTCTGTTGATGGACACTTAAGTCATTATCACACATTTTTGCCATTAACTGCAATGTAACATGAACATTCTTATGCAAAAAAATTTTGTCCATGGGAAATAGTTTTTTCAGTTAGATTTCTAGAAATGGGATTGAATGCCACCAAATTGCCTTTCAAAAAGCTATTTTTTGTATTTCAGTCAATTTATAATAATGGAATATCGATCATGACTATTTTATTTCTTGAGGGCTTACTACGTGCCAGGCATTATATTAAGCACTTCTTATGAATTATCCTGTTTGGCCATCTCATCAACCTAAGATGGTAGGTTCTATTATTATCCCCATTTTAGAGAAGAGGAAATGGAGACACCAAGCACCCAAGTTAGTTGTTTAAAGTGGCCAGGCATTCTGATCCATTCTTTGGCACCAAAGAGAGAAGCTACTTCTATTTTAGGAAGAAAAAGCATGAGCAAAAGGTGTGGTGAAGTTGCCCACAACTACCAATTAGAAGCCTATTGTTGGAAATGTCACCATCTTGAGTCTTCACTAACAAATCAATGAGTTTCATGTTGATATAAGAACCTTAAACTCAAGGTCACAAGAGTATTTCAATCCAGCTGTGCCTATGAACCCTCTTTTTAAAAATTAATTCAGTGTATTTATCCTATTTGAACCCTCTTTTGTAAATGCATAATTCAATCAACCTAGAAGTTGTTCTATTGAACCTCTGTCAAACAACTGACAGAAGTGATTCCCACCCCCTCCCCACCCTTTAAAGTAACTGGTCATTGTAGTGTTCTGTTGTCAGGCTAAGGGTACATGAAATGAGATAGTGGGCAAATCCAATTCATGCAAGATGCTGAACATTCCTAGAAATGGAATACCTCAATAGGTGTGAAACATCCTGATGAGAACTGAGGATCCACCCAGGTGACAACTTTTCCTAGGTATGTTGGTGTCTCTGAGGTCCTCTTGATGAAACACCTTTGTCCCTGAGAGGGAAAGAGTCAGAGATAGCTAAAGACAGGGGCATGAAGGAGGAGGCGGAGGAGGCGGAGGAAAGACAGCTGTTCTAGCACGTGGGGATATTTATTCCTTACCATCGCTAAATGCTCTTGCTACATTCCAGTGCATCTAACAGTCTCCTAAGAAAAGAGCACTCCATCTCTCTTCTTTGCTTGGAAGGGCATGAGCTTGGTGAGACAGCCCATGTCCACATGGAGGGTATCACGCACACTTTCTATATAAGGAACAAGGTCACCACTAAATGATCAGCTTGATGAAACGCACACTCATGCACACAACATGTGACACATAACCAGCCTGTTGGGGAAGGGTGGCGGTGTAAACACTTACACTAAAACTGTAATGAGTTGAAAAATTGTAATCCCAAGAACTCCTTTCAGGGAAATAAGTGTGTGCAATTGGATGAAATACTTTGAAAGACAGTTGGAAGTGGGTGAGGTGATACACCCCAAAAGGGTAAGCTGGAATAACAACAGATGGTTTCTAAATGGTCCTTTCTAAAAAGGGGTCAGAGCTGTTGTTTCTGTGAGCGTGGTATGCAGGTTGGGGCAGAATCTCCAGAGTTCCCTCCCCCAACCCCCAGAAGGAGCATGCCAGCCTATCCTCTAAATAAATGTTGACCTAATATTTAAAGAACAGAAGTTTGGAGGAGTGCCAAGTCATTACTCTTCTTGATGCACCCACATTTCCCTCTGGTGTTTCACACACACACTCTCTCTCTCCCTCCCTCCCTCCCTCTCTCTCTCTCTTTCTCTCTCTCACTGGCATCTCCCAGTGCTGCTCTGCTGCCTGGCACACATGAGGGCACTTAAAGGTTCAAGCCTAAAGTGCCAGGGAAGGCATTTGAGAATGGCCTATGTGCAACTCCGTCAAAGGCCAGACACAAATTGCCATTTTTAATGACCTGACGCCTCAGCTTCCTAAATCCAGAAGAGGATGCAACTGTTAAGCTGGAATAAAGAGGCCTGCCGATGCATGGGGGTTCCTAAGCACCTTCACCTGGCGCTCTGTGCACTGCTGTGGTAGAGGGTTAGGTCCTCTACACAGAACAGCTGACCAGTGCTGTCCTCTCTCCCCACAACAGTAGTCTCGGAATGCAGCCTGGAGAGGAGGGAGAGAGGAGGAGCTTGCACTTGTGCTAAAAGCTGATGTCCGCGCAGGCCATCACACAAGAATTCCAGCTAATGGAATGTTTCCCTTCAGTATTAAAGAAGGAGCCTTGGGGTGTTTCCCAGAATGTTCTAACGTGGGCTCTGAAGTCACTAAACAGTCTTTCTCTTCCGAGAGACAGTGGCCAAGCCTGGTTAAGAACCTAAGTTTCCCAACACTCATCTGACCTCAGGCAAATCATTTAATTTCTTTGGATCTCAATTGTTCCACCAGTTGGACTCAGGTCTAAATCTGTGTTTCCTAAAATTGTTACAGATCACACCAGGAAACCATACTCTATCCTTTTCTTGAAGTTCCACAATGCATGTGAACACATTAAAACATCCAGATGTCCAATAAAGAAGAAACCTGTTGAATTTTATTTAGCCCACTGTTTCACTTCCCAATTTACTTGACTACCATACAGCTTTTCATGGTGAATGCACACTTGGTGTTGTAGTCTGCCTGGGCTGCTATATGAAAATGCTGTAAGCTGGATGGCTTATCAGCAAAAATTTGTCTCACAGTTTTGGAGGCTGGACACCCGAGATCATGGTCAGTTCTGGTGAGAACCTTCTTTTGGGTTGCAGACTCCTGACTTGTATCCTCACATGGAAAAAGGTAAGAGAGCTCTCTGGGGTCCCTTTTAATCAGGGCACTAATCCGGTTACGAGAGCTGCACCCATGACCTAGTTACTCCACAAAGGCCCCACCTCCTCATACATCACACTAGGGGTTAGGACTTTAACGTAGGAATTTTGGGCAACCATAAATGTTCAGTCTAAAGTATTTGGACAAATGCTCTCCATAAAGAATTGATATGAGTTCAGTTCTCCTGGGATAGCTCCAACAGACATGGACACACAAACATGGGCACATACATATACATACATATTCATCCATGGACATACACATGTTCACACATGAACATGCATGTTCACATGCACACACACGGGGAGGAAGAGAGTTGGGGTTCTTCGGGGAAGCTTCCTTTCTGCTGTCACTACTTACTCTGCCAAGATCTTACAGTGGAAGATGATCTTGGAGCTGGAAGAGGCAGAGAGCTCCAAAGTAACTGACTCTCCCCCCTCATTTGAGGAGTATGTGGGGAAGGGAGCTGATCTGTGTCAAATGCTGTGCAGCTTGCTGGTGGCCTCGCAGGGGTGGCAGCTGGATTGCCCAGCTCTCTTCCCTCTCCTGCGAACGGCACATGCCTCTGGGTGGCACTACTTGCTTTGGACACTCCTGCTGGGGTAGATGGAGCTAAAAACATCTCTTTAGTTTTCTGCATCCAGCTTTAATATCTGGAGTAACTCTGGATACAAATGCTATCCAGGTGCCAGTCAGCAGAGTCTACAAAGTTTTGAACATTTATTTTATGTCAGGCAGGTCTGTCATGTGGTAACACAGCAATGAACAAGCAATGAAACCTTCAAAGGGGTACAGACAGTGACCATCTGAATAAATAAATAACATACACTTTGAGGTAATTATAATGGCTATAAAAGTGTAATTGGGTGGGTGTGGTGCAGAGGACTGCGAAAGCCTTGGGGAGGAAGAAGAGGCTGAACAGAGAAGCCACTCAGCGTGGAGCAGTGTAAGGGCAGGTTCCACCTACCATAAGAGGGCTCCGTTGTGGTGATGGCCATCGCAATGCATAGTAATCCTAAGCTACCACCTATTAAGTGCTCCCGATGTGGTGGGACTGGACTACATCCTGTAGATCCAGCTCCTCACTAAACTCCTCAGTTAGTTAAGGACAGAGCCAGTACTAGAACCAAGTCTGCTGGCTTCTAAAACCTAGTATTAGGAACAAGATCATCCCATTTTCTAGACAGAAGACCACACGTCGCTTTTTCCTGGAGAGGCAACACTGGGGTTAAGTGGTTCGCAAGGCTAAGTAAGAGTCTCTCCCTAACAACTTAGGCTAAATTTTACTTTGCACCTCATTCCATCACCCTTAGGTCTGTCCTCCAGAGACCTTCCCCTCCCCCAATAACACACACGAAGTCAATTACACTTTTACTATTTGATGCAGTTGTGTTTATACCTCAGAAGGGAGAAGGGCATTCTTTTATGAGTGGGGATTTTGTTTTTCCAATCTGTTCCCTCCCGGCGGGATCATGATACTTTCTCTGAAGTTAGACATGGCGTGTGGGTTCGGAGCTAAAGTGGTGAGGGAATGGATACACACCACACCTTATTTATTTTCTCTTTTGTGGAAGGGTCTCAGCTGTTTTTCCGCCCAAATTGAATTCTCTTACTCTTGAAGAATGACCCAAGCGGAGAAATTTCCCAAACATCTGAAATCTGAGAATTTGTGCCTGGAATCCATGAGGCTCATGGTTTCCAGATGGAGGGACCGGAAGACGAGGAGGTGGAGAAGTAGGGAAAGGCGGTTGGAGGATGAAAGGCAAGGGGAGGCCTGAACTTTGGATCACTTCTGCCTGCCTCGTGAACTGGGCCAGATCTCTTACGCGCTCTGCAACTTGGCCATTTGACAACGCGCCAGGCCTGAAGAAATGCAGCAATTACGCTTGATCTCGTGAGACTTCCAGGGATTGTGAGGAAGTAAGTCACCGTGAAATTGTCTTGTCTAAGGGCAGTGATTCCCCTCAGTAGCACAGTATAAAACCAAGCCCATGGTTTGGCTATCAAGAGGGGCATAAACACTCTGGATGGGTTTTCTCACCATGAGACAGACACTTCTGGAGACCTTGGCTCCTTTACACCACTTAACCACAGGCAGTTGGGGCCCCCAAAGTGAACTAATTCTTCCTCCACATGTCCTGGGGCCAGAGGTGGGGCAGGGGCTTAACAGGCAGCCTAGTTTTGAGTAAATTAACAGGATACAAGTGCGCTAGGTATGAGCTCAGGAAAAATGCCCTTTCTTGATCAGAAAAGCCAGTATCTTTAAAAGAAAGAAAGAAAGAAAGAAAGAAAGTTTGGGGCAAATAAATCAGAACCCACCTGCTAGGAAAGGGGAAGCTGGTTTCAGTGCTGACAAAATTTTATCATTGTCAGTGGTTTATCATCTCTCTACCCAAGGATACTCACCACCATCACCACTACCACCCAAACAAAGAGTAATCTTGCTTCTCTACTGTAGTGATTTCCATTTGGAATGAGCTGAATTTGATACTAGGATGCAGCCATCCAGCTGGGTCCAAAAGGTTCTGGAAGCCCCAATGTGTGGAGAGAAACTAAATACAGAAGGTTACTTCTAATTAATACCTGCAAGTCTCTAGATGTCCTCATGAAAATGGTGAGATAGCAAACAGCCACCTTCAAGCCAGAGGACGACAGTTGGACGCAAGTGTTTTCAAGGGCCAAGCGAAGCATTCAAGCTCTTTTTAACCTGATTTCCTAAGCTGGAACGTGTGAAGGGTTAATGACATTCCAGCCAGGGGGCAACAGCAAGCAAAGGTGAACACTCTACTCAATAGTGTGACTTCAACAGACCACCCATCTCATCCTGCAGTAGGAACAGGTACAGCCTGCCCTTTCCAGCTGGGCAGTGCCCAGAATTCATGAACTTCTTCAGATGATGATGTGAACCTGGGGTCTAGGCCAGGCAGTTTCATCAGAAAAAGGTGGACACTTTTCCTCTCTCTTCACCCTCTTTTTCCTATTGCTGATTAAACTGTTTAGAAGAGAATTATGATTTAATCCCTTCTGCTGATAGGGATGTTACAAAATGTTGGTTGCAATGTTGCTGTAAAAGATATTTATGTGGCCTCGATGGTGTGGCTCAGTGGGTTGAGTACTGGCCTATGAACCAAAGGGCCACTGGTTCGAGTCCCAGCCAGGGCACATGCTTGGGTTGCAGGCCAGGTCCCCAGTTGGGGACACCTAAGAGACATCCACTCATTGATGTTTCTCTCCCTATCTTTCTTCCTCCCTTACCCTCTCTCTATAAATAAAAAAAAAAAAAATTTTTAAATTTATATAAAAGAGAAAGAAAAGGAAGGGAGGGAGGAAAGAAAAGAAGGAAAAAGTGTTGTAGCCAATGACACAAGTCATCATTACCACCAACAAAAGATAAATAGGCATGGAAAATTCCTTGTCTGTATACGAATGAAATGCAGTTGATTAACTGAGATCATTTCTATATAGAATGAACGTGGCATGTGCTTTTACAATCAGGCACCATTGGAAGCAGTACATCAGGGACAAAGGAGAGTTCCAGTCACGTGCTTCTGGGTGTCTTAGGGTCATCAGATCAGGGCCAGGTTGCCACAAAGTGCTCAGTGAACCCTGAGAAATGAATCATGTCTTCATTCCAGGGCTTAATATATGCATTACATCACTATTAGAAGCAAGCGCCTCTGTGGTTGTTGGCTTCGACGTGGATCAAGGTCAAAAGTGGCCTTGGAGACCAAATTCCCTAGTGAGGGCTTGCCACACAACCTCATGTGTCCTTTACTCCTGAATTCTTTCTTCTCCTAGCAACAACTCTGAAACACCAAGCTTCCCAGGCTGGTGTTATGCCTACATAAGGTTTGTTCTTCTTGCAGCAAAGAACTGGAGAAGTACAAGTGAGAATCTATTATTAGGAGTTGAGTAGCGTTCCATCCAACTTGTGGTGAGAATCCAGTTTCTTTTTATTATACTCCAATTTTGTCCTAATGACTATTGCTTGAAATAAATGGGCAATGGACGGGGAGGGTTTTGAGATAACAGGGATGCTTAAGTGATTTTTATAGTGGCAACGCTTGTTTTAACAGGATTTGACCTGTATTGTGGTTATTAGTTTTATGCATCGCATTGGAGCCTCGGCACTTCCATCGTTCATGCCGCTATATGCAAAGCACTGTGGCATGAAAGTCACTTATAAAGCCATGAAAAAAACCTCTTTTACACACAAGAGGCTCATGGAACAATGAAATCTCAGGTAGGGGGGCTTTTTGTTTTGTTTAGTTAAATGTTCTGGATAGACAGAGGTTTATCCCTTTTAACTCCTAAAAGGTGTTTGCTTTTTTACTGTTTGTGAAATAAGTATCTCCGAAATGGTTGATAGGTAAAAATTGTCTCCCGAGGATAATTTAGTTTCTTTAGATGTGATGCTCAGGGCCATCATTTTGAATGTAATTATACTGTCCAATGACACAGTGAGGCTTTTGGGGACTAAGATGTGTATAGAGATGTTTCGGCATTTACTGTCTGCACAAAACACTGCTTTGTGAGCTCTGCAGTCTGCTTAAGTTTTTTTGTCTTCTCTATTACAGCTTTTTCTTTCTTGACCTAAGTTTCCTCTAGAAGTCTGTTTCTCATCCTTAAATTTAACCTGCTGTGGGCTTGGAAACCGGACATCAAACATCCAGAAATATGTGTGGAGTAGGAATAAGTAGGTTGTAAGTGGGTGCTTTGTGGGTAGATGTATGACCGTTCTCTTCTGTTTGCTTCCTGACATTTATTTCAACTGTCAGAAACCTTGTCTGCTTAGTTCTTAGTTCTGTGACTTTTGAATGGGTCCAGCAGAGGTTCTGGATTTTCGCAGTTCTGTCTCAATTACTCATTGTCAAACCACTTGCTTGGAGTCCATGTTCAGGAAACAGGCATGGGTGAAGCTGATGGGTGGCTGAGCCCAACGTAAAGGAGTTGGAGTGAAGGTTGTGGGCCATTTTTGTCAGGTAGATGGGGCGCTGTGGCTGTGATGCCTAACTAAACTCAGCAAATGGCTGTAAAACAGACAAGCTCCTTGTGCAGTCCCAATAATACAAAGCTGGCCCATGTCAAGCTGCTGAAGACGATTTCAAGATGTTCAATTACAGACTGAGTGTCACGGCTGGCTGACTTTCGGGATTCCAAGTCTAGGGCGAGAGAAGCCATGGCTTTGCCTTTCCTGGTGATTTCATTATTAATGGCCTTGGAATTAGGAAGATGAAGCAAGTGTAACAGTTCTTCCTTCTAAAAGTGCAGTTTCAGGTCAGAAGAGGACTTCATTGTGACCATTATCCCTCCTTCCCTCACTGGACACTATACAAAGCAAAGCCTAAAAAGGGCAAAATCCAGTCGCACAAGGCCATGCCCCACCTGTGTACGGGGATGGACTGGTGACCGTTATCACCAATACAAGGTGCTGCCCTGGGGGGTTAACTGCAGGGGTAGGAGGTCTGCTAGACCTGATTTAAATCCTGGCTTCCCTTTTATTAGGGTGTGGCCTTGGCCACAGTATTTAACTCTCTGAATCTAACTCCTGAGCAATAAAATAGGCTATGATACTATTAGTGCTGTGAGAATTAAATAAGTATGTGAAAGCAACTAGAATAGTGCCTGGCCAAGAGAAAAAGCTTACTAAAATGGTAGCTATTATTATTAACAAAAAAATAAATGACTTTAACTAGAGACTTTAATATTTACTAAATACAGATACTCAGCAGGCCAGTTGTTAACTTCAAGCAGTCTTTTGGTTTTTTTCCCCCTTTTCTATGACATCTTCTTCTCTTATTAAGACTGGCAAGCTGACTTTCTGCTGGGTATTATCAGCCTCTGGTGCCTTGTTAAGGCCAGGAGATGTTCCAGACAAGCTGCAATTTCACCCTTTAATGAGTGTAAAGGAAATGGGGCCACCTGTGAGCTGGACCACGCAGAGATCAATGAAGCAAAGGGTTGCAGCTTTCAGAGGGGGAGACAATAAAATGAGAAAGGGCTGGGGCAATGGGAAGTGGCGGTGAGATCCTGCAAGGAAGCGGGGAAGAAAACCTCCAAACACATGGGGGCTTATTAAACCTTGGGCCTCCCAAGTGCTACAGCGCTTGGCGACCTATCCCGCCAGGCAGAAGAAGCTACACAGCAGCCAATGAGGGAGGAAGCAGGGCCAGGGGATTGCTGCAGGAGAGTCTGCTGTCCTGGTTTTATTAGCATGGCTCATTGGGTGACCTTGAGCAACTGACCCATCTCCCACTCCTGGAGAATTTTTGCAAAGTTCACACTGCCCTCAACTACAGGGGTCTGACAGATATGAGTTTGTTAAAAGGAAACTTAGAGCAGGGTTCGTAAACTGCAGCTCCCCCAGGTACTCCCTGCTGATGGGTTTTAGGTTGGATTTTAAAAAACTGAACTTGAGTGACTTGAGGCAGGACTTGTGATTTCTAATTCACACAGTATCTACTGTCTTGGGTTTTCAGTTTGCCTCTGAGAAAATGACTTGGTTTCAATGCTACCTCTGGTCCTAATTACAAATTGGACTGAAGTTGCTTCATTTACAACTTAATCCTATCGCTTCAGCAATGGCATCAAATAGGTATTTGCAAGGTTCCAGAGAAATGACTTTGATGGCTGGACTACAATTTACTGTATGAAGATTTTTTTTTCTCTAGGAAATATGGCAAAAATTCAAGTCCGACTTACCCCCTGGTAATCCAAATTGTAAAGCTTTGTTATTTGCAAACGCCATTCAGGACCAAGTATTCTTTAGGCTATAATCCATCTACTTGGCTCAGAAAACTTAACCCAGGCATGGATCATTTTACTTTGAGAAGAAAAACAACATATTAGCCTATCTCTAAATAATACTTTCAGCCTGCCCCTTTGCCACCCCCCAGAGATTTCCTCAGCCACTCCCGAGACATCAACAGTAAATGAGACTCCCACTTCTAACAACCAAACCTCCAGCATTACCACCGTTAAGAATGCAGACAATCATGAATATTTACACCTAGTAGGGTCCTTTGTGCCCAACCCCGAGAGACAAATGGTATTTCCAGTAATAGTTTATTGACTTCCAAATGCACAGGGGCGCTGAGTCCAAACATCCTGGGATAGCGGTAAATTTCTCTTACAAAATAATTTACAGTATGAAGATGATATACTGAAACATTAGCTCAAACGGGTAGTTCCCTTGAAAGATTGAGTGTTCCCTTGTTTAATGGAAAGAGTAAAAGGGGAAGATGACTAAGAAGGGTATCAGGCAGAGGACAAGGGGTTCATCGGTTCTCCCCACCCGTGCAGTATGGCCTGTCACTGTAGAAAGACTAATCAGGTTTAACTCCCATTAAATATAAATCTACTGTCCCCTCAAGGTCATTATCAAGCCCAGCATGGGCTCTGTGAAATTATTTTTTTCTTTTGCACCAGTATGCTTACAACTGTCCTAATTTATTTCCATTTTCTTGCTCTGATGCTTGCTTCTGGTGTGTTCTCAGTTCCAAATGATAGTGTTTGGCCTGGCAGGCCTCCAGAGGGCAGGGACTGCCTGGGCCTTACGGCGCTTGGCCAAGGCTGCCGTGGGGGCTCCAGAAACACGCCGGGTAAAGGCAACGACAGGAGGCGTCTCCCCAAGGGGCATTCTTTTTCCCGAGGGGCATTCTTTTTCTCTTGGGGCTGGGCTGAACAGAAAATTCCAGATGTGCTAGGCACACGGGAGACATTGCAACTGATTTTCTTTTCCAAAAGCATGTATGGCACAGCCATTATGTGCGTGTGGAATTTCAGGTATTGGCAGAATATTTTCTAGGTGGGAAAGAGGACTCCCAGGCCCTGCCACGACTATAGGTTGTGAATTCTGCCGCTACGCCTTCAGGCCTGCCTGGCGTGGTCAGACTCAGGTCACCAGAATGGCTGGGTGCCCTGCTTTCCCACATCATTAAAGGACCTGGAGAAGGGCTGGAGTGCATTTCCTTCGGGGCTGTCACCTTGGCTCAACGCTGTAGGATCTGACAACCTTTGCCAAGGGGTTGCTCTTCTTGCTAGCATCCTGTATGCCCTAAGTTCCTATTATCTGGTGACACTTGTAATCAGGGCTGGTAGGAAGCTTTGCAGTGGCATGAAAAACAATGAGGGGCTGCTTGAATTTCCCTTGGTCCTTCAAATGTGTGTGTGCATGTATACATAAATAAATACATCCCCTTTATGTACACACACATATCAGGAATCGGCAGAAAGTCTAGGTTACTGGACTGTAAGTGGCTGCATCCTCACAGAGCTCAGAACTGGCTGAATTTACTAAAACATGAAGATTTCCTCTTCTGCAGCAGTACGACAGCAGGCATTTTCAAACAAGGTCAGAGCGCCGACACCCTTTAACTTTACCGAGAAGTTCTCTACTGTTAAAGTTCAGAAATACTTCATTTATGGGGGCGGCACCATAAAGGAAAGGTTCCCCCGACCGCTGGGGGCAGGCGGAAATCAGCAATGTGTACTTAGTGCACCCTCTCAAGGGGAAAAATCAGGCTACTTGGATGCCATTTCCGAGCCCCATCTACAGCCACAACATGTCATTTTAAAACAGAATTCATAAGGTGGGATGGTCTGATTGCAGTGGGGAACCTGAGGCATTTTCCTCTCTCTGCATTTAGACGTACCGTGGGCTATGGAGTTAGGGAGGGCAAGGTTGAAAATCCGGCTCCAATATTTCCAAGCTGTGTAAATCAAGGCAGTGCCTCTTCCACTCCAAATCTGTTTTATCCAAGAATGGAGGCCTACTCCAGTGCCTGGTTCACAGCTAGTTTTCAATATAGGTCCTTTCCCTTCTTGGTTGTCAGAGCTGAGACTCATGCATTTCTTGGAATGACCCTGAATTTAATAACAGTGGAAAAAAAAACAAAAAACCCTCTCAGCGTCCAGACACCCCGCATTTGGAAGGCAGCCAGGGACGGGCATCAGGACCCACTTCGTTCTGAAGACGTTCATTACCTGCCTCCCTGACCACCGTCCGCAGGGATTTCCGCACAGCCTGGAGCCGGCCACGTGCACTGCTGAGTGTGCCTGCGCTGAGCTGGCCAGAGGGAAGCGCATGGCGGATTAAGGCTGAGCAGCAGCTCCAGCTCTGGGGGAAGCTGGTGCCACTGCAGGAAGCATCCTAGTTCCCATGTGGGTAACTGCCGGGCGGGAACTCAGGAGCCGGGGCAGAGCTGCTGCACTGTGCTGAGAGCTTTCCTGGTTGACATTTCATCGGGTGCTGAAGACAGCAGGAGCCCGACCAGCAGTCTGAAGTCCTCCCTAAGTCAAAGCAAAAGTGCTTTCTGGAGGCCTACAGGGGTGTGGTAATTTATTGAAACAGGTTGGCGTGTGTTTCAGTACTTCTGTTCACATCCACTGCACTTTGGGTCTCCCAAACCCTGATTTAAGGTAATAACGTGTGATCAGGTATGGAGAGGCCAATGACCTGTCCATTGCTAAGGTAAGGCTACTATTTAGAGATTAAAAAAAGAATTATTTGGAATAGATAACGCAAGCTCCCAAATCCTAAAGTCTTCTACATCTCCTGGTGTTTAAACTCTTATTTTCTGAGTGGCCATTGATTCTTCTTGAAGAGCAGCTTTGTCGGACATGTTTGGGAGTTGGAATCGTGGGGTGCCAGATTCTCCAGCCTTTGTGGGCAGACAGGTAAAGCACCGGAATTGTCTTAGCCACTGGCTGGCTACCAGTGGGAGAGAAAAACACCCCCCCCCCCCCCCCCGGCCCTTAATGGCACAAACTCCTCTCAGATTACTAACTATGCCCTGACATATTTAGTGAGCTAGGATGACCCTAACCTAAAAGTTTATCTCCCTGGTAGCTTCCTGGCATCAAAGGAATGAGCATTTAATAGCACGCACGGAACTGAACGATTACATAAACAGGATTCCTACAGTAATGAAGTACTGTTTCTGCCTCAAAACCGTTCTGCACACACACATCCCAGCCGGCCTAAAGCTCTGTGATAGGTACAGGGTCACAGGCAGGCGGGCGGGCCGGCTGGGAGGGAGGGATTTCTGGGTACAGGCCCCTCCCTCTGAATCGGCCTCAGAGGCCCGGGAAGGTTAGGCCCTGAGTCAGCAGCAACCCCAGGGACGTCAGGGTACAGATCCACTCGAACTTCTCAGAAGTGAACACCCCGTACCACTAAAGATGGAGCACAGGGAGCCCACGCCCCACTTGTAAATAAGAATTACCCATGAGTCTCCCGTTTTATCTTAAATGCATTGATGTGTACTCACATTCTACTTCCTCATGTAACTGTGTTTGTCTTATCTAAAAATAAGGTCAGCCCCTGACTCCAAGCTATTTGTTAAGTAAAACTTGATGTTTCAGAAAACAGGGTTTTTAGCTTGCAGTCTGGTATTTCCTTAGGACCTCACCGCTCATTGGAGGAGGAAAAAACCTGGTTGTAAGGAAATGTGCTTTGGGAGTGGGGAGAGGCCAGAAGTCCAGCCATAATGTCCCTGCTCATGTTACTACAGAGGGGAGAGGACCTGAAGGTCCGCTAGTGGAAAGTACCATGGGAAGAGGGGTTCCAGCTAGAGTACAAGGAGTTATATCTGCTGAGAGACGAAACTTGAGGCAAGGATTCTCCCCATATTGCATTTAAACCAAACTAGGCTAAGCTGGAGGAGGAGGAGCAAAGCCTACATTGCAAATTCCTATTTGGTAATATATATTCCAGTCTTTCATGTGACAAGAGTCATAAAACCTACAGAATTCACCCAAATAATTCATGAGATCCTTTAAGGGCTATTTTGGAAACTCAGGCAATTTGAGTTCAGAAACACTGATTTCAACTTTTGATCAGATCTCTTTGGTCCTTTCCTTTTTTTTTTTAAAGGTCATTTCCTTTCTACCTCTTCAATCATTTTTTTTTTTTTTTTCCATTTCCCTACTGCTGAAGTATGAATCTGAAGTCCTGGATAACCTCATGTACTAAAAATATCTATATATTTCTAGATTTTAACTCTTTCTGTAACTCTGTTTTTAAGCCATCCATCTTATTTCATGAAACCACATTTTCACAAACAGATACTTGGACTTTTCGAGACTATTTGTGTGTTCAGCCTTACTTTGCCCTCCTTTGTTTCATGCTTCCATATGAATAAAGTGGGGTTTTATTAGCAGGAACAAATATTTTGACTGCCCTTCAAGATGATTCCCGATCCTTTCTAATGCGGAGATACTGTCTGGGTATCTAATATTATAGGGGCTGGCTTTCCTGAGTAAGTTCAAAGCAGCCAATGAGCGATGACCTCAGGGACCCTTCTTACTTGCTCTTGGTTGATCAAAAGGACTCTTTTCCTTGACCTACCACAACAAAAGGATGGGAAGCACACAGTCAGCAAGCATGAAACTGGTCATCCCTTGGCGAGACATGTGCCTGCTGTGGATTGGGGATGCATCCGGTGGAACGAGGTTTGTGGCTGGGTAGCTTTCACAGAAATCAGCAGCCGTTACGTACACGCTGTCACATACACACGGGGGGAAGGAATGATTTTCCACTGGCGATGGCAAGCCTTCATGTGTCCTCGTCTTCACTGGCACCACTGAAAAGGAAAGGAGAACCAGGTCAGTTCACGCGTCACAAGAAGGGAGGTAACCTAAGTCTACTGGTTGAAGGCACAGGCGCTGCTGTCAGACATCCCTGGGTTCCAGTCCTAACCCACCACTGCTGGGCACTGCTCTGTGGCTGTGGCCAGTTACCAGGTCTCTCTGCATTGTGACTTATTTGACCACAGGCAAAATGATGATAATAAAACCTAGTTTCTTAGAGGGTTGAGTAAGAGAATATGTCTAAAACACACAGCCTGGCACACAGTAAACAAAGAGCTATTTATTTCTTTTTTAAGTATATTTTATTGATTATCCTGTTACAGTTATCCTAAATTTTTTCCTCTGTCCCCCTCTACTGGTACCTTCATTCCTTCCAGCAATGCCCCCCCCTTTAGTTAATGCCCCTGGGCTGTGCATATAAGTTCTTCTCCATTTCCTTTATTATTCCTAACATCCCCCTGTCTATTTTGTACCTACCACTTATGCCTTTTTTTCCTGTTTTAAAATTTATTATTGTTGTATTATGCTTCTTAATCTCTGCATTTTACCCCCATTTTCCCCCTTCCCTCTCCCCATTGATGACAGATATGGTCTCCATATCTATGATTCTGCTCTTGTGCTTAATTTGTTTTTGTTTTTTAGATTCAGTTGTTGATAATTGTGAGTTTGTTGTTATTTTACTATTTATAGTTTTGATCTTCTTTTTCTTGAATAAGTCCCTTAAACATTTCATATAATAAGGGCTTGGTGATGATGAACTCCTTTAGCTTTACCTTGTCTGGGAAGCACTTTATCTGCCCTTCCATTCTAAATGGTAGCTTTGCTGGGTAGAGTATTCTTGGTTGTAGGTCCTTGCTTCTCATCACTTTAAATAATTCTTGCAAGCCACTTCTTGCCTGCAAAGTTTCTTTTGAGAAATCTGATGATAGTCTTAAGGAAACTCCTTTGTAGGTAACTCTCTGCTTTCCTCTTGCTGCTTTTAAGAGTCTCTCTTTAAGTTCTGGCATTTCAATTACATGTTTTGGTGTGGTCCTCTTTGGGTCCAACTTGTTTGGGAATCTCTGTGCTTCCTAGACTGTATATGTATTTCCTTCACCAAATTAGGGAAGTTTTTCTTCATTTTTCAAATAAGTTTTCAATTTCTTGCTCTTCCTCTTCTCTTTCTGGCACCCCTGTGATTTGGATGTTAACACTTCTGGAGATGTCCCAGAGTCTTCTTATTCTCTCATTATTTTTCTCTGAATTCCTGTTTCTTCATTCTCAACTGGTTGACTGTTTACTTCTTCCTTATGTTCCAAATCATTGACTTGAATCCTGGTTTTCTTTTCATCACTATTGGTTCTCTGTGGATTTTTCTTTATTTCACTCAGAGCAGCCTTTATTTGTTCCTTTATGCATCTGCTATGACTCAATACATTCTCTGAGCATTCTTACTCATCAGTGTTTTGAACTCTGCATCTGATACTTTGGCTGCCTCCATTTCACTTAATTATTTTTCTAGAGTTTTGATCTGTTCTTTCATTTGGGCCATATTTCTTTGTCTCCTCTATTTGGCAGCCTCCCTGTGTTCATTTCTGTGCATTAGATAGAGATGGTTTGACTCCCTGTCTAGGAACACCTGTTATGTTGCAAGGGGTGGAGCCTTAGGTATTCATCAGTGTAGGGTGACCCATTTCACTGCTTTGTGGTGCTGAATGTGAGGGAGGGGTCAGAGAGGGAACAGTGCCATTTGCTCAGTGCTCGCCCCTCTTCCAATCACTTCACCTGCTTTTTGCATGCAGCCGGTGCCCCTTTAGCCACTACCCTCCTGGTGGTTCCCAGAGTGGGTGGACTTACATGTGTTTTAGGACTGTGGAGGCCCTCTAAATAGACTCTCCTGAGATGGGCAGTTTCTTCTACTTCCCCAGCCCTCACTGGTTTTCACAGCCGGAAGCTATGAGACTTTATTTTCCTAGCACTGGAACCCTGGGCTGTGTGGTCTCGCCTGGGGTTCGGGTCACCCCACAGGGGTCCCTCCCAGCTTTTATCGACCACATGTGAGTGTGGGGCCACCCATTCTGCTGGCTGCCACTGCTGCCTTGACCCTGCCATCTTGCCAGTGCCACATACACTTCCTCCTCTCTTTTCTGGCTCCCTGGCTCTGCCCCTCCTACCCATCTGGATGGATATTTCTTCTTTAAATCCTTGGTTGTTGGACTTCCATGCAGTTCGATTTTCTGGTAGTTCTGGTTGTTTTTTGTTTTGAGATTAGTTGTGATCCTTTCTCATGGTTGAGCAAGGAGGTGAAGCGTGTCTACCTAGGCCTGCATCTTGGCCAGCTTCTCCATTCCTTCCTCTGTGAAGAGTTATTTAAATGAGCAGTTGTGGGTTATATATATTTTTAACTTACTTGACAAAATAAGTTTCTGGTAAAAATCAGGAGTTTGATGTCCCCTAAGCCTTAAGCCATCTATTGTTAGGAAAGAAAAACAAAACGGAAGCTATCATTCTGCACTCCTTACTTGGGATAATGCCAAGGCTTCAATTCATGCCATGGGGCTAGTCACTGGATTCAAATGTCACCTCTTCAGAGAAGGTACTGTATCTAAGTAGGACCCCCTGATTATTTCTCATCTTCATCATATGTCTTTTATAGCCTTATCACATCCTATGAAGTATTTGCTATTTACTCTTCCCTCTGCTATCCACTAGAGCATAAAAGAGTAGCAATACTGCCTATTTTATTAACTACTGTTTATCTAGTGCTAATATTGTGCTAGGTACATGGAAGTGTTCAGTAAATAGTTGTTTTTAAAAAGTGAGTGAGAAGTAAATCAATAGGAAGGGAGGCAGTTGAAAGGAATGAGTAGTCAGTCACTGCTGCCCTGATCGGAGGATCCGAGGCAACAGTGACATTTCAACACCCAAGAAATAAGTTTTGAGTCCCAGAGGATGGCTGGGAGTTTAGCTTCTCAGGATCAGAGTCTCTCTGGCTTGGAGAGAACATTGTTCATATAGGGACTGGGGCAAGAAAGGAGGGCCAGAAAAAGCAGGCAGGAGCCAAGGACACTAAACAGGGCAAAAGTAGCAAACTTGCCCAGTGCCTCCCCCTCCACTTCTAGTGGCCACAATCAAAATCATAACAGAAGCCAACTGGATGGCTTATTGTGTGCCAGGGGCATTAAGCTAAGGGCTCTTCACCCATTCTATCACTCCTCCCAACAATCCTAGGATGTAGGGACTATTATTTTTATTATCCCATTTTCCATATGAAGAAAGTGAAACTGAGAAATGTAAATTCCTTGATCACATAGTCAGGTCTGTGTGTTCTGGAGAAAGTCTGAAGTAGTCAAGACGGGGTGGCTGGAAGGGAGGTAAAATCTCCTTTCTCTGGAAGGGACAGGAACTAACTAAGGAAGAAGCAAGGCCCGGGGTGCACCAGCTCCCAGTTACAACCTAGGCATTTTTATCTCACAAGGGATGATCTACATCTATTTAAAATTTGTGCTCTTTTACATCAATTTGAGAAAGACTTTAAGGAAAAATACCCTAGGCCAGCGATTTTCAATCAGTGTGCCACAAGAATTTTTGAAACATGCAATACCTAACTATTTCATCAGAGGCACTGATCTCTTTTCCCTTAGAATGTCAAATAAAAAAAATGACAACAGCCGATACAATAGTTACCCGGTGTGAATGAATCAAAACTTCAGCCATTTTTATAATATTGAATATATGTATTTATACATATATTCAAATATATGTATATATATAAATATATTCGATATGACAAAAAATATATAATTTTTTGTGTGCCTCAGAATTTTAGTAATTAGTTTACGTGTGCCATGAGATAAAAAGACATTGAAAATCACTGACCTAGGCCACTAACTTGTAGTGCTTCTGCTAAGGGCAAAAGTATTTCAAGACACAGAGCCTGACATTAAGGTAAGTGGACGCTAGGAGCCAAAAGAACCAACTCGGCAACCTTCACTCTCCAGAACTCTGCTCTGCGCACTCACTTTTGTCTAATCACAGGACAAAGGGAACATGTAGGAAGGGCTAGACATTGAGCTGTCATTAAGGAGTCACGAGTTTGGTGACATCTCTCCCAAAGGGAACAAAAGCTCTTTTATGAAAGCTTCTCACCAGTCAAGGCACAGTTGGGACTGGCGTCACCTTCTCCCCCTTGGCATTGCATCCAAAGTGAGCACTTGCTGTTCCCTGGTCAAGTTTCCTTCAAATGTAAGAGGTCTAGCGTGGTGACCATGCCCTTTCCTTAGCTGTCATTCATTTTTCAGCATTTTTCACGTGAAATGCATAGTTTAGAGGGTTCATGAACCCACTGAAATAGTCTACAAAATTTTGTCTGTGTATTCCTTTGTTTGATAGAGGCTGTAATTTTCATCATATTCACAAAGAGGTCAACAACCTCTCCCACAAATGAGTATAATGAAATTGTAAAGAAGTTCTTTTTGAGTTGCCAGTTTTGTTTTTTTTTGTTTTTTTTTTTTTTACTGTAAGACTTGTAGAGTTGGCTTGGGGAAAATGTCAGAAGCCATGGCTGATAAAATCTTTTCTCATTACCCTAAAAGAGATCTGTTCTTGGATCTGAAAGATAGTTCATCTCATAATATAAAAGCATGAGCTCTTGGGATTCTGGCATATCATTGATTGATTCTTTCATTTGCTAAGTGTTATTGACGGTCAACTGTGTACAGCACAGCACTGAATCAGACAGACAGTAGTAGCCAGTCTGAACTTTACAGCCTGCTAAATGAGAAAGAGATAGTGACAGAGATAGACATACAGAGACAGAGAGAGAATTTTTTCCAGAGTAGCAACTTCCAAAAAGCACAACTTATTTTCAAAATTAATTAATAACCCATTTTTCACAATAATGAAAAAGAAAAAGGATCTTAACTGAATCTGTAACATAGAGCTTTGCTTACATTATGTGTGGTTTCTCCTGGAGGGTTAATGACATAATTAGTTGTGACATCATCTCCTGAAAGTTCCTTCTTTACTTTGTGTAGAAGCTGGTCTGCATTCACAAGATTTTTATCTTAAATAGTCTATAAAGTCTTTATCTTCCCGAAAGGAAGTAAACAGACTTCCACCTCAGCCATTTGTCATCCTCCTCTGAAGCATCTACCAGTCACACTTCAATTTACAATGGCAACAGTATGGAGAGGTTATGGAAATTCTTTTTAATGTCTGTTTGTTGTTGTTTTGAGAATGAACTATGGCTGTTAGGCAGACATCCCACTCTACAGAAGGTGTTCATCACTGAGAGAGGCAGCATTATACTGTGGGGCCCTGGGTAAGCTACCCAACCTCTCTGTTTCCTCATGGTAATACTACCATCTTACAGGGTTATTGTGAACGTTTAATGCATTTGATGCAATATAAATGATTAAAAATGTTGGCTACCTTCTTTAATGCCCCCCTTCCTTCCTGTCCCAAAGCAACACCTGCCTCTTCCTCGCTTCCCTCAATGTTTCCAGTTTTGGCATCTGAAACATTACATTCCGGAGCAGCTATGTGCCCCTCTCCAAGTGCTCTTCAAATATCTGGAGACAACAGTGTCCTTCTTCGCTTGTTTGGAGAGGGTTTTTTTCTTTTTGACAACTGCAGATATAATGAAATACAGGTATTGAATGGAAAGAAAGGCTGAGTTCTGTTTCTGACCCTTCTACTGGACAGGTCTCTAGAAAAGTGAGCCCTTGCCCAACACTGGCGAGGACAAATACTGAGCGAGGCCTAGGATGTTCGCTGGCCTAGGATGTTCGCTGGCCTCGGTCACAGATAACTCGGGGTTGAGAGTGCTGTTGGATCTGAAAGCAGTGGTTTTAAAGCTGGGGTAACGCATACCCCTGTGGTACTTGACTTTCCGAGGCTATTTGGGTATGGGTAATTTTTTTTAAGTAGATGAAAAAACCCTTTTCCACTTTTTATTTTAAAAAGATTTTATTTCTTTTTAGAGAGACGGGAGGAGAGAGAGGAAGAGGGAGAGAAAAGTCAATGCATGAAAGAAACACAGACTGCCTTGCACAAGAACCTGGCCCGCTGCCCACGCATGTGCCCTGGCTGGGAACCGAACTGGCGACCTTTCGGTTTGCGGCCGCCCAACCACTGAACTGCACCAGTGAGGGTTAGGTATGGGTAATAAATGTCCACTCCCAGATGTATAATCACCTTACTCCCACTCAGAGAAAGAAAAGCATTCCTCTCATTGGCCTGAATCTCACTATGGGACAATATTAGTTAGTATGCTTCGCTTCGAAGAGGAATCCTATGAAAGCACAGCGAGAAATACTAAAGGTACTCCCTTATTTCAATAAATAAACTCCTAGACGGTTGTAGGTTGTGTGTCCCTAGCTATCTATCCATAGGCTAAAAGTTCATATTTCAGAAGTGAGATGATTGTGCTGAGGTGTGTATTTGTATGTTTATTTGCATTGAAAAATAAAATCAGAGTTGGACATGACAGAAAGCAAATCAACTTTGGTTGGATAGCCTGACCATGAAAACCATCTTTGCCAATTATAAGGTGAATTTTATCTACAAGTTTAATATCCTAAATCTTCAGTGCTAAAGTTTTGACAAAAAACATATGTAAAACTCCTATTGCCTAAATATGTCAGATATCATGTCCTTTTCCACGATCTAAACTTGATATAGAATTTCAGGAGTTAACTTAAAAACGGGCAAGGAGGCACATCATTTTTTCTCAATTATTTTAGAGGTAGAAGAACGAAACACTTAACTAAAGAAACTGAGCGAAGGTTGCTAAATCCTGACTGAGAGGGTGGTGTGACATTCCGCACTCCCCTGGATGGGGTGGGGGTCACCGTGAGAGAAAGGGGTTACGGAGCTCTGAGCAGCAGAATGCTGTGTCCCCTCTGTCAGTTGGGCACACTGCTGAGGGACCCTGCCTGTGAAACTGGAGGAGTTGTTAGAGGCAGGCCACAGACCCTGGTCGCATTCAGTCCCTAGCTGCCTGCTGATAAAATGATTATGATGAGAGTGTTTCACCGCCTGATGATTTTTCCGATGGTCCACACGGACAGGCAGCTCAGATTGTCAGCTGCTGTCCCCAGAGGTGGCGGCTTAGAAGAGGAAGTTAATAAATGAGGTGGTAGGTACTCTGACCTTGCAAGTGTAGTAAATTTCTTTTCCTGAGAATATCATACAACTTCATTTGTTTTGGCATCACTCCTATTTGCTAAGCCTTTGGCTATTTATTAATTATTGCTGTAAAAGGATTATTCGGCCCAGGAAGGGAGAGAAATTAAGGGCTAGCATCAAGGGAGGAGGCCTAGAATCAACTGAGATTCAAAAAGAGAGATTTGGTATTCTCCAAGAATGACGCCACACAGCTATTATACAAGATGCTAATTGGAACGTCTCCGTTCATTACCTGAGGCTGTGGCTGCCCAATTCCAGCAAGTATGTGACCAGCCCTGCTTGAGGTGTGGGCCACCACTCGGACCCAGAAACCCTCCAAATAGTCAGAGAAGAGCTGCCATGTTACCTGCTCCAACAGCCTGGACTAAAAGTGAGGGGGTTACTAAGCTACAGGGAATCAGAACTTAGATATTTAGTTGCCACCTGAGGAATGAAGTGACATAAAAATATAAAATGAAGCATCCTCCTCAATTTATCCTGGGTAACTGAGAAAAATGCGTGAGGCCTTCAGAGGTCTAATCCTGGTTTTGCAGGGTGACTAGGACCCAGTTTCCTCAAACAGGAAATTAGCATGCCTTGCAGTGTAAGTAAAATTCAGGAAAATTCCAAATTAGATAAGCACTAAGCTCCTTTCTGACTTACATACTTGCTGAGAAAATTAATGAGCTCTCATCTCTACTGTTTTCTCTCTTGCTTCCTGTGCATTTTTTTCTTCTTCTAATTTTCATTCATCCATTCCTCTCCAATTCAGTCTGAAGGTTGCCCTGGATGTGCCATGTTTTTTCACCTCTTTTTTCTGGCTGGGCCCAAAAACCAGGTTGATGAATATTACTGCTTGAGCAGTACCCAGTACATACTGAAGAATACACTCCAGTATGAACAAAAAAGCTTCAGGATTCCCCAATTGATCATGTTTCTTCAAAACATCTTGCACCATCTTCCTTCTCAAATCGCAGGAAAGACAGAGAGGAGGGCTCCTCTCTAGACCATGTTCTACTTTGCCCTGTTGTCCTTCTCTCTTTCAATAATAGCCATTATTTATAGAGGGCTGACTTAATGTTTCATGCACTATGCTAAGTAATTCACATATGAGGGGGGAACCCCAAACACTAAAATTTATTTATAAAATAGCGTGTGTTTATGCTTACATGTTTAAACTTCAGGCACCTTTAAAATACTCTTCATTTGAGGCAATACACCAATCAAGACTTTTTTTTTTTTTTACTACTCAGAATAGTTTTGAACTCGATTTTGATGCCTTTTAGTTGTTTTTTTTTGTTTTCACCTCTTCCACATTGGCAAAATGTTTCCCTTTGAGGACTTTTTTCATCCAGGGAAAACAAAAAGACGTTGCCTAGGGAAAGGTCAGGTGAACAGGGCCTGTGGGGCGCTGGTGGGGTTGCGGGGTGGGATGCTGCTTGTCAAAACCTGCTGAGTGCTCAGTGCAGTGTAGCAAAGCGTGAAGTGTGCTCGTAAATCACCCGTCATGAAACAGGCAAACATATTGAAACAAGTCTTCTATTGAAAGAAGTTTTCAAGAAAATATTCACCGAAGCTGGATGCAGCCCCTCACAACCCCACCAGCCGGTGCGCTGACACAGATGGGTTCCTACAGGGGAAGTTTGTACGACAAGAGGCCTGCCCTCCAGAAGACAATTCTGTTTTTTTAGGGTCCTCCCTTGTATACCCAACCTTGCCAAACCCTAACAGTAGCTTTCGGATAGGTGTTATTATCTACACTGTACAGATAAGGAAACTGATGCTGAGAGAAGCCACAGGGCTTGCTCAAGGTACGCAACTTACGAGGGGTAGATCTAGATTGTGCAGATTCTACAAGCCTTAGAAATGAGCCTGGAGTTGGGTAGGAGCTGAGAGGTGAACCTGTATCTTCTTACCCCCCGCTACGCACCCGTAAGTAATAGCCATTTATGTTCTATGAAGCCCAATTTTACTTAAAAAATTAGGTAATAATATCCTGCCTGTAAAGGTTGCTGCAGTGGGATGGAAGGAACATGGGTGTCCTTTTTTAAGGTGAAAAAATGCTAGATAAGGTAGGGTTACTAGAGAAGGAAATACAGACACTGGGTTTGTCTCTCAGCCCTCACAGCTGCCTCTGCAGACCAGTGGGGATGCCTCCAAGAGGAGTTGGGTTCCTAGTGTGGCCGCAGGTCCACACTGGGCCTACAGCACCAAATTGGATCATCTCCATTCCATGTACCTTACAACTTACTAAAAAAAAATTTTAAGCTGTTTTTAAAATGTTATTTTTAGAGTGAGAGGAAGGGAGGGCGAAAGAGAGGGAGAGAAACCTTAATGTGTGGTTGCCTCTCATGCTCCCCTAATTAGGGGCCTGGCTTGTAACCCAAGCATGTGCCCTGACTGGGAATCGAACCAGCAACCCTTTGGTTCACAGGCAGGCGCTCAAGCCACTGAGCAACCAGCCAGGGCTTGTTTGCCATTTTTATAGGTGTCTATCGTTTTTATACCGTGTGTGTGTCTGTATGTGAGGCGGCCAGTTTCTACGGAAGACGGGAAGGCACCAGCAGGCCTGCCAGGCAGCACCCTTCTACAGGGAGATGCTTGAATGGAAGTAGCAGGCAGCAGGCTTACTTGCCTGCTTACGTCCCCTCTGTTCTTAGAATGTCTTTCTTTAGGACTCAGTCTACTGTTGATACTGTTGTTGGGTTTGTAATGGAATTATTTCCAGCCTTTTTTAAAAAGATTTTATTTATTATTTTTCAGAGACAAGGGAAGGGAGAAGCAGAGAGGGTGAGAAACATCAATGTAAGGTTGCCTTTCACCTGCCTCCAGCTACAGACCTGGCTGGAGACCTGGCTTGCAACCTGGTTATGTTGCTCTGGCTGGGGAATTGAACCATCGACCTTTGGGTTCACAGGCTGGCACCTTATCCACTGTGCCACCAGCCAGGGCCCAGCCTTTTTTTAAAATTCAAAAACAAAGTATTTCCGGGTCCTGGCTGGTGGCACAGTGGATAGGTGCGACCTGTGAACCCAAAGGTCGCTGATTCGAATCCCAGCCAGGGCACGCAACCAGGTCTCCAGCCAGGTCTCCAGCCAGGTCCTTAGCTAGAGGCAGTTGAAAGGCAGCCATACATTGATGTCTCTCTCCCTCTCTGACTCTCTCCCTTCCTCCCTCTCTAAAAATAATAAATAAAATCTTAAAAAAAAGAAAGTTTTTCCATTTTGCTGATCTATACTTTCTGTAACAAGAAGTATTGCTCCTATAAAAAGAAGAAAAAACAAACAATGGTGTTATCCACTAGTAACAATCAACATTCACACACTGAATGCTCCTCTATGCATATATAAAAATGTACGTTTCACAGGTGCTTTCATAATCTGCTTTTCCACTCAACTAGCCACCATGAATACTTTCTTTATCAAGAATAATATTTCTCGCCCTGGCTGGTAGCACAGTGGTTAAGGCGCCGGCCTGCGAACCAAAAGGTCGCAGGTTCGATTCCCCAGCCAGGGCACATAACCAGGTTGCAAACCAGGTCTCCAGTCAGGTCTGTGGCTGGAGGCAGGTGAAACGCAACCATACATTAATATCTCTCTCCCTCTCTACCTCTCTCCCTTCCCCTCTTTCTGGGAATAATGAAATAAAATCTTTAAAAAAAAAAAAAAAAAAAAAGAATAATATTTCTGTAACACTATGATTCATGATTTAATTATATGGCTTTACTATATCTACGCTGGTTAGACACAAATTACCTCTAACTTTTTACTCACCGGTGGCCACATATCCATGTGGATGAATTTTTAGGTTTATCTTTAATTATTTCCCCCCAAAAGTTCCCAGAAGGGAAATTCCTGGGTCAAAGGGCATGGTTTTTTTTTTTTTTTTTTTAATTAAATAAACTTAATTTTTTAGAATAGGTTAAATTTTACAGAAAAATTACAAAGATAATAAAGAGGGTTCTAATATCTACTTTCCTCTGTCATTTAACATCTTACATTGGTATAGGGCATTTGTTATAATGAATCAATATTGTTATCTTAGTATTAACTGAAGTTCACATTTTATTCAGATATCCCAAATTTCCAGATTTCACCAACGATACATTACTTCTTCTAGTCATCATGGCTGTGACAATTTTCAGACTTCCTTGTTTTTGATTCCAGTGACAGTTGTGAGTACTGATCAGGTACTTTTAGAATGTCCCTCAGTTGGGATTTGTTTGATGTTTGCCCGTGATTAGGCCATAGTTATGGGCCTTTAGAAAACTAGAGGCAAAAATGACATTCTCAGCACATCATATCGAGGGTACATACCATCAATATGACTTAGCACTGTTGATGCTGACCTTGATCACCAAGCTGAGGCAGTGTTTGTTAAGGCTTTTCCTCTGTAAAAAGACTTTTTTCTCTCTCCATACCTCTGTGGAAGGAAGTCACTATGAGCAGCCCATACCCAAGGGGTAAGGAGTGACATTCCCCTCATTGTTGAGGGTAAGGTATCTGTATACATTATTTGAAATCCTTCTGAACATGAGATTTGTCTCTTCATTTGTTTATTCAATCATTTATTTTGTATTACATACATTATTTGAAATTCTTCTGAACATGAGATTTGTCTCTTCATTTGTCTATTCAATCATTTTTGTATTACATACATCATTTGAAATTCTTCTGAACATGAGATTTGTCTCTTCTTCATTTGTTTATTCAATCATTTGTTTTGTATTACATACACTATTTGAAATTCTTCTGAACATGAGATTTGTCTCTTCATTAGTTTATTCAATCATTTATTTTGTATTACATACATTATTTGAAATTCTTCTGAACATGAGATTTGTCTCTTCATTTGTTTATTCAATCATTTATTTTGTATCAGTATGGACTCATGAATATTTTGGGTTATAATACACTGCTACTTAATTTTCTTGTTCAACTTGATCAGCTCAGCCTGTGGGAGCTCTTTTGCTCAGCTCTTACAGCCTCTTCATATTCCCCATCAATATACATTGTTGTTGTTTTTAGCACTTCCTTATTTTCTGGCATGACAAAATGCTCCGTGCTTATTTTACGTATTTCCTACCCTGGTCCTAAAGTCAGACAGTTCTTTAACCATGAAAGGACATGTACTTTAAAAGGGATTTGATGCATTAATGTTAAGCTGCCCCCAGAAGTCATCTTGTACTTAGGCCCATCGCTCACAGAGGTATGGGGATGCCCAACTCCCCACATCCTTGCCAACAGTGAGGCAGTTTCAGTGTCTTTGGGGATGAGGCTGGGGGTAGTTCTCCTCTCTGAAATAATTTCCATGTTATTACTCAGTTTCCTGTTGCACTTCAAGAGGAAAATACCATGGAAGCAGTAAGCTTTCCATTTTCTCTGCCTTTCTGCTGACCTCCCCTGGCACTGACAGACTGCTCAAAACTGCCCACCCCTGTGGGGAGGGCTGAAGAGAACCTTCCCAAAGGCTTCATTAGGGCCCAGGCAACTCCAGGGGGTGGGGGTTCAGAAGCAGAAAATAGCTAAGGGTTTGCTTACCTTCCCTGTGGGTTTTCTGCACCTTTAGGAAATCCACCTGACCCAGTTTCATCTTTTATTTTGCAAGTGAATAATGGAAACCAAATCTCTTTCAAACAGTTTCCTGCCACAGAAATCTTAAACATGAGATTTAATAAAATGCAGGACCTCAAAATGCCTGTTGCCTCAGCTTCTGTATCTTACAAGTTACCACAGGGAGAGGCAGAAAGATCAATATATACACTCTTGACACTAGTCTCTTATCTCTGTATGAATGGTAAACTTTTATTTATTTTTAATTTTATTTGACTGCGTCCCAGATTGCACGGTCTGGAAGTTGGAGCAAGCTGGGCATTGGAAGCCTACCAACCACCTAGTGCTCGCTGTTCTACGGCGGAGGGTGATGGATGTGGTTTAAGAGCTGGGAACACTATTTACCTCGCAGCTTGGCCGTTTCCTAGCTGTGGGATCCTGAGCTTGGGGTTCCCGCCTGCAAGTGGGAGACAACTGGCTGCCCACCTGGAAGAGTTGCTGGGAAGATTAAGTGAGGATAAACACGTACAGAGTGCATGGCACGCTACCGGCACGTGGAAAACGCTCAATACATTTTATAGTCCTTTAGTGACATCGCATGAAGAAATCAAAGCTAAGAGGCTAAAAGTCACACCTTGAGTAGGGGGCACAGTGAGAAGGGCTGGGAGTCGGAATCCCTGGCTGCTGAACCCACCGTCAAACCTGTGAGCCCCACATTCACTAAGAATGCCACTGATCAACAAAAGAACCAACACTTGCTACTTGGGCACTGGGGCAGCACGCTGTCATTTGAATGTGTCCACAATTCCTTCTCATGCTTATTCCCTTGGTGTTTGATCACAGGCCATTGGTTAATAGCGACCGTGAAAAGCAGCAGTTTATGAGCTAGTGTGTATGCGCCAACCGTGTGCTCAATTCCTTGGGAGCGCACCTCCCTCTCCCGTTGGGTCACCAGCAGGTCTCCCCCTGCGCCCCCTCGCTGCTCCTGTCCATGCCCCTTCTCCACGGCCGCCCCATCTCTTGCTTGGCTGCTGCAGTTGCCTTTTGACTGGCGACTTCCTACTTTTCTACTCTACACTATTGCTTCATTTTCAAACAGCATTCAGAGACATATTTTTTAAATGCACAATGGATTATGTTATTGCCCCCCTTAAAAATCCTTCAATGGCTCCCCATAACCTTAGAATAATGCCCACGGCCCACAAGTTTCCGCATGATTTGTCCCCTGCTCACATTTCTAAACTACTTCGTACCACCTGCCAACCACACTGGCTTTATTTCTGCCCCTCCAATAAGCAGAGCTTGTTCTTGCCTCAAGGCTTTTACAGGTGCTATTTTGTCTCAAAAGCTCTTTCGGTCACAGCTTAGAATGACTGGCTCCTTAGCATTCAGGTCTCAGCTCCAGTGTCACCTTCTCAGAGGCTTTGCCTGCCCAAAAAGCTAAAGTACCTGCCCTGCCCCTGCACTGTTACATTCTACTGTTGTCCTGTCTTCACGGTAATGGTAACTATCTAAACTTACTTTGGTAAGGGTCTTCAACGACTTTGTTGTCCTCTATATCACCAGTACCTGATACTGTGCCTGGCACCTGTGAAACCTCCACAAATATTTTTTGAGTGAATGAACAAGTGAATCATCAAAACATCCCCATCATAAATTACTGTTCTAGAAACCTCCAAGGCGTCCCAGGCAAATAGTGGGCAACCTGCTGGTCTTAGAGAGGCTGCTCTCATGAACAGTTTACTCCTACAGGTGAACCCAGGCTCCATTTTTCCCTAGTTGCCACTGCCGCCACTAGGGGCAGGTTAAAAGGCTGTACATTGCCCAGGCTGGTGGCTCAGTGGACAGGCACTGGCCTGTGAACCCAAAGGTTGCTGGTTCAATTCCCAGCCAGGGCACATAACCAGGTTGCAAGTCAGGTCTCCAGACAAGTCTGTAGCTAAAGGCAGGTGAAAAGCAACCATACATTGATGTTTCTTTCCTTCTCTGCCTCCTTCCCTTCACCTCTCTCTAAAAATATAATAAATAAAAAATCTTGTAACAACCGACTTAAAAAATGAAAAATAAAAGGCTGTACATAAACAATGATTACGCTTATAAATGCCTAACCTTACTGGTAAAGAATGTGTGTGTTGACGAATAAGGAGTTTTGTATTACTGAGGGCAAGGCAGAAAGAAGCAAGTTCATGTCCAGCCCTCCCCAAGCAAGGAAACCTAAAGAACCAATTCACCTCCAAGCGGCAATGTTCTCATTTGCCTTCCTTACAAAGAGCTGCAGGTTTGGCAACTTTCAGCCCTACTCAGTCCAGCTGTGAACTGTGCTCTCAAGGCTTGGGTTCCAAAACTTGAACCATCCACCCCTCACCCTAATGGTCCATGGAGGGAGAGAGGGGAGGCCGGTATCAAGACATCCAGGCCGAGATGGAAGTAAAGGGCTACCCATCCATTGCTCCCTGCCTTCTCTCAGATGAAATGTCTGCTGAGGGGTGGAGGCTGAAGTGGGAGAGTCGTGTTAGTGTTTGTGGTGGTCAGGGACAGAGGAAAAAGACACAGCTTCTAGGCTCCATTCTAGCATACATCAGCAGTCAGACCTTGGGCGAGATGGCTCCAAGCTTCCACATCTCTAAGATGAGGATAATGATACACAGATGTACTCATGAAATGCATGCCATTATTATTGTTATTATTATTGTTATTATTCCTATTATTTGGTGGGCACAGAACTAATCACATCACCAGTGCACATTCAGTCTTCATAATAGTCACCCTGTGGAACGGCATTAACACTCCATTTTACAGATGCAGAAGGTGAGGAGCAGACACCTGCAGTGACATCCCAAGCCCGACAGCTGGGCAGAGGGAATTACCACCGAGGTCTGGCCCTCACTTGTAGCCCTGGGCAAAGGCCTCAACATGAGCGAGGCAGCATATGACAGGGCCCGCGAAGTCAGTGTGGCACTTGTCCAGCCAGGTTCTGGCAATGCCGCCTCACCAGCAGCGCAGGTGGTAACCTCTGCAGAGGCCGAAGGTTCTTCTAAGGCCCTGGCAGACTCAAGCCCAAGTCTGGACACCAATTACTGGAAAACTTTCTCCCTGCACTAGGGGATCCCAATAGTCTCTCCCTCTCTTAAAGGCACAGCTAGATGTTTTCAATTCTTACAACTACAGTCAGCCTGTGACTCTCCTGCAGTGAATGTAGTGACCTGGCTGCAGGGTGGTAGCCATTTCCGTCGTGTTTTCACCGTGGTTCTTGTGGGTTCCTGCAAGCGCACTCATAGGAGAGAGCCTGTCGATTTCTGTCTCTTCTGTCCTCAGGTGAGAGAGGTACCTGGGTTTCACTCTTTTAATTAGGTGCAGAGAAAAAAAATCTTTCAAGGCTTCAGCTGATTTTCACCCTGCCCTCCTAGAGGAGAGAATTTGACTTAAGTCAAGATGTTGTCTCTTGTCTGCCACCGGGGGACCGGGGACAAGGGAGGTTTGCTGGGTCCCTGCCATGCCCTGCAGCCCCCCAGGGCGGGGCACATGGGAACATGAGATTTTGCCATGTGAGTGCTTGGAAGGCAGGGCCTGTCCCTCCCACACCATTAGCAACATGCCAGGTGGCACTCAGAATGCATTTGGCGGCTGGCACGCTGAATCTTTCATAACCCACCTTGGTGTAGGGGAAGGGATTTAGCTGGTGAAGTGAAAAGTGGGGAAAACTGGCTTCCAAGGCAGAAACTAGGTCCCATAGGAAAGGAGCCTTTTCCTTAGGAGCGCTACGACCTTTCTATGTGGAGAACACCTAAAGGAGATAGTATAATGGGTTAGGGCTGCTCGTTCCCAGTGAAGACCAGGATTGCCATCCCACCCCTTCTGAGCTGTATGACTTTGACAAAGTTGTTTAATGTCTTCAAGCCTTAGTGAGGCTCCTAACCTGTGAAACACATTCATCCATTGATTCACTCTTTCAGCGCACAAATCTGCACGGAGCGCCAGTGATACATCAGGCACTGTAATAGGTGCTGCACTACCGTAGTGAACAAAACTGCCCAGATCCCTGTTGTCATGGAGCTTAATTTCTAGTGAAGGAGACCAGTAATAAAAAGTTGACAGATAGCCCTGGCTGGTGGCACAGTGGATAAGGCGCTGGCCTGTGGACTCAAAGGTCGTTGGTTCGATTCCCCAGTCAGGGCACATAACCAAATTGCAAACCAGGACTCCAGCCAGATCCATAGCTGGAGGCAGGTGACAGGCAACCATACACCGATGCTTCTCTCCCTTTCTTCCTCCCTCCCTGCCCTTCTTTCTGAAAGTAATACATAAAATCTTAAAAAAAAAAAAAAGTCGACATAAACAATTTGAGAGGGTGGAAAGTTCTACGAAGAAAATAAAGCAGGATGCAGGGAAAGAGAATGATGGGCAGGCACATGTGTGCTGGGGGCAACTTGGGAAGGGGAAAATATCAGAATCCGCCCCTTAAGAGCTGAGTGTTAAATCAGATAATGAAATGTAAAGGGCCTCACATTAGTAATAAGCAGTGAGCAGTCAATCAAGCTGCCTGTTTGTGTCTCGCTCTCTCCCAAAGTGTGGCTGCTTTTCCACCCCCACAACTGAGCCCCGGCTCCCTGCTGTGCTGGGAGTACAGAGGGGAACCAGACAGCCCCTGCCCTGAGGGGCTCACAGTCCGGGAAGAACGACACTACGGGTATGGGAGAAGGAAGAGGTGGCCCATTCACCTGCAGAGTCACAAAAGACAGCCATTCAATGTTGACAGATGGAGCGGTGTTTCCCAGGAAGACGATGGGGACAGAAGAAGGCCAGCCATGTGGAGGGAACAGCAGGACAAACTCCTGACGACGTGAAATGGCGTGGTATGTCCAGGGAGCTGTGAAAACTTCACAATGGCTGGAGATGGTGTGACAGGGTACCCTGACCAAAAATGTATCTCGTCACAGCTCCTAATGCTTATTCCCATAGGTCATACATGAAGTGTCTGCTGAGACGGGGGATGTGGATGGGAAAGAACAGATAAGAAGACCGCCAGGCTCCACATGGCATCGACCACACTGCCAGCACTCAGAACATGAATGAGGGGCTACGCTTTAAATATTCGGACACTCCCAAGGCAGCACAAGCAGATGTTTCAGGGAAAAAGGGGAACAAACACCAGTGGTAACGCAACATAAAGCCTGTGCAGGGGGCAGGCAGGCCTCAGCCTGCTCATATGGGATTATGTCATCAGCACGAGTCTGACACTCAGCCGGCAATAGCAACCCAGGTGCCGCCCTGTGATCCTGGTCGTCTGCGGTGAAGGGACAGTTGCTCTCAAGGGCTCCATCTTCGCCAAAGCCAGACTCGCTTGGCTAAGGGTCTAACGCCCAGGCGGGGACGGTGAGAGGGCTCTGACATGGGCAATGGAAAACTATGAGGCGGTTTCTTAGGCCTAGTTAATAGCCCAGCCATCTCTGCCAGCACATTTTCTCTGAAATGAGTGTAACTACAAAGTGGACATTTGTGTAAGGGAGCCATTCAGACAGGGGCCTGGTTCTCTGACTGTTTTATAACTCTGTCCTATCTCTGGCCTTGGAGTAAACCATCTTGTTATGAGTCTCCCTAGGAAACAAAGGAAAAGGTAAGAAAGCTCTCCCTACCCCTAACGTTCCAAAAGTCCAGATACAGCCTGCAGGTCCGAACTGTGGGGATCTGCTCCTGTTGGGAGGAAGACTGCTTGATGCCCACAGCCGGGGAGATGACCATCACATCCGTTTACATTCAGCCAGTTTCACCGGAGGCTCCAGGGGTGCCAGGTCAGTGCTGTCAGATGACAAGAAGGTGACCCAAAACATGCAGGAACATCAAACAGGAACCAAGCAAAGAGAAAAGAGGCACAGGATGCTACAGGTCTTATTCTTTGCATGTCATCGCCCAGTCTCAACCCCAGGGCTGCCCCAGGCGTAGGAAGAAGTAACAGCTGATCCAACATGGCTGCATGCACAAAGCAACTGCCTCTGTTACATTCAAAAGATCTCCCCACAAGCCATTAAGCCCAAAGACCTTATCAAAGGTGTTCCTTTAGTCTAATGCACTTCTCTGGCTGAGCTCCTAGGGTTAAAACTCAGTAGGTATTACATGGCAAGAGTGGCCTATAGGATCACCATAAACCATTTGAGTTTTGGGGTAAGCCAACTGTAATCTTAGAATCTGATGGGATGAGGTGGAAGATGAAGTTTTATTGGGGAAGGAAAAATGGTAGTCTTTAAAGAGTCAGGACTGAGATATAAATACAGGGCGCGGGAGGGAGCAGATAAACATTATTAAAGACATATTCTGCCTTCCTCCTAAAGCCACCTCTGCTATCACACTCAAATGACATAATCCTACCCCTACAGACCTGTTTCACCCATCTGCAGAAGAACCTGTTTATGGTTCAGTCTCAACATAAATCAGATGCCATAAGACTTATGATACCTGGGAAGCGGTTTTCCCACTGGCCCAGTCATAGGGCCCAGCAGAGCAGGCAATCCAAACACCACACAGGGCATCAGTGGAATGTCTGTCTCCTTTGCTGCTGCTGAAGGCCCGGTCGCCCTCTGGGGCTGCATGGTTGAGGGGCAGCTGTCAGCAATCCAGTGGGCTCCCTGCTGTCAGACTCTTACCCTGACTTTCGGATTGAGAGGGACAGGAAGAACACAGACAAACCAAGGCTTGAATCCCATCCTTCCACTTACTAAGTTCCCCAAGGGAAAACTCACTGCACTGGGGCCTCAGGTTCCTCATTTTATAAGTCAGAGTCCATGAGTCACAGGTTCTTTATGAAGGTGAAAGTATACGGCACATGGCGAATGCTCATTAAGTGATGGCTTTCCTCATAAAAAGGTGTAAGACAGAGCCTATATACACAAGACTTAAATCTATGTGTTGTTCTGTTCCTTTCTTCCTTCCTGGACTAGATGGTTTCTCAGGCTCTCACAATGAGTCATAATCAGAATTCAGGGTCACATAGAACAACAAATACATCGAATGGCTCTTCTACTCCAGCGTAAGAACGTAACAAAAAGTGTGCAGATCTCTTGCTTTCCTCACCCACTCACTACTTAAAACATTCCACTGCAGTCTTCACTCAGCCCAGCACGGAGAGGTAGGAGGGAGGGAATGACAACAGAATAAATATTTCAGTTCACCGCACTGGGGAAAAGATGAGAGATTCTTTTAGGGGTTGTTTTTGAGTTAAAACAAAACTAAACAAAACATTTGCTGCGAGACAAGAAAGCTACTTAAGGAAAGCCTAAGGAACTACTTGTTTCATGTTCAGCTAAAAAAAGAAAGCTCATTCCCTTCCCAAACTGCTTCTCCAGTCTCTCCTGAGTCTAATTTCTTTCCCCTTCGCTTTGTTGAGATAAAATTGACCCACAACATCATGAAAGTTTAAGGTGTACAGTGTAATGATTTGATACACGTATTATGAAACGTTTGCCACCATGAAGTTGCTTATGTCGCCGCTTTTACGGCCTGTGATGACCATTTGTTGCTGGCGTGATGGAGGTCGGAGTTCTGACAGTGCTCTGAGCCCTGGTGGGATGCAGGCTTCTGACCGCCGGACCCGATGCTCCTCCTGCCCACCCAAGAGGATGGGAAGACCAGGCTTTGGAAAGGGAGTTGGACGAACAGTGCAGCCCAGCAGCCAAGGCAGGAAATACTGGCCCATGTGAGATGCAGTATGATCTCCCACTTAGCTCTTGTTTTTCATTGGCCTGAATGGTCACAGCATGGCTGCAAAAGGCATCCTTACTAGGGGTCAAAACCGGACTCTCAAATGAGGCCCAGCCCGGGAATGTAAAAGTGGTCTGGAGGAGGAGACTAGAACGAGCCTCTGAATCTGACATCACTCCATACCAGAGGCTTTATTTTCCTCTCTTTCATTCTAGCTCCTCTGGTAAAGTACAGAAATGGCATTGAAATCCACAGATAATCCTTAAATCTCTGTGGCAGCTCCAGTTCTAAACTCCTCCTGGCATTTAAACTTCACAACTGGCAGTCGTAACAGCTGTTAACAAGTCATAACAAGGACCTTTCTTGCTCCAGCCTTGAATATCAATATCCTTTCTCTTTCGCTACCAAATCATAGCCAGCCTTCAAGGTGACAACTGCCATGAGGGCTGACTACTCGTCTTTCACCTCTGACACTCAGAGCCTGGGTCTTGGCCCTTGTAGGGCCAAGGGGGTGGTAGGGAAGTAGGACACTGAGGGCCGGGGAGGCCAGGCAAGAGCTAAAAGCAGCTTAACTAAGAGAATAGGAGTGAGCCAGTGCCGTGGAGGTGAGGCCAGAGTCAGGGCTTGAGGAGGTGCAGAATGGCAGCCTTGAGCAGAGAGCTATGTCCACAAATAGGATAACGGATCGTAGGGTGTGAACTTCAGAAGGTCCAGGAAGGCCGGGAAGCAGAGTGCCAGGCAGGCAGGATTGCAGAGTTCAGGAGCTGTGTCAACAGCGGGGGCACCGGAAGCCACGTTATGAAGTCCTGGCTATGTGGTTTGGGGCAAAGGCCCATAATGCCCAAGAGAGTCACATGAGATTGGGCAGGAGGCACTAATGTGAAATCCATTTCCCTGGCATTGATCATGTCGCCAAGGTGTCTCCTGTGGCTCTATTAACCTAGCGTGGTCCTTGGCTTTTCCTTCCTAGCCAGCCCGCTTGCTGCTGCTCCGGGGCATTTATTGGTGACTTGCCACTTACGATCCTGATGAGCAGCGGTGTGTCCAGGATTTGTGAAATAAAGGCGTCAGGGATTTGCATCTCCCTCCCCTCCCCCGTTGCTCACACCTCAATCCCCTTCCCCTGACAGTAACAGGTTAAAAACCACGGGAGAGGACATCTGGGCCCCCAGGTGCAGGCCATGCCATAATGGGCATCTGGCTCTCAGGGAGGCAGGACACCCCCAAGGGCGTTCCATTTCTCCTCCCAGTGATGGCAGAGGCGCTGCTGAAAGGCAGCTGCCCTGTTTATGATCGTTGTTTTTGCGTTGCTTTGCGTTTGGTTGGTGCTGCTTAAGAATGGTGGTGTTTCCCCACATCATAAGGCTCTACCCATTCCACTTCCAGACGCACAGGACAGAGGCGGCTGAAGGTGTGAAAGCAACCCTTGTGGCCACTCTTTCAGTTGCCCACCAGCTACTCAGGGACCCGTACCCATCACTGGGCTTTGCTGGGGCAGAGCCTGACCCCTCCCTCAGTGCTTGCTGCTTTCCCAGAGGTCAGCCTCAAGTAAGAAGCAGTGGTTACAAATTGAGTGCCAGGTGGGAACATCTTTCTGGTGTCAAGCAGCCATTAAAAGCACTTAAGAAAATCACAAATGGGAGGTGAGAGAATACTTTGGGGAGAGCTGTACACAGAGAGGGAGGCCAGGAGAGAAGGCATTAGCCCACCTCCTATCTTGAGGGGAAAAACAGGTCATCAAAAGCAAAGTGGATTCTGAAGAATGGACCTGCCTGGGGAAACGGCACAAAACTTGTATCTTCCAGCCGCTCTCCTGCTGGGGCAAAAACATTTCCGAGTGCCTGGGAAGACTTCAGCTAAAGCACACAGAGTAAAATGACATTGTAAGCAATTATGTGTTTCCTTATTTTTAAACTTTTTAATTGGATGTATTGGGGTGACATTGGTTAATAAAATTATATACGTTTCAGGGGTACAATTCTATAAGTCATCGGTTAGTTTATTTTGTTCATTAGATTCCACATAAAAATGAAATTACATGGTACTTGTCTTTCTCTGACTGGCTTATTTCACTTAACATAATACTCTCTAGGTCCATCCATTTTGTCACAAAAGGTAGGATTTCCTTTTTTTGTAACTGCCTGATAGTATTCCATTGCATAAATGTACCGCAGCTTTTTTATTCACTCATCTATGCATGGCCACTTGGGCTGCTTCCAACTCTTGGCTATTGTGGATAATGCTGCAGTGAACACAGGGGTGCACATATTCTTTCAAATTAGTGTTTTGGGTTTCTTTGGTTGTATTCTCAGAAGTGAAATTGCTGGGTTGTACAGCAGTTCCATTTTTAATTTTTCAAGGTAACTCCATTCTGCTTTCCACAGTGGCTAAACCAATCTGCGTTCCTTCCACGGAATTACTTCTTTACAAAACTAGTCAATGAGCATGTATTATAATAGTACTTATATATTATCTCTCATCCATTTTGCATAGTACGATTCCTCCTTTAGATGTGGAAACTAAGGTCCAGTGAGGTGAGCCGCTTGCCCACATTTGGAGGCCAGACTTGTCCAGTTGCAAAGCCAATATTCTTTCTAGCAAAGGGAATGCTGAGTGGGCTGTGAATCTTTGCCAAGTCTGCATCCTTCTGACCTTCCTCTAGGTGGCTTTTTCTCATGGGTTAAGTAGGTACAAGTGTGAGTGGTCAGTGGGGCACAGTGGCCTTCCCCTGCCCTCCTGATTAAAGGGGGAGTGAGCCTATCTATCTTAAGTGGGCTGCTGGAGCCTCTCCGATGGAATCTTGCTTCAGTCTTACAGCTGTCAACAACCACGCAGAGGGAAGGACTGGAAACCGAGGGAAGTAGACAATGCAACCTTGGGAAAGTCACTTGCTCTCTGAGTTTCAGGAACTTCACAGGCCCAGTAAAATCTTTGTAATAGAGTAATTGTGACACTAGAGAAGGTATCTTATGAATGTCCTTAATATTGGATCTGGTACAACATAGAAGAAATACTTTATAAATGATAACTATCATTGTCATTTCTATTTTATCTCACAAAAACAGTTATGGGAAATATGTACATTTAGCATCCACTTGTTCTCATTCAGTAGATGTTACCTATTGTTGAAAATAATTTTTAAGTCTTGAGTTTGTTGTATGGCTACGAACAACCACAACCAAAGAATGGCAGCAGCAGCACAGATGAGTTGAGGAAAGAGAAACCCAAATTCTCTCAGCTGGTCCCTTCCCTTGCTGCTCAATCATCTTGGACTATAAGAACAACCATTTAGAGACTAGAAACTTATACTGTATATATGTATGTCAGGAACCTAGAGCATTTTAAAAGTCGAAAGACAAGTGCAGGATGAATTAGTGCAAATGGCTTTGCTTCTTGTATCATCCCCAGAAGACACATTTGTTGGAGGAACTCTCTGACAGTGGGCAGCTCCTCGGGAGGGCAGTTTAGGTTGGTTCCCAGGCTTGCAGGCAGCTTAATTGAGTATACAGGGCAAACAGGACACTCAGGCTGGTACTGGGTTTCTCATTCAGACCCCAACAGGGGTGCAGAGACCAGGAGGTTCTTCTCAGGTTTCAGTCTCCTGCACTTCTGACACAAAACTGCTTTACTGGTAACCGCATCCCCTGCCCTCTGTCCACAGAAACCCTCAGCCAATGCTGCAAAAGACAGCTTCCACCTCCATCCTCATTTCTGCATCCTTTTCCAAAAGGTTTTCCTGTTGAAGCAAGACTCACCCTGCCCCAGGGAGAAAGAAAATGTGCCTCCAGTCCCTGGCCCTGGGAAAGGGGTGGGCAGCAGGGCAGATTGCCCAGGCATGCAGAGGGCTCAACGTGCTTGCCTCTCGCTGTTTTCTTTTAGAGAATACAGTGAGCAAGCATTACAGCTGTTTGCATTTGCAGTGACAGAATATGGGACTTAAGAGATTCAACCCAGAGCCAGGTTCATTTGTGTTTTAACTAATCCCCTGAACAGTGCACTTGGTTTGACATAATTTCCCATAAAATAATACACTTTTCAGTAGAGGTCAAGTGTGAGTAGCTTTTTGGCAGGAAGGAGGCAAAGAACAAGAACTTCTTTAAGATGATTGCACTGGTCTTTCCAGGTAGACTTGGAAAACGAGTTCTTTCAAGTCTGTTTTTCAGAATTGACACAAGTCAGGCGATGATGCATTGTGTAAAAATTAAGGCTCTCGAGGCTCAGAGGGGAAAACACTCCCTATGAAACAAGAGGTCAGATACTGAAATTCCACCAACTGTAGAATTGTAGGATTTTTTAGCAATAAAGAGCCGTTGCAATTTAAGATCACTTAGGAGTTATACAGAGAAATTTTGCGCTCTCTCAAGCCAAATGTTAGAAGGGGTCATGCCCTTCTTTTGTCAAACAACCAAAACATTTCCAGACTCACTGATTTGTGTGCACATTGCATATATGTGTGCACACACATTCATGTACACATTCACACAGACATTCCCACTCTAAGTTCAGTTTGCAACCTCTACTTCTTTAATTTGCCTTGTAGTTACCTAGTTACCGAGTCAGTAATCCTAAACCATGTAACCAACTTTTATTAAGGGGTAACTCCTACATATTTAAAAGATTTAGCTGAAATAGACGTAGCATCAAAATGTAGGATTTTACAGAAATTTAGTAGGATACTTCTATATTCCATAAACCACCCCATCGCTTCCTTTTTAATTTCCAGAACCCTTGAATGAGGATTCATAATATTGAGTCTTACAGGTGATTTTCCAGGTACCCTTTGACTGCAGAGATTCCCAGCCTTGAAAAGGATATGTTTGGGATGGATATATCTCAAAAGGTTTCACCCTAAGAATCCCCTATACACATACAGGAGGAATGTCTACAGTATTATGGCCCACATACTGTTTCAAACATGGGAGAGACCATTTCTTGGGTAGCTGAGAACCTCAACCCCTCTACAAAGGATCCACATTCTCCCACAGTCCGGCATTTCAGAATCTTGATCATCTATCTACTTTACAGACAGACTCTTGCCATAAATATCAGTTCACATCCTTAATCCCAAACAGGGCACATTCTACTCCCCAGTGGGCCTCTAACCAACTATTCACTCTCCACCTCAAAAAGGCTACACCAGTGCATGGCTGATGGATAGGGGGAGGATGGCACACAGCAACTTTGCTGGCTATGCACGTGAAGGCAAGATCATGTTGGGGTACCCTGAAAGCCGAACTCCCTCAACCAAGGCTTTCTCTCTTTCTGATGAAATCTGACTATAATTTGTGCCCATTAACTCATCCTTAACACCCATTCACAAAGAACCTGCTTGCAAAAGTTTGCCAATGTGCACAGCAAATTACCTCCAATGTGCCCTTCTAGGAAGGGGCCAGAATCTCACTTCAGACACACAATTCATTCCGACCAAAACATTTCTTTTACTGCATAAATGCAAAAACATATGCACATGCACAGGGTGTCCCTCATTTCCTCTGGAGTAATGGGAGCCTGGGCAATACTTTAAGTGTTCATTTTCCAACATAAATCAGAATGGAGCATCGCAAATACCAGTGACATCTGCATGGATACAAAATGTATTCATTATGAACAGTGCTATTACAATGAAAGGAAGTGCCTTCATAATGGCAGGACATCTGACATAATGTGTTGCTGGATTTTGTGTCCGTAAAAGCAGTAACAAAGAAACGGGGGAGTGTGACATAAATTAAAGGGAGTAACAGGGGCATGGGGTAGTTTCAAGGGCTCCAGGCAGTGTCAGTGGAAAGGCACAGTCACTGAATGGAGCCCCAGGGAGACAGTTGCACCAGGCTAAGGGAGAAGAGGAGACAGGAGCACTAGGCCGGCATTCTGGAGAACTGAGGTTTGAGTCCTGGCTCTGCTACGTGCTACCTTGGCGATTCGGGCCAAGTTCTGTCCGTATCTCTTTACACCTCACATTGCTCATCTGTAGCATCAGGACAGCCTTCCTCACAGGACAGTACGAGGAGGAAATGCAAGCACATATGCAAAGTGTTTGGCAGAGAGTCTGGTATATAATAAGCATACAATAAACATAAGCTTTTATTTTTATTTTCACTTTCTTTCTGTCCAGCCATTTCATATAGCAGGACACAAATAAATCCTCCTTTTAAGATCATGGCAAACTTAATCTATCCCATACGCATTGCCACTAAAATCTATTATTAGTAGAAATGAGGTAGTCGAATGGGAAATTGAACATTAGCTTTGGTTTTTCTCTTCTAAATAAAGCGTTATGACTTTGGGTATCACCCAGCTCCACAAATCTCAGTTTCTTCTTTTATAAAGTATAGGTAATAATACTTGCTCTTCATACTTCAGGAGCTTCTTATGAGGGCCAAGTGAAATAAAGTGGGTTTGGCAGATATTAATAGTTTGTTGACTTAGCCATTTCCAGCTCATTCTCCTTGTTCTACTCTGGAGCCGGGAAGAGTTAATATTTGCATACAAAGCCTGTGCTGCAGTTGGAGGCGCAGGTAGCCCAGTTCAAGCCGGTGTCAAAGAAGGATAAGCCTTCTGGTCTTGGGGTGGGGGTGGGGTTGTTCATGAGCAAAGTGCTTACTTTTCTGATTAATAGAGATGTGCCCCTTTTTCTGCCCTCTTCTTCAGCCCTGAAAATGTATATGATATCCAAGGCTGCAGCCCATTTTTAATCGTAAGGCAACGAGAATGAAGGAAAAGGCCAAGGAGTCTGGGAGACACAAGGCAGTGCTGACATTAGCCACTGACCCAAAGACAGCAGTCCGTCACCTTCCTTCAAACTTACTGTGAGAAACAAATAAACCTTTGTTTGTGATGGTGCTAAATGAAGTTATTCCCAGGATGTCTTTGGTTATGACAAGGGATAAATTCTAAAACAACAAAAAAGAAAATAACTTTTCTATGGGAAAGTATGGGCTAAATACACAGCATGAAATAATTTAGGGAGTGAAGGAATGTCATGAACTCCAACAAGGATCAAGTGGAATAACTTTAAAACAGTAGGAGCATCATTGCCTAGACCTATGCTTCCCAACCAGAGTTCCCGAAAGCAGTAACGGAAATTAGAAAGCTAATAAACCTGTTTGTTTATGCTACTGATATCAGTTTCCTCTTACTCAAAGCAAACACAATTCTGATACAATGCCTAAGTACTCTGGAGAATTAAAAGCCCTATGTATAAGTGTATGATCTTTTCTCTGCCAAGATGATCGTTCCCTTGGACCCATCTGGCTAATTTATACGTGCCCTGTAAACTTAGGTTTAGTAATATCTCCTCCAGGCAGCTTTCCAAGACCCTATCCCCAAGTGGATGAGCATTTCCCCCACCTTCTGGATGTTTCCAAGTCCTCCGTAAGCCTCTCTATTAGTTACATGTTCACTGTTTTGTAATTACTCATTTACTTGCCCCACCAGGTGGTTAAAATGGCTCAACAAGGATCCCTATTTTAGCCATTTAAGAAATTTCTAGCACTTGGCATATACCTGGCAAACTCTAAGTATTGGCTGAAATACTCAATAAACCAACAGAAGGATGATCTGAAGGGACACAAAGTAAATGATAGAAAGCCATGTACCCTTATTATCCATCCATATTTTTGAAACACTGCAATTAGCTAATTTCTGTGACTACCTTTAGGAACTCTGGTTGGGAAGCGTAGGTCTAGGCAATGATTCTTTTATTGTTTTAAAAGTTATTCCCTTGATCCTTGTTGGAGTTCATGACAGTCCTCCACTCCCTAAATTATTTCATGCTGTGTATTTAGCCCATACTTTCCCATAGAAAAGTTATTTTCTTTTTTGTTGTTTTAGAATTTATCCCTTGTCATAACCAAAGGCATCCTGGGAATAATTCCATTTGGCACCATCACAAATGTTCCATCATCCAGTGGCCCCCTTCCTAGGTGTCTGAGCAATTGTCTGTGTGACTAAGGCTTCCAGGAAAACTCCCTGTTTTCACACTTCCATTCCTGGGTCCTTACTGCCCCTAAAAGCAGCGTGGAGCTAAGGCTGGGCCTATCATATGTGGTTCTCTGCCAGGAAACAGACGTGCTGTCTTTCTAAAGCCAGCTCATCTCCATGACCTGTACAGATCACAGCCTTCTTGAGGATTACTGGCCCCACTGCCAATATACACCCCCAAAATAATGTCCAATAATGTAGTGTTGGTATTATTATTCGGATTATAAATCAGAAACATGTTCTACTGTTATGAGCATTACATACCCACCCCCCCAAAGAAAAAAGTAACAAAAAAAAAGAAATCATTTTCTTTGACAGTCACCAGTGTCACGCCTCAAGGCTGTTTTCTGTTCCTTTTGCCTGTAATACTCCCCGTGGCCACTTCTGCTTGGCTGGCTCCTTTGTGCAGCAAATTTCAGCTCAAAGTGACCTCCATAACCCTTCTTTGAACACCTATCTATATCCATGGTACTGTCTTCTCCCCAGTCCCTTCCTGTCAAATCACCCTGTTTTGTTTCCTTTCTAAAACTGCTGTCTGAAATTATTTTGTTCCTTTAGTGGTTACTGGCTTTCCCCCCCTCAGTCTCTTCCCACTAGAATTCAATTCCACCATAGATAGGATCTCATCTCTCTTGTTTATCCTGTATCCTCAGCAACAAGAGCTGTGCCTAATGTAGGTGGTTAATAAACATTTGTTGAAAAGGAACAAGAAGAAAGCAGGCAGTGTGTATTCACTTGGCATTTTGCTGGCTTCTGCTTGAGTTTCCTTTTGGGAGTGAGAACAAGAATGGGGCTGATGGCCACCATGGAAACCTAGAGGTGGTGAGGCTGGTTTGGGAGGGTTACGTGGGTTATGAAAGAGCTTGAGTCCTGCGCTTGTCATTTACAAGATGTTCAAGAACTGGCACATATCCCTTCATCTCTCAGAGCTTCAGTTTTGTCGTGTGTTCAGGAAATTGTTTCAGAGGATCAGTGTAACAATTAAATGAGACAGTGATGGCAGAAAGTAAATAAATTAGTTCCCCTCTGACTGTCCCTTAAGGCTGTAAGAAGAGGAGGCAGTCCAGAAGAAGCCCTGGGAAAATGGTCCAAAGCTTTTTCCCATTCTAGCAGTCACCTTAGCAACTGGAATGATTCTTCACAGAGAAATCTTAACATGCTGTAACGGGGAGTCTAGCCCACAGGCCAATTCTTAAGTCCTGAGTACAGTCTCAAGACTCAAGAGCATGACTCTACCTTGTAAGGCTACTGGGGTTTATCCCTCGCTTCCCAGTCTCATATTAACTCACTCTTATGTCACCCTTGGGCTGATGTTTTTCCACAGAAGTGAACTTGTACACCCACTTTAAAGCATTTTGGGTGCTATTTCTGCCACATCATGTGCTTCTTCTAGTCTCATCAAAACTAGAACATTCAAAGCCATCTAAAATCCATGCTCTCCAGGCTGCTGGAGACCCTACTGGCGCCATCATCCTTGACAGCTATTTGCCTGTCTGAACACAGTCTTTATACTTAGCTCATTCTACCTTTTAGTTTTCTCATTCAACAAGCATCAACTGAGTGCCAACTGCATGCATGTCTAGTCCTGGTAATAAGAGTCACCACATGCTAGCAGTTATTAGATATTAAACACTGGCCCTTACCCCTTATGAGCCTCAGGTCATCCCTACTCTACCCCACAGGCACTACGATTACCCCATTTTACAGACAAGAAAATTAAAGTTGAAGAGTTTACACCATTGCCTAAGTTGTCAATAAATGGTGGGCCAGTAAGCGAACCTAGGGTTTCTGCAACACCAAACCCTATTCTGTTAATCACTGTACTCTAGCAAGTAGGTCCCGAACATGAACTTAGTATTTATCAGGGTGCTAGAATGAAAAAGGAATAAGCCTAGACTATGACCTTCCTAAGGGCAGGAGCTCCATCTGGTTCCATTTTGCATTCCCAGTCCCCCAAACAGATGAGCTTGCATGAATGGCCTTGAAATAACAACATAAGACGACCAACAAAACCACACAAGGACGAAAGGTGCGAGTGATTACAGCCAGCGAATGGGTTTAACTCTATAACCAAACATAATGAGGAGTCTGAACTAGCCTAGGTCTCAAGACTCAAATGTTTGCAAGTGCGTGGTAGGAAATATGAAAGAGTGAAATAAATGAATTGGGCCAGGTGGAAACTGGTAAAATGAAAGTGCCTGCTTTTTGATGTGAAATCTAATTTTTAAAGGCTAGGTACTAATTCACAAATTGAAGAAATACGTTATGAGCCAAACAAAACACAATCTTAGGTCAGATTCAGCTTATGACCTATCAGTTTGTTGTTTTAGGATTAGACTATAGTTTATAATCTTTCTATCACTAGGGACACCCATATACTATCCATGGACTTCAGAATTTGAAACTCTTTGTCTAACAAGTAGCATTTTTGAATATTTAATTAGTTTTCTTGTATGAATTAAATAATTAATAACTGACAAATTAGATCCCTGGAGGGGGAGGGACAGTTAACATAACTCTGCACATATTGAAGCTAAAATGGAACAAAATTTTCCATTGCAATTCTCCATTTAGTATTTTTTTTTTTAAAGATTTTATTTCATTATTTTTTAGAAAGAAGGGAAGGGAGAGAGGCAGAGAGAGAGAGAGACATCAGTATATGGTTGTATTTCACCTGCCTCCAGCCACAGACCTGACTGTGAGATATGGTTTGCAACCTGGTTATGTTGCCCTGGCTGGGGAATGGAACCTGCGACCTTTGGGTTCGCAGGCCGGCGCCTTATCCACTGTGCTACCAGCCAGGGCTCCATTTAGTATTTTTAAAATACTAAAAATAGCTTATAGACTTTTTTCTATCTTCATAGATCCCCAGATAGACATTATCAGACAAAACAAGTGCTCTCTGACCTGGCAGCACTGAGGCACAGTGGGAAAATGTAGGATTTGGAGTCAGACAGAACTGGGTTGAATCCTAGCTCTTCAACCTACTGAGTGACCTTCTACAAATTATTTAGCTTCTACTCAGTTGCAAAATGGGAATAACTTGTGATCCATGCTTTTCTCTCAGTATCACCATCTAATGAAAAGCAACACCCTAGATTAAACGATACTATTTAATAATATTATAATGATTACAGTAGTTCCCGTCCAAAAGTGAATAAAACAAAAGGTCGTCTTTCATGCAGAGGAGCCACGATGACATGCACAGGGATGGGGAACACGGCCGCATTACTTCTGTTACACCTTTTATTCAACAACTTCTAGTGCTTGATGATTGTATGGGATTTGAGTTGAAGAACAAGAAAGTTAGTATATTTATGAGTCTTGCCTAAAGCCACGGCCTGCTTTAGGTGAGCGGATGCCGGAGGGTCTATTTTTCCGTACCTTGTGCTAAATGTCAAATAAAAAACTGAATCTCTGTACTCACCTCTACATAATTGCCAATAAGGGAACTTATCTGTGTAGTGCTTTATTATTCACAGAATCTCAAATATACACTTATCTCGTGTTCCTCACAAATACTCAGTGGGGCTGGTGAGGGACTAGCCAACCTCATTTTGTGAATCCACAAACAGGCTGTAAAAAGTTGGAACTAGTTCACAGCCACCAAATTAGCAAGAGAAGGAACTAATTCCAGTGACTCCAAGTTCATGGTTTTCCATATACCCTGGCCTGTAAGAGGCCACATACAGCAAATGAGAATCAGGGGTGCTGTTAGGGGCCACAGGCTGATTGAACGATCACAATTCTCTTTATCTGTGAAATGCTGGGTATGTAAACAGTGGAACTTGTTCTGGGTGAACACTAGATGTGGATATTTTGGGGAGCTCTGTTGTCTAAGTATTAAAACCATGTTAAGAAAAACTAAATTATCAGCTTAGATTATACACCAGAGTTTGCCTTTCTAGGATAGCATTATGGAACACATAATTTTGCCTATCTTTCCTAATTTACCCTTCTGTTCTGCCCTCACCATGGGGAGAAGAAGCCCTATAAGAAGGCTGCTCTGGCCTACACACCCTAAATCAAGGACAGCTAATTAACAGACATGAAATTAGCTGGGTTTTCTCTTGAGGCTGTGATGAGGTAGTACTGAATCCTGCATCAGAAAACTGCTATAGAGCCTGGGTCAGAGAGGTGCCAGAGAAAGCTGAAATTACAAAAGATGAGTGACAGAAGTAAACCGAGGGGTGGAGTGACGCAGGGAGAGAGAAGCAAAGAACAGAACAGAGACTGACACAGCAATCTCTGACCCTAACCAATTTCCACTCCTATTTCTGTCAGGCACAGAAATGCTTCCTTTGTGTCCTGTAAATGTACCATATCTTTTCCATCTTAACCCCTTGTGTTATCTGAACTAGTTTGGGTGGGTTTCTGTTCTTTACAATCAATTTTTGACTAATACAATACGACATAGGAGACATAGTTACAACAGAAAACAACTGAGAGTTTTAAAAAGTACTAAATCTGTGTTTTAGATTGCACAGAAAGAGAGGGAAAGAAAAAGAATGAATGAATGAATGAATGAAACATCAAAGTCGAAAAAGCCCTAGATTATAGCAGCCTCAAAATATGCCTAGTTTATTTGCATTATGTCTAGGCTCTTCTGAGAACAAGAAGGATAAATGTTGACAAAGCTCTCTTCATACAAAATACAGCAAGATGCTGAAAAAAGGACTTGAATAGTAAGAGTACATCTTTCTCTTTGTGAACCATGGTTCAAAATCTCCTTGTAATTAACAGGTGTTACTTTTATGAGGTCCATTCTCCACCCTCCACCCTCCACCAAGCAACTTACTGCTGCATAGCTGCTCAGGTCACTGGTTTGAATGTGAAACTCCCTTGCTTTCCTAAGAAGAATTAGTCGCTTTTTATTCTGCCTCCCACAGCAATTAACACATTTCCCTATGTGGGTTCTCATATATTATAATACTTCTTCATGAGTTTCATTTCTCAACTAGACTACAAGTGCCTTGGGAGCAAGGCCCATGGCTCACTCTATCTCTGTGGTACGTTGCACAGTCTCTGGCCCACATGCTGGTAGAATAAATCAATGCCCATTGGCTTTGACTCATGGCAGAGGTCCTGGAAACAGTAAAAATTTAAAATTTGTTCTGTAACGAATCAACAGGGGTTATAACTGTGTACATTAATTGATTTAACCATTTCAACTGAGCCTGTACCGTTAGTTAAAAAGGAAGGTACCAATGCCAAGTTAAAATTGACATATCTCAGTTAAAAAGTTTTATTTCAAATCACTGCATGGGATATGGGAAGGAGGTAGGGGTAGGAAGATTAAAAACCGTCAAACTATTAAGCATAAATCTCATCTTTGTTGAGCTCATTATTACACAATAAATTTAACACTGAAAAGTCAAAGTAACCATTTAACTGAAATGGTCATTTCAGTTCAAAAAAAAGTACAAACCCAGCATTTTACCTGAAATGGTTGAGAGTTCCAGGATATGGAGCTGTACTGAGTTTCCTGGAAACAGAGTTTATGGGTCAAGTAGACACTGGTTGATGGCAACTCAGCTTTGAAGCCCACTTTGTATGATGTGTGGCAAAGAAAATAGTCTCATCTTTAACAGTAACTGCACTTTCCCACTGGCAAAGCTGAGGAAGGGGGAAAGAAAGCCATTAACCATTGTTACATGATGTTGAAAGGGCTCTGCTGAAGGTCATGGTGTCACTTATTCACTGTACTCTATTCCAAACCAGGGGCACAGTGACTCAAGGAGGTAAACATCCATCAAGGGACCACATTTGTTAATGGAGACCCAATTAATAAAGTGCAGCGCTGACTGAGACAGACTGGTGTTTGAGGCTACGCAGTAGGTGCCTCCTGCCACCTCTCCTACTGAATTGAAGTTATATGAATCCCAAGAAATAAGCTGATTTCATTTATTCTCTCAATCACAGACAGGGAAGTTGAAACAAAGACTTACCTGGGTCCATCAGAAGCAATTCCTTCCTAATCTGTTTATTGCATTGGAGAGCAGAAGGGCTAGGATGGCCCACCCTGACTAAACCAGGTGTTTCAAGACTCTGAAAGAGAAGAAAGATGTGGCCGTGCAGCTTTTTCAGTGCAGTGATTATCAACACATCAACTCTGCACAATGAAGATAGGTCAAATGATGGCCAGACTCACACGAATCAGACAAGTTACTCTTCTTCCCAAGGGAAGGGATGAGTAAAGGATAAAAGGGAGACAGAGCATACCCTTGAGAAGGAGGAAGAGTTAGCAGGAGGTTCTAACTCTATGAATATGTGAGGGTGGGGGAAAATAAGGTTTCTCCCCAAATGGAGTCCCAGGCTGACATTGTGATGCTGTCATACTGGAGAGTATGCTGGAAGACAGTATAAAAAGGTGCCAGGATATCAAAAGATGCTGGGGGAACACTGAACACAAGCTACATTAGCCCAGTGTGTTCCCTAAGATCTGACTTTGGAGCTGAAAAATAAATTCTGTCTCCTTTTTGGATTCACAATGAAGCCAAGGAGAAAGTAGGCTTATGAACAAAGGCAAAAAGGAGAGACACATAACCCAGTGGCTGAGATAAATGCAAGCCAGTGTCATTGTAACTTAACATCTTTCTTGCCCTTCCAGGAGCACCAATGCCAGTAGTCTGTGGTCTCCTAAGACAAAGACCTTGGAGTCTCAGAACCATAGAGGGACAAAGCTGACAGGACTCCTGGGGCCACATCAAAGTCAGGCCTCTTCTGCATAAATGTTCAAACTTGAGCCCAGAGGGCGCCACGGCTTGTCCGAGTTTATATAACCCAGCGGTGCTGCAGCCAGGCTGCCAAGCCAGTGCTCTTGATTTAGCTCGTCTTCCCTCCTTTGTTCCTCAAGTGCAGCACTCACCAAGTCCCCTCCACTTCCCTTCCCCACGCTTCCCCCGCCTCTTCTTTTCTGCCCATTGCTGCTGCCCTTATCCAAGTCTGGAACTGAAGGCTTTTCAGCTGAATCACTGCCACGAAGTTCCAAGCCCGTGGGCCTTCAGGACACTTCTCCACCTGAAAGGGCCTCTCGCCCTGCCTCGGCTGAGATCCGCGATGCGGGGCGGGGCTGCATCCTTTCACCACTGCTCTTTTCCCTTTCCCCGCTTGCCCCACGCAGGAGCTGCTTGTTAGCCTTGGTCTTAGAATGAAGGCAAAGGGAGCAGACCACAGTGGACGTACAGTATGTGAGAGAAATAAATGTTTGCCCTTGCGGGTTGCCACTGAGATTTTGGGAACATCTGCATATCCCGTGTACTTAGGTGTCTCGCACAAAGACGGCACGAAATAGTGTTTTACTTTTTACTGAATGAATATGCTGATCTCATGAATCCTCACAGGAACCTCATTTCAGACACTATAATCATCTCCATTTTGCCAACGAGAACAGCAAGGCCTAGGGACTGCAAACAGCAGGGCGAGGGCTGTGCCGCTGGTAGGTGATGAGGCTGGAATTGAGACCCAGAGCCTCTGACCCCAAAGCCCGTGTTCTTTAACCAGTGCTTCACGGGGATTCAGAGAACTCTGAAAACGGCTGGAGTTTGAAATGCACATGTGGGTTTTAATGATGTATTATTTTATTGTCCGATTACTTCACATATTCTAATCTTGACGAGCCTCCGCTATTTGCTGTTGGTTGTCAGCAACCGCCAGGACGGACAGAGATAATAACCTTTGAAGAAAGAGATCCCGTCTTCCTTTCCAGATGTTAGCCCTCTCAGTCAACAAGCAGGGAAGGAGAACGACCCTTTCTAGACAGATTGTTTTAAAAGAAGAAAGACGGGCCAGTCAGCCCACAGTTGGAAAAGTAGGAGTCAGCGCAAAAAGCCTGTCTGCTTGGCTACATATCTCGGAATGATAAGCTGCAGCTCACAGTTCACACCGCGCTTTCCCGGGCAGCCGCCTGCACCGCCTCCCCCGGGGTGACCTGGCTCCTTTCAAAGGCCCATCGCGCACAAGGCACCCAAGCCTGACGCTGGAAGGACAGCCACTGTCATGAAGGCCCCTCTGCGGCCCACACTTGCCAAGCACAGGGAAAGAAAGGGCCCAGCCCAGCCTCTCCTGGGGCTCTTCAGCCACAGCCCTCAGCACCGGTGCCACCTCCCAAAGCTCTCCCTGATGCGTGCCTGCCCTCTGCAAAGGCCCAAACACAGTGCACAGGGCACGGGGGCGACTCTAAATGAAAACAGCAAGGAAACTGGCTCTCGCTGCTTAGCTTGAATGGTAGGAGTTCCTCTATGGAGCAGGTATGCATGGGAAAACTTCATTTTTCTCCGCTAAATATTTCAATTTTTACCTATTTACCTAATTACTTGTATTTCAGTTGGAGCCTACAATGGTGATTTGAAGAAGGCAGGGGAGAGAGTTGGCTAAGAACATAGCCAGATGGTTTTGGGTCAAACCCTGGCTCTTTATCATATACTGGCTGTGTGACCTTGGGCCAATTGTTGCATCTCTCCAGTTTTTAATTTTCCTCCTTTGGAAAATGGGTGAACAGCCTCTACCCCTATGAGTGAATTATAAGGATTAAATGATATCATGCCACAAACCACTCTTAGAACAGTGCCTGGCACACAGTTAGCTCTCAGTCAGTGTTAGCTTATTATGGCCATGATCATTATTATATAAGGAATGGCCAAGGGATGATGTGTCCCAGTCTGTCATTTTCCAAGTTTAGAACATGGAAAAGTATTGCTTAGTGTAACAGACCTACTGCGGATTACTGAGATAAAGAAAAATCAATTACAGATAGTGCCATTGGGAACTTCATAGGCTGTTGGTGTGATAATATGTCCACAATTATAAAATAGAGAAGAAAGTGGTAAGTCCAAAGCTGAACTGTAAAAACTAGAGGATCAAAGAAGGAATGGTAGAAGAAGAGGGAACCAAGCCGGACCCTGAAGGAACAGTGGGAATTGCGCAGATGACAAGGCAGGTGGACAGCGGAGTCTCCACGCAGCAGGGCACTAGAGCAACAGTGACGGGAGCTGCTATGGAAGTGGCAGCATGGACACTGGCCATCAGCATGGCATGGGATCTGGGATGATGTTTCCACAAGGTCTGTAAGGGGGCTGAGATGGCTCCCTGAGTATTTTTACAATAACATCTCCTTAACCAAGGCAGTGTTAGCATGTCTCTTTTACGCAACTGAAAAGATTGCCACTAACACAAACCCTCAAGGCCCAGGCCAATATTCACCGGTAAAGTGAAAGTGTTTAGCACTTACACGAGGCACTCACTTAGTTTATTATTCAGTGGGTAGATTCTATTATAATTTTACTAATTGCTATCACAGGAAATCCGTTCTCCCCACACCCCCCACATTCATTGTTATCATGTAAAAACAACATTTGTAATTTGACTCAGTTCCGAAAGGCTAGAAGGACCTAAAGCGGAGGCAGGGCAGCTCAGTTCTCTCAAACCCACACTTCATTGCTGCAGTTTCCTCCACTGAAAGTCTTCTTGGTGCTGCAGCCTGTCTCCGCCACCAGGTTGTCCCTAGCAGCAGGGAATAGTCCCTCCCCACCCCTCCCCTCAGCCTGGAGGAAAGAGGGCAGCAGGTTAGGCTCTTCGAACAGTCCAGTGCTCCTCTTCACCAAGAAACCATTTCCCCCAGACCAACTGACCTACCGTGTTTTGTGCGAACAATAAGGTTTTACTTGTTTGGCAAGGAATTTCATTGCTGTAGGATCCATGCTACAAGTGACCACACACCTTGAAGCAAGAACTTTCACTGACTGCTTTACCCATCAGTTTCTTTCGAGAAAGAAACATTTTAGAGTGACAGAAGCCTACAGTGGCCAGAGGGTAATAAAGATGGACCCTTAGATAAAGTTTGGGGAGAGGGGTTTGAAACTACTAAGAGGCTGAGTGGCCAGGGGCAGAAGATAGCAAAGACTAGGAATCTCTGAAAGGAGTCAGCTCACCTGGGGGCACCTAGCATTTATGACAGAGGGCCAGCCAGTTCCTTCCAATCAATGAGGCAACTGCATAAGATAAGGCTTCCTTATTAAACAGCATTAAAGTTAGATCTGGTTTTTGTAATGACAGTGTTACTCATTGATTTAAACACAATTTGGCATGTTCTGAGAAACAAGACTGAGACTAATCAAGAAAAGACCTTCCTGTCATTAAGGGAGCCCTGCCTAAGTGAACTGCCCCTGGACACTTGACTCTTAGTTGCTTCTTAGCAGAAATAATGAGCATAAGCATTACTTCACACACTCATTTGGGAATCATATGGCTTGGGCAAGCTGTTCTGCAGGCCAGATTTTGAGGTTGAATCAAAGAGCCTGGGCTTACGATTCTAACATTGCTAGAACAGAGTCTCTACCAAGCTTTAAGGTACGGAGATGCAGAGAATCACTGAAGAAATGAATTTGTGTCAATTTCTCACTAATGTCACCCCTGAGGGGCTCAGGCTCTTGAAATACAGACAGGCTTTCTTCTCCATGTCTGAAACACCTTACTATTTTCAGAAACCTCATAAACATTGGCTTATTTAATCCCCACCTAAATCTCCAAATTCTATCACCTTGTTACTTACATTTTGAAGAATTTTGTGGATAACAAAAGCCAACTGCCAAATAATGGCTGAAGGTAAATGAACTCTATAAGCTGACAGATGGAAAATGTGATCAAGTAAATCTAAGGTTTTCCTATTCCAAGCCAGGATTCTCTTCACAACTTAGAAAATCAAGCTTGCATAGCTATTTATTTGTTAAAAAATGGTTGCCTATCATGTTCCAGGCATTAAAAGCACAGTGTATAAAAGACAAAGCTTTTACCCTCATGATGAGCACTTGCTTTTCAGTATGGAAGAAAAAAGATAAGTTAAATGAGTTTTACATCTTACGTAATGACAAGTATATGCAGATAACAACGGCAGGGTCAGAAATGAGGTCTCTACAGGTGATATTTCAGCAGAGGTCTGGATAAACTGAGAAAGCCACGTGAAGATCTGAGGACAGGCATTCAGGTAGAAGAGAACATGTGCACAAAGGCCCTGATGTAGAGGGAACGCCAGGCCTATGTGAAGCAAAGTCAGAAGGCAATGTGGCGGAGGTGAGCAGTGAGGGGAGTGGCAGGCGTGAGCACGGGGAGGCAGGTGGGAGCCACATACTGTATGAATTTATAGGCCCCCTTCTGCTCAGATTATTCTGAAGCAAACAATTCTAAATGGAAAAATGACATGATCTCCTGTGTGTCATAAAAGATCATTATGGTCTATGCAAGCAATGAAATGGTAACAGGTAAAGGGGCCAGGGGTGTGTGAGTGTGGCAAGGGGGGCAGGGAAGCAATATAATTCTTGGAGAACTTACGTGGCCTGACCAGGATGGGGTAGTGGTAGGACTGGGACACTCTTGGATCTGATATATATATGAGGGTCTGACACGGCGTGCTGACATTGAGTACGACTCCTAGGTTACTGGCCTGAGATAGGACGATGCCATTTACCAGGAATGAGAAGTCACAGGTAAGAAGCATGTTGGAGAGGGAGGAGAAGACAAGTTATGTTTTGAACAAAAGCAGCTATGAAAGCAAAGGCACCGGTTGTAGAACAAGAAGTATGTACTTGAAGTCCTGACTCTGGCATTTCTAGTTCCAGCTGGGCAACCCTGGTTAAGTCGCTTCTTCTCAATCAATTTCCTCTTCACTGTAATATGGGAATAGTAATAGCACCTTTCAGGTTTGTAAGAATAAAGAAATGAGATGTCCGTGTGCACCCTGTAAATCCCTGTAAAGGTGCTGAATCAAGCTCAATTTTCTTGTTTCCCTTGTTATTTTTGGTAATTGTTTAAATGATTTACAAATGAACTTCAGGTTATAAATATAATTATATCCTATCAAATACCATTTTAAGAAGAGTTGTGACTTTACATCATCCAATCCTACTTCATTTGTTTAGTGCTTTACACTTTTGAAGGGTACAGAACATCATTTACATTTCTTGTTTGCATTCCTTACATATTATTGTTCATATATGTTATCTCAATTGACCTTTGATACAGATAGTATGGATGCTATCAATTGATGAGAAAACTGAGGGATAGGGATTCTACTGAAGGCCTGATATCACAGAGATACTCAAAGTCTTTATTATACCTCCGTACTTGTGGAACTGTAAGAGGTTGGAAAATAAAGCAGCATGTGCCAAATTTATTCAACCATCGAACCCTAGTTTAGAAAAGTAAATCAACAACTCAAATAATTCATGTTCAGTCTAATGTACCTGGGAAGCCCTGCATTGGGGTACTTCCATGACTAATGGCATAAGACACGCATCCTTCTGGAAGGCTGTGGAACCTGGAAATTTGCAGGGTTGGGCCGACACAACCCTGTATTCCCTACAAGCTGGAGGACAGACCAGTTGCTATAGAGTGAGCTCCATGAAAAAAAGGACTGTGTTTGGTTTTGATTTCTCCTATAGCTCCAACATTTAGTACTGCCTGGCACACAGTAGACACTTGATAAAATTTGTTAAATAAATGAATAAAGGTACAAAACTTGCAGAAAGGACTGGTTACATTGATTTCAGAATGAGTAGACACATTGTTTTTCTGTCTTCAAAGATTTCAATTTCCACATCTAGACTTCTAGATAGTGTTTATTTTCTCGAAACAAAAGAAGAGAATTATTCCAACAGCCTTTTGTATCCGGACCCTGAAGAAAAAGGTTACATGCTCTTTGCTGATGAACAGCACAATAATGAGATCTCCTTGAAATTGTCCCACCTTTATTATAAAGGCAAAATTATACTTTCCAGCTCAATTACTCTATCAGTTGAGCTCCCAAATTTTGATGTTAATTGTTTCACTTGCAAAGGCAACATCAACATATTAGTTTGTCAAGCCTCTGACAAACTGAGGGGAAGCTCATAGTCTTAAGTAGTGATTATCAACCTATACTTCCCTTTTATTCTCTCTTCTGTTTCTTTTCCCAGCAGCCAAAAGTACTGGGCAAGTTTTATTTCCTACAGTCGGTCTGAAGAGAGGAACTAATCGTTTTCTTTAAAATGTATTTTTGAGTTACATACCACTTATACTCCTCAATCCTGACTTGAGGCTCTAGAACGTAAGTTCTTTGAGGGCCTGGACCTTGCATGTGTTGTTGAAAACCATATTCCCAGCACCAAAGACAATGCCTGGAACAAAGTACCACTGTGTAAATGCTGTTTCTCCTCCTACTAAGATTCACTGCTTTAAAGTAAAACCTCTTTCTCTTCCTTGCACCATCTACTTTCTCTCTCCTCTCTCCTCTCCTCTCCTCTCTCTCACGCACACAGAAATACACATACAGGAATTTTGAAAAATAGATAAACCATGGACGTTTGGTTAAAATATATCATTACAGGAATTTTGGATAATCTCTGTGCTCTGTAATGTCACCAAGTCACCTCTTTGTCTAAGCTTTAACCTTCCCTTTGCCAGAGATTCATCTGATCCACCTGACCAGGGCTTGGGACAGGGCTAATCTACCAGCTATGAGTCTGATGGATCCCAAAAGCATGATGGGATATTCTCCAATAATATTGTTCATTCAGTAATTTTTATTTTGTGGTTGACCTTATTCTACTAGAAAATATATCATTCTCCTCCTTTTTATTGTAAACTGTTTATATCTACTTAAGTCTGATTTTGTTCCAGATTGGAACCATGGCTTCCCTACTAAGTAGTATAGGTTCTATTTTATAAATACAAGTCAATAGCTCTGTAAGTTTGGCCAAAGTCCTGAACATACCAGGCAAAGTCTGATATGAGAATAATAGCAATTTTCTCCTCAGCTGTTGTAAGGATGAAATGATATAGATAATCCATGTTGAATGCTTAGTTAACTTTGATCATTATAATCTCTGAGGGACTGATAGAAAAATAGACACAATGATGGTCAAGTACATAAACAAATTCATCACCTGTACAGGTCATCTTTTTATTTTCTTTCTAAAAAGCCACTTTCCAACTCCATCCGCAAAAGTAGAAATTCACAACAGGTATGCTTTGTGGGTCTGTTTTATCTCAAGTGTGATTTTTTTTCCCTGTCGAGTTTAAATAGCATGTCTGGATTGCTTCCAGCTGGGTGATGTTATTTAGGGGAGTCATTCATCTGGCCCCCTGCATTTCTTTTTACAGCCTATGTAACATTCCTTTTCCCAATTGATCCTAAAAGAGTCTTGGCTGGTTGGGAACTTGACCCTTCCTTTTAATTTATCAAAAGTTCTTAGCCAGGGGGGATGAGCACTGAATTCTAGGGGCATTGATGGGCTGGCCTTTTCATCTGAGCAGTCTGCCGGTATTGCTCAGGTTTCCCTCCTGAGACTATCATGCCCCCATTTCCCTCCCACCCCACCCAACCCCCTAGTTAATTATCAGTTCTGGAATTAAACTGCTTGCTGCTCCTGCGTTGCCATGACAACAGTTGGCCTGCACCTGCCACTGGGTGAACAGTGTCTCTTTCAGAAGAGGGATGGCAGTTGCTGGCTCCACAAAAGCCAGGGAGTAAACTAATGTTTACCTGTTTGGGGAAAGACATTCCTGTTCCCTCCACCCCAGGCATTTTCTGGGCAAGCGCTATTTCCCCCACCTTTTCAGATACACTGCTTGTTGCCACTCAACAAAGAAAATGAAAAAAATTTTTTTCTGATAAAAATGCCAAATCTCTGTTGACTTGTCACAATTCCATCCATTAACTTACTCCACCCAGGAGGTTAGAAGAGATGACTCGTCCATCTCCTAAGAAAGGCTGTACGTTTAGTACAGCACAGTATAGTACAGTACTGTATAGTAGTTGAAAGCACAGAATTTTAAGTCTGCTATATCTGGGTTCTAATCCTGCTTGAGTCATTTTGTAACTGTATGAACATGGCTTAATCACTGAAATTCTTATAATATTAATTTCTTCACCTTTAAAAAGAGGATTCGAATAAGTATATGCCACAGGGCTATTTTAAAGCACGGAAATAATATATGTAGGTCTAGCTCCCATTTAATGCCCACCACACTATAAGTAGGCATCGCTATTACCGCTATTGAGCTGTTAGTCCCAGAGGATCCTGAAAGCTGGGACAAAGCTGGCCGCAGGGTCTGCTTCAAGTGGCCTTGCCTGAACAGGAGGCTGAAACAGCGCCCGGCAGTCAGGGCAGCTGGGAGCCGCCCGTGCCCCACCTCCACCACCACTGCCCGCTCCTCCTCTGCACTGTTTTTCTCACGCTCCATCTCACTTTCCTTTAAATAGAAGTGATGGAATCAGGGGAGAAGGAGACATACTCACTAAGGTAACAAAATGCTTTTGTTTTACAACCACATTGCAACCTATGGGGAACAACGGATCGTGGTGCTAAGGAGTAGGGGGAATGAGGCATTTACAGAAATGGTTCTTCTTCCCTGAAACCCCAGCACGTGGGTAAGAAAGTATTTCTTTTATGAACCTGCATGCATAGCTATGTTCACATATCCAGACAGGCACACGCACGTGAATGTACTGATTTTTGGCAAACACCTTCTCACTTACGGATCCCAGTTTTACCTTAGCCTTTGGCCACCTTCCATAAAGGACTGGTGCTGCCTCCCTGCAGTCATTGGCTCCAAACTTCACAACAAGTTGAAAAGAAAAAAGGAAAAAACAAACCCAAACAAAACCACACCAGCTTCTGCTCCCAGCATCTGTTACAGATGCCTGATGTGGGTTTCCGGGTAAAGAGATGAATGCAGTCCTTGGAAGCTACAGGGAAAATGAAATCATTGACCTCCTGAATACCTTTCAATGGGAGGAAGTGAAAAGACACTAGAGACCAGCAGGTTCCTCCTAAAATAAAAATGTCACCCCTCACAAGTTTTGCTATGGTTGCCACAGGTGAGGAGGGCATAACCAATCACATCAAATTTAAGTATTCTTAAGACATAGACCAGAGTTTTGTGATTTCCTAAAACCTATTATGTTTAGTGCCAGTTCAAAACAGCTTCAGCCAGGCAGTTTAGGTGATTAGATCATTGTCTTGATAAGCCAAGGTTGTAGGTTTGATTCCTGGTCAGGGCATATGCAAAACTCAACCAATGAATGCATAAGTAAGTTAAACAACAAACTGATGTTTCTCTTCCTCTAAAAAAAAATCAATAAAGTATTTTTTAATAAACAAAAATAAAACAGCTCTAAAGACAAACAGGGAAGAAGAAAACTAGGCTCCAAACACTCTCTTCAGCACTGGACCTAACTCAGGGACAAATGTGATATCATTTTAATTCTTTGACAAGCTTTTAAAACATCTACAGCCTTAAATTCACTTGGAAAATGTTGGTGCTTTAATATTCTTTTTCTCCATTAATCTAGAAGGAACTAGATAACTACTTAGGCAGAAGCTGTCAAAATAGGAGTATAAATAAGATACAAATCAAACAAACAGTTCCCTTTTACAACTACTTTATCTCAGTTGCTTGTTTTTTTAATCTAAAAGAAGAAACCAAAAGGAGAATACTTTCAATGCTTCAAATCATCTTTGTCCTTTAGCTATAATAGGATGTGCTATTTTTGATGGGGATAAGACATAGAGAAAGCAATAAAACAATTTACCCATAACAAGTCAAGAGATGTGACTCAGAAAGAAGCCCATTAAGATTCAGAAGTCTGCCCATTTCTTCCATAGACAGAGCAATGCTATACAGTCAAGAGGTAAAGTCTAACAGGAAGTGATACAAATGTTTTCATACTTCAACATAGCATCAAAACACTTTACAGGGTGGACTTCCCACCTTTTCACCTCTTCTCCTGCTAGAGTCCACTCATACACTTACTCACCATTCCCCACACAGCACATGCATTTTCACTCCTCTGATCCTTTAGACATGTTGGTCTCTCTGCTTGAATGGCTTCCTACCTTTTCCATCTGGAAAACACTATCCCTACCCTTACTTCAAAGTCAAGCACAAATGCTATCTTTTCTGATTCTCCTTTCTGAGTTCGTTATAGCCTTCTCTGTAACCAACATATTTATTATAGAGAATCGTTATAGTACAGTGGTTAGGGGCCTGCATTCTTGAATCACATTATTTGAATATGAAGGCCAGCTCTACCATTTTTTTTTTTCTTTTTGCTATATGCCCTTGTGTATGTATAGCCTTCCTGCAAATGTTTTCTCATCTCAGATGAAAAATAAAGATAATGTATTAACCACTTAGTAGGACTGCTGTAAAAAATAAATGAGATGATATATGTGTTTAAAATACTTCTGGCACAGCCTTGGCTGGTGTGGCTCAGTGGATTGAACACTGGCCTGTAAACCCAAGGATCACTGGTTTAATTCCCAGTCAGGGCACATAACCAGGTTGCAAGTCAGGTCTCCAGCCAGGTCTGTAGCTGGAGGCAGGTGAAAGGCAACCATACATTGATGCTTCTCTCCCTTTCTTCCTCCCTCCTTTCCCATCTCTTTAAAAATAAAGAATAAAATCTTAAAATAAAGTAAAATACTTCCAGCACATAGTTGGCATTCAATAAATGCTTCTTTATAATAATTTATAGTTACACTGTATAATTATTATATTGCCCTTAAAAATGAAATTAAAGCTGTTCAATTAAGGTCTCCTTCAAACTAGACTTTGAGATCTTTAAATGCAGAAACAAAGTCTTTACTATTTTCATATCCTTGAGGCCTAGTGTGGGGCCTGACGGCACAGCAGACAGTCAAAAATGTTTGTGCACAGAAGAATGAAAGAATCACTCCGCAATATTTCCTGCTCAAGAAATAAACTGTACAGCAATCCTAGAAGTGAATGTTATCCTGATAAGCTCTGAGGCCACAGATATAAACAAGGTTAATCTGTCACACATGACAACCACTGTGCTGGATGGCAAACAAAAGTTGGTTGGAGGAAAACCACAGCAGGCGAAGTGATATCCAGGCCCGTTCCTTAGCATTATAAAAGCAGAAAAGGTAGGCAGATGTATGTTGTACAGGCTGCTCCTGTTTGGCAGTTCGCTGTGAGGCAAATGAAATAAGCTAGAGGCACCTTGGGAGAATTTCCCAGCTGTGAATGGATTCTCTGCTGATACACATTCACACAGAATAAAACAAAGTTGTGATTCTCACAGGCAAATATCTGAAAACCAACTACTTTAGCAAGGAGGCTTGCTTTTAGTACAGATAGGCAGCACAAGGCATAGCATGGTTCCACCCCTCACTTGGGTGAGTCAAAGATAAACACTTCATGTCAGCAGTGGAGAACAGGCTTCTCAACAGGGAAATGCAACAGCTACGAGACTTTCTCTGCTGTAGGCTAAGGTGTTGAAACTCTACTTCTGTATATTAAGCAGCCCTGACGTGTCACAAGTATCAAAGCCATTTTCTTTGGCTTCAGCTAGGTCTTCTGAAATGGAGACAATGTGAAAACCAAACCATGAATTTGCAATCAGAGGACTTGATTCCCTCCTATCTCTACAAACTAAGTCATCTGGAAGAGAAATGCCACATCTAACAGCACATGCTAATTAGTTTGGAGGGGAAAGAAGAGTACCTACTATACAACCCCCAATTATTTTTAATTGAGATTTTTAAAAAACTCTACTCATTGACAGAATCTATAAGTAGATTCTTTCCAGGCCATATCTGATATATCTATATTCCTCCATACAACCCAAAAAACTGGGTGGGGGCAGCAAGGGGTAAGATTAGGATTTATAAGGAAATAAAAACAGACTACAAAGAATCAAATGGGTTCAATGATTCGCTTGAGCTCACAGGGTCAGTCACAGGCAGACCAAGACTAGAAGGCAGGTCTGCTGACGCTTTCTGAGCCCTTCCTCCTCTAGAAGTTGTGGCCTGCTTGATCATAGAATCAGCATGGCTCAGATTCGCACTGATCTCAGCAGGTACTTTATGTCTCAATTAAGAGCCAGCTCTGAAGATGAAAAATTCTACAGAAGTCCCAAGTATGGCTGTCACTACTAAAAAGCCATCTCCCTCATATATATATATGTTGAGATCACAGAAGAGCTCAACAGCAAATCAAACTTTAATATCCTCTGGGCATAAGCATTGAAGGGTCCTGCTCTCTCTTGACTTCTTCCCACTACACAGCAGCTTTCTAGGCAGCAGATCCTATTGCCACCCCCTCTCTTGGCATAAATATGACTTCTCAGCAGGCTCCTGCAGGAGCAGAGAAGGAGCCAATCTGTGAGGGAGTGAACACAAGATCTCCCATTATAGCACAGAGAAGACAGAACACTGCTACCAAAAGCATGAATTACTTTTTTGTTTGAAAAAAGATAAAAGAATTGTTCTGGGTTTCAAAGATACCCTCTTAAAAGATGACTTCACAGTGGTTAATATCCATGTTCTATACATAGGACTTTCCCTTCTCCATACTCTCCAAGAACCATTGTCATCATCAATATGACCGTATCATGGATTTGAAGAGCAAACTACTACCAGATGGAAGGGCAACAGTCAGTTCTTCTGTGGGGCCAAAGGAAGGCTTGGTTGGGTGCTCCTCAGAGAGTCTAAAAGCACTTGTTTTGCTGCTGACCCTCAGACGACACCGTGAAGACCCAATAAAGAAATATCTCTTTATAATGACAGAGGCTAACGAAAGGAGAAGCAGCAGGCAGAAAAGAGACCACAGCGTTTCCATGTCAGAGCAAGAAAGAACTACCAAGTTAGAAGAATAAGACCAAAATGACCCTCTGAGGACTATGCATGAATCCTCTTGGCTTTCATTCAGGGTCACACAGAGAAGCTGCTGGCCTCCTGGAGATCAGTGAATGGTGGGTGAGGGCAGAAGCCCTGAAGCCAGACTACATTAAAGCCCTAGCTCTGCCATTTCCTAGCTGTGTGTCCAGGGCAAGCTAATGTTTCTGAGCATTAATTCCTTGTTTTACAAGTATGATAATAATTACATTCTAAGTTACATGAGGATTAAATGCGGTTGCATATAAAGCACTGTGCAAGTAAACCGATAAACAGTAGCTATGATTATTATTAATGAGCAGTACAACTACCTGGTAAAATTCAGGGCAGGAGACAGATATGACCAAAAGGACAAACACTTGGCCACCTCATGTCAACAGCTTGAGAAATCAAAACTGAAAAGAGGAAAGAAGGCAGAGAGACTCCGGCTGGTGAGAAGGAAAAATAAAATGCACCAGAGAGCTATTACAAACCAACACATTTCAACAGGGCAGAATTTCCTTTGTTCCTTCTACCGTGTATAGTGGTGGCAATCCAGTTCTTCCTGAACTTCTGTGCAGCTGTGGGGAAGTGGCTGTGTGGAAAGAAGGCTAGCAAAGGAGACCCAGGTATAATAATCCAAGCAGACCTGGGACTCAGGCTCTCCAGATGAATTTCTCTTCCATCCTCTGTGCAGGCTGACCCATACTTCCTCTCTGCCTCCCTTACACATCAAACCCTCACTTAATTCTGTCCACAATACAGAAGTCTTTGGAACACAACTGCCTGGCTTATTGAGATGGTAAAGTGTCTGTCATAAATAAGAACTTTCAGATCAAAGGCAATCTGCCCTGAAGTGTTAATTGGAATAAATTGAGCCCACTGGCATTTCAACACAAGCACACTGAATGGAATCAACAAGTATAAATTTAAAGGTTAAAAAGAAAATTTGACTCCTCTTTCTGCCAAATTGGAACATACTCGCCAAGTGCTCATTGTACCTGAAAAGGGTTCTGTCCAATGCCCAAGAGCAGAAACCCTGCTGACACCCACAGCAACCTATTCCGGGGAAGCGGCTTGCTATCCGGGTCGCTGGTGAAAAAATTTTCATGCTTTACCACTATCTGCTCAAAGTGACATGAAGGTATCAGCAATGAAATTTTAAAGCCAGTCTCTCACACTGAATAAATAGTATCTTTGAAGCGCCTTAATCTCTTCATAAGGTCCCTGTATTCTTCTAATCCATGAGGCTCTGGCATGTGACGAGTAAAGATGAGATGAGAGTGTCCCTTCTCATCAGGCTCTCCCAAGACAGAAATGCCGTTTCTACCTGGTGGAGTCTGCATATTACATCTGCTAAGGTGTCCTCTTCATATTGGTCTTGATTGAACTCTCTTTCTGGGGAATGAAAGGTCTAGGGTTCTGCTTGACCAGGATTTTAAGGAGCTCGAGTTAGTCTTGAGAGTACAGAGGTGGGGTACCAAGGAGGTAACTTGAAAGACTATGCCTAAACCAAAGGTCCGTGCAAAATGGTGAACACTTAAGTCGACAGCTAGAGAAGTTGCTGACCAGGCTTTCATCATGGCTAGCATAGCCTCACTAGTCTCCCTAGTGTTCAAAATTTTGGAATGTCTTCCCACCCCCTGCAGGATAGAGCCCTGACACCTTGAGGAGGCTTAGGGTATTAGGCTCTGCTTTCTTTCTTCCACTATTCTCTTGTCCAGAGCTTTTGCATACATTGTTCCCTAGAATAATCCCTTCCCCTGCTCCTCTTTTGTCTGCCCTCTCATTTTTCAGACCTCTGTGTATATACAACCTTTTCCAGGAAGCCTCCCCTTATTTTCCAAGGTGGATTTAGAAGCCCTTCTTAAAAGAGCCAAAACCTTCCTGATCACAGCACCTCCCCATGGTTTAAGTGCCCAGGTATTATGCTCATCTCACCCACTAGACTTCGGATCCACAAGGTCTGGGAATGTGTCTGTTTTAGTTACCATTACATATCCAGTATACAGTTCACACATAGTAGGGTCATTGAAAAGAAAGGAAAGGAGGAAGAGAGAGAGGAAAATAATCAACAGAAGGAGGAAGGGAGGAAAAGAAAGAGAGAGGGAGGGAGGGAGGGAGGGAGGAAAAGAGGGAGGGAGGGAGGAAGGGAGGGAGGGAGGGAGGAAGGAGGAAGGAAGGAAGGAAGGAAGGAAGGAAGGAAGGAAGGAAGGAAGGAGCCACAACACAGATGGAGCCGCTTCTGATAATGGCTGGAAGATGAAGTTTGAAGGAATTCCCTGAGGCTCTGTAGGTTTAAAGCAGAATACCTGTGGCTTTAGATAAGGGTTAGATCTAAGCAGAGAACCACAGTTCCCAAGGGAGGGAAGCACCTAGAGATGAAGACAGATGTGGGATAAGAAACAGGCTAAGAATGTGGGACAGAGGGAGGGAGGGAGGGAGGGAGGGAATGAAGGAAGGAAGGACTATACATGTTAGTTTGCAAATAAAACCAAGGAAGGACCGAATCCTGGGTCCACAGCACTTCTGACAATTCATTTAGTTTTTTTAAGTGAGAAATGTAAATTAGATGAGTGATTTTCTAACTGCATTCTGAGGAACCCTAGGTTTCTGCAGAAGTCCCTCGGGTTGGGGGGTCTATTTTAATGAAGAAAGGAGACTCACCAGCAGATGTTGCCCCAACTTTAACCAGAGAAAACTTTATTATATATCAGGGTTTCATTTAAAGCACATTGAAAGGGTGCTTCTGCTGTAACTAAAGTTCTGAATAGCAATGGCCTGGGTGACCTTTCTGGTACCTCCTAACCTCAGCAATTCTTGATGCTAAGTGACAGAGGGAACCCATCTGGACATTGTATTTTACTTTGTGCAAATGCCCCTCCATTGTGTTGATGGCACAGCCACATTTCCTACAGCCTTTGTTCACTCACTGCCTGAGCAGAATGACAGGAAAGGAAAGTGAACCAAAGGTTCACTGCGAGGCTGAGGTAAAAATAAAACGCACTTTTATTTAGTTTTATTTTTTAAGTGAAATTTATTGGGTGACATTGGTTAGTAGTATCACATAAGTTTCAAGTGCACATTTCTATGATACAGATCTGATCGTGTTCCCACCACTAAAAGTCAAACCATCTTCTTCTAAATGCACTTTGAAATTTCATGTAGTGATACAGAAGCACAAAAAAGCATTGTTTTCCTAAACAAAACTCTGTGTACCTATTACCTAGGATTTATTGTATAGGTGAGGTGTCTTGAGTCAGACACAAAGATGTTACAGGTCATAAATAAGTAATATTGGATCCAGAGCCCATAAAAAAAGCAACTCAATTCCCATCAAGAAAGAACAATGCAAGTGTACTAGTCACTCCACCTGAGAGCCTAATTACAATTCAAATACAGTGCCACTCTTCTGAACAGATATCCTGCATGTGCCAAAGAATAAAGCCAAGTAATCATAATTACATACTTTAAAGTCTACCTTTATCTGAAGGTTACAGGCAGGAAATGGCATAGATGAGAAGGGAGATGGGAATCTCACAAAGTCAGAACTTCAAAGCCCTGGCTTAAGAAGGAGATTTCTTTTCTGTGCTGTTCCGTGGCTGTCTGTATTTCACGGGGCATTAGGAGGCCACAGTATCACACTCTACTGCAATTCTGAGAACAGACAAGCAGCAATAATATGATCTTACCTGGGTCCTTCCTCGTCACCCTGAAAGAAATAGAAAGAAACAGCATTAGAAATCAACATTGGTTGATTGATTTAGACTTCCTGCTTGTCCTTCTCCTTCCCAAACTGAAGCAAAACTTGTGCATCTATTGCAACAGAGATAAACCAGTAGACGTCTAAGGGCTAAGACAAGGGCTGATATAAACTCATGTTCAAAGTGCCCAACAGAGATGAACTGATAATTTGCCCTTGTAAGCAGAGATGTGAGTGCATAGACCTAGGAGGCCTAAATAATAGCTTTGCCTTTTTATTTGTACGGTTGGCAGTATTTAGTTCTGGGCAAATGGAGCCTAAAACAGCAGCGAGTCTTAGGCAAAAGCTGACCAACTCCCAAGTATCAAGCTGTTTCTCTCAAAGACTCCTTTCTGCCTTGGTCTAGCATTTTTTCCTCCAAAGAGAAACACAACAACTAACGTACAGCACACTGTGGTGGAAAGGGCACTGAACTGAGGCTCAGGAAACTGGGATTCTAGTACAAGCTCTGTGACCTTGGGCAAGCTAATTAATTCATCTAGGCTTCTCCTCTCTCAAAGGGCAGTTCCAGCATTTGATGATCCAGACCATTCTCTGCCAAATGATGACTTCTCTGTTTTGTTTTTTTGTTGTTGTTGTTGTTTTGTCTGTTTGTTTTTGTTGGTGGTGGTGCTTACTCTGCTAAAACAACGTGTTATTTTTCCTTGTATTGCATTCTCTGATCCTAACTTTATCAGTGAACACAGAACATTTCACTGAGCCTCTTTCTCGTCCAAACTAGATTGTTTTCAAATGCCTCCCAAGCCTTTCCTATCCTCTCCACCACATCTGTTATCGCTCACACTTCTGGGCTAGTATTTAGAGCAGAACACTGACAGAGACAGTTTCCCTCTTTGGATTTCCTTCCTTGGGAACAAATACTGTGTGCTGTTCATCTCTTTATTCACTGCACCTAGCACAGCACAAGGCACATAACAGACGATCAGTCAAGAAAGGAAAGAAGGGAAGGCAAGACGTAAGTAGGATTTAGGATTAATTTCTATCACCCACTACAAGTGAATTCTGGTTTCAGAGATTATTAGAACTGAAAGTCTGTTAAACACCAGTGTCTATTTAAATGACTTGTTAGGTTAAGCAGTGTGTTTAAATCCCTCTATAAAATCTGTATGCTCTTGGCTGGTACATACATTCTAGTACAACCTCTCATTGCTACTTTTACCAATGAAAGTGTATGCTTACCAAAAATCAAAACTGTTTGTTTCCACAATGATGGCGTATTTCATTTAAAAAAAAAAAAAATTAAGGCCCTGGCTGGTGTGGCCCAGTGGATTGAACACTGGCCTGCAAACCCAAGGGTCACTGGTTCAGTTCTAGTCAGGGCACATAACCAGGTTGCAAGCCAGGTCTCCAGCCAGGTATGTGGCTGGAGGTAACCATATACTGATGTCTCTCTCCCTCTGCCTCTCTCCCTTCCCCTCTCTCTAAAAATAATAAATAAAATCTTTAAAAATATATATTAAAATATTTTTAAAACATTAATTTATTGCTGTATTACAATCGTCCTGTTTTTCCCATTGCTCTTATCTGACCCACTCAACCCATCCCCTCTCCCTCAGTCAATCCCCACCCTGTTGTCCACATCCACAGGTCATTTATACTAGTTCTTTAATAAACTGTTCCCCTTCTTTCCCCCTTTCTTCTCCTCCCCCTCCCCCTCCCCTCTGACTGTCAGTCTGTTTCTTGTTTTCATGCTTCTTGTTTTATTCCACTTGCTTGTTTTGTCATTAGTTTCCTGTATTAGGTGAGATCATATGGTATTTGTCTCTCATTATCTGGCTTATTTCACTAAGCATAATACTATCCAGTTCCACACATACTGTCACAAAAGGTATTTCTTTCTTACTGCTGTATAGTATTCCATTGTGTAAATGTACTAAAGTATTTTGAAAATTCATCAAATGGATCTGATGGGCACTTAGGCTGTTTCCAACACTTGGCTGTTGTAAATAGCACTGCTATGAACATAGGGGTGCATAGGTTCTGAATTGATGTTTCAGGATTCTCCAGCAGTGGAACTGCTGGGTCAAAAGGCAGTTCCAGTTTTAGTTTTTTGGGGAAATTCCATACATACTGTTTTCCATAGTGGCTGCACAATCTGCATTCCCACCAACAGTGCACGAGGGTTCCCTTTTCTCCACATTGTTGCCAGCACTAGTTGTTTGTTAATTTGTTGATGTCCATTCTGACAGTTGTGAGGGGTACCACATTATGGTTTTAATTTGAATCCCTCTGTTGGCTAGTGATATTGAGCATTCTTTCATATGCCTTTGGAACTTTTCTATGTCCTACTTGGAGAAGGGTCTGTTCAGGTCACTTGCCCATTTTTTAATTGGATTGTCTGCCTTCCTGGTGTTGAGACAGTTAAGTTCTTTATATATTTTGCAGATCAAACCCTCATCTGAAGTATCATTGGCAAATATGTTTTCCATATGGTTGGTTCCTTTTTCATTTTCCTGATGTTTTCTTTAGCTGAGCAGAAACTTTTCAGTTTGATGTAGTCCCATTTGTTTATTTGTCCCTTTATTTCCCTTGTTCTAGGAGAGATATCAGTGAAAATATTGCTGCATGGGATATCTGCAATTTTTTTTGCCTATGTATTCCTCTAGGACTTTTATGGTGGCACTGCTTATGTTTAAGTCTTTTTCCATCTTGGGTTTATTCTGGTGTGTGGTGTAAGTTAGTGGTCTAGTTTCTTATTTTTTTATGTCCCTGTCTAGTTCTTCCAACACTTGTTGAAGAGGCTATTTTCACTCCATTAATTGACCATAGAGACCTGGGTTTATTTCTGGGCTCTCTATTCTGTTCCACTGATCTATATGTCTATTCTTATGCTAGTACCAGACCATTTTTCATTTCTGATTTAGTTCCATTGTGATCACAGAACATATTGTGAATTATTTAAATCTTTTAACATTTATTAAGACTTGTTTTATGGCTCAGGATATGATTATCTTGCTGAATGCACATGTGTAGCTAAAGAGAATGTGTATTCTGCACTTTGGGTTATTGTGTTCAATTAAATATCAATTAGATGTCCACTTAACTTATGATTTTTACTGATTTGTGTATCTTGTTCTGTCAACTGTTGAGGTATATTAAATTTATAAGAATGATTACTGAATTATCTATCCTCCCTTTAATTCTATCAACTTTTCTTCAGATATTTTCAATCTCATTAAGCAAATATCTATGTATTTTGATGAACTGATCCTTTAATTATGAAAAGTTACTCCTTTTCTCTAATAATACTCTTTCTTGAAGTCTATTTTAGGGCCAACCCAATTTTATGCCTACTGCTTTTATGGTGTGTCTCTTTCTGGCCAATTGCTTTCACTCTATCTGTATTGTTAAATTCTTAGTCTCTTAGGCAGCATGTAGCTGGGTCTTGTTTTTTTTAATCTTTTCTGATAGTCTGTGCCTTTTAAAAGTTGTATTAGTATGGTTAAATTTAAGTCTACCATTGTTTTGTTTCTTTTTGTTACTCTTGTCTTTTTCACCTTCTTTTGGATTTCTGAAACATCTGAATTCCATTTTAATATACCTATTGGACTTTCAGCTCTATTATTTTATTTTTAGTGGTTCCAATGAGAATTATAATACAAATTCTTAAATTTTGAGTTTACTTAAGATTAAATTGTATCACTTTAAATAAAATGCAGATGAATATATAGGCCAATTATCCTCTTTTCATGTTCTTTGTTATATATCATATATAACAGAATATAATTGTTATAAGCACTCCAAGACATTTACAGTTTTTGCTTAGTCATATACTTTAAAAGAGATTAGCAAGGAAAAAACAGTCATAATTTTGTATCTGTATATGTACATGATTTTATATATGTGTATAGTTTTTAAACAACTTTGTGACGATGGTTGAATAACTAAATTTACTAGAAGTTATTAAACATACACTTAAAACAGGTATTTTTATAGTGTTATAAATTATATTTCAGTAAACCTAAAAAGTGTAGATATCCCACCTGCCCAAGTGCTATTTGCTATTGATTCATGAAGATTATTCTAAAAGTAGCCAATGAACACAGTGTATTTGTTTTATGAAATCTTTAGTACAGAAAAGGGACAATGGCCTGGCCTGGCCTGGCTCTGGAACTGTGTCCCCTGGCACTTACCCTGATGCCAGACACTTCAGTTTCTCCTTGTATGTCCCTGGTGCTACCTTTAAGGTACTACCCTGGTGCTGGAGCCCAGAGGCAGTTAGTCTACGTAAGTCCTAAGTCTGTTTCAAACCCTTTAAGAGGAGATGCCTGAGCATCTTGCAGTTTCTTATGCTCCCCCAACTCCCACTAGTTTTCACAGCCACACGTTATGGGGATTTATCTTCCTGGCACTGGAACTCTGGGCTGGGTGGTCTGGGTGTGGCTGGGAGCCCTTGCTCCCAAGATATTCCTCCTGATTTTTATCCATCACACCTGGGTATGGGACGGCCCATTCTGTGTCTGGCTCTTCGCATCTCCATGTCTATGCCCCTCCTACCCATCTGAATGAATGTGACTTCTTTAATTCCTTGGCTGTCAGATTTCAATACAGCTCAATTTCTGACAATTCTTGGTGATAGTTGGTTTGTAGTTTAGTTATAATTTTTGCTGTGGTTGTGCAAGGAAATGAGCCTTGTTTACCTACAGCTCTATCTTAACCTGAAGTCCTAAACTCATTTATTAAAATAAAAGTAAAAGAGAAGGGGCTACCTCTCAAATATAAATCTTTATTTTTGAAAAAAACAAAATAAAACAAACACAGAGAATAATCAACACAGAGAATAAATGTAAGGGTCCAATTTGAGGAGATTTATGGCATTGATCCCTTGACTTAATTCTGCCTGAAATTTTTGTTTTTTAAGATACCAAGTGACCACCTCCTCAATATAAAAGGTCTTAGGAATGCAAAGCTGTCTAGGACACTGATTCTTTTCAATAGAGTAGAGGCAAAGCACAGGCATGAACAGGAGAGACTTAAATCTGAATCCTGGTTCTACTTCCTACTAACTAAATATAACTGCTGTGTCCATTTCTCTGCAGTTCTCTTTAGTTCTCTGCATCTCCATATCCATCTATAAAAGGGAGAAAATAAGTGCTGATAAAAGGATTAAATGAAATGATGACTGCAAAGTGCTCTCTTTCCTATCTAGAAACTTATTTAAGCAGACACTGTCTTAATTCTGAGGAAGACAAAGTGAAAAGAATAAGCTATTCTATTCTTTTTTTTTTTTTTAAGATTTTATTTATTATTTCCAGAGAGAGGGGAAGGGAGAGAGGCAGAGAGGGAGAGAAACATCAATGTATGGTTGCCTTTCACCTGCCTCCAGCCACAGACCTGGCTGGAGACCTGGCTTGCAACCAGGTTATGTGCCCTGGCTGGGGAATCGAACCAGCGACCTTTGGGTTCACAGGCCGGCACCTTATCCACTGTGCTACCAGCCAGGGCCAGAGCTCTTCTATTCTTTTCATACCTTCATAAAAATGAATTAAGACCCTTGGATGAATGAAGTGACAACTGTCCAATGGTCTCTTACATTTCCTATCAGATGGCTCACATTTCCTATCAGATGGCTCGGGCAATACCTTCCTCCTAGATTGTATCTTAGCTCATTTGTTGGCTTACTTATTCTGTGGGTAGGCTCTCCTGGGCTGAGGCAAGACTGCTAGTTAAAGCTTAACTTATTAAGTCCTGAAAAATCCACAAGACTCTCCTAGGTTTTCTTCTAGAATGACCTTACCTTAAGCCCATCTGGCATAAGCTTAACTAGACTTCAACATAGTGTTAGGATATCTGATGAACAACAGCCTCTCCCCAGTAGCTGAAAAATGTTATAAACTTTATATATTTTTAAAAATTGGCTACTTTAAATGATTTTTAATCTTTAAAAATATTTATTTATTTTTAGAGAAAGGGGAAGGGAGGGAAAAAGAGGAAGAAATATCAATGTGAGGTTGGTTGCCTCTCACATGCCCCCAACTTGGGGACACTTGGCCTGCAACCAGGCTTGTGCCTTGACTGGGGATTGAACTGGTGACCCTTTGGTTGGCTGGCCTATCCTCAATCCACTGAACCACACCAGTCTGGGCTACCTTAAATTATTTTTAGAAATAAATTCTAAATGCCTTCAAGTGTTGTTTGGTAAAATGTCTGAGACCCTTTATTCCAGTTAAAAAATAACCATTAGGGTGCTGGCTGGTGGCTTAGTGGATAAGGTGATGGCCTGTAAACCCAAAGGTCACTGGTTCGATTCCAAGCCAGGGCACGTAACCAGGTTGCAAGCCAGGTCTCCAGCCAGCTCTGTAGCTGGAGGCAGGGGAAAGGCAACCATATATTGATATGTCCCTCCCTCTCTGCTTCTCCCTACCCCTCTCTCTGAAAATGATGAATAAAATCTTAAAAAATAACTATGAACATAATGATATTCATTGTACTGTCTTTCTGATCTTTGCAATGTCCTAGCCCACATACCTCTCTTAATCCGCCAGTTATGCCCCCAATTTTTTTTTATATGTACCTGGCTACATATAAAAACCAACTTGAGGAATTCTTTCACCATTCATAGAATCAGACCAAAAGTATTCATTCTGGCCTGCTTTACGCTCCACTTTCTGACTTTTTCTCATTCAGCCTGGTTTTCACCCCTATGATTATTTTATTTATAGAATCATTTTATGACTTGGGATCTGTCAACAGCTCTCTTCTCTGGCTCTGATTTCTGGCATTCCTCACTAACTATGATTGGTATTTGCCACCAGTGACGATACTCCTTTAAGTCACAGTGGACAAATATTTTGCCAGGCCTGGTGCTGGCCATAGGCTCCAGAGGCCAGTACTTCCATATGGTACCAGTCTAAGCTCTCAATTCATTCACACTTAAGGACTACAAGAGCGCATTTCCAGAGCTAACAAACATGGTTGTCCGTTGCCTCCTATTTGTCCTGCTACTAACAATTATGGGCATTTTCCTTTACCTCTGCTTTTGGCTCAGCTGCTTCATTAGAGGTATCAAGTTGTTCCTTGGCTTGGGCCATCTGAGTCATCAACCTGTCCATGTGGGACTGGATGTCTGCCAGGATCTCAGTCACATGAGCTGTGGCCATTGCTTCCTGGATGTCCACCAGATGAAGGGCCTTCTGCTCCTCATCAGCAATCACCTTCTGAACTTTCTTAAATTCCTGCTGTATAAAAACCTTCATCTGGTCCCGAGTTACCTGTAGCACACAGACAAGTAAAAAGAGTAAGTTGGACACACAAAGACTTGGAAGGTTAGAGCTGTTACGGTAGGTGCTAGGTAGCCGTGGCCAAAATACAAATCATGGTTTCTATGGAAACCTGAAATTTTGGGAATATCCCCTAACATCACAGATAAATTTCCTGATAATCTTTTTTTGCTGCTATCATTCTTTAGGAAGTAATTCTTTATGTTCCTTAATTTTCTTTTTTGTTCATTTTTATAGCAGTAATACATAATTACTTTTTAAAAATTTAATAACAGAAGAACCTAGTATAAAGGAACCATGGACATGGAGAACAGGTGGGATTGACTTTGGGTAGATGAGGAGGGGGACAGAGGGGAGCAAAAAGGGGATGGATGTAATACAACAACAATAAAATTAAAAAAAAAAAGAAAAAGAAAAAAATTAATAACAGCATTAAAATGTGAAAAATGAAATTCTCCTTCTGTCTCCATCTCTATATCATGTCCCTCCTTAGAAAGATATTACTATTAACAATTTGGTGAGTATCCTTCTAGCCATTTTTCTATGTAGCCATATATTTGTTGTTTTTATATAAATGGATCATAGTGAACATATGGTCATATGTCTTACTTTTCTATTTAAAATATGTTAGTACCAAAATAAAATAAAATGTTAGTACCTGAAGAGCACCTTTATTCTTTGTACTGTTTCTAATATCTATGATGAGAACATATGGATATTTATTTATGTATACAAATATATAAATACATGTGTAAGTATCTCAATTAAGTACAATTATTTCTATATATTCCCTCGATGGAAAAAGAGGCCAATTTCTTTTTTTTTTTTTTTTTGCTACAATAAACAGAATATCAATGAATATCCTTGGATATTCCTCTTAATGTTTGCATGTATATTTCTTTAGAGACTTTTAAAATCACTGAATCAATTCATATATACTATTAAAAATACTAATTGATACTACCAAATGCTCTCCAAAAATAATGCATCAATTACATTCCCACAACAATGTGTGAAAGTAAGCATTCCCCTTACAGCTTCACCAGTATCAATAGTATCAAGCCTTTAAATTTTTACTTTCTGATGGGTAAAAACACATTACTGGTTGATTTTGCAACAACAATTATGCAAACCAAATAAATTATGACTATAGACTAAATTTGGCTAGGCCACAAGAAAGGCAAAGTGAGGAATTACTAACATAAGAACTTTCAAACTCCCTATTTGCCAGCAGTTGCATTTATTGATGTTTCCTCATAATCACATTTACTTGATGAGTATTTTTAAACAACTGTGCATATTGAGCAGCCAAAGTAGGGAACAGGGAAGAGGTAGGACAGTAGACAAAAAGAGAAGGCCAATTGAGAACTTTAGAGATGAAAGGGAACATAGCTGTCATCTACTTTCTTTTATAGATAAGGAAAAAGACATAGCTGCAAATTTGTAGGAGATGCAGAGGACTCCAATCTTTTTGTTCCCAGCTTGGAGTTCTGTTCACTATAATAGTCTGTCAGAGGAGAAGTCAGACTGGAAAAACCTAGGCAAGGAAATTGAGGAACAGAAAGACTGAGAGTGAAGGCCACGCCATTTTTAATTGGCTTCTTAAAAACTGACAGAGGCTTGATACTTTAAGCTACTTTTATAATTGCCATTAGAATGTCACTGCAAAATAAGGCCTGTATGACAGGTATCTGCTCGTATATCAAGTGACTGACATAAGCCCTCAGGATTCATATACTCTCTGCAGGTGCTCTCCCTGGTGCTAAGGAGAAAAGGGAGTTGAGTGTTAAACGTTATTAATGTCCTGCAAATTCTATATCAGATTGAGAACTGTGATTTGTGTTTATTTTTGTAATTAGGTTTTATTTGTAGTGTATTTCAAGACTGTTATGCTTTATGGTGATCATTTTTCAATGGGTTTCTAGCCTTGAAATAAATTAGGTCTTATAATCTATGATTTTTCTCTTAAAGATTAAACCAAGGAACTCTGAGGTAAGGGACGAACTTTTCTGAATGTGTAAGAAACTCTTAACAGTTCCAAGTGACTAAAAATAGAGATCATAATAAAAACTGACTGGCAACCTATTTTACACCAGACCTCACATACACACGTGGTTGGAAGTTTGGAAGCTGGCATTATAGCCAAGAAAGGTGAATAACTTGTGGTTTTAAAAAACCAAATTTTCTGTTTCTCATTGCTTTACATAAGTTTTTCAACATGACATACTTTATTTTACATAGATAAAGCTATAAGAGAATCGAAGGCAGAATAATCCACTCTGTAAAACCTTTATGTTTTCTTCTTCAGTTCTCTACTAATTCACAAACAGGTGTTCTCCAACCTAATTGGAAAGAGGAAGAACAAACTGCTGGGTCAAGGCATTCTAATTGAAAGCCCACAGAAGAGGCTCCCTGGGGATCAGTCATATGTCAGGTTGAGTACTCTGGTTCTTCAACGGCAGCTTTTAAAATCCCCTTTCTGGTCCCATTTCACCTCCTTGCCATCAAAACTCCATTCTGCTAAAAACTGTACAGTTCCCCAAGAGCATGAGGCCCTTCCCATTAGCACCTGCCATCCAGGAGCCACTGACATCATTTCTGAGCATGTTTCTTAGGACTTCTTGCCTCTGTCCAATAGCCCCCAAAAGGTGAAAGTGATAGACTCATACTAATGACTGTACTGCATGAAGCGCTACATAAAAAGAGAAAATTCTACATATGTAAAAAGAGAAGGCTAGATGTATCACATAATGATAAAATTGGTATGTAAATGGTTCCTTTTATATAGTATCTATTAGAAATTGCCAAACCTTTTTAGAGCTAAACAAATTTCCCTTCCTTCACCCCCAAACTGTTAACATGGAACCCCAAAATGTAACAGACTCCAAAGTAGAGCTATTCTGGTTAAAAATAATTTCCCTTTCCTCATTTAAGTAACTGCCTAAGGTAATGGTAGAGGTCTCCAAGAAAATCTCACCCAAGGGACTTAGGTTCCAGCTACACAAATCACACCTAAAAGGTTCCATTTTATCAACAGATTGCTCCTTAAGTTGTTGAAACCTTAATGGCAGAGGTAAGAAGTATATTGATATATCTTTGCTACAGTTGCATTAGGGTGAAAAGCTATGTAATTACTTAAGCGTAGTATTGTAATTTGAAAAAAATGGTGGCTTCATTGTGAATGAATGGTCAGAACTAACTATTATTGAACATCTGATTGTTTTCATCAGAGCTTCGTCCAACTTCCACATTGTATGAAGGGGTGGGAAGCGGAGAGAAGTGCAGTAAATAACATCAGCTTAAGAAACCAACTTTCCTCTGGCTGGTCCAGTGCACTTTCTGCTACAACATTATTTCCTCCAATGATTCCTTTCTGCCTGCTTCAGGTTCTTCCAATTATTTCTTCTTAATTGAGATGTTTCCTCAGTTAACAACAGGCTTCTGTTGTCAGCCCCTCTGGGATGCTACCCCCACCATGTGATAAAGGAGGTACATCTGAAGAGTTAAGTCTCATCCCATGATACTTTCTGTATGCTCTCATAGTTAACATTTGGAAGCTAGGCTGGACCCAAGAGGAATGCAGACTGGCACTTTATACATACATAATTAAACACACAAAACCTTGAATTAAGAGCCTGTACCTAAATACAACCCCATTCAATATGTTTGACATGGCTGGAAGCCATTAACTCCTAGGTAGCTGGCCTGCAGGAAACCAAGGTTTCATTTACTTTTTCTTTTTTGTTTACTTTTATTTTATTGTTGTTGTATTACATCCATCCCCTTTTTGCTCCCCTCTGTCCCCCTCCCCACCCACCCATTCCCCCCAAAGTCAATCCCACCTGTTGTCCATGTCCATGGTTCCTTTATACTAGGTTCTTGTCTAAGCTGCTCCCCTTTCTTGCCTCTGCCTCCCCCTCCCCCAATCCCTTTCCCCCTGACCACTGAAGGCCTATTCCTTGTATTCATATACTTGGTTCTGTTTTGCTTGTTGTTAGTTTTGTTCATTATTGTCCTCTCTATTATAGGCAGATTACAAAGACAACAAGCATACCAGCTAGAAAGCATCAAAGAATTATGGAAAATCTGTTCCAGAAAAGTGTTGCTGAGATAACAGAGAAAGATGAACCAGGGTCAGGAACAGGAAGCTACACAAATGAAAAGCATCAGAGTCTATGCTGATTGAGTATTTAAAAAATACTTGTTCTATTAATCAAATTTTCTGCACGGTTTTCCAGTATTCATTCTGGTATTTTACTCCAAGAGAACATCTTCCAAACCCCTATCAGGCTCCAATGAGGCGGGCAAAGGAAGGGTCTCATCAACAAGCAGGAAGACAGAGTTCTTTCTTAGCAAATGGCTAACCCCCCCCTTTCTTCTATCTATTGTGTATGAGTGGAAAAGCCACTATTTGTGAGTAAAACAACTGCCCATTCCTAAGGGTTGGAAAATAATTCAGCAGCTTAGGAACAGCGGACATGAACTATGAACTACATTCTATTACCAACATTACCAGTGTTATCAAACATTATCCTGACAACCTCATGAAAGGACTGAACTGCTAGATTTTACAATGGGGTGTTGAGAAGGGTAGAGAAAAGGTTATTAAAGTGTATACTTAATCTCTTCCTTAAGCCATTTTTCTTATCTTCATCAGAAGCTGTAGACAGAAGCACTCATTTATATCCTTTCCTCCTTTCATCGCCCCCCCGTTTGTTAACAGAGCATGATGGGATTTCTACCCCAGCTACCACTTAGTTACCTCAAGTAGCTACTCAATGAAGTTGCTGTCACTATTATTTCTATGATAAAGGACTATAAAAATACACCCAAATATTGGAGAGCGGTTATCTCTGAATGATGGGAGTACGAGTATTTTTCTTTTTTTAATTTTTCAGTCTAAGTTTTCTACAATAATTTGTAACACATTTTTTCAAGAATAATTGCTTTTCAAAATGTGGCTTAAAAAGTTATTTCCTTAATAAAATATTATCAAATTGAATCCAACAGTGTATAAAAATAATTTATATACTATGACTAAGTGGGATTTATTTTAGGTGTGCAAGGCTGGTTCAACATTTGAAAATAAGTTCATATAACCTATCAAATCAATAGGCTAAAGAATAAAAATTATGTGATCATATCAATAGATGCAGAAAAAGCATTTGACAAAATTTAACATCATTAATGATAAAAACTCTTACCAAACTAGCAACAGAGGTGAACTTTCTCAACTTCATAAAATACATCTACAAAAAATCTATAGCTAACATCAATGTAATGGTGAGAAACTAGAGTTTTCCTTCTAATATCAGGAATATGGCAAGGATGTATCCTCACACTACTCCTTTTCACCATCATACTGAAAGCCCTACTGCATGAAGTAACAGAAAACAGAAAATAAAAGGTTTACAGATTGATTGGGATGATAGAAATAAAGCTGTCTTCGTTCACAAATAACATAATTACCTTTGTAGAAAATCTGAAACAACTGACCAAAATAAAAAAAAGTCCTCCTGGAGTGAATAAGCAATTATAGCAATGGCCAGATAGCAAGTGAACATAGCAGTCCTGCCTTATCCACAGGGGACATGTTCTAAGACCCTCTAGTGGGTGTCTCAAACCACAGACAGTCCAGAACCCTCTATAAATTAGGCACAATAAGAAATTAAGAATAATAACTCATAATAAAATAGGACAATTATAGCAAGGGTACTGTAATAAAAGTTATGTGAATGTGGTTTCTTCCCCTCTCTATCTCTGATAACTTATCTGACAACTGAGATGGCTACTAAGTGTCTATTGGGCAAATAGCTTATGCAGCCATAGACACATTGGACAAAGGCTGATTCGCATCCCTAGCAGGATGGCTCAAGACTTCACCATGCTACTTATTACAGGAAACAATTAAAAACTTGTGAATCGTTTATTTCTAAAATTATCCATGTAATATTTTCGGGCCATGGTTGACTACAGGTTAATAAAATACACAGAAAGAGAAGCTGTAGATATGAGGGGGGACTACAGTATACAAAAGTCAGTGACTTTCCCATATATTACGAATGAACAATTGAAATTTGAATTTAAAAACACAACACTGTTTATATTAGCACACAAAAATGAAATAGGTAGAAATCTAAGAAAATATGTACAAAATCTATATGAGGAAAACTACAAAGCTGATGAAAAAAATCAGAGTATTAAATAAATATAAAAATACTTCATATTCAAGGATAGAAAGACTAAGTATTGTCAAGATGTTAGTTCTTCCCAATTTATCTAGATTCAATGCAATCACAATCAAAATTCTAACAAGTATTTTGTAAATATTGACAAAATAATTCTAAAATTTATGTGTAGAGGTAAAAGACCAAGAATAGTCAACATAATACTGGCAGAGGACAAAAATAAGGGACTCGTACTGCTTGACTTTAAGACTTAACTAAGCTATAGTACACATGACAGTGTGGTACTGGTGAAATAACAGTGAAAGGAACGAAAGCCAAGAAATAGGTCTACATAAATACAAGGTCCATCCATAAGCTATCCAGCCATGAAATATGAAAAAGAGGCATTTATTGAAGAAGATAAAAGATACAAGAAAGTGTGTACATAGGACAATGTCACTTCACTCCCTTTCCAAGTAGGCACCTTGGAACCTCACACGGTTCTCCTAATTGCCATCAGTTGTGTTTTCCTGACTCTCACGGACAGTCTGAAAGCTTTTCCTTTTCACAGGTGATTTTAGTTTTGGAAAAAGCCAGAAGTCATAGGGCACCAAATCTGGGCTGTAGGGGGGCTGAGTCACCTGGGTGACTAGATGTTTTGCTGAAAAAACTCTGCACCAGCTGCACTGTTGTGGTGAAGCTATCAATCACCAGTTGCCCAGAGCTGCGGCCTTCTAAATCACCCACAGCAGAGTGTTCAGGCTTAACACAAAATCTGATACAAATCTGTTGCTCTACTCATTCAGTCATTCCGATTGTGGTGGCCACTCAGCACACATGCTCACTCAATGGCATCCACTGCCCTGACTAGTACAGTGAAGTCATCATTGTTCGCGCATTCTCATTCCAGTCCACTCTCCTTGCTGCTGGGTTATATTGATGTCGTGCAAACTATCCTTGTTCTGTTAACCATGGCTGGACTTTTTCTGGGAAGACCTCATCTTGGACAAAATAAGAACAGGTGATAACAATGGAGAAAAGAAGTGTTTTTCACACATTAGTGAAACACCTAGACATTCACACATACCCACATACAAAAAACTAGCCATAGGCCTTTTACATCTTTCACAAAACTCAACTCAAAATGGATCACAGACTTAAATGTAAAATGCAAAATCATAAAACTCCTAGAAAGTAACACAGAAAAAAATGTAGGTGACCTTGGGTAGGACAACAACTTTTTAGGAATCATTCCAAAGGCACTACCCATGAAATAAATAATTAATAAGCTAGACTTTATTAAAATTAAGTTTCTCTGTGAAAGAGATTGTTGAGAAGACAAGCCAGATGCTTGAACAAAATATTTTCAAAGGGCATCTGATAAAGGGCTGTTATCCGAAATATACAAAGAACACTTAAAACTCAACAATAAGAAAACAAACCACCAAATTTTAAAATGGGCAAAAGCAAGATGTGAACAGACACTGCACCAAAGTTACACAGATGGCATATAAGCATAGGAAGGATTCTCAGTATCCCCTGACCCCAGCTAGGCCCTTTCACCCAGTCCCACTTGGTTGTACCACTAAGCTGAAACAAAATTCTAAGTCACAAAGAGCCTCTGGGTGACTTGAAGAAACTGTTTAAGATCTTCATCTCACCTCCAACTTGTTCTAGGCCAGCTTTCTCTCCTTTTCATCTCCATATGGCCCTGAATTCTTGGCTTTCTGTTCTTGACCTAAAATCCCACCTTTTGCCCTTCAGACTCATTAACAACATGTGCCCTTTACTCCCTCCTCCTTGGTGCTGAGACCTTACTTTGTCTTATCTAGCCTTTGGCTTGGCTTTGACTCTCAGAATAGCATTCTCTCAGATAGGAACCCCGTATTTCAGTCAGACTAGTCCTGTCTTCTTCCATTTCTACCACAGTGCTTCTTTCTGAGACAACAAATTTTGCTACTTGAACCTAAACAGTTGACTGTTCTTTAACAGCTTCATGCATACGACTCTGTAATATGCTTCTTCTGAATCTCTTTCCCTTCATGGTTTTCCCTCTTCACACACAGACATAAATATACATGCAAAACATCTGTACATGCACACACATCAGAGGCTCAGGACCATGTTTCCTGGAGGCTTTGTACTTGAAAGATCCTAATAAACACTTGAATCTGGGAATCAGCAAGTGTGTGCCATCTGAGAGAGGTGTAGTCACAGCAGACTGGCAAGCAGCTCTTAGTGTGAGAGATGGAGATCTAACCACTAGGTGTAAGGAACCATTACCGAGCATCTTCCCTCCAAAGGCTGGCTGCTTATTCATGTTGTCAGCTGCTATGACTTAACTGTCATGGCAACATGATATGTAACCCAGTGTCCTGGCACTGGAGGCACTAGAGAATAGTTCAATGGGATGCTGGACTCTCTCTGAATCAATACTACTGCTTGCTCTTAAGATGCTTCTCTTTGCCTGACCCCAGGGTGGCAATAAAGAAAGCAATCACAAACTTCTGAGCACCATTTTTCCTAAGTGAACAAAAAAAATTTTGGGTAACTCTCCTGTAGAAATGTGAAGGCAGCAAAATAAGTCTCCAGAGAAACCCAGGACCTGTAACAAACAAGAATAAGAGCGAAAGCGTCTGATCCACCTTGTTTTCATGCTTTCTTTTCACCTCAACCTGAGCATAAACTAGAAAGATAGTTTCTGCCTCAGGAATTATGGTGTAGGAAGTGGGAGAGGAAAACTGACACTGAAAGTTTCAGGGGGCAAGTAAATAGAAATTACACTATTTTAGGCATCTTAGACTTGAATATACAAAGAAAGGCTATTTTATCTATGAAAGATTCAAGTAATTTCCCTCCACTTCCAATCTATTTGCTCTACCCACACACCTTCCCTGCAAACTACAGCTAGTCATAAACTATCAAAACCACAAAACTCAAACAACTGTCCACCACCAGGAATACTCAGGAAAGGGCACTGAGATGTAGGTCTCACGTTTTCTGACCCTTTTTTGCTACAGAGAAAATAGTAAAGCTTGCATTTGCTGTGGCAGAGAAAGTTTGAGTATGCCTGCCTCTACTTACTATGCTCTGAAGGTAAGAGTTTCCTTACTTTAAAAATAGGAGTAATACTATTGTTCTCGCTGATATTTTTGTGACGCTTACACAAAATAGCATGTGGAAAAAACTTGGTACTCTCTGAGCACCTAGGAACATCAGCAGGACTAATGCAAATGGTAGTAACTGTGAATATTATTGGGTGCTTCTCATACCCACTGAGCTCTCAGCCAGAAAGCCTGCAACGAAGAGAACTACCATAGAGTCTACATCCTTCGGAGCACAGGTTCTGATTTGCTATAGGAACACAGGAAGGACTTTTTCACACATCCTAGGCATCGAAGAATAAGGATGGCAATCAGGAGATCCTTATCTCAATTTCAGTAAATGGCCACAGACTGTCAGAGAGAAATGGCTACCTTTCCTAGTTTGGTAAGAACAGACATGGTCTACTTCACAGAAAGTCGGGTCACATTCTGCTCCTTGGCACCTGCACACGGTCTGTAGAGTCAGCTCCTCAACCTCACAACTTGCCTCTCCCATACAGCAGGTGGTTCAAATAATGTCATTTCATCATAATGTTGCTGAGATGCCACAGAAACTTAACTCTTGTTTATATCAAATAGCCTATGGTAAAACTGGTCTTGTTGTACACCATTTCACTTACAGTTGCAGAACCTGGTGATGAGAACAAGCTAACAATCTGCTTATCTAAGAACCATAGCACTTGTTAACTAACTCCAGTTGATAAAATACTTTTCAGGCCCCCAAAGACATGATACCAAATCATTATTCATCATTTCTTATCTCTGCAAAAATTTGTTTTCAGGGTAAACACTAATAAAAATCTAATATGATTAGTCCTATTTTATAGATGGAACTGAAGGTTCAGACAAATCAAGTGACAGAGATTAAGTGCCATTATACAGACTCAGGTTATCTGACTCCAATGTCTATGCTCTTTCGTCATAAAAGGATATTGTGTCAGTCAAAATTATTCCCAATCCCGAAAGTCTGAACAAACTCTATATTGGTATTCTACTCCCAATACATCTTCCTATAACTACTAATAATTCTGTATAGCAACCACAGAAGGGCAATATATTGGCTTCATTAATCCTGTGGCCTTGGACAAGTCATTCAACTCCTTAAACCTTTGTTTCTTCATCTATAAACTAAGGACTATAATGTCTAACTAACCAGGTTGAGTTAGAAATTAAGGAGGTATCATAATCTATTTCACCTACTAGAGCAGTAAACAAGTCATTGAACAAGCAGATAGTCATCAACTGGACCACTGGGTTGAATGGAAATTTTCTACATTGCCATGGAGACCAGGTGGATTTTGCCCTTTGGCTAAGTGTAGAATCAATCAGGTAAGAGGCATGTTCTGAAATTTCATATTTATAGTTGGCCTTCTGTATCTAGGGTTCTGTATAGCAGATTCAACCAACCAGGGATCAACAATATTTGAAAAAACAGTTATGTTACTGCTGGTGTGCATTATGTAGTTAGGCCTATGATGGTTGCATCTGTGCTGAATTATGTTCAGACTATCTTTTGGTCATTATTCCCTAAAGAATACAAGTATACCTTGGAAATATTGTAGGTTCAGTTCCACATGATGGTTGCATCTGTACTGAATTATGTTCAGACTATCTTTTGGTCATTATTCCCTAAAGAATCCAAGTATACCTTGGAAATATTGTAGGTTCAGTTCCAGACCATTGCAATAAAATGGGGGAGGGGGAGTCCAGAAAGAGTCACTCCAAGATGTGTTTCTATGGTATGCAGATTGGTTTGAGGCAATTTTAGCTCCAAGCTCAGAAGAAATTTATGCCCCTCCTTCTAATTACCTGGAAGAGCTTGAATTAAGGGTCTTGTCCATAAGGAAGATTATCAGGGATAACCTTTCCACCCTGCTTTATGACAGGGCGAACTTTTATTTACTAAATATCTACTCTTCTAATCATCCCGCAAAGGCCCTTGAAAGCCTCCAGGGTACTTGACCTCACCCCTAGCTCAGACTATCTTATATAACTCAATCCCCTTTTTCTATCTCTGAACCATTCCTGCATGTGTGTACCCTGACTCCCTTATGTTTTCAGGGTTCCCAAACAGATGTATGTATTAAATTTGGTAATTTTCTCTTGCTAATCTGTCTCATGTCCATTTGATTATCAGACCAGCCAGAGGAATCTTGAGGGCGGAGGAAAGTTTGTTCCTTCCCTTCACAAGTATTGCAATAAAGCAAGTCGTAATTTTTTTGCTGGCAGAGGGTCTTGACTTCAATTTGTAAAAAAATGCAACATCTGTGAAGCACAACAAAGCCAAAGCACAATAAAATGAGGTATGCTTGTACAGTATAACAATTACATATAAGCATTTGCATTGTACTAGGTATTATAAGTGATCTAGATGATAAAGTATACCAGAGGATGTGAATAGGCTATACGCAAATACTATACCATTTTGCATCAGACTTACTTGAGCATCCTTGAATTTTGGTATCCGTGGCGGTCCTAGAACCAATCCCCTGTGGATACAGATGGAAGACTGTATATACATACGTACAAGCATCTACACACAGACTTGAGGTAGACTGAGAATCGCACTGTATATATAGCTTTAGCCTTAAGATATCAAAGAAAACATCTTCTTTGTTGAGCAAACCTCATTTTTATTTCCGAGCAGGGTGAAAGGTTGAACAAAAAGGAACGGGGAAAGGAAAGAGGCAGGGGAAAAGTAGGCCCTTAAATAAAAGTCTGGGTTATTTTTATCACTGTTACCACAGTCAAGTATTACATCTAGGCTTCTAAATTAAATGTCAAATACAATCCTGCACTGGAAATGTGAAGTGTGGCTGCTCTGGGGGAGTCCTGACAGCTCCACTCCCTTCTCCATGTTGGCCATATAATCAACCCTTCAAGCTTTGGCAGAGAGTAAATTATCCAGTCTTCTGTTGGTGGGCAGAGGAGCTTGGAGCAGGGGGAGAAGGACATCACAATGTGTTCATTTTTTTGAGCCATTTAACGCTCAATCCCTTTGCTAACAATGCTCCAGCTCACCACCCAGTTCAGAAACCATGTGCAACCCTAGCTTTAAAATGCCTAGAGTTGATTTCCAAAGTGCTTCAATCAGGAGCTGCGGGGCTCCAACAGAAAGAGAATAAGGAAAGGATAAAGCTGTCCTGGGGAGGGGAAGTGAAAAAGAAACAAGAACTCAGTGGTGTTGACTTTAAAGTGGGGATGAATCTCCTAGTGTATCTCTTAAATGGGACAGAGTTTCTCAAACAGTGACTCTAAATTTCTTTTAATTTGGCACCAGGCAGTTTTGCTAACTAGAATTTGCTCCATAATAATAAACATACTTGATTTGCATTGATTTCTTGTTTCTATAGGAAACATATGGACCCACAGCTGCACACTCCCAAGACAGACTGCTGTGACCTGAACAGATAATAGGGCTACACCGAACTAACTTCAGCCATGCAAGGCCCAGAGTCAGCCAGTCAGCCAAGGAGCAACACCAACTCCCAACTATGAGAATTAAACTCAATTTTCTTATCTTTATCACTCAAAGAGGTAGTAGTGGCCCTTTGAAAGCTGCAATCTATAAGTGTCACTAATCCTGGGAAGTGTTGATTGATCAAAGAATTTTTCTCTGCAAGGATTAAACAGTCTCCTGAACAATGGGTTGGGGCCAGGTCTGGGGGTGGAGAGGACCTGCCCCCAGGTACTCTTGCCCTTTTTCTGGAAGCAGTGGTGGTTCTCTCAGGACTAGGGAAAAGCAGCCACCATTTATAGGATATTGTACTAAGCACTTTAAATGGCTTATCTCATTTAATCTTCCTAACCATATGAAGTATGTACTATTACCCTCTATTTTGCAGTTGAACAAACAAAAAGACCTGGGAAATGGAGAGTTTAAGCAAAGGATCTGCCCAAAATCTCAAAGCAATCACCACTGGATAGGACCTGTCCCAGTGCAGCCTTATCCAGAGCCTGAGCATTTAATAACTGACAAATACTGCCTCCCCCTGACTGGGACTAACAGCAGGTTTCTGACCTTTATCCCTGTCTAGGAGAGGAATGAAGGGGGAAAAAAAAGGACTATTCACAGTTGACTCTTCAAGTAAGAGGTTGAAAAAATTGAGTCATAGTAAACATCTCTCTCAACAGCTTTATTGAGATATAATTCACTTCATACAACTCACCCATTTAAAGTATACAATTCAGTATGGTTTTTTTTTTTAGCATATTCACAGAGTTGTGCAGTCATTACTATAATCAATTTTAGAAGTTTCATCAACCCCCCAAAATTCTTTACCCATTACAGTTATCCCATCCCCATTCTTCCATCTCCCTTGGCCTCAGGCAACAGCAAACATCTTCCTGATCTATATAAATTTGCCTATTCTGGACATTTCATATAAGGGGAACTATGTAATACTTGGTCTTTTGTAAATGGTTTCTTTCACTTAGCATGTTTTCAAGGGCTATCCTTGATGCAGCATTTGTCAGTAATTTTTCTTTTTATTGTCAAATAGTATTCCATTGCAGGATATACCTCATTTTACTTATCCTTTTACAGGCTAAGTTTTTATACATTTTGTATAGTATGAATAAGTCTGCGGTTTTTGTGTGGACATGTTTTCATTTCTCTTGGGTAGCTAGCTAAGAATAAAATTGCTGGGTCATATGATGCTTCTGTTGAACCTTTTGAAGATCTGCTTTCCAAAGTGACTGTACCACTTTACATTCTCACTAGAAATCTACGAAGATTCCAGTTTTTCTACATGTGTGCCAAATGAACAAAACTCTTCATTGGGGAAAACCACAGAGCTGTAGTCCTTTATAAAAGCTGTTAATCTGCTCCCACTCTGCCATAACCGCTTGGGTGGCCTCAGGTGCAAACTTTTACTGCCTTGGCGCCTCAGTTCCTCATCTATATATGCAGGATGGATTGGAGCAGATGGCCTAAAACTTCTCATTGAACCCTACATTTATTCACTCAATCACATCATGTGAGAGGTTGACCAGTGGGCAGGTAGATGCTGTGAAACAGATAGCTTGGGGTTCACTGCATGACCGCATTTTACTTTGCATTAACTCAGTTACCACTGGGCTTCAGACTATGACTCCATCGTGCCTGCTTAAGAAAAACAAACAAAACAGAAATAAAAGGAAATCAACCTCACAGAAATTGCTTATGAGGAAGAAAACAAAAATGCCTTATTAGCTGAAATTTTCATTTGGCAATAATGCCGGATTGGTCTTTGGAATTTTAGTTTTTCTAAAGGGGGTTCAAAAATGAAAGTGGATTCAAATATAAAAATGTACGCACTTACAAGGAATGATGACAGGTGATAAAAGTAGGTACAAACTGTATGTGTGTATAACACATAACAGTTATATATGTGTACACATAACTATTTCTATCTGAAAGACAAAGCACATTTTCTATCTGAAAGATGAAGCACCATAGTATTAACCAGTTTTTTCACAAGCATGTCTCGAGGTGTGATGTATTCACCATGTGCATTAGAATAATCCAGGCTGCATATTAAAAAGCAGATCTCAAACCCACCAAACTAGATGCTCTGGGTGAGCTCAAGAATCTGTATTTTAAAAAGTATTCAGAGTCTACAATCCATTGCAGACAGCAGAAGAATGACTGATTTCTTCTTTCTTCTTTATACTAGTCGGTATTTTCCGCATTTTTCTATTACTTTCATAACTGGGGGTAAGGGAAGGAGGAAGTTGTTTTGCTTTGATAGGGAGATGGTGAAGGACAGCAGGGAGTTTCTTTCCTTCCTTTCTGCTGCCCCACGAGTCTACAGAGGAATAAAAGGGGCCACATTTGCTTCCGTGTAAATAACACACCTCAGAGCCTAGACAGAAGCTGAGAAAGCATAGCTATTTTTCCCACCTGGTACCCTCCATCAATAAGGGAAAGCTACCGAGCACTTCTGGGATGGCATTGCTCCTTTGCCATTACCTCACACTTTCTATTGGAAAAGTCTGTTTTCCAGTCCTGAGATACTAGGATTTTGGGGAACTACGGCTACATGATCCAGTAAAGGGAGAGAAAAGGCAGGCATGAGGGAAAAATAGTCAATGAAGAGTTGTCCTGCTAGTGGTGGTAGGCTACATGTATACATATCTACTCACCCATGTGCTCAACAATAGGGTAGGGGTGAAGAACATGGAGTAAGAGAAATCTGAAGTTAAGTCCTGGTCTCAACACTTAATATCAAGCTAGCTAACCCCTCCAAGTCCTGGGTTGCTCATCCATAAAATAGGGCAAATAATATTTCTTTTCATAGATGCTATAGTAAGATAATTTATATCTATCACTTTGTGTTTGGTACCATGCTAATAAGACTTGAAGATACAGAGAAAAAATACAATTCACACCCTCTAAGATGACAATTTACTTCTTTTTATGAAAAGTGCAGAAATAGATAGATAATTATAATAACCTTCCAACCAAAGAACACTTTCTGAATGAATCAACTGGGTAAGTGGGGCACTTAATTCTGTTTCAGTTGGCTGCATAAACACTGCCTCAGTAAATGCTTCTGCCTTGGGGCACGGCAAGGACCAGCACCAGGCCTGGCCTGTTCCTGCTGAGTAACAGGACACCCACAATAAGAATTCGAGTTAGGTTTTGGATACATCCACTACTATTGGTACACACAGAACCTATCATTTTAGCAAAAGTCTGATTAGCATAAGAGAGTCAAGAACTGGGCTGTGTTCCACTTCATGATACCAGCTATTAAAACAGGATTATAAAGTTCCCTTGTAATTATACAATTCTATGTATACACTAAATAAAATAAGAAAATAATTCTCAGCTCTATTTAACTAATTCTATGTTGCAAGACAAGTCTTTGATTTCACACTTGAGTGTGAACACATTTTGAAATTGAAAAAAATAGGAGGAAAAAACCTGACATATTTTAGGTAGCCTTAATATGACCAAATTCCATGTTAAATACCACTCCAGTCAGACAAAAATAATGCGAACCACTTGGTTCAAGACTAAGGACACTTTTTTAAAAGAATAAGTTCTTATAATATTATTATGAATTTGAGATACACATCTTTGTTTTTAACTATTTGTTTCAAGCATGCCATCTATAGGAAACAATAAACATCGTATCTTAGATGAAAAAGTCAACCAGTATATAACAGTGAAAGTGGCTGTTATTAACTGCATAGTAAGAGGTTAGTTTACCTGAGCTGAGCTTGTCATGCTTTTGGTTCAACGCTTTGTGGGAGACAGAGCAGAGAGAGGGAAGGGAACAGAATCAGTATGTTTTCCAAGCTCCAGTTTCCTCTGGGTAAACTGTGAAAGATAACTGCCTAGTCACTACAAAGGCAAGCCTTAAAGAACTCAATGCTTTAAATTCCTTAAAAAGCCAGGTAAAAACAGACAGATACACACATACCCTGATTATTATATCTTTTAATTCCCCTAAAGTCTATCATAAATATAAGAAATCTACAGACAAAAATCCTGCTTTGTGCAATAAATGTTTCTGGAAAGTTTGGCTGAAAAAGATATTTGCGAACTAGATCACTTCAAATGAACTAGGATGTCTTATTATTGAAAAGGCCACTTCCAATGAAACAAAATAGACATTATTATTAAAAACAACCTCTTCCCGCTATACACAAAGTTCTAGGTTCCTGGAGGTATGCTCCATATGAAACAGGGCTCACCACAGCAACATGCGTGCACAACTTTGCTTGATTCTGTACTTTATTTACCAACCATCACTGGCTCTGATTCTTGTCCTTAGGTTCGGCCCTAGTGCCTAGGACTTGATGTTTCCTGTTCCTTGGATTTTAGAACGCAGCCTCCTCTTGGACCATGGCATGGACCTTGATCGTTCTCTTAAACCCTGATCAGGACTCCTTTCCCTCTTTTAGCTTTGCTCTTTCTCTCTTGGGCAGGACTGCTGAAAAGGAGTCCTGTCCCCTCAGGCAGCCTGAGCTGACTCCTCATCCACCTCCCTTCCCTCTTCCCAACTCCTTTGCTACCTTGGCTCAATTTGTTTTCTAAGCCTGGATTTTTATGTATTTTATTTTTTTCAAAGTTGAAATTACTTAAACTTATTCACAAGGGGTCTTCTGGCTATTTGCTCAAAAAAAAAAATCAAAACAAGAGAGAAGGAACAGAGCCAAGTTCTAGCACAGCCTCTTAGCCCCCCAGGTTCACTGAACCAGAAACTCTGGGGGTGGCCTAACATTGTATTTAAATAAGTCTTCCTGGTGATTTCATGTGCATTAAAATTTAAGAACTATTTGTCTGAAAGAAAAGGGGGTGTCTGACAAATGCTTTGGACAAAAAGAGGCATCTAAGTCTGTATTAATGACAAAGAAGAATGTCTAAGGTATTCTGTGTAATAAAACTATAGTACAGTGAAATTTTTGTAAAAAATCTTAGAAGTGTATTTCCACATGAAGTGTCTAGAAGGATAGAGAGGAAACTGTTTAAGTGGTCAACTTGAGGGAAATTAATTTGACTTTCCCTTTATGAATATCTTTTTAAAAATCTATAAGCATATATTATTTTTAAATTTAAAAAATGGTTAATCTAGGTATCCTCCCTTCTTCTCTGGCAAAATTTGCAGGTAAAAATTAATTCAGTTCCCAGGAGACTGCAGTGTCTAGACTAATCAAGCTCTGTGATGCTTAGGGAATTCTAGAAGAAGTGAGGTAGAGATAGTGCTCAGTGTTCCATGACTCAATCAGTGGTTCAGTGGAAATCTGCTGTCCCAGGAAATGACAAGCTATAAAGTCTGAGAGATTCTGCCTTTTAAAATAGACCAACTTAAAAAAACGGTGGTGGGGGATACCCAAGGGAAAATAGAACAGACTAAAAACTTTCTTGGAAGATACCTATTTATTGCTGGGAAAAACTTTCCTTGTTTCGGAAATTATGTATTGAAGCATTCTGTTTTTCCCCACCCCTCTCTTTGTGATCTAGCAGTCATTCTATAATTACAATGGTCCTTTCTCAAGTTGGCTATAAGTATATAAAGCATATGTGTATGATAGACCAGAAAGAGGCCTGAAAATAAAATTGGTTGGCAGAAAATAACCCACGGCAAGAAAAAGAGAAGATAAAAGAGAGGTGAGTGTGTATACACATATCCAAGATCAAGTCAGGTCCTAAAAAATATTCTTTAGCTTATGGGGCATCTTGGGAAAATCCTGAGGCTTCCGTGGGCTGCTCTCATAGGACCACTCAATTCTTTCACCTCTGGCAGGTTTCCCATCAGAAGTACTACCCAAATTCACAAAGGACCCCAAAGCACTTTATCTGTATTTATCATCATGCACACAAGAGGCTCGGTGTAGTTTATACATATCCTCTCTCAATCTTCACTGCCTCAAAGCATGTGGATGTGGCAGAAACAGATCATACAGTTGTCTCCTTCAGTATAGCTGCTCTCCTAGAAACCAGAGAAACTCAGTAAAAAAGTTTTCAGTGATCTTTAATAATTAATTGATTCATCTTGACTAAAGGAAAACAACTTGTACCAGGGATCTTTTTACAGTGAGCTAAAAAATTGATAAAGGTTAATCCATTTTTTTGATCTATCAAGCTACTCTCTACTTCCAGAACCCTAACTACCCCATAAGACAAAAGATTACTAATGTCCCAACCCTTTTAGGGCTATATGAAGAGAAAATTACTTATTGATTGGTAACTGGAGCCAACTTTTGAAGACCCTGCCATTTTCTGTGGCTCTGCCTCATATAGGAATACTTCAGGTTAGAAAAGAGGCGCATTGTGACTATACAAGATGAAACCCAGGGCTTGGTCTGCAACATGATATAAAAGATAGAGCAAAGGCGCTGGTGTCAGAGTTTGAATCCCAGCTCTAAATTATACTAGATCTGGGGCAAATGACCCTACCTCTCTGAGCCTGTGTCCTTATCAATAATATAGGAATAATAAGCTCCTTTATAGAGTTGCTAAATTAATCACAAGTATGCAAGAGGAGAGGTGGAATAAGGAGTTAGTGTTTAAGGGGTATGGAGTTTCATTTTGAGATAATAAAGTTCTGGAGATGGATGATAGTGATGGTTACACAACAACTTGAATGTCCTTAATGCCATTGAACTGTACACTTAAAAATTGCTAAAAAGGTAACCTACACTATGTATAGTTACCACAATTATTTTTACAAGCATGTAGGGCTCCTAGCCTGGTTCTTAGTATGTGTTTAAGAAATGCTAGACTTATTCCACTTATAAAGAACTTTAAATGAAAGAAAAGAAAGGGGGCTACAAAAAGTCAAACAATCATTTGTTAAATCCTTTCCCGATTTAACTGTGAGAAGCTTTGACTCTCAGGTAGAACGGGCTGGCACCACAACCAGGCAGCACCCCAGGAAGTATCTGGGTAGGGAAACGAGGCTGTGTAGTCATGCTCCCTTGCGCGTGTCCCAGTCCACCCCCACCCTGGTATAGCATCTCCCAGAATACCAATCCTGCAGCCCCTAAAACGTCTTGCAAAGAAAGCTGGGAAGCTTAAACCATTTCCCAGGCCAGACTCCAGGTCATGAAGACAAAAGCATGAGCAGTGGCAGCTGGCTCCTGGAAGCTGGGAGAGACAAAATGCTAATGCTGAACACCAACTGGATGGGGTCTGGAGCCTGTTCCAGGCCCTAGCATTAAGCTGATCAGTATCTCAGATGCCTTTGGCTGAATTTAACGGACACAGAGGACAACAGTCTCAAAGGCCTGGTAAAGGAAGATTAAAAATGCACTTGTCTGCAGTTCAGGGAAAACAATGAATGATTATGTGTTGTAAGTCATAAAATACAGATAGGGGAAAAAAGATGATTTATCTCTAAACATATCAGAAGAACACTGCTTTTGATGGGCAGGCTTAATTACATCTTGATGCAATGTGCTGATAAGACGATTAACATCCCTCGAACTCAGCTCAAGGAGAATGAAATACAAGTTTCCCGGTCCCTCTGAAACCTTTGGGAGCTGAAACGGTGTAAAGCGAAGGAGCAATTACCATTAATTTATATGGGGAAAATTTTGAGTGTTTCCAAGTCCCCTAAATTACCTACCAAATCATACCAAATATGCTTAATTACCAGTTCTATGCTAAGCATAACACCCTTCAGAGCCCTCTTAGGCTTTTCTGATACCTTACGACACGTCTGGCTCACGGACGCACAAAATAAATGCAGATAAAGCCCAGATGCTCACAGGCACAGTTCCAACTGCCGCAGCTTGGTACGCGATGCTGACTGATGCTGACTGAGTGTGGCTCTTGGGAGGGAGCTGGGCTTCGGCCGGGCCACTTGCTGCTGGGGTTGTGCTGCCTCTACTGACCGCTCGTTGCAAAACAAAGGCTGACGGCTATTTTCACTTTTCTTCATAAAAGCGAAAATTCTCTTCTGTTTCTTTCAGTTAGTGAAAACAGGAACTAATGTAGGTCTTTCATAAAAGCAAAGCGGTGTAAAGTGAACTTTTCACAAAGTGGAGGATACCTGTACTTGGGGTACCAATATCCAATAAATTCCAAAACAATACTTACTTTAGGGTCTGAGCTCTTGAACTTTAACCTTTCCACCAACTCTATCATAGCCGCCTTTAATCCGCCTGAGTCTTTGCTCTAGAAAAAAGAAAAGTCAGGGGTCATTAGACAGCATTTTGCTGCTCTCTCTATCACAAACAGCATTTCGTGGGATAATGAAACAGAAAACATTTTTTTTTCCTCAGCCAAGAAAATTAAACAACTAGGGAGAGCTGCATTGCTCCCCTTTATCTTCTCTCTGGAAGAAGAGTGTTGAGACAAAAATTGCTCGGTGACCTGAGAGAACTACTGGAATGAAAATTAAAGGCAATTCATATAGGCTGACTGGCTGCTTCATTTCAGTGCTCAATTGTGCAGGTGTTCACAGAGGGCCAAAGCTCTGCAAAAGAGATTTCCTTCTGGGATGTCTAGTTTATGACCTCGTGATTTTTATTTTGAACTTCTACACACCAAATACAGAAGTATACAATACTAGGTATTCTTCAAAAAATAAACACAAAGAAAATGCTCTGAGATATAACTGGAAATGGTATTATAGTGTGCTGGTTAAGTACAGGTTTTTAAGTCAGACAAATGGTTTCAAATTTGGGGTCTGTCATTAATTAGTTGACTCACCTCAGGCAAATTACTGACTTTCTCAAAACCTTCTCCTCCTTCCATAAAATTTGAATAATAAGTAGAGCTATTTGTAGGCTTAATGAAAAGTATTTGTAAAGGTATTGGCACAGTATGTGGCACACAGTAAGTGCTCAATAAATGTCACATACTACTAGTACCATTGTTATTGCATTGTAATGACTTAGAGTAGCACAGTGCAATAAAAATGCAATGTATGTCACAAGTGCAGGCAGACTTGTAGTTTTAAGTTTTTCCAGTAGCCACAAAAATAAAGTGAAATTAAATTTAATATATTTAACTTAATTCAGTATATACAAAATATTATTGCAACATGCAATTTCAACATGAAGTAGTCTATATATATTTTTCACATTTGGTCTTTGAAATTCACACTTACAGCTCAGTTCAACTTGGACTAGCCATATTTTGAGTGCTCCAAAGCCATATATGACTAGTGACTACTATATTGGTCAGCACAGATTTAGAGCACAAACTCTAAAGCCACAATGACCTCAGTTAGGCAAGTCACTTGGTACCTTGATTTCTTTTATCTATAACATGTAGCTAAACACAATATCGATTTCATAAGGCTGTAGTAAGATTCAATGAGCTAATATGTCAAATGAGCTAACATGCTTAGAACAGAACCTTTTATTTTATTTATTATTGTTGTATTACAATTGTTTCATTTTTCCTCTATTGCTCTCCCCTGCCCCCTCTCCTGGAGTCAATCCCCAGCTCAGTGTCCATGTCCATGGCCCCTTCACACTAGCTCCTCAGCTGAACCCTTCTTCCAATTTCCTCCTTCTTCCCCTCCCCTCTAGCCACCATCAATCTGCTCCCTTTTTGCCCCTGCCTCCCCCCATGTCTCTTGTTCCTATCTGCTCATCTGCTTGTTTTCTTTATTAGTCTCCTAAGTGAGAACATATGGTATTTAACTTTTGCTGCCTGGCTTATTTCACTAAGCATGACACTTTCCAGTTCCATCCATGCTATTGCCAATAGAAGTTCCTTCTTTCTCTCTGCTGCATAGAACTCTATTGTGTAAATGTACCACAGGTTTTTGATTCAATCATCCGCTGTAGGGCACTTAGGCTATTTCCAGCACTTGGCTATTGTAAATAGTGCTGCTATGAACAGAGGGATGCATAGGTTCTTCTACATTGGTGTTTCAGGGTCTTTTAGATATAATCCTAGCAGTGGAATCACTGGGTCATAAGTTCTATTCTTAGTTTTTGGAGGAAATTCCATGCTGTTTTCCACAGTGGCTGCACCAGTCTGCATTCCCAACAACAGTGCATCAGGGTGCCCTTTTCTCCACATCCTCACCAGCACTTGTTTGTTGATGTGCTGGTGGCTATTCTGAAAGGTGTGAGGTGGTGTCTCATTGAGATTTTAATCCTCATCTCTCTGATGGCTAGTGATGTTGAGCATTCTTTCATATGCCTAGGCGCCTTTTGTACGTCTTCCTTGGAGAAGTGGCTGTTTGGGTACTTTGCCCATTTTTTAATTGGGTTGTCTGTCTCCCTGGTGTTGAGTCATATTAGTTCTTTATGTATTTTGGAGATCAAACCCTTGTCTGAGGTGTCACTGGCAAGTATGTTTTCCCTTATGATTGGTTCCCTTTTCATTTTGTTGATGTTTTCTTTGGCTGAGCAGAAACTTTTCAGTTTGATGTAGTTCCATTTGTTTATTTGTTCCTTTATTTCCCTTGTCCTGGGAGAGGTATTGCTGTGTGGGATATCTGCAATTTTTTTGCCTATATTTTCCTCTAGGACTTTCATGGTGGGACTGCTTATGTTTAAGTCTTTTATCCATTTTGAGTTTATTCTGGTATAAGTTGGTGGTCTAGTTTCATTTTTTTTAGCATGTGCCTGTCCAGTTCTCCCAACGCCACTTGTTGAAGAGGCTATCTGCACTCCATTTTATGTTTCTTCCCCCTTTGTCAAATATTAGTTGCCCATAAAGTCCTGGGTTTATTTCTGGGCTCTCTATTCTGTTCCACTGATCCGTTTGTCTGTTCTTGTGCCAGTTCCAGACTGTTTTGATTACTATGACTTTGTAATATAGTTTGACACCTGGTATTGTGATTCTCCCTACTTTGTTCTTCGTTTTCAAGATCGCTGTAGCTATTCGGGGTCATTTTTGACTCCATGTAAAAATTTTAAAGTATTTGTTCTAAGTTTGTGAAATATGGTGTTGTTATTTTAATAGGTAGTGTGTTAAATCTATAAATGGCTTTAGGTAGTAAGGACATTTTTATGATGTTGATTCTTCCCATCCATGAACATGTTATCTGCTTCAATTTATTTGTGTCTTCCTTAATTTGTTTCTTCAGTGTTCTGTACTTTTCTGAGTACAGGTCTTTTATCCCTTTGGTTAAATTTATTCCTAGATACTTTATTTCTTTATTTATTGTTGCTATAGTAGATAGGATTTGTTTTCTGGTTTTTTTCTCTGATGTTTCATTGTTGGTTTATAAAAATACCTTTGATTTCTGGATACTGACTTTGTATCCAGCTATTTTGCCAAATTCACTTATTAAGTTGAGTAGTTTTTTAGTGAAGTCTATAGGGCTTTTGATGTACTACACTATCTTGTTATTTGCAAATAATGACAGTTTTACTTCCTTCTTTCCAATCTGGATGCCTTTGATTCCTTTTTCTTATCTGATTGCTGTGGCTAGAACTTCCAAGACTATGTGGAATAGAAGAGGAGCAAGTGGGCACTCTTATCTTATTTCTGATTTTAAGGGAAAGGCTTTCAGTTTTTGCCCATTGAGTATGATGTTGGTTTCAGGTTTCTCATATATGGCCTTTATTATGTTGAGGTATGCTCCCTCTATTCCCATTTTGCTGAGGGTTTTTATCATAAACGGTTGCTGTACTTCATCAAATGCTTTTTGGCATCTATTGATATGATTGTATGGTTTTTATCTTTCATTTTGTTTATGTGGTGTATTACATTTATTGATTTGCGAATGTTCTACTGTCCTTGCATCCCTGGGATGAATCCCACTTGATTATGGTGTATGATTTTTTAAATATATTGCTGGATCTGGTTTGCCAATATTTTGTTGAGAATTTTAGCATCTATGTTCATCAGAGATATTGGCCTGTAGTTTTCTTTCTTGTTATGTCTTGACCTAGTTTTGGGATTAGAATAATACTGGCCTCATAGAAAGAGTCTATGTGAGTCTTCCTTCTTCTTGGATTTTATGGAATAAGTTGAGAAGGATAGGAGTTAGTTCTTCCCTAAATGTTTGGTAAAATTCACTTCTGTAGCCATCTGGTCCAGGGCTCGTGTACATTGGGAGTTTTTTAAATTACTTCCTCAATTTCACCAGTTGTTATTGGTCTGTTCAGGTTTTCTGCTTAGTCTTGATTCAGTTTTGGTGGGTTATACATTTCCAGAAATTTGTCCATTTCACCCAGGTTGTCAAATTTCTTGTCATATAGTTGTCTGTAATAGTTTCTTACAATCCTTTGTATTTCCGTGGTATTGGTTGTGATTTCTCCTCTGTCACTTTCGATTTTGTTTATTTGGGTCCTCTCTCTTTTTTTCTTGATGAGTCTAGTTAAGGCTCGTCAATTTTTGTTTATCTTTTCAAAGAACCAGCTCCTGGATTTACTGATCCTTTGGATTGTGCTTTTAGTCTCTGCTCTGATCTTGATAATTTACTTCCTTCTACTTGCTCTGGGCCTTGTTGTTGCTCTTCTAGTTCTTGTAGCTTTATGGTTTGGTTGTTTATATAAGCTTCTTCTAACTTTTTAGGTAGGCCTGTATTGCTATGAACTTTCCTCTGAGGACTGCTTTCGCTGTGTCCCTTAGGTTTTGGAGTGTTGTGTATTCATTTTCATTTGTTTCCAGAAACTTTTTGATTTCTTCTCTGATCTCCTTGTTAACCCATTCATTACTTAATAAGCCTGTTATTCAGTCTCCATAAATTAGAATATTTTTGGGTTTTTCCCTTGAGGTTGGTTTCTAGTTTCAAGCCATTGTGATCTGAGAAGATGCTTGGTATGACTTCATTTTCTTGAATTTGTGGAGGCTTATCTTGTGTCCTACCATGTGTTCTGTCTTTGAGAATGTTCCTGTGAATTTGAAAAGAATGTATTTCGCTTCTTTGGGGTGAAAAGTTCTGTATATGTCAACTAAGTCCACTTCATATAAAGTGTTGTTCAATGTTACAATATCCTTGGTGTTTTTTTTTGCTTGGAAGATCTCCCCATTGTTGACAATGGGGTATTAAAATCCCCTACTATTAGTGTGTTGTTGTCTATATCTTTTTTGAAGTGCTTCAAGATTTTCCTTATATATTTAAGTACTCCTATGTTGGGTACATATATATTTACAAGGGTTATATCTTCTTGGTGGAATGTTTCCTTAAGTATTATGAAATGCTCTTCTTTGTCTCTTTTATGGCCTTCATTGTAAAATATGTTTTGCCTGATATGTGTTGCTACTCCAGCCTTTTTTTCATGTCCATTTGCTTGAAATATATTTTTCCATCCTTTCATTTTCAGTTTGTGTCAATCCTTTTTTTTTTTTTTTTTTATTGTTGTTGTATTACATCCATCCCCTTTTTGCTCCCCTCTGTCCCTCCACCCACCCACCCACACATTCCCCCTCAATCTTTTGTTCTGAGGTGGGTCTCTTGTAGACAGTATATATGTAGGTTATGTTTTCTTATCCACTCAGCTACTCTATGCCTTTTTTGGTGAATTTAATCCATTTACATTTAAGGTTATTATTGACAGGTAGTTCTTCCCTGGTATTTTCTTTCTTTGTTCCTATATTCCTCTCTGTCTTTCTGTTTCTTCATCTATTTAAAGCAGGCCCTTTAGCAACTCTTGCAATACTAATTTGGTGGGGGTGTATTCTTTTAGCCTTCTTTTGTCTGGGAAACTGCTTATTTCACCTTCCAATTTGAATGAAAGCCTTGCTGGGTACAGTATTCTTGGTTGCAGGCCTTTGTTTTATTTCTTTGTAGCAGCTAGACCCTGCCACCACGGTGCTTGGCTGAGGTCACAACTCTGTTGTAACCTGCAGCTTCTTTGTCACTTCTCTGGCTCTCCTCTCCTGCTAAGCTTTGTTTCCTGGCAGTAATTAAGACCTGCTGCCACTGCCATAGCTACTGCTACTGCTGGAAGCACCACAGCCACCTTGGTTTCGTGGTTTGGCAAAGTATTGGCCTCCACCACCAAAAGGGCCAGTTTCTGCCTCCAAGTTTCCTCCTTTCGTGAGTCCAAAATTTGAAGATTGATTATTATAATTGCCAAAACCACTGTAGCTTCTGCCACCTCCAAAACTGGTTCCACTACCACCACCAAACCTGCTTCTGTCTCTTCTGCTGTTACAGCTATCATAACTGCCACTCTCGCCACAGTCACTGCCCTGGTTTCCATCACCCTGTCCACCATTTCCATAGCCTCTGCTTCCTCCAGGGTAACCAGGGCCGCCTCTTCCATAATCAGCATCATTACCAAACCCATTAGAGCCATCCCCACTGCCACCATATCCACCACCACCACAGCTACCACCAAAGCCACCTTAATAGCTGAAGTTTCCCCCATGACTAAAGTTGTCATTCCCACCAAAACCACCTCCATGGCCACCTCCGAAGTTTCCAGAACCACTTCGACCTCTTTGGCTTCATGAAGCACTAGCCATCTCTTGCTTAGATAGGGCTTTCCTTACTTCACAGTTGTGGCCATTCACAGGATGATGTTTCTGAAAGACAGTCTTGTCTACAGAGTCATGATCATCAAAGGTTACAAAAGTGAAGCCTCTCTTTATGCCACTGCCTTGGTCAGTCATGATTTCAATCACTTCCATTTTCCCACATTGTTCAAAAATAATCTCTTAGGTGATGTTCTTTAGTGTCTTCTTTAATTCCACCAACAAAAAACTTTTTCACAGTTAGGTGGGCACCAGGTCTTTGAGAATCTTCTCTTGAGGCAGCCCTCTTTGGTTCCACAACTCTTCTGTCCTCCTTGTGTGGCCCTGCATCCATGGCTGCATCCATCACCTCCACAGTGGCGTATGTGACAAACCCAAAGCCCCTGGAGCACTCAGTGTTTGGATCTCTCTTCACCACACAGTCTGTGAGGGTTTCCCATTGCTCAAAATGGTCCCTCAGGCTCTCATCTGTTGTTTCAAAGCTTAAACCTCTGATAAAACCTCTGACAAAGAGCTTCCATAGCTGTTCCAGCTCTTTGGGAGACTCTGACTTAGACATGACTGCAAAAGAGGAGACCTGAACAATGCTTACTCAGCAACGTCCACTGGCAGAAAGGCCAGAACCTTTTTATTATTGCCTATCTTCCTCACAAAGTTTTAAGATCCTTAAAGGTAAGAACTATGTCTATTATCTTTGTATCTGTACCCAGCATCAAGAAGGGTTTTTAAAAAGTCTGCAGAACAAAGGAATGAATGAATATCAATCTCAGGACACAAATGTCCTAATAATAATAACACATGGGTGTAGTGCAATCTAAAACTACATGAATTAGTATCATTTTCTAATCTCAACTCCTCTAAGGAGTACAGTAGAATCATCGTCCTCATTGTGCCATTAACGAAAAAGGAGCATGGAGAAATAAAATGGTTACCATTTTTATGGAAGGGAGAGGACAATAAAGAAGTACAATATAGGAGGCAGGTGAAAGGCAGTCGTACATTGATGTGTCTCTCCCATTCTTCCTCCCTCCCTCTCTTCCCTTCTCTCTAAAAATAATAAATAAAATCTTTGAAAAAAAATCCAAAAAAAAGTATAATATAAATAAACACTACAAATACAGTTACTTGAAATTATTCATGGAATCAGTGATCTTTTCTAAATCTGCAAATCCAATTCCAATTCCTCCAAAGCAGGAAATATATACTTAGTAAGATTCCATCATACAGATTAAAATAGACTAAATGCTATGTCTTTTTTCTCTGTAACCCCTTTCTCTCCTAAGCCTGTACAGAAAATGTCTGATGTAACAAGACTGAGACTGGTATCTGCTTAAGATGCACTCTCCAAGCACAGCTTGGTTCACATGCCCATTTTAGCTATGTTACTCAATTTTAATAATTTGTATTTTTAAAATGGTGATTGACAACTTTCCAAATTCCTTCACCAATTCAAAGCTTTAACTTCTGTGGTCTCACAGCGGATAATTGGGAAAGGAATCTGGAGGTCACATACCAGGGTGTGAGTGAGACTCAAAGTACCTAAAAAAGGGTTAAGTTGCCAGACACAGTTCTGCTCTTCTGAGCTGATCAGACAATAAAGTCTGTCTGGTGATATCATTCCTCTAACCTGCTTCTCACTGGCTGAACACACAGGTCACTTGTCCCTGGAAAGCTCTCTTCCCCCACACCCCAGCTGCCAGCACCCATTTTAAGCTCTTCTTCAGCAAGAGCCCTGATGTATTATGACTTTCTCCCTGGCTCTAGAGAACAGAAAGGAATGCATGAAACTGTGGCTTAAAACATTCAGAAAGGAAACAGAACGACAAAGGAATCCCTAAGAAGCAGGCAGCCTGTTTGCAGGCAGATGTGCCTTGTGTAGAGAGATAAGGAAACCCTGAGCCTTCTTTCATAGAAATATAGTGTGTCAGCAGAATCCTGCCTTTTAACAAAGCATCAGCAGCACTGCCTACCAAGGAGAGAGACAGAGGAGAAGTACTAAGACACCCTGCAGGAAATTCGCCATTCCACCTCCCAAGCCCACCCTCTTTGAGAATTATTCTCAAAGATCAGCTGGGGTCCATGAGCCAGCTATATTCAGTCTGTAAATGGGTGGTGAAGAAAACCTTTCCCTCTGGCTTTTAACCCATAAAATAAACAGCTGATTAGAAGGAAGAGGCTCCTCTAGGCAGACCTGCCCCTGACAGCTGCAGGGCAAGGCTACAGTACACATGGAGGACCCTGGGACCCCAATACACCTTTCTCTTCCTACACTCCAGTCTTCCTGCATCTCAAGAAGCCTTATACCCAGACATTCAAGCTAGTAAAGTTCTGGAAATATCCCTCTCAAGTAGTTCCCCTTAGCCAGCCTGACCTAGAAAAGCACCTATGTGGGGAGGAGTCTAATGGCTTAATCCATGGGGAAGATAATCTCAGAAAGGGATGGTGCAGAAAGGGATGGTCCTGGAAGTAGATTCTAGACATTTTTGTAGGTAATTCTTGGGTCCTGAGTATGTGAAGGGTGGTCTAGGAGATGGGTATGACTAGAGGAGGGCCCTCAAAAGCATGGGGCATAGGGAAGGGTACAGGGTTGTCTAAGTCTAAGGTGGTATTGGAGTATGAGTATCCCTAAACCTTAGTGGTATTGTGTTTTAGTTAATTATTTGTTTGCAGAGGACAGTCATCCATCAAAAGGGAATGAGAATAGGAGACTATACCCTCATTCTCCCCGACTATGGTGGGACAGAACAGCTGCCTTTGAAACCTGCATTCTAATTGAGAAGTAGACCAGAATAGTAACAAAAGGCAAGCTAATTCTAACCTTGTAGACATTTGATTCCATAAGTGGGCAGATTCTACAATGTCAGTCCTTGGGGCAAGCCCTGTGAGAGGTAAAGAAATGAAATTCTCTTGATACTGCTCTTCTCTACCTCCACTCCACACAATGCATTCCAAGAACCTCGAATTCAGTGTAAGCGTATCTTGTTTATGCAACTTTTTCCTCCACTGAGAGAGTGTAGAATAAAAAAAGAATAAGTGCTATTTTGTGACACCCACCTCACCCCTCAGCGTCTGATCAATCTGTGGAGATGTGGGATGCTTTACAAAAGCCAACTCCTAGAGATGAGTCATAATAAACACAAGAATAAACAAAAATGCCTAGCATTTAAAAATATTCTTTATTCTCCAAAGCAATTTCATACGTTTTTCCATTTGCCTTTCACGATAAACCTAAGAAGTAGTGTATTCTCACTTTGTATTTGAAAAAATCGCTGATCAAATTTAAAAAGTGGCTGGAAGAACCCAAAAATCACAGAGCTAATACACTCTTTCCACAGTAACAAAATAAGTAAGAAGTACTGCATTCACACTTTTCAACAGAGAAAAATGATTCTGTGGACATCAGAGGATGTTCCTAAATTGCAGAGCTAGCGAAGAGAAAAACCAGGATCATAAAGACGCAAGTAAGAGAGATTAAAACATACAGCAGAAGAGGCTAGTATCAAGAATACACAAAAAACTTGGAAAACTATAGGACACTGAAGAAAGAAATATTGAGGAAGATACAAATGAGTAGAACTATATACCATGTTTATGAATTGGAATTACTACGTAAAGTAACCAATAGATTCAGTGCAGTTCTTATTAAAATACCAATGGCATATTTCACATCTAAAAAAATATTCCAAAATTTTATACGGAACCAAAAAGATCCTGCATAGCCTCAGCTATCTTGAGAAATAAGAACAAAGTTGAGAGATCAAAATACCTAATATCAAATTATACTACCAGGCTATTGTAACAAAAATAGCCTGGTACTGGCCTAAGCACAAGCACATACATCAGTGGAACAGAATAAAAAGTCCAGAAATCTACCCATGCCTATAACATTTGACAGAGGAAGCAAGCACATACAATGGAGTAATGACAATCTCTTTAATAAATGGTGTTGGGAAAACTGGATAGTGGCATACAAAAATGAGAAAGAAGAAATAAACTAGACTACCAACTTAGAATAAACTCAAAATGGATAAAAGATTTAAATGTAAGTGGCAAAAAGCACATACCAGAAGATGGCAGTATAGGCAGACATGGCTTGCCTCTCTGCACACTACATCAAAATTACAACTGAAATATACAACCATCATAACTCAAGAGACATCAGAAAGAGATTGAATGGAAGTCTGACAACTATAGAAACTACATCCATCCAGACTGATAGGAGGGTGCAAATGTGTAATAAACTGGTTCCTCACCCTCATATGGTAGATAAAAATTTGGAAGGGATTGTCTCAGGAGTGAGGAATCCCAGTCCCACATCAGGTCCATCAACCTGGCTAACACTGTTTGACTTGCCTTGGAGATCCCCAGACTCCACCTCACCCAACTTACTGGCCCACCCAAGCTGCCTTTCCATCTGAATGGCTGGTCTTGGCTCCAGCTTCACAATTTCCTACATCCTCTCAAACGAGCAACAGCTGGCCTCAGTGAGTCACAGGTCCCCAACTCGCAGCAGCCAGCCTAGACTCACAGCTTGGCTTCACCTGGGAATCTCTAAACCCAGCACAAGCTGCAACCACCTCAGATTGTTTTATAACTCAGGCAAGATGCCCTGGGCAAAACACAGTTGGGGAGGGGGGCTGATCTTGGCCTGCACCACCTGGGAAACCCCAGGGCCAGCACACCCAGTGGATGGCTAAGACCATGCTGGAGCACCACCACTCTGCTTCTGCACAGCTGATCCTCCACAGTGGGTGGAGGTTGGTGGCAAGTGGTCATAGCCACTCCTTGCAGCTCACTGGCCTGGGTTAATCCCTCCTATTGATCTGCCAACTGCTACCAAAGCTCAACTACAAGAGTAGGGTGTAAGCCCACACAAATGACACACCTCAAGTACCCAGCTTGGGTGATAGGGAAGGTTGTACCACTGGACCCTCCAAGACAAACAGCAAGAAATTGGAAATCTATTTGAAAAAATAATGAAAGAAAACTTCTCTAATTTGGTGAAGGAAACAGATATGCAAGCTCAGGAAGCACAGAGTCCCAAACAAGATGGATCCAAAGAGGTCCCCTCTAAGACACATCATAATTAAAATGCCAAAGGTTAAAGAGAGAATCTTAAAAGCATCAAGAGAAAAGAAATTCCCACAACACTGTGAGCTGATTTCTCAAAAGAAACTCTTCAGGCAAGAAGGGACTAAGGGACTGGCAAGAAATATTCAAAGTGATGAAAAGCAGGGACCTATAGCCCAATCAAGATATCATTTAAAATCAAAGCGTAGATAAAGACCTACCCAGATAAGAAAAAAATTAAAGTTCATCATCACCAAATCATTATTACATGAAATGTTAAAGAAAATTATTTAAGAAAAAGATAAAAACTATCAACAAAACAGTGACCAAAATACAAATATATCAATAACTGAATCAAGAAAACGAACTAAGCAAACAAGAAGAATAGACAGAATTACAGATACAGAGAACATTTTGATGATTGCCAGATGGTAGGTGGGTGTGGGGGAATGGGTGAAGAGGTGAGGGAATTAAGAAGTAAAAATAGGTAGTCAGAGGATAGACACAGGGATATAAAGTACAGTACTGGCAATGGAGTAGCCAAAGAACATAAATGCATGACCTATGGACATGAACTAATCAGGGAGAGTGCTGAAGGGAATGGGGGTACAGGGGGGAGGGAGGCTACACCTTAGTTGTGGGTTTGGTCTCCAGGTGGAGCATGTACGATAGGCAACTGAACGATGTTTCTCTCCCTCTCTTTCTCCCTCCCTTCCCTTGCCTCTAAAAATAAATAAAATCTTTTTTTAAATACCCTCAATACAGATAGTAAACATCAGGACAGTATGTATAATTTACAGAGGTTAAATATAAGTGGAAATAATTAAGAATAGAAGCAAACTGGAATGGTGGAAAAAACATGCACTTCGGGATCAGACCTAGACTCATATCCTAGTCCTTCCACTTATTAGGTTAAGTACCATTTGCAAATGTCAGACTCTTTGAGTATCAGCTTCTTCATCATCGTAATACAGTTGACTGTGGGAGTTGTACTGAGATCATTTGAAAAAATAAATGAAAAGCACCTGACCTAAATCCACTCAATAACCAATGTTAATCTTCTCATCTCTGGAAAGAACCTCAAAATTCAACAGGGGACACGAGTTTCCTGACTCTTAGTTTTATAACTGCAGTTGAAGGTTCAGCATTTTCATTGTTCACATACATGATGTCAGTCTACCATTCAACAAAAGTTATACCCTTCCAGGGTTCACACAGACCCAAAGTACAGAGAGAACAGTAGGGATGCCTATAACATTTCTCCCACGATTGCCTACTGCACAGAAAATGGAGGCAATTTCCTAACCAGAAAGTAAAAGGAATATTTTCTCTGGCTCCCCTTCTGCTTCTATAAAAATTTCCAACAGTTCAGAATGTAAAACAGAATTTAAAGAGGACAACCAGCAAGACTTGCGAACCTAAAATTAGGCCTATCAGCTGTGTTTTGGTTATCTAGTACATAAAGCACCAGCAGGACACTAAAATATACAAGAGACTCTTCTCTGAAGACAAGCTCTGCATCAGCCTATCCACCCACCACAGAAGGCAGAAGGAGCAGAAGGAGAGGGGGCAGAACAGTTTTCACCCAAAGAAACTTGGTATCCAGAACTTCTACTGCTGCCAGACTAACTGTTCTGGCATTGAACTGAGAATAGAACCTTCAGATGGCTCTGTAACAGTAGTAAGAATAAGAGCAACCAATTGCTGAGGGCCTATTATATTTCAGGCATTGTGCTCTTTACATGTATGATCTTGTTTGTACCCAATGAGGAGAAACAACTGCTAAACCCACATTCCAGGTGAGGAAACCAAAGCTCAGAGAGGCTGAGTCAATTATCCAACATGACACAGCTAGCTGGTAAGCAGCAGAGCCAGGACTCAAACCCACAGACTGCAAAGCAGCCAACTAAAGCAAGAATGCATGGTCATTCATATTCATTTTCCCATTTTTCCTTAGTAACCAATCCCACCTTTTAGCTAGATACACTGTGGCCTGGAGAAAACTTTCCCCCGTCCCCTTGCAACTAGACAAGGCCATGGTACTTCACTCTGGCCAATGAAATAAGCAGCAATGTGTGCAACTTCTGGAGGGTTCTCTTAAAATAGAGGGGTGTGCCCTTCTTCACTTCCTATGCCAGCTACCCTGAGCTCAAGCGTGCTGGCTGGACCTCCCACAGTCATCCTCTTCCATGACAAGGATTGTACATTCCCCAAGGATGGCAGAGTGGAGCTGTGAAGAGTCCAGACTTGATAACCTCTTGATTCCTCTCTATCTGCCTTAGACAGCCTATGTTTAAATTTCTTTTACAAAAGAGAGAAATAAATACCTCTCTTGTTTGAGTTGCTGTTATTTTGGATTTTTCCAAATTATTTCATTACTTTAGATGTAGGTGAACTCAATGTAAACACTGATATGCTAAATCACTGTGCAGTACCATCTCTTTCAGTTCTTCAATGATGCCCTGGAACTAGATGAGATTATACTTCATGAGATAAATATACCAAATATTTCATGTATATCTATTATCCAACATGCACAGTGCTAAGTGCTGGAAACATAAGAATAACAGGTAGCCCTAACCCTAGAAGAGTTTATAACCCATACTGGACACAGACATGGAAAGAAATAACATCGATAGTACACTGTATTTATTGTTACAATAAATGTATGCAGCTATTGTTACGGGAACATTGAGGAAGGTTGCCTCACAGTCTGTATCTACTTAGTAAAACCCTATCCTCAATGAAGGCCCACTAGCAACACCAACACTTCCAGGAAATCTTTCCTGATTTCATGCCTCCAGTAGAAATTTCTCTTTTCTCTGAACCCCCATCACATGCTGTTTGTATCCTTATTTTTCCTATTAGACTATAAGCTTCCCTATGTCAGAAACCACTTGTTATTCTTCTCAATAGGTCACACGGCTCACCATAAGTACTCAAAAGTTATTCAGATAAATAAAATTAACATAAACAAAAAATACAAGTTTTTGACACTAAGTTTAACTGTAGGCTATCATTTCAATAATGTTTTTCTCTAATATTCTATTTAAGTTAAAGGCATACTACTCTACCACCTGTTCAAAAAAAATACTAAATACATCCGAAGTGAGTTTTGTAATTAAATGTTCAATAAGAATAACTAGCACCTTATAATGTACATCAGAGTCACTGCCCATAGGGTTCATTGCCATAAGTTATGGACTGAGCCTTCAGTATATTTGGAGACTTTTGTTTGGTTGGTTTTATTTATTTTTCATAGCTTTTAGAGACAGAGAAAGGGAAGGAGCAGGGAGACAAAGAGAAATATTGATGTGAGAGAGAAACATCCATTGACTGGTTGCCTTATCATTGGTGCCCCAACCAACGATCAAACCCACAACCTGAGAATGTGCCCTGACTGGGTGGGAACTGAACTCACGATCTTTTGGTTTACAGGACAACACTCCAACCAAGTCATATGGCTAGGTCTGGTCTTATTTACTTGTTTTATTATTGATTCATTTTTGACTCTGAAAAGGGCAGCAATGTTGATTTTTCTCTCCCAATGCCATGCTGGCTTGATCCCTATCACACACACATCCCTAAAACCAAAAGTGCACATAGAAAGGATGTCAGTCTCCCAGGGCCAAAGTCCTGTTTCTCGCCCCATTCTCATCTCTACCCCACACATCAAGACTGAAGTTTTTGTTCTACCCAGTGTTTGTCTGTATCTGTCCCCTCTTCTGAGAGATCTGCATCCTTCCTGCCACATAACAAGCTAGCCTCCGACCCTGGCTGTTATAACAACCAACAGGAACAGGAGGACGAAACTGAGCTGGTCATCCCAGACTAAAGGAACCTCAAGCAGAAGGCACATGTGCACCGAAGCATCTCAATCTCTGACTTCCCAGTCTTGAGTCAGAATGCGAGAGAAGAGACAAGATGAGTATACAATGAACGGGCAGGGCTTTTTCCATTTTGCTCACCGCTATATTAGAAAGTACTGGCCCCTGGCAGATGCATAGTAAGCACTCACTAAATGAATGAATGAATGAATGAATGAATGAAGTATAACAAAGGTCCTCTGTTGTCATCATCATCACGCAGAGCCACTTTAATTTCACAAGAGACTTACTCTCTTGCCAATAAGCAAATCAAATGCACATTGCCATGGGAATATCTGAAACCAGAGGTGAACTGAAATTAATTAAAGCTGCAACCAACCTCTGGCAAAGCTTAAATCATTACTGGATCAAAAACTTCAGCCTCTCATCCCAGCTACCTAACAGAGCAAATGGCACGCCCTTTCTGAGGAAGAAAAATATTCTAGTGTCTACAGTTCTTTTAAACAAGTGTCTGATAGAATGAAAGATTATGAGATATGAAAATGTGTCATATAATCAAGAATCAGACCCCCAAATATTCAGAGAAACAAATCTTAAAAAAGTAACAAGTAGGCACCTGCCTAGCACTCCTGAAAGCTATCAAAGTCAGCATAACTTAGAAAATGTAACATGACCATAGAACCCTGATCCAGAATTCATCAGTGGAAAAATTGGCGCAATTTTAATAAAGTCTACAGTTTAGTCACTAATACTGTTCCAATGTTAAGCAGAGCACAGTAAACAGCTTCTGAACTCAAGACACTTCCTGATGAAAAGAAACTGGTTGCATTTATTTGATTAGGGCTCAAAAATGAGGAGGGAGGAGAGGAGAAGGCAATAGAAAGCGAAGCCTATGCCATGCTCAGAGTGAGCCATTTAAAGGAAACCCTTTCTATACAGACTGGGATCTTCCCACCCCTGTCAGAGAGTAAAATCCCAAAATAAAGGCAAACTAAAGTAAGCTTGTCACTACCTCACCCTCCAAAGGGGCCGGTGGGAGTGCTGCCTTGGAGCTAACAAATGGGTTGAAAGGGGTGGCTGGGGTGAGAAGAAAGAAAACTCTTTAAGAGGTTATAAACTTGGGAAGACAGCTTCTGGAAATTTGGTCTCAAACAATTTATTTTGTTTAAGGAGGTTCTAAACATGTTGTACTTTCAGGCTTTAGCAGACGCAAACTCAAATCTTCTTTTGAAGAATACACTTTCATGCCAAGTCTTGGGGAATCCCCATAAATAATTTTTTAAAAGCAATGAGAAGCTACAAAGTCAAACATAATGAACAAGAGGAAGAAACATGGAAAATATCATCAGAAACAATAGAAGAGAGAGATCCACATTCTTCACGTACTGCAATTATGAGAGATGGATTATAAAAGAACATGCTTACTCTTCATAAAGTAATAAGGAGGACAGCTCCAGTGCAAACAAAAGATATTAAGAGGATATGATTCACAAATTTATACTACTACATCTGAAAATGTAGGCAACATAAACAAACTTCAGGGAAGATAACACAATTGACTTAAGGAAAATAGACCATTTGGACAGAACTGTAACCATGAAATTGAATTACAGCCAAAAATATTATACAAAACAAAATAAGATTCTCCTGCCCTCCATCCTTCCCTCTCCCCCTGCTCCCTCTCTCTTTTCAAGTCCAGAAGGCTTTCATGGTCAGTTCTATCAATCATTCAGAAGGAAATATTCCAATCTCACACAAACACTGCCAGAGCATAAAATAGAAAGAAAAAGAAAATATGTGGGACGCAAACATCTTAACTCATAGTATGAAGTCAACATAGCCTTGAAAGTAAAATCTTAAGAGAACAGTGCAAGACAGGATATTTATCAGCTAATGTCTCCCCAAAACATAAGTTTAAAATTTTACATAAATTATTAATAAACCACACTTAAAAATATAAGGATACTTCATCATGACCGAGTTGGGTTTATTCTAGAAACACAAGGTTGCTTTAATTGCACAATCTAATAATAGTAACACAAAGGAATGGAAATAAGACCATATATAACCATATATATGAACATGCTTGTATTTGCTAAAAGCAGCACTGGAAGGATTAAGGAAAAACAACAACAACAACAAAAACAGGTGAAAGGGGCAAAGGAGAAAAAAGATTTTTTACTTTAAAAAAATAAATCAACTTATGTAATTAATCACATTAACATAGGAGGTAAAATCACACAAACACCCCATAGATACAGAAATAACATTTGATAAAAATTAGTACTGATTTGATATTAAGAAAAGCTTTGATAAACTAGGAGTAGGGAACTTTTTTTAATCAAATAAATATATCTATAAAAACTAACAAACAATGATCGCATTATTTGTGAAATGTAAATAATCCCTCAATTAGGAACTATGCCAGAATATCTGCTGTCACTTCTGCAGCAGTAGAGCAATTAAAAAAACAACAACAACAAAGCACAGTTATAAGAATTGAAAAGAAACAAAAATTGTCCCTCTTTGCAAATAATATCATGTTTGTAGAATGAACTTATAAATTATTAGAATATTAAGGGAATTTGGAAGATAACATATAAAAGTTAATCATGTTCCTAAATGTACAATAAGAAAACAAAAATTAAATACCTTTTTATAATATTATAAAATTTAAGTATCCAGGAATAAATTTCACAACGATGTATAAGACCTTTCAGAAAAAAATTATAAAACTGCATTGTGAGCCAATAAAAAGACCTAAATAAATGGATTGGAAACTTCACGCTGTATTAATATTATTTGTTCACGTATTGATTTATAAATTCAATACGATACAGAAAATGTCTTGCATGCTTATTTTATATAACTTAATAGTTTGAGTCTAAGAAATGTAAGTGGCCAAGACTGACTGAGACACTCTCTTAGAAGAGCAAAGTGAAGAACTTGCTCTACCACATTAAGACATGTTATAAAGCTTGGAAACTGAGAAAAACATGTTTTTCACACAAAAACATACTAATAGGTCAGTAGGACAGAATAAAAAAGTCAAGAAACACATTCAACACCTATGGGCACTTGATAAATGACAAGCAGCAACAGGCTATCTGTATGAGGGTGGGGGGAGGGGAACAGAATGAAATTGAGCCCCTACCTCAACTACACAAAAATCAATACTAAGCTCAATGAGACACACACAAAAAAACCACTAACAATAACTGAAATTCTTGAAAAATTCTACATTAAACCGAAGAACTTCATTCAAAGCACAAATCTTAAAAAAGAGAAAGAGGAAATAGAATAGAAGAAAACTGCAACCCATATAAACAACGAAGAACTCAGGAATAAATGTATTAAAACTCCTATAAATTAATGAGAAAAAGATAGACAACCCAATAGAAAAGTGAGCAAAAGACCTGAATGGACACTTCAAAAGAAGAAATACAAGCTACTCAAAGTTGTCGGTTACCAGAGGAATACAAATTTAAACAACAAAAAGATATTATTATTCACAAGCCTGATGAAAATTTAAAATTCTGTAATAGCAAATGTTGGTGAAGATACAGAACAAGATCTCGAACACTCTTCATGGCAATGCAAATTGGTACAACCACTTTGGAAAATAGTTGGCAGCATCTGGTAATATTAAAGATATTCATAGTCTATGACCAAAAAATTGCACTTAGGTTTATACTTTATTTAAATATATGTAGATGTGTACTGGGAGACATGAACAAAAACATTTATACCAACAATTTTTTTAAAATTTTATTGTTGTTGTATTATATCCATCACCTTTTTGCTCCCCTCTGTCCCCCTCCCCACACACCCATTCCCCCCAAAGTCAATCCCACCTGTTGTCCATGTCCATGGTTCCTTTATACTAGGTTCTTGTCTAAGCTGCTCCCCTTTCTTGCCTCTGCCGCCCCCTCTCCCCCCAACCCCTTTCCCCCTGACCACTGAAGGCCTATTCATTGTATTCATATATTTGGTTCTGTTTTGCTTGTTGTCAGTTTTGCTCATTATTGTCCCGTAATGGGTGAAATTATATGATACTTGTCCTTCACTGACTGGCTTATTTTACTAAGCATAATACTCTCCAGTTCCATCCATGTTGTTGCAAAGGGTACAAGTTCCTTCTTTCTTTCTGCTATATAGAATTCCATTGTGTAAATGTACCAAAGTTTTTTGATCCAATCATCCACTGATGGGCACTTAGGCTGTTTCCAGCACTTGGCTATTGTAAATAGTGCCATATACCAACAATTTTTAATAACTGACAGAAGCTCCAGAAACTGGGAATCCAATGTTCGTTCTTGACAGAATAGGTAACTTGTGGCATATTCGTAAAATGAAATTCTATACAACAATGAAAATGAACAAACCACAGTCACCTACTAGATGAATCTCACAAAGGCAATGTTGAAAAAAATGAAGGAAAACTCCAAAGAATGCAGGATGACACTGTGGTATTAATTGTGCCAGGTTCAGATAAGTTTAGGAATGTGCGCGTATGTGGTAAAAGTATAAAGATAAGCAAGGAAATTACCACTGCATAAGTCAGGATATTTATTACCTAAGCGCAGAAAGATGGTTATAACTGGAAAAGGGGGCTTATACTGCTAATTTTCTTTCTTTCTTTCTTTCTTTCTTTTTTTTTTAAAGATTTTATTCCATTATATTTTAGAAAGAGGGGAAGGGAGAGAGGCAGAGAGGGAGAGAGAGACATCAATGTATGGTTGCGTTTCACCTGCCTTTAGCCACAGACCTGACTAGAGATCTGGTTTGCAACCTGGTTATGTGCCCTGGCTGGGGAATCGAACCTGCGACCTTTGGGTTCGCAGGCCAGAGCCTTATCCACTGTGCTACCAGCCAGGGCTCCTATACTGCTAATTTTCTATTTCTTAATCTGTGTGGCGTTTACATCAGTATTTGCTTTACAATTACTTGTTAGGCTATGCATATATTTTGACAAACTGTGTGTACTTTACCCCATAAAAAGGAAAATCTTAATACAGGGATATTCATTATCGAAGTATTTGTTATCTCAGTGTCAGCAACGGCAAGGTTCCTTATGGAATCAAAAGGTGTCACAAGATGACAACATTCACTAATGAACTCATCACTGAATAAGCTGATCACGCCTCTCCACCGTTCCTCCCGAGTCAATGCCAGCAGTTTCACTGATGTATACGTCCACAATTCAAATAAAAGGCAAGCTATTTGCAAATGCATTCATTCAACAAATATTTATTGCTGTCTACTACGTACTTGTCAAACACGGTTCTAGGGGGGCTGCAAGGCCCTCATATGAAAGACGGAGGAGGGGGGACCCGCACTCCCACCCCAATTTTGCCTCCACCCTGCCGTTTTCCCTTCCAAACAAGTATCCAACTCGGAGACTCTAAAAGGAAGTGGGGGCACAGCCGAAATGACCATCGACGCCCAAACCCTGGGGAATCTGGGCCTGCTTGGATTCGTTTGGCAAAATCATGGTTTCCCATGTTTTCCAGCTGGCCAAGAGGTCGCCTCATCAAGCGCCCTAAGTCCCAACACCGACCTGGTCCTCTACAAGGGTGATGCCGCGGGCTCAGCTTCACTGGGGCCCAAACTCCCAAGAAACGCTTTCCGGGGGTGCCGAGGCCAGGGGCGCGCGATCGCCCCACCCGGTCTCCCAGGCCGCGTGCACACGCGTCTTCCTCGGATAGTTGGGGGCCTGCACCCCACTCTCTGAGAAGTGCTCTCAATCAGCATCGCTCCCAACCAGACTCATTGGACCATCTTTTTGGGGACGTGACGAAAGGCAACGTGGCCACCACCACGCCTCCCGAGCTGCAACCCTGGGGTCCTGACCGCCGGGCCCACGTTCTGAAACCCCCCTACTTACTCGTAGCTCTTCGAAGGCCTCGTCGAGAGTGGCGAGTTGGTGGCCCTGGTGAGCCCCAATGACTGGACACAGCACGCAGATGAGCTGCTTGTCCTCCTGGCAGTAGGTGCTCAAATCCAGCCCGTGGTCCAGGCACTTCCGCTTGGCCACGCGCTCCGCCTCCATTTCTATTTCCGGGTCGAATTCGCTTTCCGCCTCGGCCTCGGACTCCGCGTCGTCCGGGATGTCCCCCTCCGCCTCGCTCTCTGGCTCATCCTCCATTTCTTCCTCGCTGTCTTCCTCGCTCTCCTCGCCGCTCTCCTCCTCGGTCTCGTCCTCCAGCTCGCTCTCCCCCTCGGACTCGCTGCCTCCCTGCGCCCCGCTCCCTCCGCTGCTCTCGCCGCCTCCCTCGCTGCCCAGCTCGGCCTCCGCGCCGGCCTCCCCGTCGCAGCCGCGCTGCGCTCTGGGCGCCCAGGCCTGGGCGGCACCGTGGACGTACTCGGCCAGCCGGTGCCCGGGGAACGTCTGCCGGTGCCCCTCGGCGTGGCGGCGGCAGTAGCAGAAGCCGCATTCCCGGCACACCTCCTCCGCGCCCCAGGCCTCGTCCGGCTCGCACTGGTCACACGTGCCGTCGTGCGGCGGCTCCTCCAAGGCCGCGCCCCCTCTGGAGGCCATGTGGGTGCGGGACGAGGCCCAGGCCTCCGCCGCCACCTCACGCCGCGCTCCCCACGGGGTCCTGTCCCGGGGAGTCACCGCCCGCCGCTTGGGCCGTGGGGTGTCACAGGGACGGGCCTCTGGCGCCGCGCGGCTCGCTTCCCGCAGCCCCGGTCTGGCCACCGTGCAGAGCGCCTTCCCGCCCGCTGAAAGCTCGGTGCCCGTGGCGCCTCCCCGGGGGCCGGGCCACTTCCGGCACGGCGCCCGCGTCCGCGTCGCACCCCAAGCCCCCAGCTGCCCCCGCCGAGATCGCGGCCCCCACGCCGCCCCACCGCCCCGGTTCCACTTTCCCGTTCCCTGTCAGGCGGCCTCCTTTCACTTCCTGCGTCATTTAAAGTGACAATGGCCCTTTTCTGCGATTCCCGCGGGGGCTCTGCATCCCGGGAAGGAGGCAGGAGTGCTGAACAAGTCCCCGCTCTCTCTGGAGGGGGAATTGGGCCCCGCCTCCCCCACTTCCTCCCTAGAGGTGTCAACCCGTCTTGGCAAGGCCACCATGCTGGTGTCTCTTGTTTCAGGCACCTGCCCAGGGGTCACTGACCTTCCCGGTCCCCGCGGCTGCGTGCTCGGGAAGGAGCCAGGACGGAGTGTTGTTTACCCGCGTGAACCCCAGCGGCTGGGATTTCCAGCGGGGCCGGGAAGGGCTGTGTTTGTTCTCCTAGCCTCGGGAGTCTCGGAGCAGCTTCAGCAAACATTTTTGGTCCAAAGCGATACTAGACTTCGTCTATTTGCAAGGTCTATTTGCATTCCTGCTCCTAGGGGCTCAGAACCAATAGAGTGGCAACCTCTGTGCCTTTTCCTGAGAGCCTGCCTTGGATTTGACTGAGATGTCAGAGACAGTAGGTGGAGAGACAGTATTTATCAGAGGCGGGTTTCACTGGGCGTTTTCTGTTATTAAGGAGTCTGGTTAGATTTAGATTGGGTCCCAAAGAGAAGATGGGGGCTGTTATTTACTTGAGGAGCTGCATTTAAGGCACCACACCTAGTGGCCTCATCCACACTTGGGCCCAATTTGAATGAGTCTGTACTTTAAGCTGTTGTAATAGGTTGAGACTTTGGGGGTCTTGGGTGGAATTGAACACCCAAGCATCAAGAAGTGGACTAGATTTTTTTGTGGCTCTTTACAAGTGGGTTTTGGAAATCCACTACCCAAGGCCTCCCAGATCCTGTTATCACAACTTGTTGGCTTTGTGACCATGGAGAATTTAACTGAGCTTTCTGTTTCCTGCTTTTAAAAAAGTATGTATGTAAATGGGACTCGTGGTAATATTTATCTCATGGAGCTGTTTTGTGGATGAAATGTGAAAGTTCCTGCCTTGTAGGAACTTTATTATTATTGGCACAAATTATATTTAATGGATTTAATGACCCTTTGAAAGAGGTTTTAAATATATTTTCAACACATGAAGCTTTTTTTGGAGGGCTATTTGTAGTGTAATCACCACCACCCCCAAACCTCTACCCCCCTACCTTCGCCCCTCCAGTCATTGATGAGTTTTTGTTTTGTGAGAGAAAACGGCCATTTTAATCTAGTCCCAGGAGAGGCCAAGATGTGGCTGAGAAGAATGGTGTCTATTTTCCATTGACTCCCTTGGATAATTTTGAGTTTCAATTTCTAGATGAATATCCCCAAAATGCCAGAGGACAGGGTGGCGTAGAACTCATTAAAAATAATTTTTAATGCCTCCACATATAAGGTATGCTTACTCTCTGTGCAGCTTTTATTAGATGTATGTATCTATGTATGCATTATTTATAGAAATCTTTGGGGTTTTTTTGTAACCTCAGAACAATTGTATATAATGTTGGAAGAAAAGAAAGAAGGTTCCTTTTCTTTTTTCCCAATTCAATACACATTTCTATTTTTTCCAGATCATTTATCTGGAAATTATTCCTATGTCTGCATTCAAAACAGGGGTTGATGCACCATTCCGAAAAACATATTCAACAAATGTCAACCCAAACATCATCATTTGTATACCTAGAGAACAGTGTTTCTTCAAGCAAGAAACGCTATACTCTAGGTATACTAATTTCCACTCTCCAAGCTTAAAAGGAAATCGCTTTTGCAAACATAATGTTATAACAGACTATTTTTTTCACTGAAAACTTTTTAAAATGTTTTAAAAGAATATTTTTGTGTGTGCCCAAGATTTTTGGTGGGGAAGGAGATGTGTCTTTTTGTTGTCATTGTTTGTCCCTAATTTTACCTGACAGAAAGTAAAAATGATCATTCTGTGCAGTTCAGTATCTAACAGTTCACATTCCTATTTTGAGCCTTCTGTGATAAGAGGGTTTAGAGGCAGAAGTTGATGGAACTGTTAAAAAGGAACTTCATAAAGTTCTAGTAATGAGATATAGCAAACTCAATGAGACAGACCTTCTGTAACCCTCTATAGACATCAAAACAGTCTGATTCTCCAGGTATTGGAATCTTTAGGAGCATTCAAAGATAGAAACCTTGTTATATTAACCTATTATTGTATAGAAAAATACCTCAAGACATAGCAGCTTAAGACAATAAACATGTATTATATCACCAGGAATATGGGAGTGGCTAAATTAGTAGGTCTGACTCAGGGTCTCAAAAGATTTCATTGAAGATATTGGCTGGAGCCATAGGCACTTGAAGGCATGACTTGTAGGATTTGCTTCTAAGGTGGCTCACTCCTATGGCTATTGGCAGGAAGACCACTTTCTGCTGGGCTGCTTTAGTGTCCTCGTACCATAGCAGTTGAATTCTCCCAAAGCAACTGATCCGAGAGAGGGCAAGGTGGAAGATGCAATGTCTTATGACCTAAGCTCAGAAGTTACACATCATCATTTTTAACATAGCCTATTAGTTACAGAGATCAGCTCTATTCATTATGGAAGGAGACCACACAAGGCCATGAATACCAAAAGGTGGGGATCTTTGGGACCATCTTTGAGTCTGACTACCATATTTTGCCCCTTTGACCTCAATGATTCACAGATTCACATCTCTCTCAAATGTAAAGCATGTTCAATTCCACCCAAGACCCCCAAAGTCTCAACCTATTACAACAGCTTAAAGTACAGACTCATTCAAATTGGGCCCAAGTGTGGATGAGGCTACTAGGTGTAGTGCCTTAAATGCAGCTCCTCAAGTAAGTATAGTTTCTCTCCATATGAATATCTGTTTTCCTCCATAATACCAACGTACAATCATGGGACAGGTTTAGGATAACTGGTACAGACACTCCTGTTTAAAAGAAAACAAGACACAGAGGAGCTCACTGGTCCACCACAATCCTGAAATTCAGCTGGACACATATTACAAGTTCCTTAGAACTCAATTCTACTTCCACCTAGGAATAACTCTCCATGGCTTTTGACATCATCTTTTAAGATCTTGTTTCCACCCTCTGAGTCATCCTTCCTTTTCTATAACACTTAGGCCATATTTGCAGCAATGTAATTTGTCAGTCTGCTTTCTGCCAATAGAATTTAGGCACTTTAAAGGACGCTTTAAATTTTGTACCGTCTCTGTTCCATTTAGTCCATGCCGGTAATGTTTCTGCCAATATAATTCCTTTAAAAATGTTGTGAGTCTCCTATGAATCTAACTTGGACACTGCTTCATTGGACAAAAATCATATCCACAAGTCTCTGCAAGATAAGTCCTTTTCTACTGTGGAGAGTCCCACTACTGAAACTGCTGAGACACAACATAAGCTCTTTGAAGCCATGTAGTTTGTCTGAATGGTTCTCTGAATCACTGCTATAGATCTTTTTGAAGTATGAACAAAGGAGTTTACAGCCACCTTCTCAGCCTCATCATTGATGTTTTCCTTGCAGTTTTCTGGAGTTTATTTTTCATTGGAAGCCATTTCCTCATTTTAGCATTGTCATTTAAAGAAGTTGGGAATATTCACATCTAGAAAGTTCTGGATCCTTTTTTTTTTAAAGCTCTTCTTTAGATTCTTTCTTCTCACATTTTTAAATAATTATAAATACAACATCAGTCAGCACCTTCAGTACTCTACCTTAGCTAGAACACCCAATTAATTAGGCACATTTTCTACTTCGTATATTATCACGGTATGTGACAGTGTCGCTAAATTTCCAGCAACTACATAAAAGGACCTTTTTCCTCTAGTTTCTAATGACATTTTTCTTATTCACTTTAAGCCTTAATCTACAGTCTTTTCAAAAGCCATTAGGATTCTTCTAGCAGTTTCTTCAAGACTCTTTAAGCTTTTACTAACGCTCTTCTCCAAGTCTTTCCAGCTTCTCCAACTGCCTAGTTCCAAAGCCACTCCAACACTTTAGGTTTGTGTTATGGAAGCACCTTACTCTTTGTAGTAAAAATATGTGTTATTGTCTGTTAATGAATAATTAATTACCTCCAAATTTTGAGTCCTTTTGGGGGCAAACTACCACACTTGACATTAGTATTGTCTTCTCGTTGTGGTTGTGCCTAACAGCTGTTAGGCATTTCCAAGATGGTCAGCAGATAGTAGGAGTAGAGGACAAGGTAGCTTGTATTTGAGACTGTTTAGTGAGTGGATGCAGGACTTTGAGAAATAAATGGTCATTCCTAAAATAAACCAGTGTCTGCTAATTACACGGGCAATGCTCTTATTAGATGTTTCTATACATGTGGAAACCTACATTCAGAGAGGTGAAAAACATTGTTAAATGTTAGCCAGAAGATAGCTGAATTGGGATTCCAACTCAGAATCTATTGGACTCAATCTTACCATATTCACCTGTGCTTTGCATAGGGCATACCCCTAAATTGCCTACCTGCTTCTCAGTGACTTTATCTGTCTTTTCCTTCCAGCTGTGAAATCAGTTTCTGTCCCCTTCACCTGTCCCAAAGAGACAAACTGGATTTAGTAAGATTTGTCACATAGTACATTTAATTTCAAAAAAGACAGAAAGAAAGAAAGAAAAAGAGAGAGGCCTCTCAAGTTGAGAAGAGAACATGGTGGAATGTCCAAGTCCACTGCTTTACTGGAGGCATTTGTACCCCCCGAGTTGGTCCCATTTGTATGTCATTAGCCTGACACTTCAGTGACTGATGTCATTCCCCCTGCCCCAAGCCCCTGAGATCACCTAAAGTTCCTCTTCTGCTGTTATCATATTAGCTAAGCTCTTATCCTATTAAAGCCAGCGCAGTGAAATATGATATCCTCAAGCCAATTCCACCTCTGCCGAAGTACGAAGAATGAAGATTTTATGGCTGAGCCTGACTCGTTTTGCTCCTCAGAAGCTTATCGAAGATGGATACCCAAATGATTCCTTCACCCACAACCTTTCTGAGTGTTTTTATTTCATTCAGTTCTTACAAGTGAATGGCTCACTGCCTTTTAATATTATAATGCTCTGAACCCCCCAACCCCTTAAAAAAATAAATATATGTAAAGATATCCCCAGATAAGCGCTGATCAAGGTATTTTAATTTCAATACATCCATTGGATGTGTTACTTGCTAAATGCTGTTGAATAATTCCATAACCACAACAAATAATAAAAAGCCCTCGTTTTTACAACTACCATTTTGTTCACCTCAAAAATTCCATTGATCCTTATTTCTGTTTTCTTCAGATACTTTTTACAAAGTGCTTGCCTGTGCATGCCTTCATTTTAACAGCGGGAAACTAAATGCCAAGAGAGTTATTTAAAAGAACATCCAGTCAATTTGAGTTAATCTCGGACTTCCTCTCTGGTCTTCCAGCCAGCTCCCTAATCCCTGGGTGATGTTAATTCTTTTTGGCAAAATAATGATTTTTACACTTTTCTCTTTGTGGAGCTTTCTTGTGGGTGGTCTTAGCTTTCATCTGAGTGGGCTGCAGGGAATAAGAAGGACACTTAATCATTTGCAAAATCAGTAATTTTGGGGAGTAAGAAGAATCCTTAAATTTGCCTTTCATTCCTCCAGTTGGAAAAACAGCCACCTATGGACAGGAATTAATGAAAGACTTCGTATTTCGGTGGTTAGTACACTGCCCTTCTAGATCAGGGGTAATGAAGAAAATTTCCCTAAGGTTTGTTCCTTCCATTTATTTATTTATTTAGGAACTATTTAGTCATACTATTCAGATCATAACTTTAGTTCATATAAGACAAGTTTCTGATTTCATTTTTATTTAACTTTATTTTATTTTTCTTTTATCGCTAAACCCCACTCCCATTCTTGCAATGTTTTCCCACAGAAATTCTCTCTACTGTGGTTGATAAATGTCCTTGAATATAGATGTATCTTGAAAAAGTATTGAGTTGTTTTGTTTATGTATGTGCTAAAGTCTACATAAATATTACACTCAAAATGAATTTCTTTTTCTTTTTTTTTAGATCTAATGCTATGATTGTTAAAATTTTGGGTATTCATTTCTTGGCATTTGTCTTCATCATTACTAAAGCTGCTCTTTGAGTCACAGGATGCAGATTTTCAGAATATATTGTCTTTACAGCTTTGTAAGTTGTTTGACACATACGGAACTTTTTGAAACTGTGGAGGTGGTGCCAATGGAATTTTTATCACAAGTTGGCCACATATACCCATCCATACCCTTTTATTTAACAATAGGACATTTCAAAAAGTCTCCTATAGATGTATATATATATATTCTTCATGATGTAGCCACATGCTATTTTTATTCATTTATTTTTAAAAAGATTTTGTTTTTTATTCTTAGAGAGAGGAGAAGGGAGAGAGGCAGAGAGGGAGAGAAACATCAATGTACGGTTGCCTTTCACCTGCCTCCAGCTACAGACCTGGATGGAGACCCGGCTTGCAACCTGGTTATGTGCCCTGGCTGGGAATTGAACCAGTGACCTTTGGGTTTGAAGGTCAGCACCTTATCCACTATGCCACCAGCCAGGGCTTTTTTTTTTTTTAATTGTCTTTAAAAGGTCAGTTTATAATGATATGTACCTCTACCAATTTTGAGTACATATTCTGGGCAAGGAATAGTACTAAATATGCAATAAGAGTTTAGGTCATTCTCTCTCTCTCTTTCTCTCTCTCTCTCTCTCATAATTTTATCCCCTTCCCCCAAAAGGAATTTATTTTATTTAAAATAAAGTAACCAGGGGATCACCCCCCAAAATGATACTTCAGGAAAAGTGAGCTATAAGACAACCCTTTTCAGAAAAATAATTTAGGGCGGAGAATCTTGCCTTACATTTGGCCATTGAGAGGGATTGGCTAACTAAGCCAAGCCACTCCATGCTTCTTCCTGCCTCCATGCCTTGGTACTCGCTGTTCCCTGTGTCTGCGATGCACTGCTAAATCTCTTCCCCTAGCCGTTGTCTACTAGCGCTTCCAGCATGTCTCTGTTACCGTGTTTCATACATCAGAATGCTGTTTTCCATACTGTGCAGTGGCTTCACTGAGGCCACAGGCTGTGCCTGCTGACCCTGGTGTCCTCAGAACTCCTCAGAGCACCTAGCACCCGTTGCTTCCCCATGAAATCTGAAGTGGTGGGCTAAGAGTGATTGAGGAGGTCACCGTATGATTTATCATCCAAACTGGGATCCCCTGAGAGTGAAATGGAGTACTGCGGACAAGTATGCCAAGACACTAGTCATGGACCAGAACTGTCCTGGGTATACTGAGATGTGTTCATCCTGATAAGGTGGCTAAGGAGGCAGCATTAGCTTTCTAGTCCAAAAATAATAGATCGACATTTTGCCCTTTACTTGTTCAGCTTCCTTCCTACTTATCCCTCCTTTTCCATTCCTCCTCCCTTTCTTATTTTCTCTCTCCTTTCTCAGCAAGACTCACATAAACACCACTACAATTCTCATCCTTTATTTCACAAGGTAACTGAAGGGTGAGAAGAGCCCTTGAATCGGATGGAATGTAGTACAGTGAGTGGGGGTAGGTGGGATGTGCCTCGATTATAACTCTTGTGTGGGATCAAAACTCAAGACTTTTTCATTGCCTTCTTTAGAGAGAGTCTTAGTGATGCTGAGCAAATCTCCATGAGGAAAAACTCTTAGAAGAATCCATACATGTCTACTCTGGCTTTATCCTGAAATCCGTAATTGACCTGGAGGCACAGTTAAGATGTAAGATGCAGAGTTTGGCTGCAGAGAATCACAGAAGAAAAAGAAAAGCTTGATTTTGGGGTGAAAGGCCCTTGCAGTCAGTGGAAGCTGTGTATCATGACATTAAAAGAATAAGCAGTTCAGACTCTGATGGATCCGAATAGAAATCCTGACCCCTACCACCTGCTTAGCTGAGTGACTCAGAGCATGTCACTGAAGCTCCTTCACCTCAGTGACGTTATTTGTAAAATGGGGGGTTGTGCCACACCCATTTTATAGACTCCCTGTGAGGACAAAATGAGAATGCTTTTATCATTAAGCCAAAGCACACGCACACTATTACATTAATGCACATGAGCGAAAGTTGGAAAATGCACTATTTTACCTGGATAGAAGTAATTATTCCAGGTTTAGCAATGAAAGCAGTGGACAACAAGTGTAGAAGTCTGAGTTTTGGGCTCACCTCAACCACTTTTGGACCACGTGGCTCAGAGCAAGTCAGTGCTTTTGTTTCATAGTCTCCTCTGTGAAATGAATGAGCTGGAGATGATTCCTGATTGAATTACTGACTGCTCAGCCTCACACCACTCTAACACTTAGTTGCTTAACACAAGAATGATTCACTATTTTTCAGGGTCTTATGACTTGTCGGTGCTGAGCTGGGTGGTTCTTCTGCTCTGTGTGGGGTCACTTACATAGCTGCTTTCAGCTGGGTGTGGACCAACCAGAATGGTGTCACTCACACGTTTGGCAGCCGTATATGTCAGCTTCTGTGTGAACTGTCATTCTCTAGGACCATTCTGTCTCTACACACCCTCTCTAGCATGATAATCAGGACCGCTTTACCTGGTAGCTGGCTGCTACAAGGGCAGAAATGGAAGCTTCAAAGTTTCTTAAGGCCTAGGCCAGATGGCATATGGTGTACTTCCACTGTAGAATATTTGTCAAAGCAAATAGGCCAGCCAAGATTCAAGGGTTGGGGGAAAGATGCCACCTCCCGCAGACTTTCAAAGTCATGTTATAAAAGGGTACATAATATGCGAAAGATTGTTGTGACTAGTTTTCAAATCAGTTATCACAATCCTTATGGTACATGCTGGCTCTGACAGTCCATATTTAAACCTAGCTTTCTGAGGGAACCCCATTTCTTCTCAATTTGGTTTACGGACTCTATGAATTTCCCAGTGGACGCTTAGTGTGCTCCTGGCCTCAAAACCTTCCCTGCTCTCAGTTTAGCCTCGATAGATTTTTCTGTTGTTGTTACCCAATATACTCTCAGCTTCCTTCTGGTAACTAAACTCCCAACTTCCCCCCAGGAACTTGGTTACAACCTAGCTGCCATCCTCCCATTTCTGTGCAATGTTGATTTAGTTGTTTCAATGTTCTTTGTACAGTCTAATTCATGTTATAAATTACTTGAGGATCAGAACTGTCTAGGCTTATTTATTCAGAATGGAGCACCAGGAAGCTTAATGATTAAGACCATATTTCATCAAATCTTAGATGCCACCAATTGGAATATGTGCTCTCATTCCATATAGCACTAAGAAGGCAAAATGCTAAGAATTATAAGACTCCCCAATTTGAGAGATGTCAAAATGTGGAAAAATATGCATTCTAGAGTCCATAAAGTAGAGTCTAGAGGGTTTTTTTTTTTTTTTTTTTTTTTTTTTTTTTTTTTTCAGATTTTATTTCATTATTTTTAGAAAGAGGGGAAGGGAGAGAGGCAGAGAGGGAGAGAGACATCAATGTATGGTTGCAGTTCACCTGCCTCCAGCTACAGAGCTGACTGGAGACTTGGTTTGCAACCCGGTTATGTGCCCTGGCTGGGGAATCGAACCTGCGACTGTTGGGTTTGCAGGCCGGCGCCTTTAGAGGTTTTTTTTTAATGATGATGTTGATGAACTGTCAACTCCCAGTTTGCTGATTCACTCCAGGGCTGAACCATGATTTAAGTTTCTCCTACTTAAACCCAGATAGTTTAAAAATATGTTAGCAAGGTCCCCTTGAACAATTCCTTTGACATTTTTTCATTGTTCAAAATAAAGTACTATTAATAAGTGGCTCCACAAACATTAATAGTGCAACATGTGACTTTTAATGTACTAGATTCCACGCTAAGTGCATCAAATCCACTATCCCTCTTGATTTCTCATGATCATCTTATGACTAATTAGGTTTTTAATATTGCCATTTACAAAAGAGACAATTGAGGCTCATAGAAGTTTAGTTCCTTGTCCAAGGCCACCCAGCTGGCAAATGGCAGAAATAAGATTTGAATCTCTGCCTCCAACTTCAGTTCTTATGCCCCTAATAGCAAGTTCTCGTATAAGCAAAAGCAGGGGGAAGAAAACTCTATTTTTCCTCTATAAGATGTTCTCCTCCAATACTCTTTGTATCATTTAACTCAACGCTTTTTCTCAATCTTCCTGCTTACCCAGATATCCCTTCAATAAGCACTTTTACCATGCAGTACTCATTTGTTCCTGTTCCCTTATAAACCAGTCTCCAGAATTTTAATCATTCTCAGCTCACTTTCTCTAACAATCTTACCACAGACATGGGCTGGAATTTCAGTCAGAAAACTTGAAGAAAAACAACAACAACTGCTTTTATAGTCCACATGATCTACACAGGAAATTAGAAAACACCATAAACTTAAATGGAAAAATACTTGAAATGAAAAGCAAGGTTTGCTGTTATTTAGATTCTGGTTTTAAAATGTTTACCCCTTATCTAAGGCTCAGGGACATTGGAAATGAGGGATCTGAAAGCTCGCTTTATAGAAATTTAATGATCTTCTCTTACTATGTTATATTACTGTTTCCTAAGCCTGTGGTCAAATACAATAGCTTTATTAAAAATGTGATTCGGTTAGAAAGGGGAATGAATTTTTCTGCCACAGGAGCCCTAGTGAGAGATGAGGGAAGCTGATAGCACTATTGCGGGAAGGAAACTCCTGAACAAAGAAAGGGTGATGGCCAGTGTCTCGCTCCACTCGGGTCTATTCTTCTTCATTCCCCTAGGAGCCCGCTCTCTTGAATTCACTGCTAAATATCCCAAGGGTAACTTAGCCTCTAGTCCACTGAGAGAAGAAAAACAAACAAAAGAGAAAGGAGGTCTGGGGTTGCAGTTCGGACTTGTGATAAAGCTGTTTACATTCCATCTCCAGTTCTTACTTGGGCGACATCAATAAAGATAAACAAACACACACTTATCAAGCATCTCCTATGGGTCAAGCTGCTCTAAGCACCATTTATTTGTGATATCGCTTAATGCCTTCAGCAACCCCGTAAGGTGGATACTACTATCATTTGCATTTTACAGGGATGGAAACTGAGGCAGAGAAAGCGTAGCCTACCTAAATTTCACACGTTAAATAGTGGAGCCAGAATCTGAATCAATATTTTGAATCCAGAGGCATTTGGCAATACATGCATTTGGCCATAACACGACAATACAAAACACCCACCTGTGTTTGCCAGCAGGCCATGCACCCAGGAGGCTAGTTAGGAGTGGGGGTGGGAAAGCCTCTTAGGGAACCAATAACCTCAACGCAGTCTGAGAAAAGGGGGATTTGGAAGGAAATTGTTGTGGAGCCCCCCTAACTGAAGCAATTCTGGCTTCCTTTGAAGGGAGAGAAATGAAGCAATTTCAAAGAGTAGGGGGAGGTTAGAGGTCAAGACTAAGCCACCGTAGCTAAGCGATGCAGTAACGCAAGCCTGTCATTGCTGAAGTGGCAAAACAGAATATTAGGGCCCATTCGAAACAACCTCACACAATTATTATGGAAATTAACTGTTGCTATTTCTGAGACATTTTTGCCAGCTGTGCGAGGGACATACAACTTCATGAACAACTCCTGATGCAACAGAAGCTGAGGGATTGACATTCGGGACAATTATATGACCTTGACAAGTTAACCTCTCGGAGCCTCGGTCCTCTCATTTGTAAAATGAAGCTAAAAAAGCATCTACCACCTAGTGCTGTGGTAAGGATTAAATGATGATCGTGCAGATAAAATGCTTGGCATTGTGCACAGTACACAGTGCATCCAAGTCATGTGAATTCTCCTTTCCTGCTGTAAAATTGGGTCCCACCTCTGCGGAGGGAAATACATTATTTACCCATGAAGAGGGAAATTTGGGATTTGACTATGTATGAATAACAACCAATATTTGTTGAGTGCCCTCTGGGTCCCAGGGAGGGTGCTGGGTGCAAGAGATACAGTAGTATTCTCATGGGCCTCAGTTTCTCAAAAAACCAGGAGACACTTTCTGACTCCCAGAATATATAAGTCCCCCTGGGATGTGCTCCTATTCACCCAACACTACCCCTTTCTTATTCATTATTTGTAATGACTCCCACCAGGCTGCAAGTCTCCCCAAGGAAATAACTACTGAATGCCTTAAGGATACATGTTAAGTGATTGGGTGTGGGGAGGAACCAGGAATAAGAGGCTTTTCTGTGAGAGGAAGAGCTGGTATGAAGTCATGGAGTCAGCATTGAGTAAGGTGTGTCAAAGAACCAAAAGCCAAAATGGTCCAGCTTGGCTCCAGCTCAGAGAATGAGGGATGATCTGTTCTAGGTGAAGTCACAGAAAGAACCAGAGGTGAAATTATGGAGATCTTATAGCCCTGTTGTTGAAGCCAACTCTCCTCAAGGGAGGCCCAGAGGTGACATTAAGCCCCAGAATGGTAGAATTCTGTGTGTGTGTGTGTGTGATTATATTATTCTACCTGTCAGGGTTCAGTCAGGAAAACAAAGACCATCCCATATATTCCAAGATCAAAGGGTTATAATACAGGAAGCTGTAGTTTGGTAAAACTGAGGGGATGGTGGAGCCAAGATCAGAAAAGTAGCTGATGGGGTTTAGGACACACTACCCTCAAAATATGTCACCTTGGCATACTGAATATATAAGCTGAGGGCTGAGGGAATTTGAGAAAACAGCAAAGCAGGAAGATCACCTAACTTCCCTCCCCAACACACACTTCTTCCCTGAAACAGGTAATGAAACTCCCACGTGATAGGTACGCTCCCTGTGCCAGGAGGAAGGAAAATACTTAGTACCCAAGATAGGGAACTGGGGCCAACAAATATGTACAAACAAACCTTGTTAAACTCACCTTTATCCTCCTATTTCTATATCCATTTGCTACCCTTAGCCCAGACCCCTTTGGTTGTCAATTCTTCACAAATCTGTTGTTTCTTTGTCTGAAGGTCTAAAAGATTTCTGCTCTGGTCACTTCTTCCAATCTGTATTCTCTTATGAGGGTTTCCATCTACATGTAAAAATTCAATGAAATGTGTATGCTCTTCTGTTAATCTTTATTAGTTTAATTTTTAGACCCAGCCAGAGACCCAAAGCAGGTTGAGGGAAACTTTTTCCTTCCCTACACAGCCTCTGACCACCTGGTCTGACTGCCTCAGAACGGTGGATTCTCAAAGGTCTTCCGGGAAGACAGAATAGACCTACAGCTCAGAAGAAGAATGGCTTCTTCTTTCCAACAAAAAAGGGGGTCTGGAAAATCTAGTGCCTGGCTTCTCTCATGTAAAGTGGTGAGCAAAAGCATAATACATCCCTGTACAGAGATGGACTGTGCTTTATCAAATCTAAGACATGCTTTTATTCTATGTACCATGAAGTAAAGGGAAATGCTGCCAATTTCACGGACATGTTGCTTTCTTGTCATCAACAGTGAGGCACATCCCCATTTGAAAGATGTCAAAATGTGCGTATGTTGTGTGTATCTAGGGCAGGGAGGGCCTCTTACAATTGATTTTTTAAATGATTTAAGAAAAAAGTTAACTGCTGGCTGTTGTGAACTCATCTTCTAAAAGTTTGTGCACCTTAGGGAAACTGAAGTAGTGCTATAGCCTGGCTCATGTCAGGGCTAAAGGGCTGAAATGGGGTGCGAAACCAAGGTTTCCTGTAAACCCCTTCAGCCCAAGTTTGGGGAAGGCGGAAGGGGATGGCACTGCGTTTAAGATATTTTGCACAACTATGACAAGTCTTTCTTGAAGCGGAGATACGCTGCCACCCAAGTAAAAGGACTAGTGGCTTTCACGATGCATCCTGACTTGTGACGTATCCAAGGCAGGCTGAGGCCCGTGCACCATTGAGTCACTCTTGCCCTGACTAAGACGGCAGCCTGCAGCTGAAGGAAGGGAAACCATATTGGGTACTGGCAAATGTAGCTCATTTTAGGAGGGGCCGGGTATGAGGTCACCTAGGAAGCTCTGGGTCAGGATTTAAAATAAGGATGGTCTGGAAGAGAAGGAGATTCTGCTATGCAGCCTATAGGGAGGGAGGAGCTGTGTCTGCCCCTCTGAGGGTTCGGCCACTGGTCTGGGCTAGTAAGAAAGAAGTAGTCGGTTTGTTGTGGGAGAGAGAAGAGGTAGCAGCCATGCGGAGCTGCAGTGAGGAAGAGGCAGCCGTGAGGGACTGGGCACGGGGTCTGAGTGAGAATGCAGCTTGCAGTCTGTAGTCAGGTTTCCGCTGTGCAGCCAGGGTAGTAGAGAAATAGCAGCCAAAAGAAAAAGAACAGAGCGTGGCTGCTCTGATCACACCCACGCTAGTGGACTCTGAAGCCACCAAGGACTCTGTCTTACAAGACGTTGACCTGCTGTCCTGCAGACCCAGATTCTACCTAAACTCTTGGGACTTGAGACGTACGGAGAAGTCACTCCCTTGGAACGTGTGCCTCGCTGGGACTTCACTATGATCAGTGTAACACAACACATGCATTTCTGGACCACCCCATGCAGGCTGAGGACAACGTACCCCAGGGCCCAAAGGAGGGAGCTTCTGAGAGAGGATGGCGACTTTGAGACCCATGGGTGTACTTTCAAGAGGGGATGGAGAACAGTTTGTGCAGGCCGCTAAGGCACAAATAAGGATATGTGGAATTTTGGTGTTTTTGACTTTATAGCATGGTGGAGAGCAAGGGAAGTGCTGGATCTCATGGGAGAACAGGGCTCTGAGCAGGGGCGCTCCCAGTCCTCCGGCCCGCCACAGTTGGAATCCTGTGAATAAAAACCTGTTTTCTTCAACACTGATTATTGGGTCATGCGCCAAAGCACCACGTGCATGGGCCCCAGTTTGCTCAGTTACAGCACCTCTTTGGGTGCGAGCGGACATGTTCGCCTGGCTCCTGCCCTGCACACTGCCTCAGTTTACCTCTCCCACTCGCCTGAAGTGCCCCTGGGGAAACTGCAGATTCAAACAGAGTTTATTGCCCTTGCTTGCCTCAAGATCACCTTTAAAAGTATTTAAAAAAAAATATTTTGTGTTGTTGTGAAATATGTAACACAAACACAAAAGTAGACAAAACCACCACCTAGTCAAAAAATGGAGTGTGGCTAGCAAACCCCAGAACTCCTGGTATTCTCTGCCAATCAAGTGCCCTTCTTTTTCCTGAAAGGCAGTCACTAGCCTGTCTGCTATCCCCACAGATTAGTTTTGCAGAGTTTGAAGTTGTGCTTAAATAGAATCAACAGTAGGTCCTTTTTCAGGTCTGGCCTGTCTCCTTAATGTCACTTCTGAGATTCATCCATGCTGTGTGTAGTTCATTCATCCACACTGCTATTCAGTATTCCACTGTACCGACATTCTATCGGAATGTTGGGCAACTGGGCAATTTCCGGTTTGGGGCTATTGCCCAATAGTTTGCCATCAACATTCTATCCAGTGTGTATCTTCTAAGAAGACACGTATGCATTTCTGTTGGGGACATCCCTGTGAGTGGAACTGAGTGTGATGTGAATGGCTTCAGTAGAGCTGGCCCAACCTCAACTGGTGTGTGCAAATTAAGGTTCTTTGGCTTCACCCCTCAGGACCCACTGCTCCAAACTTTTTCAGAGAAGTTTCCAGGTAAGGACTTGAACCCTTGGAAACATTTCTGAGAAAAACAACAACAACAACAACAACAACAACAAATGACTTTCATGACAGCAGAGGAGGCAAAAATGGAGCAAGCACATTCTGTCCTGCCAGAAGAAAGAGCCCAATGCTGATGGGTACACTAGGGCATGCCTACCACTGGGCAATTTTCCCCTGGAAGGGTCTTTTGGGAGGGTCAGCTCTTTCTTCTCCTTATTCAGCACCTTGCTACCTGGGCAGATCCAAAGTTATGGGCTTCAGAAACCTCCAAATGCATGGTTGGGTTTTGCATACACAACAATGCATGTCTTACATATCATTTGATTTCAAACAATGGGGAACTAAACATTGGAGGTGAAGCAATGTCAGGTTTCAGGTTGGAGGGTGGGGGAGGGGGTACGACTGTGTCTCCAAGCGGCAACTTGTCAGAGGGAATGCCTAATGTGATGCACTTAAGGAAGGTGTTGATAGAAAGACTCCTTGCTCTATGTCACACATAAAAAATGTCTCTCGCTGCCTGTTTCCTTCCATCTTCCCCGCTCTTGCATGCTGATTGCATCTCAGAATGTAAACTGTGGACGGACTCACACACACACACTCCTGCACACAAATAGTAAATCTTGGGATGAAGCAGAAAAATAAACAACAACAAAAGCCACCTATGTTCAGAATGTTCGACCTCATAGGCAGGAGCAGGGTAATAGGTGCTCACTAAATATTTGGCTAATGAATAAATGCAGCCAGGAGCTCCTCAGCAGGGAAAGGGTGACATCGGGGATTGCATTTCATTTTGTGCACCAATTTCCTTATTATGACTCTTAATGACTTAATTCTGTGGTTCTTTATGCCCTCATAAAAGCACTTTTAACAATTAGGGGTTGTATCTCGGAAGTTGTATTTTAAATTAATGAGGCAATGTATTTAACAGCTTCCCCTGTCTGTTAATGCCAACATGCTTGAGAATGGCAGGTGGGGAGGTGCAGTCTTGTTTATAGTGACAATGCTGCTGTCTATCTTTTTTTTTTAGAAGAGTGGCATCAGCTGGTGGAATTGGCAGGACAAGAAGTCAAAGTTAAAAAGCAAACAAATATTGGGTTGTCTCCTTTCCTATTGAAGTTACCCCTGGCATTAGAGTTTCAGGTATATGAGAACTTTTCTGACTCAACACACAGGAAACCATCCTCTTCTCTCCACAGCATGTGGTTTAGGAGTAGCAAGTCTCCCTTCCTTGTCACTTGGCAGAGAATGTTACGTTTTCAGGCAGGTTTTTGTTTTTCTAATAAACACGCATAAACACGCACCTACCCACAAATATTTGAATGCTTAATATTTTTGAGAGTTGAGCCTGGCAGGTGGAAATGAGCCCTTTTGATAAATCTCTATTTATTGCGTTATTTCACCAACAAAGGCTCAAATGCTAACTTCGGAATAATTTGTGGATGGGAATGTGATCATTTTTCTCAGTCAGCCAGTGGGCTCAGTTTATTGCACTCCCCACCTAAAAATAAATTCTCTGGCTGACTGTGAACATACCGATATTTGCTGCAAGTGAAGCAAACTTATGGGGACCATTAAAGTGCCAGGGCATTGGAAAATAACAGTGAAGGGAATGCTGATTTGCATTTATGTCATAAAATAACTTGTCACCTTCAATTTATCACAGTAATTGGTACCAGAGGAGAATGTATGATGTTGGTACTTGGTGAAGCCACCTTTCTTCACCTCCCAGTCCCTGCCTCTCCCTCTCCTGAGAGGGCAATGAATGCACTTCCGGAAATAAATAACCTTACACCTTTCCTATGTCATTGGAATTTGGGAAATGAGACGCATCCATGTGTTTGAAGAAATTAAATCTCACAATAATCCAAGGAAGTATGTGCTATTATTATCCCCATATCACAGATGAAGAAACTGAGATATGGAAGTGAAGTAACATGCCCAAGGTCCTCTAATCAGTAAATGAGAGAGCCAGTATTTATACCCCAGCAGTAGGACCCTGGGCCCATGATCTTAACCACTGTGCTATATCCTGTTAGCTTAGACAGACTATAATGTACATCCTAATATAAATATGTGGGTAGGGATCAATAACTGGGAAAATCATACATCCCTAGGATCGTCAAACCTATAAGAAAAACAAAGTGATAATGATACACCATTGCCATTTTAAACCAAGAGAGAGACATGGCTAGGAATAAGTTATTCCAATTGGGTTTAGAAAAATAAGCAGTGGTTTGTGGTTGTTACCGGTGCAATTCAGGTGTGGCTCGCTTGATGACAGCAGAAAGTTTTGAATCCTGTGATTCTATTCCTATAAGCCAAGCAGAGCCATACATGACAGATAGTTGCCTCTGTCTTAGGGAACTTCTCCAGGCCTCTCTTCATTTAGCTACTGTCAGAGCATCTATATAATTTAGAAGGATAATTGTAAGCTGACTTCTCCTACTTATAAATTCTAAAGTATCTCTGAGTGTGGTGGGTCTCACATGTTTCAGGGAGCACGTAAATTCAGCTTCATCTGACTGTCTGGCATATAAATACCCTGAAATAGGGGTACTTTTGCCAGGCATCTTGGAGTATGGAAACTAGGCTGCGTTTGATGACAGGCAGATCAAGGTTCAAATCTTCCTTCTATCACTGCAGAGCCTGGGAAACTTAGTTTGCTTTTCTGAATTTTGATTTCCTCCTCTGCCAAAAGAAGCTGTTGACACCCTCCTGAAGATTAAGCAAGGGAAGGCAGGTGTGCACTCTTAGCTATCATGTGCATACTTTACAAATTATGGCAACGAATACCAAGCTTTCTCATTTGGCTCATGCTGTGTAAGTACTCTGACTACATACACCATACTGCTTGTCTTCTTAAACAATGAACGGTAAAATATACGTAACGCAAAAATTACCATTTTAACCATTTTTCGGTGTACGGTTCAGTGGTATTAAGTCCATTCACAATGTTGTGCAACCATCACCACCACCCATTTCCAGAACTTGTTCATCTTCTGAAACTGAAATTAGGTACCCATTAAACAACAACTTTTCACTTCCCCCTCCCTCCGGCCCCTGCCAATGACCATTTTCCTTTCTTTCTCCATGAATTTGACTATTCTAGGTACCTCATATAAGTGAAATCATATAATGCTTATCTTCTCTCAAGTTGGCCTTCTTTCACTGAGCATAATGTCTTCAGGTTTTAGCCATGTTACAGCATGTGACAAGCCACCTTCCTTTTTAAGGCTGACTAATATTCCACTGCCTGTACAGACCATGTTTGTTTATCCATTCATTTGTCAATAGACACTTGGGCTGTTTCCACCTTTTGGCTATTGTGAACAAATCCCTGGGGATACATCCAGAATTGGGATTGCTGGATTATAAGGGAATTCTCTGGTTAAATTTTTGAAGCTGGATGTCATATATATATATATATATATATATATATATATATAAAATGAACATGGACAACAGGGTGGGGATTGACTATGGGAATGGGGGACGCGGGGACAGCAGCAATGGGGGAAAACTGGGACAACTGTAATAGAACAACAATAAAAAAACTTGGAATAAAAGAGGTATTGAGAGATACCCTGGGGAGTTCTTGGGTGTTCCTGCAGGACTTCCCCACCATCAGTACCTGAATTACTTTGACTACCTACAAGGCCGCTCTGTAAAATCAAAGGCATGCTACTCAGTTATTTTGGTTCACTGTTGCCCATGTTTCCTCCCCTGTTACAGATGACAGATTGCCAGAGCAGGGAAAAGCAATCCCAAAGATATTAGTATGCAAACCAGAACAGGGAACAATATGGTTTAAAACTGTTTCTCCACTATTTTGCTGTAGATATGTGTCTGAATGTGACATATGTCCCACCCCCACCTCACCCCCTCCTCTCTCTGCTGGAAGAGAGAAGGCAGGCACATTGAGAGTGTTAACCCTTCCCAAACCAGCATCAATGACTTCCTCAAAGCATTTGATATTTTAGCAGCTCTGCCTCTGAGCAGTAAGTTAGATGAGAAGCTGTCAAGTCAGATGATGACTTCAATTGTTCCATAACTGACAGACACTGAAGAGTCTCATTATCACCAATCACTGGAGCGCCTCATCCATATCACACCTGTCAAGGCTGTGTACATAGCCAAAAGGCCAACTCCAGCATCACACACAAGGAGAATCCTATTCTCTGGTAATGCACTTCACTGACATCCAGCCAGTCCCCATGGGGAAGTTACAGAAGATCAGAAGTCGACGCTTTTCAGAAAACCAACTAGTCCTTCGGATGGTGCTTTTAACCTGTTGCTGATCTTAGCAGACAAGTGAGCTTTTCAGAAAGAAAAGTGTTGACTTAGTGGATCATGAGCAAATGGCAGGAGGTTCACGTATCATGATCAAATGGTTAGGAGGTTAGTGGATCATGAGTAAATGGCAGGAGGCTAGTGGGTCATGGGTAACTGGTTAGGAGGAAGCCCTCTGAGCAGTGGAACTGCAGCTGGTCCTTCAATAGGCACTTGGCAAAGTCTCCTACCTAAGTCACCAGCCAGGGTTTTCTTTTAAAAAAATCACTTCTATCTGCTGATCAGGGAGTCTGCTTAGATGCAGAAGTCACTGATGCAGAGTGACTATCATGGGCTTTGGTATCAGGACTAATTATGTCACTCAGGAAAGCACTTAACCTTTTTGTGCCTGTTTTCTCAGCAATAAAATGATATATTTTTTTTAAAAACTAACTTTCTTTGGCAACTTATTAGCTATCTTGGTTTTCATGACCAATTTTTAATGAGCCTTATTTCCTTATCTGCAAAATGGGTAGAATAATTTCTATCTGTAAGGGATTGTTGTGGAGAGGAAATAAAATATAGATCAAGGAAATGGTTCAGAGTAGGTACTCAATATTTGTTAGATATTATTTCAAACTACCTTTCATCCTTTTGATGGTAGAAGGGGCATAATCAGAATGTACATACAAAAAAATGAAATTTGAACTACAAATATCTATGTTGAATTTATCTGGGGATATTGTCACCTGTTTCTACAGGGATGTTTGAATCTGATGCTGCCTCCCACATTCTAGGGGGCAAAAGCCTTTAAAGATCCAATTTTCTCTGTCAGCACAGCAAGCAACCTCTGGAGTCAATGATCTGGTATGAAATCCTGTCACCTCAGCTCCTAAGCCTTATGATTTTGAACAATTGTCTGTTCTCTTTGTATGTGAGTGTCCTGATCTGTAAAATAGGGATAAGAATTGTACCTGCCTCAGATGTCATGATTAAATTAAATGAGGTGATGTATGTGAAGTACCTTGAATGATGCCCCCTGCCAAGGAAGGTACTTAATAAATGGTAGCCATTATTATTACCTAGAAGCTTTCCTGTGCAGCTGTCTTAGTTAGCGGGGTGGACGTGGAGCGGGCTCACACCGGCTTAGGACAGTTGATGGTGCACATCTCTTCCAGACTCTGTATTCAGTGACATGTTTGTAGCTTGAAATTGGGAGGATTTGCACCATGGAAACTGGCAAACATTATACATCGGCTCTTCTCTCCTCTTCCTACCCAATGAACAAACATTTACCAACATAATACCGGATACAGGGAAACCCACGGTGCCACTAGGCCTGCCTTTCCACAGTCCTAGGGCCAGACAGAAGCAGGGATGCCAACCAGGTTGAAAGTCACTATTCAATCAAACTGATGGGGAGAGGCAGATACTCTTCCTCCCCTGACTTCATAGTCTTCACCCCTACCCATCCTTGTGACAATGCATTAGGTGACATACCTGTTGTCAGAGACAATCTTTTCAGACATCATATCTATCCCCCCTACTTTCTGAATATTCTCTTCAGTCAGGAGTCTTTAATTGTAAGCAACAGGAACAAACTGGCAAACATAAGCAAAAGGGGGACTTAATGGTGGGAAATGGTATATTCAGAGCTTGAAAGGAAGTTTAAAGTAGATGGTTTGGAACAGGCAAGTCAAACAGCTGCAGAAAGTTCTGGTAGCAGGAACCATTTGACTATCTCACTAGCTGGAATAAATCGGCTTTAGTCATTTTTATGTTTCTTGCTTAGGTCTTTTTTTCCCTTTTCTTTTCTTGCTTAAGATGTAGTCTTAAGAGGAAGAAACCAATCACCTGAATTGAGATCACATGCCCACTTTTTGGCTCTGTCCCGGCATCTAGATTTAGGACTCAACAAAATTACCCACAGCTGTGCAATTTCCCGAAGTAAACCACATGCTCTTGAAGAAATGGTGCTTGGTGGCCACAACCATGATAAATGTTCATTCTACCTTCTTAGCCCTCCTGGCAGGACATGTTTCGTGGTCCTTTTTTTTTGCAAATGGGAAGGGGACAGTCATGTTGACTGAACATTACATGCCTGCTCTTTCAAAGAATGTGGTGGCAGCGCAGACCAGTGGGGGGAAAAACCCCCAGAAAAGAATACCCTCAAAGGAGAGATCCTTGCCTTTACCTTGAATAATTCCAAAGTTTACTGAGTTCACGAGAGTGCACTTCACTGACTGATCTCTGTGTGGCATCCTCTGGGGAAAGTTATAGGAACTTAATTGGCCCTTTTCACCTTCAATTTCTCCTGTTCCTGTCCTGGGTGATTAATGCCATGATGGCTTTGGTGACAACTTCACAGACTCCCCAGGGATCTATAAACTTGGGATGGCATCCTAGGACAATTTGTTTCCTCCCAGGCCTGTGTCCATTCCTACAGGCACCAACTAAGCACTCCGGGAGGCCTTTTGTAAACCTGTCAGAAGTACTGCTGGGCCTTGGTGTGCCTTTTCTAGTTTCCTTTTTTCCTCCCTTCTAGTCCTCATTGTAATTGATTTAGAAAGGTGGGTTTATCTTTTTTATCTTCTTTAGCTCTTTTTTTTTTTTTTTTTTTTAAACAGCACTGTAGATGATGGCCTTGTTTCTTTGACACTGTCTGGGTAATCTCCCTTTTTCAGCAGGGCCACTGTGGCTTTTTTTCTTTCTTTTCTTTTCTTTCTTTCTTTCTTGCTTTCTTTTTTTTTTGAGAAATATGCTGAGATTAGCTCAGGAAAGATCACTAATGAACCACCATAGACATATGGAATCTGCTTTTGATAGGGTGGATCATGGAAAGAGTATCAACAAGTAAGCTTCTCGTGAACAATTTTATTATGTGACAACAACACAGACAACATTGGGTGTCCTCAGGTGGAGTCATTAAGCGCAGAATATTCTATTTAACAGACACCTTTGCTTTGAGCGGAAAGGAGAGACACCACTTATTTGTCTGTGCCTTCTTTATTTTGTCCTAACATTTCCTGTTTCCTTAATAGGTGCTGGGCATTTTCCTACGTGTTTTACCTGCATTAACTCATAAAAGGTAGGTCTTATTATTATCTCTATTTTCCAATGAGAACACTGAGGGTTAGAAAGCTTAAGTACTACCCTCGGTCACAGAGCCAAAAAGTGGAGGAGCCAGGGTTGGAACCCAGAGAGTCTTTCTCTATAGTCTAGGCCTTTACCACTATGCTATAGTGTCTCCCTAAGGAACAGGGCTAGGTTATCCATCTCCTGCCCTCTGCACATGGCACTTAGCAAGTGCCTGCTCGCCTTTGCAGACTCGGATCCTGCAATTCCCTTTGTGGGACCACATTCTCCAGTAACACTGGCATTCTTTGCTTTTTGAACAGTAAGCATCTTCTCTCAGGGTCTCAAACATGCAATTTCTTCTGATTGGAATGCTCTCTGCTTTCCCCTCTATACTGGCTGACTTCTACTCCTCACTCTAGTGTCTTTAAAAGCCACATCCTCCCCTATTAACACTTTCATAAGTCCCTGTGGTTTTTTTTTCTGTCATCCCACTCATTACAGTAGTGATTGGCTTAATGTCTGTCTTCTCTACCAGTCCCTACAATCCAGAAGATCAGAGACCATGCCTAACACATGCCAAAGTAAGCGGCAAGAAAATATTCATGGAGTAAAAAGATGGTCAGTGTCACCTTGCCAGACACATGAAGGCTTTGAATAAAGCAGGGGGCATCAAAGATAGGAGTTAGGATCATAATTCCATCATTTCCAGGAATTTGTACGATTCTAACTTATACCCAAGGGATGGTATTCAAACTATAGAAGGAGAAATGAGAACTTACTGTTGGCCTTAGTGCTTGGGCACTGGTCCAGGGAGTTTTCTGATGGTCCATGTGTTAACCTTTTAGTAGTTGAATCGTGGAAAGCTGTAGGGAGAATGCTCAGGAGAAGGGTTGGGTGTTTGGGAAGTGGAAGAGGCACTCAGGACTCAGGGCAGTAGGCCTTTATCAACCCAGCTGAAAGTATTTCAGTGGCCGAACAACAACATAACTGTACTGATGTAGGCTACGCATAACCTGAGCCATGAGTAATCACTTGAAAATAACCCAAAGGGGATTTCATATGGAGCACCAACTTCTGAGTTGCTAAAAGTAGAGCATGACAATGATTTGCGTGGTATGCATCATGCACCCAGGATCATAGTGTCAAAGATGCGTATTTTATGCGGAATTGGGTTAGACGTGCTGTATTATAGGGAGGCTGTGAATGGGCCCTCTCGGCCACCAACAGATGGAGGAAAAGGCAGTCGCACAGTGCCGTCTTTTGAACATCTTTTATTGGCTGGATGTCTTGAGAAATCAAAGATGCTCCATTACTTCCTTCATGAGCATATTTGATGTCGTTCACAGGTCACTAGAAATGGACTGACCAAACGATGAAGTCAAATGTGCTGCCCTCCCTGGGAATGCAAGGTTGCAATTCACGTGTAATTATGGCAAAGGCTTTGTTTTCTTCACGAGGTTGGCCGAGTCTGGGTATCAGTGTCAAGGGGTTGAACTTGGCCTATTGGGAAGCTGTTGCAGAGGCAGGAAGCTGACTGCAGGTGGAAAGTAATTTTCTCTAAAGTTACTTGGCCCTCCTTTAATACTAAATGTAACCCACAGAGGCACTAGCTCTTTCACCTGCAGTGTAGCATTACTTTGGCCCTGTCCGATGATGATTGAAGGTCAATCTGAGAGCTAGCTTATTCCAGAGACAACGACCGCCCCCTGGCCACTCTACCAACGTGCTTCTTTCCAACAACTCCTCCTCATCCCCCTTTTCTCTTTTTTCCCAATGTTTTCCTTTTAATCATTTTCCTGGTTTATATCTCAAATTTGCTAGTGGCCAACAGAACAGAATTTGTTCTTGACTTCTGGCTCACTTTTTCGTGAATTATTTCAGGTCAAGTCCTATGAAAGGAAATGTTTCCACTGTGGGGAAATCTCTATGAAATGGGCATCTAGCCTTTAAGTTAGGGCTGGCTGATTCCAAGCAGGGTTTGATAGCAGAGTATAGGAAGAGCTCAGGTGGACTTTGCTTCTAGCAATAAGGCAAATGACCTAAAAACCTTCCCTCCATAAAACACCCATAAATGTTTTATAAAGTATAACAAACATCTTTTTAAATGCATAGCCAAGCTCATAAAAATGTAAGGAATATCCCCATGGGTCCAGAAACAGAGAGAATTAAAATCAGAGTGATAGGTATGAGCTGAAACAGGGGCTGCTTTCATTGTATGTGTGTGTGAGTGTGTGGGTGGCGGGGGAGAGGGAGAGAGTGAGAATCTTTATATTAAGATGATTTGGGGAGAAAGTTAGATCTTTTCAAGCCAAATACGCTGCCCCTGGAAATAAAGGGGAAGGCTCTTCAGAGGAAAGCGCGAGCCTTTCAGCAGAGGGAGATGTGAGAGGAGATTGCTAATCTTAGCCTGAACTCTGGTTGGGGAAAAAGAAAAGTCTCCGGGAAGATTCCTATCATCATATCTGTTTAGTATTTAAATTTACACTACCTGCTAAAACCTCAACTTCCAGCAAAAGTAATTAATACAAAAGTGAACCGGTTTGGTAACTCAGGCGGGCCTGACACAAGGAAATGGAAGCCTCTTGAGAAGAACAAACCTTCAAGCCAAACAAAACGGGAACCACACAGCTGCCTGAATGAACGTAATTCAAAGTAACTAAATACGAAGCTCCAGGAAATCAGGTTGCTAGATTTAGGGAAATAAGACAAAACAAGGCACCAAGGTGACTTTGAATTTCAGATAAGGAACAAATAATGTTTAATATAAGCATGACCCAAATATTGCATACAAACTTATACTAAAAAGTTACGTGTCATTTATCCAAAACATGAAGCTAAATGGGTGTCCTGTATTTCACTGGGCAACCCCATATGTGTAGAAGTCAGGAGACACATAACAGCAGGATTAGACTACCCCAGAATTTCAAATACTAGGGGAATCAGATGTACACTTTTAAATAATTGAATACATCTTGAAAACATAAGGAAAAAGAACTAAATATAACTTTGCAAGACAGTTTGGCAGTTTCTTGCAAAACTAAGCATCCTTCTACTATACAATCCAGTAATTGCACTCCTTGGTATTTATCCAAGGGAGGTGAAACCTTAGGTCCACACAAAAACCAGCACACAAATGTTTACAGGAACTTTATTTATTTATAATTGCCAGAACTTGGAAGTCACCAAGATGTTTTGCAGTAAGTGAATGAATAAGCCGCAGTACACTCAGACAGTGAAGTATTATTCAGCACTAAAAAGAAATGAGCTATCAAGCCATGAAAAGACATTCACATTGCTAAGTGAAAGCAGCCAATCTTAAAAGCTACATGTTGTATAATTTCAACTATATCACATTCTGGAAAATAGCAAACCTATGGAGAGGATAAAATGGTCAGCAATTACCAGGGGAAGGAGGGATGAGTAGGTGGAACACAGGATTTTTCAGGATAGTGAAACTATCCTATTTGATGCTATACTAGTAGATACATTTCATTATACATTTTTCCAAACCCACAGAATGTGCAACACCAAGAGTGAACCTTAGTGTAAATATGGACTTTAGAGGATGATTATTTAATGTGGGTTAATAGATTGTAACAAATAAACCCCTCTGGTGGGAATTTTGATAATGGGTAGTTAGTTTATGCATATGAGGGTGGGGAGGAAGTATATGGGAACTCTCTGTACCTTCTGTTCAATTTTGCTATGAACCTAACATTTTCTATCTTCCTCCTTAGACTCTAAGCTCCATGAAGACAGGTACCTTCAATATCTTGTTCACCATTGAATCTACAGAGCCTACCACATGGCTTGGGACTTTTTGGAAGGCACCTAAAAAGTTAAAGAACCTCAGGTAGAGAAAAGAAACTGGAAGTTAGGGATGAGATGTATTTTCAGGATTGCTGTATGTAAAAACCTGACATTTTTCTAAAGTTGAAAGGATTCTAGAGAGTATGTAGCGTTGCCACTTCCAGATAAGGGGCCTGAGGAGTGCATCCATTGGTCTGAAAATCCAGGGCTATTAAATGGTAGAAATCAGACTCAAACCCAGTTTTGTCAGTTCCCAAATGATACTGCTTACATTCTGTCATGTTGACTTCAGCCCCAACGACATGGCTGTGTACATGAAAAAACCCAAGAACGAAAGGACGAATATTGCATGATTTCAGTTACATGAAATATGCAAAACAGGCAAATTCATGGAGACCCTGGGGTTTCCAGACCACGTGGGCAGCTTACATTCTATTTCCTTCTGGAGCAATTCCTTTGTTTTTGTATCAACTGAACTCCCCTTTTCCTTCTCTGACACTACCACAGACCTTACACCATATAGGGTCAACAGTTACCAGAAGCTGGGGGAAGGGAGGAATGGGGAGTTATCACTTAATAATGACAATTTTTGTTTGGGCAATGGATAAGTTTTGGAAATAGTGGCATGGTTGCCCAGTATCATAGTACTGAATTGAACACTTAAACATGGGTAAAATGACAAATGTGTATTTTATCACAATTAAAAAGAGCAAAAGATCATGGCTATGGTCATTTCTACTCCTTTTGCTTCTCCAGGTCATTTGTAGGGTGAGGACAAAGGTTTTAAATGAGCATTTAAAAAAAGTACATTGAGGGGAAGATAGAAAACAAGTAGAGACAAATGCATGACATAGGACCATCAACTAAAAAGTGACACTTCTCTATATTAACCTGCAATTTCTCAGCAAAGTAAAATATGTGAGCTGATACTGGAAAAATGCCAGTTCCATACATAGGCTATTTAATTTTTCTGAACAGGGTGTAAAATAACTGTTAAAACTATAAAAGATACCATATGGCGCCAAAGAAACGAGGGAAAAGAGTTTTTTCTGTTGTTGTTATTACTTGATGAATAGTTAGTTCTCTGCTCTCCTAAAAAAAAAATAATAATAAAGGTGCCATTAAGAGAGAAATTCCAAAAGTGTCAAGAAGACATATTCAAAATGGAAAGAAAGTTGAAAAGATAAATAAAACGAGCATTCCTTTAACTATATTTGGTGGAGTCCTGCAGAGAAAAAAAAATTCCAGCAAGGCAGCATTGAAACATAGTTTATTAATGTAGTTTCTCCCACAGCAGGACGCAGAAAGAGGACTTGGTAAAACAATCATATAAAAAAATTACGACACTTACATCTGATCTTTATGACTACACAGAAAAGAAACTATCCTCTTGAGTTGTCCTTGGGCCACGTTGAGGCAGAGACTCAAAGAATTATTTTATCCTTTCCAAAGCCCCACAATTGAACTATTTGCTCACACATGGTCAGAATAGACTCAAAGTAACGTCTGATGTTTAGGCAATTTTAAAGGTGTTCATAAAAAGCCTGTATAGGAGATTTTGAACAGTTCTCCCAATTCCATTTTGAAAAACCACTTCAGTCTTCTGTTTTTAACGAGTACACAACATGGAAATCGGTGTTCCCTTTGGGGGAAAATTGTAGAAGATGGTAAACTGGTTATAAGCGGAATTCCTCTAGAATCACAGATCTGAAAAGCAGCCTACTGATCATCTAACCTAGTGTGCACAGTGTAGATTGGGTCACACTAATGAATTGAAACCAGTTTAGCATTGCTAAGTAGAGGAAGTGAAGAATAGAACAAAATTGAATTGAATATTTAGTGTGTTGCATATGCTGCTTTGTGAAACTTGGGTTTTAGTTGTGGAAGTGTGTAGGCATATGGGTGCACACCTGTTGGGTCACATGGCAACGTTTGCGACTGACTGCAAGTTCTGGTTAAAAAAAAAAACAAAAAAACCTGGAAAATTACCAATCAAATCAAACACCTCCTGTTTCAGGTAAGACACCTGGAGCCAGAGAGGGGAAATGACTTGACTCCCAAGTCACGCAAGAGTTAGAAGTAGCCCAGGTCTCTTAATTCTCAACATCCCCTAAAGATCAAAGTATGCTTGCAGGTGGCTGTCCGCTCTGTTTGGGTTTCCAGATCACCTTGGCAGTTTACATTCTATTCCCTTTTGGAGCAATTCCTGTGTTTCTGGAGCAATGGAGCTCCCCTTTCTCCTCCCCTAATACCACCGCAGACCTTAGAGCATTCAGGATCAGCATTCTGCGGGATGGGGCAGGTGTGCGGGGAGACAGATAGTGAGAGCCCAGGCTTGGATCATCCAGGACTATTGGGTAGCTCAGAAGGTGCAAAATTCCACAGCTCATTGCTCCCTGGAGCTGAGAAGCTACATGAGAAATAGAATCACAGCCTCCCTGTGAAAAAGAGAGGGTGCATGTCACAACTCATATTGAGGACATTCTCAGAAAGAAGACAACCAGCTGACAACTGTGGGCTTTTTAGCTAATTCCTGCCAGTCTTGGGCTCTCTGGCTGGTCTTTCTGAGCCAAAATAGAAGCACAGAGAATGTTTTCTAAGACTACAGAGATAGAGCAGGATTGTGAGAGGATCCTGCCTTGGGGCTTCAGGGGCTTCTGGTTTTGACTTAGAGGAGAAAATGATCTGCCCCACCAATAAACAAGCATGTACTCTGTGCCAGGCACTGTTCTGAGAGTATCACAAATATTTACTTGTTTAACCCACATAATCAACCTCTAGGCCTGAGAGGGTTCTGCTAGCTGCAGTCTAGGCAGAAGGTTGAAAAGTGTTGAGATGTGTTCGAATAATTTGTTTTCCTTCCTGATTCAGGAGGGCAAGTACTCTTAATAGAGTTTAGAACTATGTCATTGGCAATATGAATTAATCAAGTCAAATCCAGGGAGAAAAGGTCAACTGCCTACTTTCTTTTGGCAGAGGAATTGGGAGGATTGTTCTTCTTGCAAAGATTCATCACTTTTTGATGTTTTCCAGAAGTGGTTATGAATTTGCAAGGAGCTATTTTTTTATTTTATTTTATTTTAAATCTCCTCATATATTTGTAGGATAGCTCCCTTGGTGCAGGGCGTCTGCTTAGGTCCTGAAGCAACCCACTCAAGCCCTTCTAGAGGTCAAACCTGTGCCCTTGGCCTTGTGATCCAGGGCATTGCATAGTGCTGCAAAGGGGTCCTCAATCATTTGTTGAATTAGTTTATCACCAACTTCAAAAACTGAACCTGACTTTGAAAACTGCCAGATTTGGTTTTGATGATGAGAATTAGTAGTTGACTGAAGTGTAAGAAAGGCAAGAGCTTTATTTTTTTCTTCCAAAGATGAATAGGAAGTGAGTTTTTTGAAGTACTTATGAGATGCCCTTATGTTTTATATGTTAAAATTTACATCCCATAATACTCTGATGGACTCTCCATTTCACAGAAGAGGAAACTAAGTTAAATGACTTGCTGAAAGCAAATAGGTGCGGGGCAGAATTCGGAATATAGTCTATCTGCAGAACCCATTACTCTTTCCATAGCACGCTGCAGTCTGGAGATTTTCCCCCCTTCATCTGAAAAATGATTTGGTCTTAGTGGCAAAACTGTAACTGATCTTTCCATGCCACAGCCGACAGATTATCCACAAAGAATAAGCAACAGTTAAAACCTGTCCTCTGTAATTAAGATTTGGTTCCCTTAACAACTCCACCATGTAATTAAACTTACTTCTCGAACAGGCAGGTACGGTTCACTAAAGAATCTAAGAAGTCATTTAAATTTGCTTAGTTTCTTGCCCCAGGTTAACCATGCTCAAGTCTGGGCTTGGAACTGAAGTTTACGAGGAATGTAGAGAATGTGGTTGGCCCAGAGCTCCCCAGTGCAGAAATTCTATGGGAGTCAGAGTGAATTTCCTGTACAATCTGTGAAACTTCTAACTTATCTCTGCTTACCGGTTTCCTCAATGAACATGGGGAAGAATGCAGGTTGCTGAAGTTATCCTTTTCTTGGAGTAGCCTCCATGGACTTAGGCAGCAAATCCCAGATAATTATTCACTGATGATCAGAACTGGAAAATGTTTCTTTTTGATAGGTAATTATTAGAGGTCTCTAAATCTATAAACATGTATTTGTTACCAGTACATTGTGGTTGTATTGTGAAAAAACTTGGATATCACCACAAAATTTATAGACTTTTTTTTCCAATTAAGATTTGGCTTAGCATAAGGCACTGAAAACATAAGGATGGCATTAAATAGTTAAATCACACACTGTGTTGCACATAGTGGGAAGGGAATCCACAGAGATTTAATATCTTCAGGAGTCTATAAAACTCTAGGTTTATAAATGCTAGTCAAATAAAAAAAAGTAAAGCAAACGAAAGGTTGCTTCGAGTTAAAGGTCATTAAATCAAAAGAAGGTAATAGGCAAGATCATCGAATATCAAATAAAATGCCGAGATAAAACACCAAAGGGCTGTTAAACAAGAGAATCACCTTTCCCCGCCCCCATGGGTCAAAAGCAGTTTAAGATAATCCAAAAAAACGTTTTCTCAATTGCACTACCCAAGAAGTATGAGTACAAATGTCAAATACAAGTGTACTGCTCACTTTCAGAGTCTCACAATGGCTGTCCTGAAAGGAGTAGGCAATTAGTACCTGGACAAAAAGCAAAAAACCACCCAGCACATGCCCAACACGCGGGATGATGACTCCAGATGTTGGAGATTGTGACCTCCTGGATGCAATGGAATTTATGCCAGGAGATTAAAGAGAAGAACTGATGAATGACTTTCTCTACTGTCTGCAATGTGTTCAGCTTATTATTTATTATTTGTACACATTGTGATGCATGGTGATTACAATGCTGAAAATGTGCAACACGTGACCACTGTTAAGTTTAAAAAGGGGGCATTTGCCACTTTAGTCTGCACACCTGGTTCTATCATAGTTGCCACATGATTAAAATTGGAATATATTACAGTGAAATCCCTTTATATCAAAGTTTTATATGCAAAGAAATAGAATTCTTTCCTTTTTTCTCTCTCCACCTTTTCCCAGGCTCTATGCTGAACTGAAATTTCCAGCACTAGGGTTCATTTCAGGGAGAAAAGGGAATCTGTATTTGTCTTTGTTCAATTCTATAAGTTCCATAGCCACAGAAGGGGTATATATGTATTCTTTGTTTTAAAAGCAGGCTACAGCTCATTCTAAAGTCAGGCAGGACATCAGATACCTCAAACACTTTAAACCACAGGAACTGAATTGTAAATTTTAAACTCCCTTTTATTGAAATATAAGTTTGTTTAGTATATTTACACCACGCTTTATGCACATATATACATACTAGGCAAATTTCGTCAAATAAAAAAGTTTTTCTATTACAAAATTAAAATAAAAACAAAGTAAAGTGCATTAAACTTTTCTTTTTCTGGTGAACATCATCATTGTCAAAATTTTGGTCGATTGGGGGAGGGGAGAGAAATTCATTATTGTGACTCAGTGCACACAGAAGGTCCCTCATTTGCAGCCTTCAGGCCCAAATGACAGGGGTAAAGAACAAACCATACACGCAGTCAGGGTCGACAGGACTCCCCAGGTTCTGGAGGTCCTGATCTCTTTGTCCTATCCGGATCCGTTCCCCAGCTTTTAAGTGATCTCACCATCATCAGCTGGAACAAAGGGAGAAGACAGGAAGGGGGCTCCACCAGCCAATGTCACAGCCTTCTGTGGGCCGCCAGAGCTACGTTTGGTAGGAAACTGCAGAATTAGCTCAACGGCTTAGACAGAAGTTTTCCTTTTTGGGAAAGCGGGGAGGAGGGCCAGGAATGGGATGCATCTCCCACAGAGACGGCCACCAGGGGCCAAACTCCCGCAGCCGTTTCTTCCGAACCAAACTCCCTGCTGGCACAGAAAAGAATCTTTTCATAGGCTAGTGGCATTCTACTTCTCACCTCCGTGCCTTCTCCCAGAACTTTGAAAGGAAACAGCATGAAACTGAGAGAAAGGGGCAGGTGGGTGAAACTGAAGTTTTTAGCCCGCTCACGTCACTGGCTGGGCGTTGGCCCGTAGGTCCTAGGCGGCGGCGGCGGAGACGACAGCCCTTCCCCCATCACCTATTCCCCAGCCAGAGGTCTCTCTGTCGCTCTTTCCCAGGGTGATGCTAAATCCCAGGCTGGCGGCCGTACTTGGCCTTACAGTGCAAAATGTGCTTGGCGAGGAAGTCGAGGCGGCGCTGCAGTAGCTGAGCGTGGGGGTCGGCGAGCTCCGCCAGCTCCGGGAAGAGAGGCTCGTGGTGCTGGTAGAGGCGGAGCAGCCGGGCGGCCGCATCCTGGGCTCGGTGCAGCTCCAGGACGCGTCTCGCTGTCCGCTCACGGAATACGCACACCGACAGCAGCAGTGGCTCATTATACTTGTCCCACATGCCCGCCACCCGGTAGCCATGCACCAAGCCTGCCTCGTTGTCCAGAAAAACCAGCGCCCCGCCGGGGCCGCGGTGCAGGTTGCTAGTGGCGCGCTGCATGACTCGCGGGTCCCACTGCAGGCTGAAGAGGTTGCTGACCAGCCGGTCGAAATTGGCCGTTAGGTAGTCGAAAAGGATCAAGTCGGTCCATTGCACCAGGTCCACCAGCTCCGCCTGGCTGCGGTTAGCTAGCTCGTCCCCAGCGGCACGCAGGGGCCGCAGATGGCCGTCCTCCGAGCGCCAGGGCGCTGGCACGACCACGTCCGTCAGATTGGGCAGCCAGCTCGTCAGGCTTACCACGCTGCCCTCCGTCCAGTGCGCCGCACGAAGCTCCTCCTGCACCTGCGCCCACTGCGCGCCGCGAGCCTCCACCCGGGCCAGCGCCAGCGGTGGCACGTGGCGCTGGAGGCCCAGCAGACGCGCCAGGTAGTAGGACAGGGCCTCGCCCTGTATCTGCTCGGGGTTGATGCCGTAGCGCACGCAGGCACGGGTGCCGTCGGCGAAGCGCGCCAGCCGGTTGGAGCTGCGTCCGCAACCCCCGCGCTCCAAGGCCACCACCCGGGCGCGGCGCGCTGTCTCCAGCCACGCCGCCGCTTGGACCTCCGAGAAGCCCCGGGGCACCTGCTCTTCCACACCGAGGCTCCAGAAGATGCCCCCGTGCACCACGGCGCGCTCCTCCCGCCATGGCCGCCCGGCTGGCACGTGCCGCCTGGGCTTGTCCCGGGGCTGCCCGGGCGGACCGTCTACGCCGGCCGCCAAGGTGAGCAGCGCCCTGAAAGTTTTCAGGGAGCCGCCGCGGGCGTCCCGCGCTAGGAGTGGGGGCTGTGGAAAGCGAGGCGCGGACTCTGGGCCGCCGCTCCCGAACGGGCGCCGGGGGGTTCCGTCTTCTGGCGGCCGGGAGAGGAGCAGGTCGGTCCGCGGCGGCTGGAGCCCGCCCCACAGCGCCAGCAGCGAGCCCAGCACCAGCAGCCAGAGACTGGCGGTGGTGACGGCGCCCCGCATCCTCCTGCCCATGCTCCTCCGGCTGTGCCGGTGCCGCCGCTGCTTCAAGCCGAGCCCGGGCACCCGGGTCCCGGCGGCAAGGCGGTCCCGGCAGCTTGTTGGCTCCGGAGCTCCAGGCGCCTTAGCTCCATCTCGGCCGTGAAGCGGTGCAGGGCTCTGTCGGGCTCTGGGAACTCGCCTCGCCGCTGCTTCCCAGCTGCTTTTGTATTTCGCTGTGAGACCCTCCGGCGGGCTCGATTCACAGGCGTCCGGACCACGTGGGAGCGAGGGGGATTCCCCCTCCCCTTCTCTGCTGCCGTTCCCCGCCCCCCCTACTCCTCCGCCCCCTTCTCCTCCTCTTCCCCTTAAAGCGGCGATGGCTTCTTCCAAGCGGGAGAGGCGGCCCTACACTCGGTGGGGGACTAACGGGCTAGGAGGAAGCCCGGCTGGCTGCGCCCACGCAGGGGCGTCGGAGGGGGCGGTACTGAGCTGGGGTCTGGCAGGTTGGGAAGGGGCGCCCCCGACCCTGGCGGGTTTGGAGTGGTCGGTCGCCCGGTCTCTTTGCCCGAGCAGCTTCTGGCCTCCTCCAAACTTCAGACTAATCCTACCGCGCCCCACTCCGGATGCTGCCAGGCGAGGGTTGGGGCGGGTCCCTTTGCCTTCTTCGTTTCCGACAGTGTGATTCACTCTGCCTTATGTAAATCTCTGGGAATTTCTCCGAGCCACAGAGGATGTGACTCCAGAGGGGAGAGGAACGATTTCGAACCGACATCCACTTTCCCGGCGCGCGCTTCCCATCACTGGTCACTGCGCCTTTCTAAGGCACTCACAGGGAATTAAACCTCGCTGTGCGAGTAGAGCGCGTGGGTCAGCTCCCGTGCTTTCGTTCATCCATTCAACAAAGCCTCCGCCCTCGGTGCTGGTCTCAGTAAAATCCACAGATCCAGGTTCTTGGGCTCATGGTGCTTTCATTGTAGAGGGACGTTCAAGTTGGCGAAAGAGCCTTACAACTCAGGGTCTGACCTAGTACGGAGGAGGAGGGCGGCAAAGGGGCGTCAGGGACGATTGCTCTAAAGAAATTATACTATTCTCTGAGGAAACGGGCACAGAGCAGGTATGACATGTGTTCAAGAGCCCACAATTGGTAGGTGGAGAAACTAAAATTCCGACTCGGGTCTCCGGGTAGCATGCCACTTGATTTTCTCTCCATTAAAAAGAAAAATCAATTGCTAGTACTTTTCTCTCTTTCTTTTAGTAACTGTGATTGTCAGTCACTTTATTCCCCACATGTGATTTTTCAATTCAACAAATAAAGAAAACCCCTATATTGCATTTGACTTAATGATATAATGGTTTAAAGGAAAAAATCACTGGAGGAAGAGTGGAGGAGCAAAAACTAAAATAACAAATAACAAAACAACAAGTCACACTGTCTTCCAGGCACCTTTGGGTTCAGTCCATCAGGAAAGCTCTTGGGTCAGGATGGATGCTTCTCCTCCCCTCTCTGTACCAAACAGAGTGTGTCCCAGATCCAACCCAAAATTCCCAGGTAAGCTGCATGATTGCTGGTGGGGGTGGGATCCACCTCCTGAAAGCCTGAGTTTAAAGAGTCTCCTTACATGTCTTTCTTTCTCTCTTTTTGTTCCCCATCAGCTGCACATGGGGGTTTCAACTGTATTAAGTCATCAGCTGGCAGTGAGTATCTTTTATTCACCAAAGAATGAATGTTCTGGAGTTATAGGGCAGCCACCCTCATGTTTGTGGCTGAGCAGAGGCCTCAGACCACACAGAGGGCCTTCCCACACCGATAGTATACCGTCAAGTGTTTCCATATTGATCTTTGTTGCATCTGTTCTGCATCATGCAGTGGCTATATCATTGCCTTTTTATAGGTTTTATCTGATGATGAAATTACTATTGCTCCCATATGGACACATCAAAACATTAATTCATTGAAAGGTATTGTCTTCCTGTTCTGTGCAAGCTCCTTACCCTAATATTCCCCAGAGAGCAGGGACTACATCTTATTAACCTTCTAGTTCTCTTAACAGCTAACATAGCATATTGTACTAAAGATGGGTGTGTTAAATTCCATTTAATTTTTTGTCTTTTTGTTTAACTTCCCCTGAGAATTTTCCACCCCCCTCTCCCAGACGCATTACCTTCAGCTTGGGTAAACCGTAAGCAAGATCTCCACCTTGTGGGCACACGTAGAATATCATTTAATTAGAGGAAAGTGTATACATTTTTAACGGAATAATTAAGTTAAATTCTGAGAATATTACATGGCTACCATGGCCCACACCCTGTCCTAGATGCTGCAGAGAAGTCCAGAGTTGTTGGTGTCTCTCTCTTTTAGCTGTATGACAAAAGCTATACATAATAACAGGAATAGTTCACCGTAAACTCCATGTCACAGTTTTGTGGTTGCCTGGCACAATGCATGGCACTTTGTGGTGTTCATTAGCAAATTTCTGAAGAAATCATGGGAACATTAATGGGATGAAGTTCTACAAGTAGCATATGTGAAGTCTTTCTTTTTTTAAACTCCTTACTGCAAAAGGATACAAAATAAAAACTAAAGGGAAAAAATATCAGTGAAGCCTCTGCTTAATGTAAAAGGAAGCACATGATTTTTAATTCGGGAAGGCTGGCCTCAAATCCAGATACCCCAGCTCGCAGAATTTTCCAATCTTGTGCTTGGTACTGATGAAGAAACAGAATCTTAAAGAAGCCAGCTAAGACCCTACACCTCAGGAGACAGACTGACTTGCTCATAGAACTTTTGCCAGGCCTGAATGGATGGAGGATTAGAACAGGATGCGCTAACCGAAACTTGAACAAGCTCACTGATGTGCAGAGTTAAAGAAAACCAGAGGGATACATCACAAACAAAAACAAAAAACAAACCCAACATGGAATGCAGTTTTAAAGTGGTATTTGCTTATTTTAGACAGTGTTTTTTAAAAAACGTGCCTCTTTTTGCCTGCAAGAGGAAAACACTACAGCTGTCCTTCACTTCTTGGCCTGAGGACACCCCACCATACTTCGTCAAGCCACCATGGCTTCTTGGGTAGCACAACTCGTCACAGTGTGTGACCTTGGTCCCATCTGCACCCCCTGGCAGTGGCTTAGGGAGGAGGGAAGGTGCCGCTCGTCTGTCACTACATCGGTACTGATTTTCACCTTGAAAACTTGCATAATACAATTCCTCAGAGCTTCTCACTAAGCCTCAGCTACCAATTGCCTCCAAGTTTTCCACAATCCTGCATGAAGAATGATCTGGTTCATACAACAGTGCCTCTGGGAAGAGAGAGGAGGTGGGGTTGAGGGTTGGGAGCAGGGCAGCAGACTTGGAATTGGAACATTTTCCAATTTCAGGCTGTTTCCTTTTGGGCTAGTTATTTCCTTTCTCTGCCTGTCAGTTTCTGCCTCTGAGAAATGAGGATAGACAATCTTACTGACTTCACACTGTTGTTATGAAGTTCTAGTGAGATATTAATAATCACCCCAATGTTAGCTGTAAACGCTTACTAAGTGCTTGGCTAGCCAACACTTACAATGGGCTTGGCTAGAGCTTCAACCCTTTTCTCATTGCTGGTCTTCAGAAAGCATTACTTGGGTCTTGAGAGACCAAGTAAAGTGGTGTTCTTGCCAGGACACCCTCTTTATGTCCCAACTAGGCGTCTTTGAAAATTTTGCTCCTTCCCTACCCTGTGGAGCTGGGCTGGCTGGACCCTCCCAAGGTGCCCAGAGTAGCCCTTCTTGAAAGTCTAGAGCCTTCAGCCTGGGAGCCAGCCTTGACCGCTGGCTTCCTCTCACCATACTGCCTCCTTCAATCCCAGCCTTTTCTGGGTCTTCTGTCCCTCCCAAAGATAGAGGCTTCCAAACATACCCTTCTAGATGCTTCTATGAAAAGGAAGAGAGAGAAAGACCATATTGGAGAGAGGACTATAATATTCCTTGAACCTGAGTATGACTCCTGCTTCCGCTGTCACTAGCTGTGTGACCTTGGGTAGCTTCCTAACCTCTCTAGGCCAGTTTCATTATTTGCGCCTCCCTCTTCTCCATTCTTCCTCCCCCTAGGGTACGTTATTATTCTGCTCAGAGATCATTGTCTTTTTCTTGGTATTTCTCTATGTGACCATGATTTGGGCTCTCTAAGAATTGCTTAAATGATCTCATCCTCACATAGCTAGCTCTCCGGGGCAGATGTGTACGTACACATCTGGTTCGAGGTAAACTACTAGATATCTAGAAGGAGGGGAGCCAATGTAATAGTCTTTGCAGTTAACCTATCTGTCTGCCTGAACAAATCCCATTTTTAAGAATACACTGTTCCGGAAGGAATGTCCAGATCACCACAAACCCTTAACTTATAGGGAGACTAACATTTATGTTTTCCTTTTCATCCCATGTAGTTCTCTTTTTGACCTGCTTTTGGAAAAGGTTCCTGTTAGAGACCAGAAACGAAGGGTTAGAACATTGGTGAATTAAGTCGGTAAATTTTAGAGCAGTCATGACACATACCTCAGTCACATGTTATCATGCCCTAGTTATAGGGGATGATGGTAAAAATTCTGGACTAGGCATTTGGGGACATGAGTTTCCCTTTACAATTTAGTTCAACTGACATTCATTGTTCACATGCCAAAGGCCAAAGAACTGGGCAATAAATGACAAGGCATCAGATCTGCTGTTGTCTGACAGGCCTGATCAGGGAGTGTCAGTGTCTCCTCTTTATTTTCCACCTTCCCTTCTTCTTGGCAGGTGTCCTTGCCCCCGTGCCTCAGCGTCTGGTACTGGAGGGGAGACTGAATCCTGGTGAGGCTAAACCAGTCATGGTGCTTTCAGTCCCCTTGCCAGGGTTTGGTTTAGGCATGGTCATAAGTCTTGGCCACTGAGGTCTGAAGGAACGTCCACAGGGAGGTTCCTGGAAAAGATGTCTGTGCTACGATGACAAAAAAGACACAGAGAACAACACTGCATCTTTTCTCCGTGGTTCAATCTGGATTTAAGGCCCAGAATTGGGGCAATTATTGCATGAGTGCAAGGGGAGTTAAGTACATACATTGAGTGAAGATGGCAGAGTAGAAAGGTGGAAGGAACCCGGGGCCTTGTGATGCCACCAAGCCTCCAAATTAATCAACTCCGGAGGTGCCTTCCTCTGGACTTCCGCTATAGGTTAAGCCAATCTGAGTTGGGTGTTGGCTCTTTGCTGCCATCAGTGTCCTAATGATATACCTCTCAAATAGTTAGCTTACCAGCCAGAGTGGGGGCAACAAGTTAACATGTCTCCCACCACATGGTGCTAGTGGGAGGCAGTGTGGTAAAGTCTTTTAGGAACGTGTGTTCTGCAACCAGGCTGAGTCTTGCACTTACTATGCAGTTTTGGGAAAGTCCCTGAACCTCTCTAGGCCTGTTAACTCACCTGAAAAATGAAGATGATAACTGCACCTGCGTCATAACATTAATGTGTGGGTGAAATGTATATTAACCACTTGGTAAGCGCTCAATGTGTACTATTGATTAGAAATAGAGGCTATATGAGGGCACAGAGGAGGCAGCCATGCATTCTACCAGGAAAGCGTCACTGAGGGGACAGACGTTGAGTCTTGAAGGGCAAATGGGGTTTGCGGGTCACGATTTGGGGGAGGACATTTGGAGGAGCAGTGGGAACAGCATGTGAGCTCAGCAGCCGTGTACCACATCTTTCAGGAGCTTTGTGTTCTTGTTCTAAAAAACGTTTGGGTGTGCTGGGTTAGCCTAGCCCTCTTTTCATCAAAGAAACAAATCCCAGGTCCCCGGCCTAGATTGAGAGGTGCCAGGCCCGAGACTCTCCACGGCCCCTTCATCACTCACCTGGGACTGTTTCAGTCCACCTCGAAGAAATTTGCTCCACACGGATTTCCCACTGGAGGTGGTGGCTTTCGCAGGCTTTTTGATGTCTGTTCATCACCGCCCAGAGCCTTCAGCACGCAATTAGCCACGTTGTTCTCCTCCGCTTCTGGAGGCCTGCACAGCTCATCAGTCAGATGCTGAAGCTTAATTAATCTTGTAAAGCTTTTCTGATTTCCTCACATGAAAGGTGGACTGTAAGTATGTGCCGGGTCTTATTTTGGTGCCAAGGGTTATTATAAATAGGACTAGCGCGATGTGGCTGAGCTCTTTGGGTGATAATGTGTCACGACCAATCACGGCTGCCGAAAGCAGTGATATTATCATAACGGTGCCATCACAGGTAGTGGGTGTTAATGGAACTGGCTGTGGGGGAAAAAGACTTTCAGTCAGCGAAGCTGGGGTAGAGGTGGCTGCAAGTGAAATATTGATTGCTCGTGGGACCTCCATCATAATCATTCTCTATATTAGTCTCGAAGCCATTTTTTCCTGCCATTTCTTCTACACCAAACTCAGATTCAAATAAAAAATGGGCGCCTTAACTCCAAATGAAAATATATGTCTTTGCAGCTTTTAAAAATCCATTTACATTAAAATGATGGCAGGCAGGTAAGTAATTTGTAACTGGGGGCTCACGGCAGTGCAGACACTTGTCATCAGAAGAGTGAGCAGGCTAATTGGGAGACTGAGGGACATCCAGACCTGGGAAACGTCATCGTTGTTGGACTAAGCAGGTTGGAAGAATGTGCAAAGGCAGAGGGTGACTTATGGACATGCACTGGTGGGGAACAGGGAGAGGAGAGAGAGGTAGCTTCGTATTTCAGTGGTAAGGTAGGTGAAAACCAGGTAGAAGTTCTTCAGTAATGCAGTCCTTGTCAAGAACATGATAGCTTCCTGGGCCCCAGACTTCTATGCTTAAAACCAGTTTCCTGCATTCTATGGGCAGACAGTCAACACAAATGATGATGATGATGATGATGATGGCAGTGGTGATAATGATGACAATGGTGCAATTGTGTCATTAAGACCTTCCCTACTCTTTTGATATCCAGTTATTCTTGACCCAAATTCCTATTCCTTGGCCTTGGAGTGTTCAGAGATGTTCCCTCCAATTCTGAGAGTACCTGAGGCTTTGTTTTTCAAGCTTGTCTTTTTGTTTCCACTTCCTGCTTGTGTATTTGTTGCGTTGGCTTCAACGTGGATTAACGTGAGTGCGAAGTTCAATGCCTTAACTACCCCTCACCTCACCAAATCCACCTGGACCAAAGATAAGAGTTTAGTGAATTTACTGAAGATTGCAGGGGAAGTTGGTCTACTGGAGGGGTGGAGGTGGTAGTTTACATCATTGTGCAACGTCTTTCTCAGACGTTGTCCTTTCCCACCCTTCTGTCTTCATCCCCTCTTTGTGAACACAAAGCTAAAACTTCTCTCTTCATGTAACTCAGGGCTGCTCCCATGCAAGCCTCCTCAGGATCTCAGATTCTACTTTAGGTCAGCCAGCCATCAGGGTTCCTCTTCTGATCAAATGGGGAAGGGAAATCTGGTGGACACATTTGCAGCATACTTTCTATATACAAGGCAGTGTGCCCAGAGCTTTCTATGCCCTTAGTCTTGAAGATCACACCCCTTCTACCCCTGGAGGTGCTGTCACCCCCCCCCCCCCATTTCATTGGTGGGAACATTGGAGCACCATGAGAAGTAAGACTTGGCCCGGGAGACTTCTGCTGAGCGATGGGAGGGGAATTCCAACTCTGGTCTGCTGGAAGGCTGAGGTTATGTTAGCTACAATACTACCCAGTCTCCTGGGGCCGAGAAACACCCTAGTGAGTCAGCGAAGGGACCTCTTACCCGGAACCATCTCTTCCTGGGTTCTGGCATATTATCTTACTCCAAGAATGTTTGGAACAGGTGCTTACTTATCTCTGTCCTCTCCTCTGCTGTGTGATTGAACTCATCTACAGAGAGATCTGTTGCAGCATGGAATGCTGCCTATTATCTTAGCAGGTTGGAAAAGAAGTGGGCTGATCTAATAGTCTTGGGAACAGCACTGTCTCCATCTCAGGACCAGAATAGCCTGAGTAAAGATGTCACGGCAAGAACCCCCACTGTAGTGTCCCCTCTGGTTTCACAACTTGCCACGTGGAAGCAGGGAAGGTGCCATTGTGGGGCAGAATCTGTATGTTACCATGCACTGAGATTTGCTCCTGATTATCTCTAGTTCCTTTCCATTTCGCCCGAGGAAATAAGGATAGATGAAACCCCAGAGGTCATGTCTTGCCTGCCTGAGTTTAGGGAACGGCAGCATTTTAGGGACAATGTGGTCCTAAAGAATAGCAGGGGAAGGGCTGAGGAATAATGATGGTGGTATATTTATTTAGCTCCTTGTGGTTTGTCTCAGCACTTTCCCAGGCCATTCTGGCTAGATTTTCACAACAGCCTGCGAGGGATGGAGGGTGAGGCAGGTGTTGGTGACTTTCTATTTGATGAAAGAGAAAGCCAAGCGTAGGAGGGTTATGTGAGGAGCCCAAGGTGCACATTTAGTTCCTGGCAGACATTGAACTTGAATGCACTTTACCTGGCTTCCCATCTGGGTTCTTCCATGACATTCTTTTTGCTCAGTTATGTTCTCTATCTATAGACTCTGTTCCTACCTCTAGTTTCCATATGGTTACATGTCCCTGTTACATGTATGTTATAATGTCCACTGAAGCGCCAGTTAGAAGGGCAGAAAAAGGAACTCAGGGACTATTCCTAAAAAGCTGGAATATTAAAAAGCTTTCTTCCTATCATGTGGTGCTTTCTATTTCTCATATTAGCAGTTATGAGAGAAAGAGGAGGGAAAGAAAAATCAGAAGGGTCAGGGAAAAAGATTATTTTGAAAAAAAAAATGTTTTTGCTTGCGTATATTACTGTTGGTTAACAGAGGACTCAATCAAAGAGAAGCAGAGAGAAAAAGACGGGGCAATCAGTGACCACTGGATTTCCTAATGGAAAAAGATCATAAAACAACTCTTGACATGGGAAAGAGAAAATGGTAAGAAACAAAAGTTGTTTCTTCTCTACTCCTGTGCATGATACCCTTGCTCACACAGGGTAAAACTAGGCCAAAGCAAAGTTGTCTTTCCCCATGGAGAGGCTCATTTAGGTAGGGATGCTGACAGACTAACATGGAAGTCTGGGATCAGGGACTCCATGGAAGTCTTCCTGCTGTGGTTTCCTTGTTTGGAAGATGGGATATTGTTCTTGCCTCACAGGAATATTGTCAGAATTAAATGAGATATGGGATTAGATAAAATAGAGCAGGTGAACAGTTCCTGTTCTGGCATGTAGTAGGAACCCCGTGACTATTTATAACCATGCACTCAGCTATATAGAAACACACCTGGGAGGATGCATACTAAGCTGTCAATAGTGTTATTTTTCAAGTAGGTTTCTATGTGGGAGGCACCTTTACTGTGTACATTTCTACTTTAGACCTCTCATAGCATTTGGGGACAGAAGGCTGTGTAAGTATTATTGGGTGTGTATGTGGAGGCTCAAGTTAAAAATAAGAGCAAATATAGAATACTAAAGAATGTGACATTTTGGTAACTGCGTGTCTGTGTTGATTGTAAAATTTGGACTTACTACACTTGAATCAGTCCAGACACCACTGGCTAAGCCAAGAAGCAAAAATGGGATTTGATAGGATACTGGGATCATTCTCAGCATCAATGGAAGAACTGAAAATTGAGCATTGGAAAGCACCAGAACTAAGTAGACCCAGGTAGGTAAGCACCATCTCTTGAAGGTGCAGGGTGTTTCAGCTCCAGTTACCTTCCATTTGAGCTTCTACATTCCATGGAGAAGAAATCTGATGGGTCCATTTTGGGACAGACGTTTCCACCATTGGCCCCTCCAGCTTTTGCCGCATGACAGTACGTAAGAAAACAGTTTTGTGCCGAACATTCATTTTGTATGCATCCAGCCCAACACCTCCACATTGATTTTTCAAAAATTATCATCTCGCATTACTTTTCTATAATAATGAGAAAATTCTAACAGCTAATAAAATAAGCAGAGTTATGCTGTAAAATCTCGACAGAATGTATTTGGTGCATCTTTTCTGAGGAGCCAGTAGTCATCCAAAGCAAGCAACATGATTCGTCATTCCCATACCTAGTGATGCATCACAGTGACACATCTGCCTCGGGTCTGAATAAATGTTGATTAGACGGCAAACACAACAATAACCATGCTTGTCTTCCTGGCGCCAACAGATAGCAGGTCTAAAATCTCCGTAAATTTGTTTAGTGCAGCCTCTCAGATTAGGAAGGGAGTTGCAGACCTTTATCAGGGTAAGGAAAAGTAATGGTGCATTTCTCATTTCTCCATCAATAGCTATTATTTTATGGGGATTGGGAGGCAGGGCGTGCGAGGCATATGGAAGGTAGGCAGGTGTGTGTGTCTTTGTGAATATTTCATTGCCCTGGGGCAGGATGATTTAGCCAGTCCAGTATGAGGCAATCTCAAACCCACGCTGCATTTTCTATGCTGACCATCTGCGTTTCCCGGGAAAGAGCAGCCTAGCCAGGGCCTGAGAGTTTGAGGAAAAAGTGAAAGGAGGGCAGCCCAGCCAGTGGGAGGTCTTCTCTCAGCCATAGGTGTCATTCTGGTGTTAATGCATCCTCTCTTCAAGCACCTACCCCTTCCTTGTGAGTTTTCCCTCCTGGGGGTGAGTGTTGCTGGGGAAGATGGTCAGAAACTACTTATTTAAACCTAGGGGCCTCATCTAGAACAGCCAGGGACAGACCAATAACTGATAACATTTCCCAAGGCTTGCTCCACGGCAGGGCAGCTCGCATAGCCTCATGAGCCTTTCAGGTGGGTTGTATAACTCTCGCTTACAAGGTGAGAAACCGCGGTTCAGAGAGCTGAAGAATATTGCTCAGGTTGGCACAGCTTTGAAATGGTGGAGCCAGTGTGTCCTTCGTCACCTGGTCCTAACGCCTTCTCCACCTTGGAAAGCCTGTTCAGAAGGACCCATGGCCTGGCAGCTCCACCACCAATCTCTGGCTGCCCTGGGACCTGTCACAGAACGGAGAGCGGTCTCAGTCGCAACTACTACAAATTGGGAATTATGATCGAGTTTTTGTTCCCACAGCTGGTACTGTACTAATGTAATTTGAAGCCAGGTTTTGGAGTCTGTTCTTTTGGGCATGATGGAGTTTATAGCAGTTATGAGAGCCCTTGGAGAAGCGCTTTTCTGAGATACACAGGGACAGCTTTATTCCTCCACATCTTCAGATGTGGGGTGATCCAACCTCTATAAAGTTGCTGGAGCAGGACCATTCAACTGAGTAGTTTTATTGGAATTAAAAATATTGTGAATTTTGCGCTGCCTCTGGCCATAACTGGAATAAATATGACATTGCAGACAATATTGTGCATCAATTAAACCAGTGAAGAATGAAACAATGGAAATCGAACAAGTTGCAGGCTTCAGAACATTCCCCCAGCAGGGCAGTTGAATTTAAGTTTCCATTATTTTGAGTGAATGTGGCCCTGAGAATCATGCAGGGATGGTGTTTGTTTGTTTTTTTAAATGTGATGTCAGGGAAGTTCCTCTCCTGCAGTGCAGTAATTTTGATAAAACTATGCTTTGTTAAAAAAAAAAAGTACAAAATATATGAGTCCAGAAGGATACTGTTAGTGGTGATGACATTGGGGAAAGGAGATTTGAAAAGAAAAGACTTTCTTCCTTTTCTTAAATTTCTTTTGTATGTCCCTATACACTTAAATTCATTATACTCAGCACGCAGTTCCCAGCAGACTGGAACAATCAAGGAACTGCTTTACAGTGAACGATTCATGCTTCATGGCACCAGGTTATCAAAAGGCAGATGAGTTAGATGACCATTAAAAAGCTGCCCCCATGGGCCAGGAATTAAGATGGGAAGAGCCTGAGCTTGGACAGTAGCAGTGGGGATGAGAAGGAAGGGAGAGAGACTTGAATGTCATTAAAAGCCAGGAGCCAGGATGTAATAGTTTTTACGTGTCACCTTGACTGGGCTAACGGCTGCCTAGGTGGTAAGACATTTTTTTTGGGTGTGTCTGTGAGGGCATTTTGGGAAGAGACGAGCATTCGAATGGTAGACTGAGAAGAGACCACCTTCCCCCATGTAGGTGGGCATCATCCAATCTGTTCAAGGCATGAATAGAACAGAAAGGTGAAAGAAGGGTAAACTTGCTGTTTTTGTTTGATTTGGGACATCCATCTTCTTTTTCCTGGCTCTTAGACCTTTGGATTCAGATAAGGACTTACATCATTAGTCTCTTGATCATCAGGTCTTTGAACTTGGACATACATCGCTGACCTTCCAGGTCCTCAGGCCTTTGGATTCAGGCTGAATTACACCAGTGGCTTTCCTGGTTCTCCAGCGTGGGTCCATTCTAGAACAGTGCCTCTGAGGCTGCGGGTCATTGTGGAGGGAAATGGTTATGAGGATGGCTGAGAGAACAGGGCTTGAAGAAGGTCCAGGGGTTCTAGAAAGGGGTCTCTATGGCTTCATTGGACTCTGAGGGAGCTTGGCATGAGCAGGGAGCTGGTGAGTGACACCCCATGGCAGCATGAGCTGTGTCATCAGACAGCATGTCAGGGTGGGGTGGACCATGGACCCAGAGCAGCTCTGGGGACATTGAATGAGTTCATGTATGTAGACCCCTTAGTCTACATATATGTAGACTAAGAGTGTGTGGCATAGAGGGCAAGCTTAACCCCTGTTTTATTAAGTATTCTTACCTTTCATTGTTTGAAGAAGTGAGAAGGACAGCAGCAATGGAAACAGGAGTCCAAGTGATTCAGGACTACTTCTTCCTGGAAAGTGACAGTTTGATTAACCTCCTTTTAGGATTTTGTGACCCTGGGGAAGGGAGGCTTCCAAAGTGTGATGACGGGGATTCCTTCCAATCTGGTGTATAAGTAGGATCCAATTTATTTGACAAATAAACACCTATGGTGTTTCCTGTGTCCCATGAACAGGGAGCAGTTCATACACAGAGAACTATAAAATTAACATGTACAGGTACATGACATATATAATCTCATTCGAGCTTCACGATACCCTATTAGGTAGTCATTGTTCTTACTGTTTGACAGAGGAGCAAAGTCCAGGGCTGGAATGTGGTGGAGCTGGTCCTTGAACCCAGCACCCATACCCACCCACACCCTTCTGCCTTCCTAATTGAGCCTAAGTTTGGCTGACTCTTCCACCCTCCCCCATGGAGCCAGTGCTTCAGGGGTGTGCCCTCACCTTCACCTGCAGGGGAGAGGCTGTTTGTCACCCAGGACCTAGTTCTTATCATTAGAAATCCACTGGTGGGATTTTGGGAGCTATCTCACTTCCAAGGTAGTTTCCCTCTTCTTCCTCTGTCTGGGTGAAACATTTGGGGCCGCTGCATAGCCACTTGCTACCAAATCTGAGGACCAGGCCAAGATGGCAGGGCCAAGATAGACAGAATCTGGGTCCTTGGTAGTGGGGTGAGACCCTAGATAACCCATCCACGGTGTCTCCAGCAGCAGAAACTGCTAGTTGTCTTCCCAACATTCATTCTCTTCCTTAGTAACAAGAAATCTCTGTTGATGGATGTAGCAATGTACACGTATATAAAACCACTCCCTAGTCAGTGCAGCTAAGGAAATGTTAAGCGGCCCTTTGCCCCGCTCCTCTTGACTTTCCTTCATCCTGGAATGTGAACGTGATGGCTAGAGCTGTGGTAGCTGTTATTTAACCATGAGGCTAACCTGAGGGTGTTGCCATGGGCTACAGATGGCAGTGCAGAAAGTGTGGGCCCCTGCTGACTGCAGAGTTGTCACACCAGCTTTAACAGTTTATCCTGGGCTTTCATGGGAGAGAAATACTTTTTCTTACATAAGCCATTGTTATTTGTGTTTTTTCTTATATGCCGCCAAGTCAAACCCTACCTGGGAATCCTATATATTTCAGAATTTCCTGTTGGGTGAGAATTAATTTCCTTAATGGGTAAACTGTTTGGCGTTGAGGTTGCTTTTATGTGAAATCAATAGCATCCTAATTGTTTCCTCTTCAAAACCCATACTGTTAACATCTGCCCTAGGTAGTCAACTGTTACAACATAGGGATGGATTTTTCAGTTCTTCCCTATTCTTGGTGTAAGAGGTCCTGATGTTCTACATACCTTTCCTGCCTCTAAGCCCCAACTTTGGTCAATAAGAAACTTCCAGAAAGCCCAAACAAAAAGCAAGTGTTCTGGCTAGCTGTTAGAGGGGTGGTACAGCACTGATGGGGAAGCCACGTGGTTTCTTTGGCACTGATCTCAAACTGGCAAAGAGTGCTGACCCTACTTCCTACCTGGGCAGGGTCTCACCTTCAATAGCCTCCTGAATATTCCTTCAGCTTCCACACTGCCTGCTCCTGCCCCGTCTGCCTGCCCGGTCCCTCTGCCCCACTCTGTGGTCTGCCTCCCACATAGTCCTTGGGGAGCAGAGCTTTTAATAATTGGCGAGGCAACTATTGACTCAGGTTTTGTTTGCTTGCCACTAAGTTCGCATTTTTATAAGTGCAGGATTCTTGGCTTAATAGGTCAGTCATTGTGTATTATCGAAATGGCAAATTAATTATTCAAAGCTGTGTTTGAGATATACCAGAGATTTCACTGAGGTGGCCTCTCTCATTCCTGATTCGCAGTAAACATTGCATTGCTGGCCAGTCAGTATTTATTTAAAGTATAAAACTATCTTGTTAAACCCAAGTCCATTAAATCTAAATGAAAGTCAGGAATTCATTCTGGAGGGTGGGGGAGGGCTTAGTCAGTCTGGGTTGAGGAAATCGCAAACCACCAGCTCCGTTCCTTCCATCTCGCTTTGAGGATGCCCAGGTCAGGTCGTGAAGTGTGGGTGGATTAATCATCGCCGTTTTCCACGGACAAAAGCATCCACCATCTTTAGCTCCAGCAGCTTTCTCTTGGATGTGAAAAGTGTGATGTAATGATCATAGTGATGGCCACCATTTACCAGAGGCTGTATTATGTGCAAGGGCTTTAACTACATAACCTCCAAGTCTCAGGGCAGTCCCAGTTTACAGAGGAGGAAACTGGGGCCTATTAGGGTTAAATAATCTGCCCAAGGTCACATGTATGTTAATCGGCCGAGCTGGGACTCAAGCTCAGTTATTTGGGTTCTAGTACCCATCTTCTCTTGCTGCAGTGACTCTGAGGCCTGGAACCTCTGTTTTTGTGTCCCATGCAGGAGGATTCTATCTCTTGGCTCTTGGCTCTTGGCTCAGAACCTGTTTTACCTTCCACCTTCCCACCCCATAAAGAAGCCCCTGCTTTGCCTGGCCATGCACACTCACCTTCTCCCACCCCTGCAGCGCCTTGCTGAGGCTAATGCGAGAGGAGGCCACCCTGTCCTACGTCTGTTCATCCCTCCCTTTCCCATCCCTGTGTGCAGGACCGTGGGGTTTGTCACCCAACTCAAATGAGAAGCAAAAATATTCCCAAGGAAAATATTCCATTGGGAAAGCAATTTCCAAGGTAGCTGAGCCATTGTTCTGGGCTTTCCATGTGTGTTTCCCCTACCCTTCTTTGTGAGCCCTCCTGATTCACAGCTGAGACCCAGTAGTCCCTCCGTGGAGGGGACATTAAAATACAAACAGCCTGCTGCTTTGGGATGTCAATGTAGCTCACAACGTAGGGAGCCAGATGCCTACTTTGGTCTAGGGCACGATGTTGCTGGGCAGACAGGCCACACGATTCAAACCAAGGACCTAATACAGGCACGTTCTGTTCAGCTTCTACTGAAGGGAGTTCTGTCACTCATTTCATTCATTCATTCACTCAACATAGATCTGTGTTTGCCCCCTTCATGTCCAACATGGATGTAAAGCATGAGGGTTTTGACTCGATGCAAGATGTCCTGGAATCCCAAGGGCAGGGCAGAGGAAGGACCACTGACTGGATGGGGTTTGGATATCTGGCTTTGAGTTAGGGTGACCAGTTCCCCTGGTTTACCTGAGACTTTCCTGGTTTTTGCACTGAAATCCCTGCATCCTTGAAAACCTCTTGGCATCAGTGGAACGGGTGGTTGCCCAGTAGATAGATGATTCTACTATCTACTCGCTAGTCAGTCAGTACATACATCCCGAGGGTTGATTATGTGCCAGGCAGGGTTCCAATGCTGTGGGGATAGTGATAAAGCCAAGTCCCTGTGTCTCAAGGGGCTCCCTTCCAGTAGGAGTCGACAATGCAAGTAATGGAAGTAAGATAATTTAAGGTATGTCCCAGTGTCGTGGAGAAGATAAAGTAGGTGCTGTGATGTAGGTTGACTCCCTGGTGGGAGGGGTTGTTTTAGCTAGGAAGGGCCGAGAAGGCCTCAATGGTAGGTGGCCACGAACAGGAGCTCCAGTGAGGAGAAGGAGGCAGCCAAAGACTGTGGGCGGAAGCTTTCTGGGCACTGGGGTCAGCAAGGGCAGAGGCCCTGAGATGAGGACGCATCAGCCCGGTTTGAGGTCAGAAGGAGCGTCAGTGTGGATGGGCTTAGGGCAGGAAGGAGAGCGAAGGAGGAAGGGGTTGGAGCAGCAGGCAGGGAGGGCCCTGCACCCCCCGGGAGGAATAACTTTCAGATGAGGGGTCAAAGGTTCAGAGTGGGCTGGCGCAGCTGGAAAACATACTTCATAGCACTGAGGTGAGGATTCCTAGCTTCCCCCACAAACCTGCATCGCATGTGGGATTTTCTGTCTCGGGGAGAAGGTCACCATTCACAGAGGTGACAGAGCTCAGAACTTCAAGCTCGTCTGAGCCACTCAGCCTCACATCTGCCTCCTTTTCTCCATCTTCCCCGACCCTGCTGTGCCATGGTCACCATCCCTTACCTGCACCGATTTCCTGACTGGTCTCCTTGTCCTTAATTTTTCCCCCGTGTTGACACGTGCTGCCAAAACCCGTTCTAGATCAGAAATCATGCCATGTCCTTGCTTAAGCCAGTAAAACGTGCTTAGCACATTTTTTCTCAAGTTGGGTTTCCCAGAAGCAGATTCTGAGTTGGAGGTTTGTGTACAGGAAGTTTGTTGGGGGGTGCTCTTGGCTTTTGATATGGTGAGTTACGCTACCGGTTTTCTAGTGTTGAATTAACCTTGCATTCCTAGGATAATGATGCATTATATATATATATATATATATATATATATATATATATATATATATATATATATAAAATGTGTGTGTGTGTATGTACACATATATATGTTATGATGTATTATATATTTTTTATATAGGGCTCATATTTTCTTAAGGATGTTTGCATCTGTGTTCATGGTTTTTACCTTTTGTAATGTGTTCACCTGATTGGAGTATGAGAGTAACTCTGGCCTCCTAAAATGATGAGAGATTGGATTAAGGTGTGGGAGTGGTAGGACAAGGGATCACTGTTTTTCATTGGAAGATTCTTAGCACTTAGGTGGTTGGAACCGGGCTGGGTAACAAATGAAATGTAGGATTAAGCAGGCCTGGACTTGAGGCAAGGTGATTGCCATCATGTGGAGAGAACTGTCTGTGTCAGGAGTCGTGCTGGGCACTTTGCTTCCCTCATTTCACCCTGACAAGAGCCTGCCTCAGTTAACTATTTCTACATAACAAACCACCTGAAAACTTAGTGGTTTCAAACAACTATTTATTCTGCAAAAAAGCATAGTATGCAGCCTTCTCTCCCTTGCAAGAAGCCAGAGAAGGAGATGAATGGATTAAAAAATTCAGAACTTTCCTGCCTACTTGGTTATTATATTCTTGTAATTGAATACCAGAATCATGATTAAAAATTTGACAATTTGTATTAGAAAAGGGCAAGGACTCATTCATTGAATGATACAAAATTTGAAGGATCTTCTCTGTAAATGTGGTGAGCATTCTATCATTTGGGCTTTACAGTTATTCTTTGGTTTTGCTTGGGGTCTCTCATGGGGACAGCAGTCATCTGCCCCTGTGACTCAACTAGTGTAGAATGGTCAAACACAGTGGTCACAGCATATCTGGTGATGAACTAGGGTATCTTGGTTCTCCTCCAAGTGGCCTTCCCAGCAAGGATCCTAGCTTTCTTAGATGATGGTGTCAAACCCCACTATCACTTACCAGCTTCTATTGGTACCATTTGGTAATGTCCTATCAGTCAAAGCAAATCACATGGTGAAGTGCAGCATCAATGGGGGAGAGAGATACACAAGGACAGGGAACCTGGGGGATCACTGGCAGCGGGCAATGTAACAATCTGTCACAGGATGCTACGAAGCAAGTATTTTTTTTGTTCTTCGTTTTATAAATGAGGAAACCAAATGAAATGTCTTCCCCAGGTCCTCACTCATGCCTGGCCAGGTTGGGGTGTAGCTGGGTCTCACACTCTCTTCTCTGTCTTCAAAGCCCACACCTTAACCAGTTGTAGTATCTCTGGTGCCCTGTCTTGGCGTGGACTTCTTTTGCATAGTCAACTGTCAAATTAGCCTGATTTACATGTTGATTCACCTCTTCTCAGGTCAGCTGCTGGTCTGTTATGTGCCTGCCCTCAACTGTCCTCCCTGAATACGCACAAGTGCACACACAAACACTCAAAATAGCAATGTTAGCATGATTGGCCCATGTTTTCCCTTTGTATATATTCCTTAAAGTTACTGCATGGTCCTTCTCATTCTCGCTTCCTTAATTTATAGGGTCTTGGGTAAATGAATGCCCGTTGCCTTCTATCTTTACCATTCAACAAATGAGATGCGTCCATGCACCTACCTGGTGCAATTTGTCCTCTCTAATCATCCTTTTAGCATTCAGTTACAAGAATAAAATGGCCAAGGCAGAAACGTCCTGCATTCTTTAATCCATCCATTTCCTTCTCTGGTTTCTGGCAAGGGAGCCTCCTGTATTACTTTTTCCTTTCCACTCGGTAGACTGATGGAAAAAGGGGACATGGGGCTCTGTCCCCATTATTGCCATCAGAAATCTTGTAGCATCTGACAGACTAAAATGGATGGCCTTGTGCTCAGTGAGGCCTGTTTTGTTGACAGGGTCCAGCCTGAAGGCCCCAAGCACCATTTCAATGTTGTTATAGGTGACATGATTGAGAGGGAAGCTGGGTTGTTTATCAACTTGGCCTTCACAGGACTATTAGAGTGAAGCCAAATACCCAAATATATTTTGTTTTCAATAAGATCCCATTTCTGTCATATGTGAATAGCTCCAAACCTGTCATAAAAAGATGGCTTCTTATTATCCCTACTTTTAGGACACTTTAAAACTGTTAGAAGAGGTGTAAACAGAGAACTGTGTGTTAATCCTTACAGAGGAGTGTGATGCTGTTTTTTCTGAGATTATTATTTGTGGTAGATGGAAAAACAGTCACTTCCTAATCCCTGGAACCTGTGATCATGTTATGTCACCTGGCAAAGGGAAATTAAGTTGCAGGTGCAATTAAGGTTGCTCATCAGGTGGTTTTAAAATAGGAAGAACATCCTGGGTTATCCAGGTGGGTTCCATGTAATCTAAAAGGTCATTAAAGGTGGAAGAGCGGGCGGGTTCAGTCCTTGCAAAAGATTCAGTTGGGCATTGCTGGCTTTGAAGATGGAAGGGGTCAGAAGCCAAAGAATATAGAAAGTCTCTAAAAGCTGGTAAAACGCAAGGAGAAACATCCTTTTCTGGAGCAACCGAGAAAAATGCAGCTCTGCCAACACCTTGATTTTAGCCCCCTGAGACCCATTTTGGGCGTCTGACCTTCATAAGTGAAAGCCAATCAATTTGCATCATGTTAAGACACCAAGTTTTTGTTAATTTGTGACACCAGCAATAGAAGACAAATACACTACTTTTTGTTAGCTCCTTGAATAATGGTCACTATTTAAAGAATACCCTCACATTTATAGAGGAGTTAGACATGTATCATAGGAGCAGAATTTATAACTCTTAGTAGGGATGTTACTCCACTCTCCAAATATCATAGAAAACCACCTGAGAGCCACATTATCCCTACATCATTGGTGAGGCTGAATAGCAGTGTCTGAGCATTCTCTGCTCATCTATAAGTTTTATTTATTATTATTTTTTCTCTCAAGATTTTGTGAGCTGGCAATTTGGGCAGGACTCAGCTGAGATTGTTCATCTCTGTACTATGTGGTGTTAGTTGGGATCACTCATGTGCTTGTGGTCACTTGGCATGTTGATATGCTGTTGGCTGATCTGGGATGATGTCATTCACAGGTCTAGCAGTTGGCTGAAGTTTCAGTTGGTACTTTGGTCTTCATCCACATGGCCTTTCCACGGGCTTGGGTTCCTCCCTTGGTGGCTGGCTTCCAAGAGAATGCAGAAGTCCCTTGAGGTCTTGGCTCAGAAATCGCATGATGTCACTCTGCTACCTTTGATTGGCCAAAGCAACTCACAAGGGTGGCCCAGATTTAACAGAGAGTAGAGAAATAGATAGCATTTCTTGATGGGAGCAGGGGCAAAGGGTAGCAGGCAGGGATGGGAAGAATTTGTAGATATATTTTTCAACCTTTTGTACTACCTGTGGCTTCCTTTCTTTGGCTGGATGGCCTGGAGCTCATGTACATTCTTCCTTCTGCTCCTGCCTCTTCCAGGCAGTGAGCCCAGGAGGGCAAGCTCTGCCCTTAGAGGTTGTGGTCTGTGCCTGTCCAGCTGCTGGGAGGGTGGCTAAGTGCACTTCAGAGAGGGGTCTGTCCCCAGGCACCAGCCCCTAATAATAGGTACAATAGTTATTAGGACACCTGTCTGACTCCTCTATATATTAATCAATCGCTTCAAAACTTGGAGGGAAGAAAGGTGTGATTAATTAGTGTCTCAAAAACTTAGCAATAGCTACTTGAAGGAGACAGAGAAAGAACCAATGATAAGCAGGGAAGAGTACAATAGCGACAAAACCAGGGCATGTTCTAAAGGAGAAAGTACAAACTCTATTAATATGAATGGTAGATGCATAATGGAAAAGGTGTGCATCATCCTTGTGGGCTAACTATAAAATGTTACAACTAGGAGGTTGACAAAACACTGACAAAATTCTGGAAAGCTTTGCTGACTTTGCATTTACATTCTGGTAAAGCCATTTTTGTCCAAGAGTTGATATATGGACAGGTCTCCTAAGACAGCAATGAAGTATAATATAAACTGGCATGGAAACATTTCAATTCTCTAGTTCGTCTGTTTTCTCAGACAACCCAAAGGAGTATATATTGAACAGACACAGACACACATTTTCACCATCGTTGGTGCAGTTGACAATGGGACACAAGAAATGAAGGGTCTCTTGGGGAAGGTGAGACTTTTTTTTGAGTTAGTACTTAATCCAGAAATTGTTCTTATTCCTCAAAGGTGGCAGTGACAAGTTAGAGTTACACAGAAGCTTTCAGCAGGCTGGAGAGAAAGCAGCTGTACGTGGTGGCCACAGGAAGCCTTGTGGTTAGAGCAGACACAGGAGGAAGAAGGTAGTGGAATGAACACACACTTTGATTAAAGATAGGCCTGGGTGTTTTTCATTCCTGGATTTACAAATCACTCCCTTTGAAACCTCAGAAAGGTAATTTCATCTTTCTCCACTTCTATGCCTTCTCTAGAATGAGGCTTATGATACTTGATTCACAAGGCTGTTGGAAGGATTAAATAAGATGCATTGAGAATGTCTACGACTATGCCTAGCGCACTGTAGGTGCACAATAAATGGTGGCCATATGGAAACCAAATTTGCAGAATCGGTGGGAGAAAGTTGTGCCTCAGTCCCTGGCATGGATCTGTGCACTAGCCAATAAGAGCAGAATGCTGTATTTGGAGTGGTAGAGATGTGGTGGAAGCAAGTTCTAGGTTTTAAGAAAGAAAAATGCATTCTTAGGAGCTGCATAGCAAGAGGCAGTATTAGCCATAACAACCCGTTCAGCGAGTTCTCTAAGAACTAACATCATTGATCTGAAAAACCGTGGACCCGTGTGACAGGACCGAGGGGATGGACCCCAGAATGAGCAGAGCTGAAGATCACTTGAATACTCGAGGCTGATTTTGAGCTGTGCAGAGAAACCCTTTTGGTTCCCACTGGCTACCCTCCAGTCTTCCTTCTCATTGACTTGGAAAGACTGGTTCCTCAACTGCCTACTTAGCTTGAGCAGCTCTGGGAATGTTCTAGTGGAATCGGTGAGTAAGCTGACAAATGGAGCCAGGGCGTGCTCTCCCAGTTGAGCCCCTCAGCCGGTCTCCCAACAACTGGGCAAGGCCACCTCTGGTTCAGCTTTCCCACCCGTACGCTGGATTCCTGGTGCCTCTCCACATTTCTCCTTTGTACAGCCTGCTGTTGTAGCGAGAGGGAGAGGTTCGAGCCATCTTTCTAAAAATCAACCTTCATATTTCTGGCTGCCTTATAGACAGTCAGATGGCTCCTTATAGACAGAAGGTCACCTGCTAAAAGTCACTGGTGTCCTTGGGACTGTCCCTGACTCTGTCTCCCAACAGGAGGGAAGAGCACTTCTCCTTCCAAGGTGTGGAGGAAAGAAAGGCTTCTTCCCTTCTGATTCTCTGTCACAGCTGTCCTGGGGCCAGACTTGACGTACTGCAGCTCAGGTGAGTAAAACCAGAAGGGAACTTTATTTTAATAACGGACCTCCTACTCTGAAGCCCCTGTAGGAGTATGTGGGTGGGGGTGCAAACAAAAGCAGATGTGCCAGTGAAAGAGATCTCCATCTCTCCCAGCTCGGAAGAGCCCCCCTTGGGTAAATAGCACAATGTTCTGTTTCCTATCAGGTCTGGTTTTTCTCTTTTCAGGAAGTTATTCTCTACTCTTTTCCAAGGTGGCATCTGAGGTGGAGGGCAGGGCAGCCTCAAACTTCCTCAGGGAGGAGCGGAGGGGCCCCTTGTCCAAATGTGGTCCTCTGGGCCTCTCCTCTGGCCCCACAGCCTCAGCGCATCAGGGTGAAGCCTGGTGCGTCCGGGGGAGGTTCTCTTAGCCCACGGAAGGCAAACTCAGCTGCCTCCCCTGCTGTCTTAGGCCCGCCTGGGATTTCACTGGTTCTGCTGGTTCTCTGGGACTTGGTCACGTCCTCCATCAGGCCCCCCTGTCCTGAAAAGGCCTCCCTGTGGCCTCTGCCACCAGTTTCTCCATCTTGTGTCTCAGTGAATCTCCGCAATAAGTTTCAAGGTTCTTAATTCTCAGCTCCCTTCACTACCCTTCTCGCTGCCCCCTGAGAACTTTCCAGATCTTCTCCATGCTCTGCTAATGCCAAGAGAAACTTGGTGTCAGGGTGCGACTGAGGTCATCCCAGGCTCTCTCTGTATCGGCACCCACTTCACCTTTGTGGCCCGATGGTACTTATCCCTGGATGCACATGGCGCCCTTTGGACACACAGACCTATCCCACAGGTTTGTGGCTTTCCCAGTTTGTACTTGCCATGGCCTTTCAGACCCACCCTGCACTGGAGAGTTTTATCCTCCCTTGTCTCAGACCTTCCTTCACTAGAACATCTTTCTAGTCCCCCTTTTGTTTGACAAGCTGTTTCCATAGCATCCTTCTTCCCCACTCTCTGGCCTTCCACCCCACCCCAGGTGCAAAATGGCAAGGGACTTCAAGAAAAGAATTGAGATTTTCAACAAAGGGAACACAGCAAAGACAGGGACTGCCATCTAAAGCTGTATATCCCACAACTTGGTGAAGGCCAGCAGAAAAGTCAGTGACTCTCCCTTCATTGACATGTTAGGGTACCTTGTGTGGATTTTGAAACTAGGAGGACCCTCAGGAATCTTCTACTATAATCTAGGAGGAGGCCCGGAGAAGTAAGTGATTTGCTCATGCTTACCACTTATTAGTGGAATTGGCCCTGTGTTCATCTGTTTTGAACACACTACCTCCCTATCACATGTTGGTATCAATGTTAAAATATTGCTAATAAACACAGGAAGGAAGGGATAATAATAATAGCCGGACATCCACCTCTATGGGTGAGGAAGAAACAGAACCAACAGGAATAGGATGTGTGCTATGTGTGTATACATACATACATACACACATACATGTGTCTGTATGGGAGATGGATTTATTTTAAGTAGTTAGCTCATGTGTATGTGGAGGTTGGCAAGTCCAAAATCTGATGAGGTATGCTGGCAGGCTGGAGGCTCAGGGAATTGTTGCTGTTGAAGTCCAAAGGCAGTCTGATGTCAGAGTCCTTTCTTGGGAGAGGTCAGTCTTTGTTCTATTCAGGCCATGAACTGATTGAATGAGGCCCACCCACAACTTGGAGGGTGATCCACTTAAAGCCCACAGATTTAAATATTAATCGCACTCAAGAAATGCCCAGAGTAATGTTTGACCAGTTATCTGAATGCTGTGGCCCAGACAAATTGCAAGTGGATTTTGGTTTTAAATGGCTGGCTTGGCCCACAAACACCACTTTAAGAAAGGAGGGCAGGTAAATAATCTTGGTGAAGGGGATAGGAAAGAGATGTTTCCCCACGTGCCTTGCTTAGGCCATGTTTGTAAGTAGCAAAGGACAGTTCAAGCTTACTTTGCTTAAAAGGGACATTTATTATAAAGACACAGGGATGTCTTTTGTATCAAGTAACTAGAACAAAATGGGGGCATGGCAAAAGTCTAGGATCAGGGACCAGAACACAAGCTGGACTCATTCTGGGTCTCTGGCCTGCGATCTCCTCTGTTCTATTCCTTTTATCCCCTGGAGGTTTGATTCATGTGATGACTGGAACATGCCCATTGTACAGGTCCAGTGATTTAGATAAAGTTATACCCCCGTTTTTCTGGTTCCATTTCCAATTCCTTAGGCATCTTTGATCCACTCAATGTGGGTGAGGTGCCTACATGAGGGTCCAATCAGTCACGGCAGGGGAAGAGGAAACGCTTGACAAAATGCCCTACACGGGGCTCGCTGCTGTGGATGAGGCGGGAGTCGAGGTTTCACCGAGAACTTGGCACGTGTTGCCGAAAATGATCCACTCCTCCCCCATCTCAGTGGGTGAGGGTTCCAAGAAGTTCAAGATCATATCCATGAGAATGGCGATGGGGCTGCCTACCTCTCCCTGGCACATCATGCACCTTGGGACGTTTCTCAGTAGCAGAGACAGCCTGTGAGAAATGCCTCCCTCTTGCCTTGAGTTGAGGGCGCCCTGCTAACAGCTGCCAGGAACTCGGGGTCATGCCATTGCCTTGCCTGATGTGGAAGCTCATTTCCCATTCAGCTCAGGGCCCAAGAAACAAAAATAATATTTAATGAGCAAAATCTTCTTTGTTTAATTATGGTAAATGTCAAGGTTGAATCCAAGTGCTTTGCTTAAGGTCAAATGCTCAGTGCTATCAAAAAGCATTTAAACCGGGGCTGATGGGCTATTAAAACCCAGGCGAGTTAGAAAGAGGCACCGTCCTTGTTCAGTGATTTATTTTTCACTCTTGGAAGCAGTAAGGTTGAAACTGTTACAGGCTTTAGATGCTTGTGTTCTCCCCTTCCCCATCAGCCCCTTGAGCTGATGAGGGGTTTACTAATGAAATCGATGCCCCAAGGCTTCCACAGTTACCTTTCAGGCTGAGAAATCTCGTTTCCATTAGATCAGTGGCTTATAAAGGTACAGCGGCCCGGTCCTCTCTCCCAGAGCTGCTGATTTAATTGCTTTCGGGGGAGGCCTGGACACTGAGATATTTTTAAGGCTCCCAACTAAAGAGTCTCTAATAGGCACAGGGATCTAGAACAATTGGCTTAAACACTCAATTTTCTGAATTAAAATGCCAAAGGCTGATGTCCTTGTGTGCCCTGAGCTTTTCTCCACATTGCATTGTCCTTCCTCATAGTTCTCATTCAATCCACACTTATCTGCTTCCCTGCTGCCTCTTATTCTCAGCGCCCGGAGGTGCCTCCTCAGAGATACGCTGTCCAGTTCCAGAAAGGGCGAAGCTGCAATGCCGGTTGCTCTTGGCAGTGGATGGATGGGGGTATCCCCAAAGCCTCCTTAGCCCTTTATGAGATAGCTTAGCAAAGATCAGTTCTGAAGGCGCAGGAAGGAGATGAGAATTCGGACTACGGTAAGCCCCTTCAGGCAGTCTGACCAGAATGGGACGGCCGAAGTTTTCTGAGCAGTGAGGACAGCTTTCTTCCGTTACATATGCACACTGCCCCCACCGTTTCATCTTTCTTGTCATACAATAGAAATAATGATCTCTGTGCTGGACCCTGTGCTACAGCAGGGCAATTAATCACCCACTCCGTCATTTATTTCCTTATACTCTCGTCCACCAGGACCATTATCCTGTAGGTAAACAGAGGTGCCAGTAAATCACAGGCAGAACACAGTCGGTGGGAGAATAGTTGATTAAACATCTCTATAACTTACAGTTCTATAGCCCCTCTCATCCCAGGGGATCTCCAGGCACCACGTAGACTGATGTATGCGACACTGCCCAGCCCCGATATTTGTCCTTTTCTACTCTGTTGCCTCAGTGGGGTGGAATGTTTATTGCCCTTGTCATCTCGTTACCCTCGAAACTGCATTCATGGGTTAGACAGGAGGAAAAGAAAGGGACTTTTCACTTCCTTGTCCTGTGAGGCAGCAGAAATTAGCTCCCCGGCAGGAAACCATCAGTAGTCAGAGAGTAACCTACTGACCTCTTGGGAAACTGTTTCTTTGGCTCATGAAATGTTGCCAATATTAGAGACTTCCATGTTTATTCTTCTCAAGTTGGCACCAAAAGAGCAGGCATGGAGGCTGAGTGGTGAGCTAGGACAAGATCTGAAGTGTTTTGCTCCAATCTGTCTAAGGAGAATCTCTCTCAGGAAAGATCTACAAGCATTGAGAACTATTCATGATAATTCTGCTCTTTAAACTTTAGTAATATATGGGTTCCTTTGAAAGAAAAACAAACAAAACAAAACACACCCCGCCTCTCCTTTCCTCCCAGTGTCTACTACAATTATTTGAGGATAATGCCACTTTCAAATGAGGTTTATCAGAAAAAAGTCCAACCATTAATATAATGAGAATGGTTTGTGCAACATTGATGTAACCTGGCAGCCAGGGAGAGTGGACTGGAATGTGCAGGTGTGAACAATGACGACTTCACTGTACTAGTCAGTGGGGGGGGATAGACACCACAGAGTGAGCATGTGTACGCGTGGCCATCGCATTCAAAGTGACTGAGTGAGTGGGACAATGAATCTGCATCAAACTTTGCGTTAAGCTTGAACATTCCTCCATGGGAAAACTATTGGGATGATTCAGAAGGCCAACGCTATGGGCAACTGGTGACTGGCAGCTTCATCACAACAGCATACCCACTCGTGCATCACACCTGGTGCAGAGCTTTTTGGTGAAACATCAAATCACCCAGGTGACTCAGCCCCCTTTATAGCCCAGACTTGGTGCCCTGTAACTTCTGGCTTTTCCCAAAATTAAAATCACCTTTGAAAGGGAAGAGATTCCAGACCATCGATGAGATTCAGGAAAATATGATGGGGCAGCTGATGGCGATTGGGAGAACAGTGTGAGGTCCTATGGTGCTTACTTTGAAAGGGGCAGAGGTGACACTGTCCTGTGTACAATGTCTCCCTTGAATCTTCTTCCATGAATGTTTCCCTTTTTCCCTAGCACATGGCTGGTTATTTTTCTGGACAGACCTCATATATATCTAAAACCAAAACTGAGTTAAATTCAGTTCACTGTAATTCAATTCAATTTCACAGAAGTTAAATACAAATAAAACTACCAAGCCAATATGATTCAAGTTAACAACCTGAATTCAAAGGGAAGGATAATGTTGTTTTGCTGAAACCAAATTACCTACAAAATGAGACCATATTGATTTCTGCCTCATTAGTTCTTTTAAGTTTGGCATGCTTACCTGCTGGGTGCCGCGTGGTGACTCAAGTTTTCACCATTTCTCTCTAATTGAATAGCTGTGGAAACCTCCTTTATGCAATACACTATTAATAGGTTTGGCCTTAATTTGGGGTAAACTGAACATTTCTGTGCCAAGTCTACCTCTGTGCCATAGCAACAAACAAGGCCACTGGGATTCCCTGGCACAACCTGGTCACATGTAGTCATTAGTATGATGCGGAAGATGGTGAAAGTCAGTTGTCAAATTGTGATCAAAGGGAAAACCCCCAATCAACAAATCCTCATAAAAAATGTTAAGACTCTCCTGTGTCTTAAAAAATTTCAAGACTCTCCTTTGGGAGCCATGGACCCCATATTAAAACGCCTATGTCCAAAGTCATTCGGGTTAGGCCAATCACAGGTTTAAAGCTGGAATCAATGAAAAAATCTGAGAGAAACAAAACAAACTAAAATTAGAACGCTGCGCAACAGTGAGATTCATTCCTTATTAGGATCATGGATTCAGGTATGGACTCTTGTCATGGGTATAGCCGAGAGCACTCAATATCCATTTTAATAGGAGATTCCCCTCTGCGCCCGCTGTGTAGTTGCTCTCGGGGAACCTGGCTACTCAGTTAAAACCCACATTTCCCAGCTTCCCCCGGAGCTCATGTGGCCATGTGATCAGATTCTGGCTAATGGAATGAGATGCAGAAGTGTGCCAAGTCCTCATTACTCCTCTGAAAGGAAACATCTTTCTTTCTGCTCTCTTTTTCCCTGTCCTCTAGCTGGTTCTCAGATGTGATGAACCAGTATCAACAATGCAGCATCACCCTAAGAGGATCTAAAGGAAGAAAGTAGAAGCAGCCTAGGTCCAGGGTAGCTGGGTAGAGCAGAGCTGTCAGTCATCCCTACTTACCATTATTCTGTTATAGCTATTGTTTAAGCTGCTGTATTTTGGGGTCATTTGTGATAACTCCTTAATTTATATTGTAGCTGATAGGAAAAGTGGTAGCTTCAGATATTCAATAATATACATCACGCACTTATCATGTGCCAGGAACCCAAGAGGAAGGGGTTTATTTGAGTTGGCACGTTTAGTTGATGGTAGAGCTGGGCACAATACAGGTCTTCTGACTGCCAGCCCAGTACTCTAGCCGCTTCGTGCCTCCTTTTCATCTAGCTGTTGACTAACGCTCCAACCATTTCGATTCATTAGGGAAAGGCCTGGTGTTTCCAGAACTGAATGTGGCTGGTAGGCTTTACTCTCACATGGCTTGTTTGACCCTTGTTTTTTTTGGGAGGGGGGTATTTTTTAAGGGAAAAATAAGGATAGCCCAAACAAATTAGAGGAGCTAGTCATGCAGGAAAAATGCATATTCATTCCTGCAGGGCCAACCCTATCCCCCGTGTATAGAGGGGTGTACAGGGAAGCTCACGGTATCTCAAGGATATGGTTTGCCAGCAATAACATCGTTAGAGGAAGGCAGAAGTTGGAAGGAATAGACTAAGCCAGTGTTTATGCTGGGAAAGAAGAAAAACCAGAGTCGGGTTACATCCCCAACCTCAGTGTTCCAGAATACTGTCTGATGGACAGGAAAAGAAAGTAGCAAAAACATGACTGAACACAATCGGTTCGTGTCCCCTGCCCCCTCAAAGTCAGTCTTCACTGCATCATTCTGTTTTATTTTCTTTAAGATCTTATCTTCATCAGAAACTGTCATCTCTATTTTTGGTTCACACTTTTGTCCTACAACAACATATTTCCATGGCTGAGTTGTTTACCATTGATTCTCTAATGACTAGAACAGTTAGACTCTCAGATGTATTGCTGGGTGAATAATAGAAGAAATGAATGAATGAATAGCAACTGTGACAACACAGAAAATGAGCTACATAAATCAAGAAATGTCACATCCCTGCTGCTTTGGCGACACTGTAAAAATAGTATGTTTTCAATAAAGGCCAAATAAACTATGACTTACCTCTTAGAGAGGTGCTGTCATTCTAGAATAATACCCCTGCTCTACCACTTCCAGAATTTTCATTGTCACATGCCTTTGTGGTGGTCAGGAGACTGCTCCTCCAGACCTCTCCTACAGGGAGTGGGCTTGACCATGGGCTTGACTGTGGGCTCCAGTTGTACTTTGAAATCCATTGCTGGGAGTGTGCTGAAGCCACATGTCCTGCTCCTAGTCAATGACTGGCAGGACAGCTATACTAAAGGCCTGTTCCTGGGAGACCTAGGGTCCCACTGATCGCCAGCTTGGGCTTGAAGACTCCCTGAGAGCTTTGGGGAATCCTCCTCGGACTGCATGGTGGTCTGGGATGCTCCTACCCACATTCCTTTCCTCTCTCCTTCACTTAGGACCTGACTCATATCACAGTCTGTTGGAGCTCCCAGCCTTTTCTAGCCTCCCTGTTTGCTCTCATTGGTGGTTGCTAGCCAAGCTATCACACATTTAGTCTTATATTGGAGTCCGATTCTTGAAGGTCTTGGCTTGCATAGTTTCTAAAGAGTTCTGGGCTCGCTATTGGTCAGAAGGCTGGCTAACCCCAAGCACATCCAATTTGAACCCAATGTCTGCTCTCGCAGAGCTACCATCCAATTTGCCTGCTATACCTAGATCCGGCCTAAATTTGGGAACCCTAACAGAAGAGCAGAAGTAAAATTCAAGCACTGTTTTAGTCCATCCTGGATACAGGCACTGACAGGGAGAGTAAGTATCAGAAGAGGACAGGAAGTCAGCTGCAAAAACACAGACATAAAAAGTCTCTATTGAGTTCAGAGCCTTCCTCACCATGGAGGAGAATGTCAGGTTTGTGGGTCAAGACCCTGGCACAATTAGATAGTCCTTTGGCTAAAGGTTTGTCATAGACTGTAATCAGGGTATCATCTGGGCTGTTGCCACTTCGAAACTCCAAGGATCCATGTCCATGTGGTCACTGGCAAGATGCAGGTCCTTGTGAGCTGCTGTGCTAAGGGGCTTTGTCTCTTAATGGCCATTGGCTGGAGGCTGTTATCACCTTCTCTGGTGAGTCTCTCCATAGGGGAAACTCACAGGAGGTGTCTTTGGAGTTCATCAGAGTGAGCAAGTAAGATGGTCAGGGAGAGGATGTGCATGAGGTAGAAGTCAGAGTCTTTTGTAACCTAATCTTGGAGATGACATGCCATCACCCTTGGCCATATTATAGTCGGTGGAAGCAAGTTGCTAGGTGAAGCCCACACTCAAGGGGAGGAGATTACACAAGGGTGTGCCTACCGAGAGGAAAGGACCACTGAGAGCCGTTTCAGAAGTTGCCTACCATACAAAACACAACTGAAGCCTAAATCAAAATAAACTTGAAGGCATACTAGAATGACACAGAAAAATGAGAAGAGGAAACTACACTTCCAAGGGTGTGGACCTGCACAGGGCTTTTTTGGCATTTGCTGAGGACAAATGATTGGTTACCACTCAAACAGCGCTAGGCAGACTTCTCCACTGAAATACTAATAACAACGGAAGCTTATAAACATAGAAATGAGTCCCAAGGCAGTCAGTAGCCAACAGAACATTTCCTTAAGTTTTATGCTTTGTCACCAAAGTTCTCATGAATTTTGTATTCTAGGCCATAATATATGTGTTTGTTTGAATGCGAAAGTGTAAAAGCTGCTTCTCACGGAGCAAAATTGATTTCCAAGGCAAGGCAGCATGTGGATTTAGTTGGAAGAGCCTAAGATTTCATGACACCAGCAGTTCCCTTTCAACGGGTCATCTTTGCTGAGTCATCAGTGCCTCCTTCCTCTATGACATGGAGAAGTTGACTGTTACCTTCTGCTCATAAGGAAAAAATATGAGAGATTTTGCAACATCTATTTATTTTCTGTTTTCTAGGCATCCAGCTTCTCTGTTCATGAATCCTTGCGTGGTCCACACACAAAGCCACACACCCTTGCTCTTCTTTGAGAATACGTGGCTCTGTCTCGCCTCAGGTTATGTGGGTGTGTAGTTTCTCTCCGTCTGGACTGTCCTTTCTTGCCCAATTTCTCACTGCGATTCTGCTGACCCTTTTCTGTTCTCCTTAGGGAGTCATGTGTGGTCTCGGAGAAACTGAGACACCTTCTCTGAGTTACGGGCTGGCCCTGCTCTGCATTCCCAAAGCCACCCTGTGTGCCCTCATTTAAGTGTTCAGAGAAGTAAAGCTGCGGTGACCATCTCATATTCGACATTTCTTCCCCTCCGTGTGAGCTGCTTATGAATAAAGACTCTGACTTTTCTCCTTTATACCCTAGCTTGGGGCATAAAGTACCCACTATTGGGCATGTAGTAGATGTTCAAAAATGACCGTTGGCTAAATCAGTGGTTCTCAAACTTTTTGCTCTTAAAACCTCTTAAAATTTCTTGAGAACCCTGAAGAGCTTTTACTTATGTGCATTGTATCTCTTGATATATATACTATATTAGAAATTTAAAAAATAGTAAGACAAACATATTAAAATCCTTATTCACACATAACACTCATAACAAACCTATTGCATGTTAACTAAAATAATATTGTTTATTTTATTTTTATTATTTTTATATTTTTTAGATTTTATTTAATATTTTTAGAGAGGGGGGAAGGGAGAGAGGCAGAGAGGGAATAAGAGACATCAATGTATGGTTGCCTTTCACCTGTCTCCAGCTATGGACCTGGCTGGAGACCTGGCTTGCAACCTGGTTATGTGCCCTGGCTGGGAATGGAACCAGCGACCTTTGGGTTCGCAGGCCAGCACCTAACCACTAAAATAATATTTTTAATTAAAAAATACTTTCCAAACAATTGTAATACAATAATAAATCAATAATAATTCAATTAAAAATACTTTTCAAAACAAAGAACTACGTTAGTCAGAAGAATGGCATTACTTTGTAGTTTTATAAATCTCTTTAATGTCTGGCTTAATAGAAGCCAGCTAGATTCTCATCTCTGCTTCTGTGTTTAGTCTGTTGTGATGTGTTTTGAGTGAAGTATAGAAAGAAAGTCTGGCCTCATACAGATCTGTATGAGGGAAGAGTAATTTAATAGCTTTTTAAAGGTAATTGTGGATCTTCTTCTTTGGTGCTATTCCAAAATTTTCTAGTTTTAATCTCTTAAAGATTATTTGCAATGTGGAACCTAAAACCATATTAATAACTTTTCATACCCTGTTACACTAGAATCCATTGGTGTTTCTTGAAATTTGAATGGATCATTTACCCATGCATGCTTTTGTAACATTATGGAGAACACCAGTTCACTGAGGTTATACATATCTTCCCAATATTTACACATTTCATTATATAATGTCAAAAAATCACATTTGTCAAAATCACCACAGTATCATCAGAAAAGTCCTTTAAGCACTGGGAAACTCTCAAGCCCATAGTGATGGATCCAATTTTTCCAAAAAATATAATTTTCAAATGAAAATGTGAATTTTATTTTTGGTAACTTGCTGTTAGTGACCTTTCTTCAACAAAGTCGTTTCACTTATTTTCTGTAAAATTATCAAGATTAAATAACTAAAAATTATTTGTTAATTGTTATGGGCTGACTTGTGTCCCCATTTATATGTTGCAGCCCTACCCCCCAGACCCTTAGAATGTGAGTGTATTTGGAGATAAGGCCTTGAAGGAGATAGTTAAGTAAACTGAGGCCATAAGAGTGGGCCCTCATCCAGTGTGACCAGTACCCTTATAAGAAAAGGAGATACGGGCACACAGAGACACCAGAGGCACACACACACACAAAGACCATGTGAGGACATAGCAAGAAGGTGGCTGTCCATCTGCAAGCCAAGAAGGGCCTCAGGAGAAACAAACCCTGCTGATACCTTAATCCTGGATTTCCTAGCTTCCAGATCTGTGAGAAAATAAATTCTGTTACTAAAGATCCAGTGTAGTTTGTTATGGTAGCCCTAGAAAACTAATATAGTGGCTTAGAGAGGAACAGACTTGCACTGGTGAGACCAGCCAGGTCAAGAAGCCTGCTTGGGGAAGAAATGAGGGAAACACATTGCTCTTCTCCATCCAAACTTTCTGGGTCCCCACGGTCCAAGGCAGCTGGAAACTAGAAGGCACGGAGCTCTGTGACATGACCATACAGGTCAGCCTCCCAGGATGGAGATGGAGGATAAGGAAGGAGTGTCAGTCAGGAGGTTCAAATGGAAGGTCACCATTACTTCTCTTTGATCAGGTATTCTTAGAACTTAGAATTTGAGAACTGAAAGAGATTCTAGAAATCTCATGCTCAGTAACTTGAGGTCAAATGCTTTCACTTTACAGAGAAGAGTAACATTTTTGACCACTTATTAAGTACCAAAGTGCTAAGTGTTTTACGTGGGTTATCACACTTTATCCTTGTAACGAACCTGTGTAGTAGGTACTATTATTGGAGAAAAAAGACATGTTTGAAATATTAACAGATTATTGCCACTCACCCTCCAACACCAATTTTCTTATGATTTTCTCTCCTCTCCTCCATGTCCAGACCTGCCATCCAAGAACCTCAGCCATTCTATGACCTCAGGAAGAAAATGGGACTGAAGGTAATATAGAGAGAAAATTATATTTTTCTGACTTTTAGATTTTAAAAACATGGGCCATTAGGGGAACCTGACTTTAAAGTCAAGATAAGAGATTGGGGAGAAAACTCCCTAAGTCTACACAACTGAAAAGTTATTTTCAATAGGAGCTTAGTGCTCTGGCGTGGTGTGCTAAGGGTGGGTGGGGTGGGTACAGGCAATGAGAGAGTGTGTTGTTGGCAGAAAATTTAAAAACAATAATACAGTTGATAGAAAGTAGGTCTGCTTTTTATTATCAACATGTGCCTGCAATTCTAAACCGTGTCAGTGATAAAATATTCCTCACATGAATATTTTTAAGCACGCAGATTCCTGTGCCCCCCTGTGGCCCCCTAAGTAGAGATCTTCAGGAGATTGCGCAGACCTCTGAATATTTCAGGAGCTACTCAGAGCCTGTGGATTGAATTGTGTTTCCCCAAATTCATATGTTGAAGCCTTAATCCCTATGTGATGGTGTTTGGAGAATGAGCCTTTGGGTGATGAGTTGGTTTAGTTGAGAGCATGAGGATGAGGCTCTCATTATTAGTTGAGATTAGTGTTGTTATGGGAAGGGACACCAGAGAGCTTATGAGATGGTTGCTGCCTATGAGCTAAGAAGAAAGGCCTGAGAATGAAATCTATCTTACTGGCATCTTGATCTTGGACTTCTCAGCCTTTAGAATTGTGAGAAAAAGAAATACCTGTTGTTTAGGCCCCCAGTTCATGGTGAATGAAGACACCAGGTTAAGTCTGAAGTTCATCTAGGTTTGCACACTCTTGACCTAGACCAGGAATAACCAATGGAGTTCTGCCATGTTGGTGGGGAAGGACTTTGAGCCTTAAGTGGAAAGAAATACTCCACCTAATTGATTAGTAATGTTTACCAAGGGAGGTAGGGTGAAGGTGTCGGGTACAAGGGGTAGGGGAAGGTATCTCCTGTGTTTTTGTCATCCTTGCCATTCTTTGAAGCTCTAACAGCTTCTGTTCTTACTTCCTTGAGTTCTCTTCTTTTCCTTCTTGGCACCATACTTTTCATAGCAATTTAAGCAAATCTTCAAAGAACTTGACTGCCTTCCCCTTGACTCACTCATGCTTCCTTGGATTTCGAAAAACAGATGCAGAAGAGCCAAGACTCACTGTCTACATTTGCCCATTGGGCTTTTCCTTTTGGCTTATCTAGTGTTTTCCATTTCTTGTCTTCAGAGTCCTGGCACAAGTTCGGGATTGATTCATTAGTCATGTGTTCTAACTTTAAAAGACAAGAATCTTTGGCATCGGAAATAAAAGGAGACAATTAAAATGTAACATTATGACATTCCTTATCTTTGTCATTTATTAAGCTATTATATTTTTGAGCACCTTCTAAGGGTCCGTTTCTATGCTACTAGGCATTTGGGAGACAAAGATAAATGGAAGGAAGATAAAATCTCAGCTCTCGGAAAGTCCCAGGTCAACCCCCAGAGTCAGATTTCTATCTGTTAATACAGTGTGCTAAGTGCTATGCTGGGAGGTGTTGAGGGAATGCAAAGGAGAACCCATTTCTGTCTGGAGGGGAAGATTGGGTTTTTCTGGGGTGCATACCATGCCCCTTCCCACGACACTTTACCTGTTCAGTACATACTGAGTCCCTTTTGTATGTCAAGCTCTCGTCCAGGCATTTTAGAAATCCCAATGAACAAAACAAAGATTCCTGCTCTAGTAGAGCTTATAGTGAAACAAGGGAACAAAATTGGTGGAGGCATCAGATAGGAACCAGTGGATCTGATTTGTTAGCTGGTAGGATGGTGTGAGAGATCATGGTTTTGTCTTGTGGCTGGAGTCAAATACTCCTCTTTTCCTTCAAGTCCCCTTTTCTGTCACTGTCTTCAGGGGAGATGAAACCTGTCTCATCCTGCCCAGCCTCAGGACAGACAGGAGGTCTTAGGCTCTGACCTGGAGGTGCTTACCTGCTTACTGCCAGGAAGGAGGGAGGGATGGAGGAGAGTCAGATTAGCCTGAAAGAGTTTTTTCTAATCTTGACATTCAGATGGACTATTCCTTCATGTTGGAAGAGTGTAGCAATTGGTGGTTGGTGGTGATGTGGAGTGGAACAGAGAGGACAAAAGCTCTTGCTTTGGGGCCCAGAGAAAAGCAAGAAGAAGGGAAGGGAGCCTCCTGTCTAGATCTGGAAATAGTGCAGAGATCAGGAATTTGATGAAAGATCGTTCACCAGGAAGGTAAGGAAAGAGGGAGTTTCATTTCAAGGAGCAGTGTGTGCTGAAGCATAGGCTCTGCAAATGAAGCCCCTATAATGTTGGCACTTTGACCCCCATTATATAGATGAGGAAAAGGCACTGACCATCTTCTGTCCTCCTGTCCTCCTGGGCCCACCATTCATTCCAGCCACTGATGCAGCAACAAGCTGAGCATCAGTGTAACCTACCCAGCCACACCTTGTTTAGGTTGTACCTCACTGCTGTCACTTTCTGCTGTTGGGGAGGAAGATAATTTTTCTCTGCCTTTGTAAATTCTGTTCTAGGGACCTGCAAATTAAACTTACAAAGACTGATGAACATGAGAAAGGGTTTATTTGCATGGGGAAGCTAACAAAGGAAGTAAGTAGACAATATACCTAACTTAGTAGCTGCAGGGAAAGGGGAGAAAAGACCTCTATGAATAGATTTCTCAAGGAAAGGGGAGAAGAGACCTCTATGAATAGATTTCTCAAGAAGAGACAAGTGGTTTAAAGAAAACAAACAGAAGATCAGTGTGTTTGTGAGAATGTTTGTATAGGCATATGCTATTGGCCTTTCTGTCCTCTTTCAGGCCACTTAACTACCCCAGAAAGGGAATTTATGGCAGCCTTGTTTCCCAGAAGTTGCTGCTTTTGATCAAATAGGTAAAACTCTGAGAAGGCTTTTTTTTCTGCATCTATTGATTCTCAGTTGCTTTCAGCTTAAAATAATCCTTATGCCAAAGTGACCTATTTTGCGGTGGCATATTCTGATCCCCTTCACTGCCTTGAGACAGGGCTGCATGGGACACCTGTAGGAACCCACATGGCTCATGCATGCGTGATCTGGGAGTGAATTATGCATGAATGAACAATGGAACCTATCTTGAAATATCCCCTCATATGTCCCTTGGGCATTCAATGTGGCCCCCAGGAGATTCCTATACTATTGGGCCCAGCTGCCCAAGGTGGAAGCTAACTCTAGAATACGCCTTTGTAATGGCTCTTTTTTTTTTTTCTATTCCTATTATGCTTCTTTCAGTTCCTAATCCTTTCCTTAGGTTATGTCCCAAAATACCTGCATAAAACCCTTTGGCCATACTCTGCTTTCAGCTGAAGACAGAAACTGCAGTTCAAAAAATGAATAGGATGATGCCAAGATACCAGAGATAACTGATGGTAGAAAAAGAATTCAAACCTGAGCTTCACTAAAAAACAAATCTCTTCCTCTTGCTGTGAAATCTTTCTTCCCTGAATGTTTTTAGTTGCACCACTACACTTGTACTCACTATTTGAGTCTTCTAGGCCAACAGCTAAAATAAATGAGGAGTGGAAAAGAATAAGATAGTTTGTAAAATTTGAAAACATTACACATCTGGTTTCTTTAAAATTTTGAAAGTCATTGCCATCAATGGTTAAAATTGGAAAGTTTTCCAAAATACTGGTTTTGGAATGATTTCCTTGAAATTACTTGATTTGGAATCTATTTTATGTGGTTTTCATAACATAAAAGTGGGTTTTTCAGACAGTGCAAGCCTGTTTGGTTTCAAACGGTTTTTTTTTTTTTTTTTTTTTTAAACCAGGCCACTTAGGCAAAATATTTTTGTAACATTTTTATACTATTTAAAAATTAAAGAATTTTTAATCCAAACAGTTTTAAAACTCTTTAGAAACCAATTTATCTGAGTCCCAAGATGTCTTGGATTAGTTTCACACCATTTAACTTCAGACCATTTAGTTGAAATAGCTTGGATCCAAGACAGATTTCAAAGCTGTATACTTGCAAAATGGTTCATCCAGATAACATGCAGTGATATACCGACCATTTTATTGTCTCAAAACATTGGTTTCCCATCACATTAATATGAATCTAAGCAATAACTCCACATTATTGCAAAATCAGCTACACATTTTTAAAATTAAACCAGTGATGTGCAAATGGATTGAAATGTTTTTTTTTTCAAGAATATGAGAACTATTTTGCAAAACTTTCAGCCCAGCCTCCGTCTTTCCCCCAGTTGGGTTATGCTTGTATGGGGTTGCGCTTCCCTGGGTAGAGCCAGCACTTTGTGGGTTTCCCCTTTGCTTATTCTTTCACCACTCTTATTGCTTGTTATTTTCACAACAACCCTGTGAGGTATGTACTATTATTATCCTTTTAAAAAAGAACCCGCAGGGTTCAAAAAGGCTTTAAGTAAGTTGCCAACAGTCTTAAAGTTACTACCAGTCACAACAGGTTTCAGGCTTCATCTGTTTGGTTCCATATCTCAAGCTCATAACCATGGTATTTGCTGCCTTGTACCCAGTAGCCATAACTTCAACTTACTGAGCCATTCTATCATGTCTGTATGTTTCCCTCTTTCTAGTCTCTTTTTGTTGGACCTCAACCAAAGAATTGCCATGTGCCTGCAATCAGTTGCCAGATATATCACATGTAATTTACCATCAATAACAAATGCTGATATGAGCTAATACTGATTTACCTTGAGATGTTAGAGTAGACTTGGGACTATCTGTAAAGTAATATCACTCCCACACATTTCTATTCATATATGATTCTTGAGTGGGGAGGTAAAGGTATCTTTAAAGAATAAGAAATTCATTATCTAGGCTCAAGTAGCATTGTTAGCATCCTTCAGGATGAGAGTGGCCCTTGGCCAAGACTTGAACATTCTTTTTACATACGGATGCTCTAAGCTTAGGCTGGAACTGACATTTAGAAGCATATTGCTACCTTTGAACGTGTGAGGGTTAGGAGTTTTGAGGGGTGAAGTAAGGGGAAAAGGAAGAGTCACTTCTGCATAGTAACATAGAGGACTACCTTCTTTGTGTGGGAGATTGTCTCATAAATAGAGAATTACAGGGGAAAATAAAATATTTCTTCTTATGGGATGACAGTACTGACTCTGAAGTTAATGTTTGTCTTTGAGTGGGTGTGTTTGATTTCAACAGTTAAAAGCTGAGCAATAAAAATAATGAAGTATGTTTCTAACTTTCATTTGTGGACAACTTTGAAAAACATTAACAAAAACATTCTGGAATATGCTGTGGGCCTTGGGGTGCCTGAGGATGGCTTGCTAGAGTCTTCCCCAGCCCCCTATCCAGACTACATGAACTAAATGCATGTTGGCAGAGGGACAATGGATCCTGGAACATGACCCAATTTCTTTGGACTAGGGTAGGGTCATGCCAAAGGTTGTTGCAGAAATTTATGGCAGAGAGTAACAGGGGGTGCCTTCATGGACTGGATGATAGAAAGCAAAACGGGATGGTGGCATGTTCCTTCACAGGGCACTCCCTAAAGGCCTTAGAAACAGGCCACCCCAGAATATCATTTGTTTTTGTTTTTGTTTTCCATGAATCATTTGGCCCTTGTACATCAGGAAAAAGAAAAACAGAAGAAGAAGAAGGAGAAGTAGTAGTAGTAGTAGTCCTGGCTTTCAAATGGAGCCCTAATTAAAGTAATTTGTCACGGACAGATACATCTTAACTGCCAGTCAGGGCCCATCTCCCAGAATTAAACCATCTGACTTGGTATAAACCCATTAAACTAAGTGAAGAATTAAGACAATTATGCAAATCATTTAGTCTTCAAATATAGTTTTCCTTGAAAAATTCATTGAAGTGAGGCAAAGGATTATTATTTTACTTGAATTTTCCCAAACAGCTCTGGGTTATTTATGTTCATAAAGTTATTGTCTGTGGGAGGAAATGCTGCTGGGAGGGGGAGGAGTGGCGGAGAGTCTTGTGTAGTGGGAAAAAAGATCATTTAACACCTGAAATGGTTGGCTGCATTTCTGCATCCCAGGGGAGGAGCTATTGCAAAGGAAATCACTGCATGAGCCTTGGTGGACCTTTGGATTGAGAAAGGTAGACACCCAGTCCCACCACTGAACCTGGAATTTGGACGGGCAAGCCTAAGTGAATCGCTCTGGAGTTCAAATCATAAGAATTAGGGTTTGGGAAGCTGACAGCTGGAGCAGAATAAAGACCCCCCCCTAGGGAGAAGGACCCAAAGATGAAAGAAACAGGAATTCCTCTAGAGGAATTCCCCACAGCAGAGGATGACAGACAGATTTTAGGGAAGAAATGCCGAAATATTAATTTTTGACAATGTACAATTGCATATGTTTTTTTTTCCTAGGAAATATAGAGAACAAAGTCCAATAATACAGAGGGTCTAGGATAAATCTGAAATGTCCATTTAGGAGCCAGACTGCCTTTGTGTAATTAAACTTCCAGCCCGACACTTCCTGGCCACTGGGTCCTGGGCAGGAGAGCTCCTTAACTTCTCTCCACTCTGTGCGTCCCCAGCTACAAAATCTGGACAGTGATGGCCCCTTGCCTCACAGAGCTGTTGGGGGAAGCTTAATTGAGTTAACATCTGAGAAGGGTTAGGAACAGCATTTAGCCTCTAGGAAGCACTTCATAAACATCATATTTATATTATTATTAAATATTTCAGAGTTGCTTCTCTTAACCCCACTTTGTCCCCCAGCCATGGCTCCATTTCTTTGATTTGCAGCAAAATGCATTAGAGCACTGTTTATCTTCTAATTTTTCTCTCACATTGTTTCTTGAACCAGTGTTTCTCCAGCCTTCTTCTTTTTGCGTCATTGTTCCCCTAAGGAATCCTTTTTTTTTAATGGCCACCTCTAACCCATGACATTTTAATACCATAGACATAATGTATAATTGTTTATGTGCTATATATTTATCTATGCTTCATACATTAAAAGAGCAAGATTATTTTCATTCACTAAGAATAGATTTTCCCTTTCTTGAGAGTATTACCACTCCCATGAAGAATGCGTGTCCAGCCCTTCTTTTGCCTTCACTGCAAAAACAGTTCTTGAGTTCAAGGTCAGGTCACTGACCTACATGTTGCTAAATCCATGGTCAATTCCCGCTTCCCATCTTATGGGACCTCTCACCAGCATTTGGCACAGCTGGTCACTCCCTCCTCCTTCATATAGTTTCTGTGGTTGGCTTGTGCTACACCCTGTTCTCTTGGTCGTTCTCCTATTCACTGGTTGCTCCTTCTCAGGTCCTTGCTGGTTTCCCTCTTTTCATCTTCCTCTGAATGATGGAGGATCCCAGGGCTCAGTCCTTGATCCTCTTCTCTACCTGTATTCATCTCCTTGGGGAGCTCATTGGATATCCTGGCTTTCAGTTAAGTTGTGCATCAATGATTCCCTACTTTATGTCCCCACCAAAAATCTCTCCTCGACTCCAGACTTGTATTACTGCTATTTACTTAATTTCTCCACTTTGGTGTTTAATGGACCTCCCTCCATTAACATATCTAAGATTCAACTCTTGATTCCGCCCTTAAACTGCTTAGATATTCTGGTATCAAAATAAATCCAGAATGCTTCTTGGCATTTACTTACCCAAATGAATGGAAAAACAAAAACAGCTTGCACCTACACAAAACCCAGCATATTAATGCTTATAGCAGCTTTATTCATAATTGCCCAAACTTGGAAGCTACAGAGATGTCCTTCAGGAGGTGAATCGGTGAGCTGTGGTATATCTAGACAATGGAACATTATTCAGCCCTAAAAGCAAATAAGCTAGCAAACCATGAAAACACATGGAGGAAACTTAAATGTATATTACTAGATGAGAAAAGCCAATCTGAAAAGGCTACGTACCGTGCGATTCCAACTATCTGACCTGGAAAAGGCAAAACTCTGGAAACAGTGAAAAGACCAGAGGTTGCCATGGTTTAGCAGGGAGTGGGGGGATGAAAAGATGAAGCACAGCATTTTTAGGACAATGACACTATTATGTAAGATATGACACTGGCAGGTACATTATATATTTGTTAAAACCCATAGGATGTACAGCAAGAGTGACCCTAGTGTAAACTATGGACTTTGAGCGCTCCTGGTGGGTCAGTGTAGGTTCCTAAGTTGTAATACATGTTCTCCCCCATCCTCCAGCCCCCAGCCCTGGCATGTTGACAGGGTAGGAGGAAGCTGTATGTGGTGGGAAGTATACAGGGACTGTCTGTACTTTACAATTTTGCTGTGAACCTAAAATTGCTCTAAAACTAAAGTCTATATATTAAAAAAATCCAGAGTCTGCTAGCAGCTTGGTGGGAGCCACCATCTCACTCCTTGTCCAGAATAATCACCATAGCCTTGTGACCAGCTCCCCGCTATGGCCTTGTCTGGCTATAGTCCCTGCCTGTCCTCTGGCCTGGAGGTTCCTTCAGTAAAGCCAGTCAGACCATGCTACTCCTCTGCTCAGCACTCTCCAACGCTCCCCATCCTGCTCAGTCCTGATCATGGCCTTCAGGGCCTTCTGGGCCCTCCTTTCTACCCTCATCCTCCTCATCCTCCACACCCGCTTTGCACTGGCTGTTCTGCGCCCTGGAATGCCCCTTTCCCTGTATCCTCATGGCTCCCTCCCTCCCGCGCTGCATGCCTTTGCTCAGATGCTGCCTTCTCACGGGGGTCTTGTTCTTGTCCACCAATTTGAAGCTGTCACTTTCCCACCCCTTGCGCTTCTGAGCTCCCTTTCCTGCTCTGTTTTTCATAGCACATCATTTACTTACTTTTCAATTTGCTGCTTATTTGGTCTGCCTTGACAAAACAGATACACAAGGACAGCGATTTCTGTCTGCATTGTTCACTGCCGTATCCCAGGTACCTAGCACAGTGCTTGGCACACGTCAGGTGCTTAAGCAGAAGTTGCTGGGTGAATGAGAGTCCTCCTGTCACCTCTCAGGCCAGGTCCTTCTGTGTAGTTTATGCTCCCAAGGATGTGCTAGAAATGTACAAATAGGAGATTAAAATTACATGACTTTATTAACCAAGGTCACCCCAATAAATTTAATTGAATAAATTAAGCCAGTTCTTTTATTTTGCTATGCTGTAATTCTGTTGCTTACAACCTTCAGTTAAGCTACACCCAGCTTTAGTGGTACTTGGGAGGACTGAAGGAATGGAGTGTTCGGAGTGTGGCAAGTGGGACAGAAATGTGACAGAAAACAAAGGAGGTGAGTCATGAAATGGAGAAAAATAATTTCATAAAAAAACAAAATCAGGGTAAAAGGTGACCCAGAGAATCCTTGGCATCATTTGAGTAATAGCGTACATATATTCTGGTGGCCTGTTCACTTACGATTCTATTTGAATGATAAATGAAGGAGCCACCATCCGCTAAGGTTGGATGGAAGACCCAGTGATACCCAGACAGCAGATGTCTTGGTGAGAATTGAAGAATTGCCCTCATTCTTCATGCCATTATGCTGATGCAAATATAACCGGGGGCAACTTTCTATTTTCTGTGTTTTAAATTGCTTTTATTAGACAATCTCAGCTCTGTGGCCAAAGGTGCGGGTAGAAGGGGACAGGAGATTGTGGAGCTGGTTCGAATTCTTCAGGGTCTTGTGCAGCTGGTATGGAAATAGGCTGCACTTCCCCCCGCCTCACGATGCAGCGTTGAAAACATGAAGACTCAGACTGCGAGGCAGGGCTGGCATTGATTTTTCAGCCACTCCAGTACGTTTCCTTCTGTCTGAAATGCCTGGGATTGCAGGTCTGGAACATGTATTAGTGCAGTAATGTCTGGGGAGAAAAGGACGATAACATGGAAACACTGACTGCTATGGTAACCGTTGGAATAATAAACAACTTCTCCCCCTAGGAAAATCATAGAATTTAGCCTTGTGGCCACATGAAGACGAGGAGTCAGTTTTGCTGGAGTTATATCTTGTGTTGGGCTGGATTTTTGTTTTCCTGCGTGGAAGAGATTTGCTAAGTGCCTTCATTGGGCAAATCAAGGCAATTGTATGTCTTGCAAAGCCTCACATGACTCTTCAGAAACATTTTAAAACCAAAGCAACTCAGGTGTATGATTTGAAAAGTCAAAAACATTCTTTCCCTTCTCATTCTTACTCCTCTGGAGTAACAACTACTATAGAAACTGTCATATAAACAAATGTACTGCTAATTGGTTTGGGTTTTTTTGGTTTGTTGTTGATCAGGTGAGAGTTGGTTCCATTTTCCCTCATTGCTTACTTCACATGAGCTCTAATGATACCTCTTTTCAATTCCTTTAAGGTATCTCAGATGATCTCATAACTTTTTGATCACTGGCTGGTATTAAAAAGTTTGTTCCAGCCCTGGCTGGTATGGCTCAGGGGATTGAGTGCCAGCCTGAGAACCAAAGGGTCACTGGTTCAATTCCCAGCCAGGGCACATGCCTGGGTGGTGGGCCCGATCTCCAGTTGGGAGAATGTTCAGGAGGCAACCACACACTGCTGTTTCTTTCCCTCTCTCTCCCGTCCCTTTCTCCCTCTCTAAAAATAGTAAACAAAGTATTAAATAAAAGTTCAGCCCAATATAAATGAAAACTTTAGTCTCTTGTTTAATTCAGTTTCTTCCCCATTGCCCTTGACCCCAGCTCAGTGCTGACCTGTCAGGGAAGGAAAGGCAGTGCTACTAGGATCTGCTCTGTCAAACGTCCTATACCTTGATGTCCTTTGCGGCATTTGGCTCCCCCGGTTCCGGGAAGAGGTAATTAGGAGAAAAAGATGCAGTCATATTTGGTGGGCACCGTTGTAATCCGTATGGCAGATATCCAAATGTTGGCTCCTCAGAGACCCCACGATGGTTGCTGCACAGGGAAATCAACCTCTCTTGATGAATTTATTGCTCCCCAAACCTGGGCCCCACCCCTGGGGTACACCCTTAACTCTGCTTGCCTCTCAGCGCCATTCATCCTTTGTTTGGCCCAGTACTGTCCTCAGGTGTGGGCAAGAAGGGCATCAGTCCCGGACCTCACCCTTCAGAGGACTCCACTCTCACCCTCTTCTAGCCAAAGCTCTGCACCTGGGTGAGAAATCACCAGCTCCTTGAAGACGTTCCCACCTGGAGCTCAGCAGCAATTCGACACTTCATAATGAGGTCCCAGAATTAATTCCTTGCCTGCATGGCCTCAAATGCACTTCCAGGGCCTTTGTGGGACTTTCTCCAGATTCATGTGGGCCTCAACTCAGGTGTACACATTGCGAGGCCCAAGGAGTGGCCAAGGAGTGCTGCTTGCTGGAAATGTGGATGAAATGTGTGCACATGCACTTCGTGTGTGTGTGTGTGTGTGTGTGTGTGTTTTAGGGGAAGAACCCTGCAGTGGGAGGTGAAGGGAGGTTTGGCAGGGCCAGTTCCCACCATGGTTTGCTTTCATGAGTAAACACCAAGGATAATGATAATCTTCTCTTTGAATCCATCTTCCCAGGTCATGATGGAAGAATATTTGTGAAGGTAAGATGATAGAATGTGTTTTATTTAGCTTGATGTAGATTTTAAAATATTTAGACATAGGGTATGTGAGCTCCCATTTGTACTTACTCTTGGTGGGCCCTAGAATATTAAGGGTGGCCATAACTTAGCCCGTAGGAAAACTCATACCTCCGTGACATGTCCAACCTTTCCTCTCTCCATCACAGGTAGCTTCAGCCAGCCTCCCACCTCTACTTCTTTACAGGCTAGAGGTGGGGTTTCTAGCTCCCTGTCCGTACTTCTCATACTTTGAGGGCTATCTTTTGGATTCTCCCAGAACACTCTTGAGCTGTAGTCAGCTAGCAGCACCTGGTGGTGGGCTTGTGACTTGTTCTCAAGATCTATTAGGTCGAAGGGTGAGATGTGGCCACTTCTACTGGTGTATACACCCAGATTCCATTAGTGGTTCTCTTGGGGAGCATCACCTACCTCAGTTTGAAAAGGGGTAGAGGAGAAACGTGGCAGTGCTCTTTGTTCCTGTGAATTCCATTCCAAAGATCTTCTCTAATGGATGGCAACCTTTCCATGTATGACCTGGAGGTGGGTGAAGGGGGACAATAGTGAAGTACCTCATAGTAAGACCTGCGTGAATGTGTCTGGAACTAGGTGTGTGTATACCTACCCTCTAGTTGTTTCATGCTTTGGGTTGTAGCAGAATTCAAAGGCAATAGGAAAGGTTCCAGCTAGTAATTTGCTGCACATATGTTATCTACTCAGGAGTAGTCCTCAACTTGGCTTTGCAGTTGGATGACAGTTTATACATTTCTTCAATAGCTGCATAATATTTTATATGGTACATACAGCTGCAACGTAATTCATTTAACCATTCTCATGTTGACAGTTGTTTGCATCAGTTTTTAATATTAAATGCTGCAAAGGAGAATCCTTTAACATCTATTCTTGTGCCCTGATGTGAATTATAGAAGTGTGACTGCTGACCAGAGTGTCCACAGATTTTGATAGGAAGCACATCTTGTGTTTTAATAAATAAGTGGGACCAAATTAGCCTTCAAAAAATTGTAGCAATTTATGCTCCTACTAAAAGTACAATATACAGATGTGTCCTACCCCACACCCTTGTCTACACTGAATATTGTCAAATTATATCTCATTGCTACTTTAATCTGCATTTTCCAGTTCACTAGTGAGGTTGGACATCTTTTCATACACTTGCTAGACATTTGTAAATCTGTGAATTATATATATATCTTTTGATAATACTTATTTTCTTATATTTGGAACTCTGTTTCAGTCATAGCTGCTTGACTATAAAATATGTTGCAGATATTTTTCCCTATATTTAATTCTCAAAATACGTTTACCATCAATTGACAGATTGTTAACACCCAAGGATTATTGACTTGAATTGACTTTAGATTTGTGTCTCTGGAAAGTAAAGTAATGAATCATGCTAGTCCAACTAGTCCAATGTGGGCGTTTCTGTCCAACTCATTAATTAGTCCCAAGCAAAGAGGACAGGAACTTCTCCCTAAACTCCCCAGGCTCCAGTGATGTCGTTGACCTTGAGTATGTTGCTTTCTCCCCTGGGGACTGTTATTCCTCCTGTCTGGAAAATGGAGTGGCATCTCTGATGATTTTGCTCATCCAGTCATAATGTTTTAGACATCTATATACAATGTGTGAAAACCTGAGTCTGCAGAAAAAAGAAGATTCTGCCACAATGAGATCAGGCTCTACCAAGATCTTAAAGTCATCCTCATCCCTCACCCTGGAAGATGAGGATGTCAAGGGGAGTGAGTGAGTGCTTGCTGCTCGGTTCTGCTGGCTTCACTGCCTAGTTCCCCCCAGCCTACCACATCTCTGATTTCTCTTCTGTGGCCTCTCCTTTTTGTTTCCACCTTTCAAATAAACCCACGTTGATGCTTGCCTAGCTTAACATTTGGTTCTTTCCCAGATCACATTCTTTCTAAAACCACACACCAGAATTCATGGTTAAGTTCTCACCAGACTTGCAAAAACCAAGTGAGTCCCCGGTGTCCCATGGAGAGTTACTGCGCACCACAGCATTTGTTTTTGTTTTTCTATTTGACCAAACGTTGGAGAGTGGCAGATGGCAGTCAAATGAACTTTAGTTCCAAAGGGCCAACCATCAGCTCTGTAAGAAGGTGATGTCAATCTTGTCCTCTCTAGTGGCTAGGGATCTGTAAGATCTAGAACATGCACATGGTAGGTCCTGGGGGCAACTTGGAGAATTCACTTGCCACAGTTTTGCAAGATGTGAGCAGTTTGATGATCAAATTTAGTATATTAGCAGCAACCAGCAGGGGCTTGGAGCTAGAAAAAGGCTAGAAGAGGTCCTGGCAGATGTCCTGGCCCAGTCCTGAGCTATTATTCTTTAAAGTTCTCCCAGCATTTGCAGGTCCAGCGTATTCCTGTCATTACCCGAGCATAGATTGCACTGTTTGGGGCCATATAGATGGCGGAGGGGTGGGCAGTTGAGGGGATTGAACAGAGAGCTGAGCCTCTCGTTCCTTATGCCACGCAGCTCCTTCTAATTCAACAATTAGGGAAGGGCAGTCGTTATTGAGGCACATGTTATATTGGTTAATTATCTTCTTCAGAATGGCTGGCACAGTTCTCAGCTGGTAACATTGTCCAATTTGACCAGGACTTAATTTCCTCTACTTTACAAGGGTACATGTGGGAGAGAACAGTGACTCTACCAACCGAGAGTGACAATTGTGGGAGAAAAGCTCCCAGGTGGCAGAGAGAAATTTCTAGCCGAACTTTCTCATTCAGGAAGCCCACCCTGGGTTCTGGGCTCCTCAAGGGCCAGGTCCATGTTTTAGTCACCATTGTTTCCTGTGCGCATTGGTGGCATCGTCTGGAGTGAACAGGTGAACCCAGGGCTGCCCGTCCAACCCCATATCCATGGCAGATGCTCAAAGGTGTCCTTTTTTTTTGAAGATTTTATTTATTATTTTCAGAGAGAAGGGCAGGGAGGGAGAAAGAAAGGGAGAGAAGTGTCAATGTATGATTGCCTTTCACCTGCCTCCAGCTATAGATCTGACTGGAAACCTGGCTTGCAACCTGGTTATGTGCCCTGGCTGAGAATCAAACCAGCGACCTTTGGGTTCACAGGCCAGTACCTATCCACTGAGCCCCACCAGGCGGGGTAAGGTGCCCTTTTTGATGCATAAAGTTGCACAGTGATTGCCCCATAGTTTGGCACATACTCTCCTATTTTTCATGTTTTAAATCTCAACCTGTTTCTTACTTTTTTTTTCTATCCAACATGTTTTTTGAGACCTATCCCTATTTCTACATGTAGATTATGATTTTTGACTGCTGTATAATATTTCACTGTACATTTATACCAAATGCTCTAGAGATGGAACCTAGGTTGCCTACAACCACTCGACTCCAATTCCTCTCCACCACCTTGCTCAAAGTTTATTTGTGTATTTCTTCCAAAAGGCAGTCTGTCTCTATTTGTTTAGTGTTTGCTCTAATGATTTCAAGCCTGAATTCATTGCTTTCTTAACTAGTTTGTAACTTCCTTTCGAGCAGATAATCATCGTATATACCTCTCAGGGTGGTTGTGGGTGGGTATAGATGAGCTCATGTGTGTGAAGTGCTTAGCACATTATCTGGCAAACAGAGAATTCTCTGTAGATGGTATAAGCCCTCCAGAGCCTAGAACACATTAGGACTTTAATAAATACCAATTATAATAATGAATGCTTAAGTAGCTCTGGTGATTTGCAGTCTCCTTCTGCGTAAAGCCAGGTCTCAGAACTCTTGAAACAGGAGGCATTCAGGAGATAGTCATTATGATAGTCACCATTAATCCTCTCAAATTATTCCCCTTTTACAGATGATATGCATCTTGCTTATGACCATTCAGTGTAGCAGTGTAGCTAGTGGCAAAACTGGGGCTTTACCCCTAACTCCAAAGCTTTCATCTTGAACTATTGTGTTATAATGTTAGCCCCTCTCCCCCGGGGGAAGTGTGCTTAGATTAGTACTGTTTCAGCAACAATAGCTTTCGTTTCTCTGTGTGTGGATAATAAAGAACTTAAGATCCAATTAATGTTTACCGAGGCCTTTTTGCTAGGCCCTGCCAGGACCATTTTTAGGGTGCATTTGTATAAATTACTGAAAGATGTTCCCTTTGGGTGAATATAGCTGTGGGCATATGGCTTTGGTCAGGAGATGCCAGGCTGGATTCTGGCCTCTGATTGTACCCTAACCCGGACACCTATGTGCCCCATGCAAACTGCCCAAGTGTATGCTGGTCCCCTGCTTGGTGTTTCATCAGTGCCAGGCCTTTAATTTTTCCTTATCACAGCAGTCCTGTGGACAAATACAATTCCACTTGACAGGTGAAGAGACTGAGGTTCAAAGTTGTGACACTTCCAAGGCTACGTGGTCTCAAGGTGCGTAACCAGTGTTCGAATTGGAGCTCTTGGGCTTCGAATACAGAGAGTGATCTAGGAGGGTCACACTGTAGGAAAGGATAAGAAATTTAGGAATCTGAGCAAGTTTGACAGCTACAGCTCAGATGGTCCTCCTGCTTTGGGGCAGCTGCCTCTTGGGTGAGTGATGGATGTGGACCCTCAGAACTCCAGAGGACACCAAGGGCCAGCCAGGCTGAAGCCCTCTGGTAAGCAATCGCCTGTGAACTTGAGGCGGTGGAATTAGGGAGTTTGAAAGACATTGTAAGCTCCTGGAAGAGACTGCAGGTTTCAGTGCACATATTTCTTCTGCACACGGGGCTAGTAAGCGTACCTGCATTTGCAGAGTGGCATATGCTAAACTAAGGGCTAAGAGATCCCACCGGAGGCTGAGTGGAGCTGGGTGGATTGAGGGTGGCTGACGTGCTGGCCTCAGAGAAAGCGAACTGGGGTTGCCACCTGGCTTGGCACATCCGAGCCAGCCTCTCAGAGCTTTGGTTTCCTCACCTCCTCCCTTATTCTCCGGTGCAATATTTTTTAGTCAGCCTTTAAAAAGAAGGAAATTCACCCTGGCTGGTGGCACAGTGGATAAGTTGCCAGCCTGAGAACCCAAAGGTCGCTGGTTCGATGACCAGCCAGGGCACATAACCAGGTTGCAAGCCAGGTCTCCAGCCAGGTCTGTAGCTGGAGGCAGGTGAAAGGCAACCATACATTGATGTCTCTCTCCCTCTCTCCCTTCCCCTCTCTCTAAAAATAATATATAAAAAATGAAAAAACTCATTGCTTTAAAAATTTTTTTTTTATAAAAGAAGGAAATTCTGTTATTTGTGACATCATGGATGAACTTGGAGGGCATTACGCTAACTGAAATAAGCCAGACAGAGAAAGACAAATAACTCACAGTATCACTTACATGTGGAATCTTAAATTGTCAAACTTATAGAAACAAAGTAGAAAGGGGCTAGGAGTGGAAGAAATAGGGAGAAGTTGGTAAAAGGGCACAAACTTGCAGTTATGAGATGAATAATATCTGAGGATCTAATGTATAATACAGTGACCGTAGTTGATAACTCTGTATTACATAACTGAAATTTGCTAAGAAAATGGAAATTAAATGTTCTCACCACCACCATCACCAAAAAAAGAAGGAAAAGAAAGAATTAAAAGAAAGGTAAACAGCCCTGGCTGGTGTGGCTCAGTGGATTGGTGCCTGCCTGCGAACCCAGGGCGGCTGGTTCAATTCCCACTCAGGGCACACAACCAAGTTGCAGGCAGGGTCTCCAGCCAGGTCCATGGCTGGAGGCAGGTGAGAGGAAACCAAACACTGATGCTTCTCTCCCTTTCTCCCTCTCTTTCTGCCCTTCTCTCTGAACATAATGAATTCTTAAAAAGGTAAATATGTGAGGTGATAGATGTGTTAATTAACTCTTCGGGGGGATTTAACCATGTATATGTGTATCAAATCATCAGGTTGAATACTTTGAATATCTTACAATTTTGTCAATTATATCTCAATAAAGCTGGGGAAATAAAAGAATGTTGTTCTTAAGCACTGAAGTTTTTCTACCGGTGAAGGAGAGTATTTTTGGATGGGCTATTTTCACATTACTCTTTATAGTACTTTTTCTTTCCTTCCAATGCTGGGGCCTTTCTTCTCTTAAAAAACTGTGCTAGGTGTTAAAAACATTGTACTAATACTTTGTACAATGTTCTACTTTGAGGGAGATTATGGGTGAAGGGAAGCAGACCAATAAATAATTGTTTATAATCTAGTATAATAAAAGCTGAAATAGGTATTCTCAGGGGAATCAGCAAAAGCTTCCTGGAAGAAACAATATCTAACCTGAATCCTGAAGGATGAGTAAAAAGGGGAACAGGAAGAGTTTCAGACAGAAGGCACAGTCTGTGCAAAGGCCTAGGGCAAGTCAAAGCCAGCTTGTCTGGAAAACAGAAAGGGTGGGAAACAAAAAACCCCACAAAGAGAGAGAGAGAATCAACAAATGAATGCATAAATAAGTGGAACAACAAACTGATATTTCATTTATATATATATATATATATATATACACACACACACACACACACATACATACCCGTATATACATATATATATGTATATCCCCTATTCTGAGGGCAATAGGAGGCCTGGAAGGATTTGAATGAAGATTAACCTGTTTTGAAGCCAAGAAAGACCACTGTGGCCCAATGGAGAAGCTAATGAGGATGGAGCAGAAGGGCAGAGAGTTCCATTAGATGGCTGCCCAGATGTGGAATTATTATTATTATTATTATTTAATTTATTTATTTTTGGAGAGAGAGGGAAGGAGAGAGGGAGGGAGAGAGAGAGTGAGAGAGATTTGTTGTTCCACTTATTTATGTATTCATTTGTTGATTCTTGTATGTGCCCTGACTGGGGATTGAACCCACAAACTTGGCCTATCAGGACAATGCTGTAATCAACCGAAACTACGCAGCCAGGGCCTGTGGGATTATTTAAGGAAACCTAACAACCTGAGTGTAACCATGCCCATTAGGAGAAAAGCCCCTGTTCTTCCACTCCAGAGTAGCTGCCTCTGGAATCTCTGGAATCTGAGGCCCCCAAGGCAGTGAGAGCACCCCCCTTCCTTCCCTTCCAAAATCAGCTCTCCCTTGTTCCCCATCCTGAAGCTAACCTTTCCTTCCAGCATCCTTGTGGCCTCTGGACCAATTGCACCTGTTCTTCCTGAGCCCTTCAGTTTCCCTTCTGACTTGCCTCTGATCTCTTTACTTTCCGCTGGGCAGACACAGAGATAAATCTTTGACTTCTTGGCCAGAGAGCCTGGCAGGCAGGATGCAGAAGCACAGCTCCTCAACCTCATGTTTCAGAGATAAACTGACACTTGGTGGAGTGTCAGCTCTGGTCAGTTTTTTTGCTGGTCTTAACCTTGGACAAATCATAGCCTCTCTGAGCCTCTTCTGTTCATTCCCTCCTCTGTATGGGGAGATTAAAGAGCCCCTATATCTTAAAGTGGTTATAAACCTGCCAAGTCAAGCATTTGCACATAGTTAGCACCCAACCATGAGCAGTGGCTGGTTGTTATCATTAACCTTTCAAGTTAGGCGTTGCCCTCCGCACCCCAGTTCATTTTCATGCCCAGTTACTTCAGTGTAAGGTAGAGGATCAGGTTTTTAACACTCATTTATGAGAGGAGATGTGCTAAATGAGGGAGAAAAAAGCCGGCTTAAAATTCTTGCAAAATGATTGAAGAGGGTATATTCGTCTATATGACCCCAGCTTCCCTCTCTCTGCCCTAAGGGTTTTCAGACAGGATTTGGAGCTAATGTGTGTCCTCAAGGCGTATGGAGAGAGAATTCTTCTGGATAATTTTTCTTTAATAACTGGTTTCAGTACCATTGTAAGACTTTCCATAGCTTTCCTGCCAAAACATGTTCCATTGGTCTCTCGATGACTACATCCCTCCCGGTGGCCCGTGTGGTCTGTCCTTATGGGTAGATTCTTAGTCTCCTCCTACTTCTGTCTCCCTTCGGGTGTGATTAAGGGGGCGAAGGAAGGGGAAATGTGAGTCGTCCCGGCAACACTTAGTTCTGCAAAGGACTCAGGCCACTTACTTCTGGTGTCACAGATCTGTTTTGCTGGGCACAGCAGAAATGTCAGTGGAGGAAAGAATGGTCAGTACAAACACATCACCCCTCCAGGAAAAATAGCTCACAATACGCTCTTCATAATGAGTCTCTCTCAAAAGATTTGAGACTCAAATCTTTTTTTTTTTTCTTTCTTTCTTTCATTTTTTTTCTTTTTTCTGCAGCGGTGCTCCAAAACAGCTGAAACTTAGGTTCAGAGAACCGGTGACAGCTGATGGGAGAAGCCCACACCTTCACAGTAACATTTTAACCCAGGGGCTGTTGCATTGCCTTTCCATAAAGATGGGCTGTCCAACCAGGCCACGGGCTGCCCGTGTCCTCGGGAACTGGATGGCCAACTCGCTAGTTAAAGGTGCTTCCTTGTGAAATTAAAAACTATCACAGCTTGGTATTAATTATTAACAATAATAAAAAAATTATGACCTCAACGTTAATTTTTATTGTTTCCATTAAATTTTATTTAACGATGGTTAATCATTTTCTGTGAGCCAAGCTGGAAATACAGTTAGCGGGATAAAATCTATCCAGTGATTAGTACAGCATTAGACATTTAAAAAGCAGATACCCTGGCTGGTGGCACAGTAGATAAGGCACTGGCCTGCGAACCCAAAGGTCGCTGGTTTGATTCCCAGCCAGGGCACATAACCAGGTTGCAAGCCAGGTCTCCAGCCAGGTCTGTAGCTGGAGGCAGGTAAAAGGCAACCATATGTTGATGTTTCTCTCCCTTTCTTCCTCCCTCCCTGCCCTTCTCTAAAAATAATGAATAACATCTTTAAAAAAATAAAATAAAAAGCAGATGAGAAATGATGGTCTTTATCTTATCGTGGGAAAATTATAATTTTTCCAAAAGATGAAAGTATTTTGGGAAAACAAGTTTTAAAATAATGGAACAAAAAAAAAAAATGATGCTAGCTTAATAGCTAGTCTGATTATCTAGGAATAAGTTCAGGCCTATATATTCACTAACTGTCTTTTTGAATGACTTTTTTGAATGACATAATAGTATTAGCAGCACCTACTGTAATTATTGTCGCAATAAATGTTAATATTGGTATAAATAGTGGTCATATTTGTAGTTGTATCCCAGCCCCCTGCTTTTGGTACAATCTAGATTATCCTTTGGATAATTACTGCCCTCCTGTTGGATTTGATCTTGGTTGGGATGTCAGAGTGTACACGTATCTTTGGAGGAAGGTGACTCAGAAATAGTGGCACTGATTCATTCTGAGAGCAACCCCTTGATGGTACCATCTATCATTGAACTGAGACCTCTCCTGACTCCAGCTTCCTAGTTCCTTCCAAAGCTTGGCCATTCAATGTATCCTTGGATTCTGTCAACTCTCTTGGAGTCACTTGTTAACATTTTCTTTTTTCTTTACAAGTTAACCAGCGATGATTTGTTTTGCTTAGTAATCAAAGAAGCCCAAATGTTTGGGAGGTAATATTAGTAATTGTATCTGTGAAGATTATTTCCATTATGTTCAAAACCATAGCAGTCATGACTAACATCGACTCATTATTTGTTATGTTCTGGGCAGTATTTGAAGCATCCTCATTGAAACCCTGCGAGGCAACATATACGCATCATTATTACCCCCTTGTGCAGATGAGAACGCTGTGGCGTGGAGAGATCAAGTAACTTGCCCAGAGCTAGTAAGTGATGGAGCCAAGTTTCAAACTCGGGCACTTACACCCTTGATCACTATACTGCTTCTCTATTAAATGAGTGGGGCGGGATGCGCATGGCAATGTGCGAATCAGTTTACATCAGTGATCGCGTCTCATTGAATTTTCACGAAAGCAGCCCCGTTTCACTGTGGGTGCGGACTGCAGCCCTACAGGTGACTAGACAGGGGCTCAGGTGGGTTTAATGCTTTGAGGTCGCTCAGTGACTAATATTCTGGCGCAAAGCCATCAAGCCAAGAAAGGTCTGACCCTGTCATGAGAGGGATGAGGAAAAGGGCCAGATCTGCCCAGATTTAACCTCATTCGCCGTATTAGCAGAACAAAGAAACTTAAAAAGATGTGCAAATCAGGCGGCCTTTGGAGGGTTCCAGGAGGCTTCAGCAGGAAGGGGAAACTTCCTTGTGCTGAGATTTCTTTGAAATCTTCGTTTCTAAACCAGCTGTGTGTGTGTGTGTGTGTGTATGTGTGTGTGTTTTCCTTTCTTCTTTGAGAATTCCAGGCCTTATTAGATCATAATCTGGACCTGAGTCAGCCAAGGGCCATGGTTTAAATCACTGTGCTCCTGATAGCCTTACAAGAACATCTTAACCAGATAAATCTATTTATTTTACACTGAGATAATGGAAAATAAAGCAATCCCTGCTCCTCTCCGGGAGACCTTGCTTGCCAAGTTGGTTTTCATGACATACTTCTATAGTTAATTTATCTTCGCTGAAGAATGAGATTTAAATCTAAATTATAGTTAGCCATGCTTGTGCCAAAAACAATGGGAAAAGCCAAGAGCATTGTCATAGACCCTGTCACCAGAATTGGCAGGTTGATGTGTTTCCAGACATGGGAACAAAGACCTCCAAATACCACTGAGTCTGGGGAAAGTTTCAGTGGCTGTATTTTCAGGGCATTGTCAGGAAGCGAATGATGTGGCGGAAGCTTGTGTAGCTGCTGTTTGACCTGCAACCGTAACCCCAAATCCCACCAGCACTTATGGCCCCCACCCCCAAATACCTAAGTCAAGTGGGGAAGGAAAGTCAAAATATGTATCCTGAAGGGAGATAGGGCCACTTGGAGAGGGTGACCTGGCTGGGGTGATTTTCTAGAGGAGGCTAATGGGGGTGACGTGGAGAGTAATCAAGATGATGGCAGAAAAACAAGTGATTTCTGCTTTGCCTTGATCAAGCAATTCTTTCCCGATCCCCCACAACTTTCCATAGCTTTTCCCGAAGGATGGGATTGCCACGGACTTAATGTCTCTGTGCCTCATTGTGTCTTCTGTAAAAGGGGGGTAATGATTGTGTGAGATGATGAATGCCGAGTGCCTGGCCCAGGGTAAGTGGCAAAAAATGGTGGGCTCGTTCGGTTACCCCACTCCCATCTAGTACCAAGCTGCATCGTTCAGGGTTCTCAGGAGTGGCCACTGGTCTGCCTTCAGGTGCTCCTGGCCTCCTTAGATTACCTCTAAATCCCTACCCATGCTAGCATTCCATTACCCATGTCCATTCCCCTCATTTTGTAGGTGGAGGGAAAAAAAAAAAGATTGATGCTTAGGGAGGTTAAGTGACTCATTCGAAGTCACACAGTTAGCAAGCACATCTATAATTATTCTTGTGTATGAGTTTCCCATTGCCACATAACAAAGCATCCCAAAACATAGCATCTTAAACCAACAAATATATGGCCTCACATTTTCTGAGGGTCAGGGGTCTGAGAGTGGCTTGAGGTATGGTCTGGCTCAGGTCCTCTCTTGAGTCTGAGTGGTCACCTAGGGCTGCAGTCAGTCAACCAAAGGCTTGGGCAAGAATTTTCTTGCATGGGTGGGTGAGAGGCCTCAGTCGGTGTGAGGCTCTTCACAGGTTGGCTAGTGACATGTCTTCTCCCTGGGTGCATGATCCAAGAGAGCACAGATGGAAGTAGCAGTGGTTTTTATAACCTCGTTGCATAAGTGATGAACCCTCACTTCTCCCATGTGCTGTTGGTCACACACAGATCAACTCAGGCACACTGTTGGAGGTGGGGACTAGACATGGTCACAAGGCTTAAGGGCAAAAGTCCTTAAATGGTCCACAGGGACCTGCTTTCCTCACCTGCCTCCCTTTATTGTTGCTCTCTGGGCTCCAGTTTGTACCGGTCTTTTGATAGTTCCTCACATAGACCATGTTCCTTCCAAGCTCACCTTTGCAAGGGTTGTTCCCTCCACCTGGAGCACTAATGTCACACTCCTGTGTGTCATGGGTTCCTCTTCTAGTCACTCTACTTGTTTCCACCTGGAACACTAATATATTGCTCCCATGTTACATCCATTCCTCTGCCCTTCAATGCTCACCTCTGCCAACACATTCTCCAGGAAGCTTTCCCTGATTTCCTAAGTCTGTATTGATAATAAGTCATCAATTAATTAATGGATCTGACTTGTGCTCTCTGAGTTGCCACCCGGAACACAGATGATGAAGTCAGGCCTAGATCCGAGGTTTATTTACTTGAAACCATGTGTCCTTACTCTTCATAATCACTTTTTAATTCCTATTCCTAGGGGGAGAAAAACAGCTGTTACTGTACCTTGTCCTTTTATGAGGCTCTTTTCATTAGTTCTAAAAATAGGATCACGCTGATTTTCCAGCCTGAACATCTAGCCTCTATTTTTATTTCCAGGTCCATCCACTAACCATGAGAAACTACTTTCTTTACAGTGTTATTTTGTTCCCTTTTCACTTTGATTCTTATTTTGTCATCGAGTACAGAGTTTTTAAAGTCACCAGAAACCCTCTTTGTCACAGGTTTTCTTTGAAGATCAAGTCCTGCTTCTAGACTGCACTGAGGGGAAGAGTTAGGGAAGGGAATTCTCTATTTATGCCCTGGACTGCGGTTTGGCTTGCATGAGCCACTTGGAGCAGAGCAGTTAGTTCTCTCTCTCTCTCTTGCTCTCCCCTTTCATTTATTTGCTAGGATGATAGAAGTTACAGAATCATACATGTGTGTTTATGGAAAAGGAGGGGATTTGAGGGAGGTTCTGTCAGCTCCCTGGGAGAAAAGGGGCAGGGAGGATTCCATGAAATCAGACCTGGACTGCGTCTGAGTCCTGTAATAAGGGGGATTCTAAGGGAAAGAATGAAGGACTGTTTGTGCAGTGGACTCTGGGACCCTTGGGGGCACAAGCAGGCCATTTCGGAGGTCTGGGTGACCTCCTATGATTGTGAATGAGGGAGGGGACAATCACCTCACTTCCCGGTGGACCAGAACCCATTGGTAGGCGGAGGCCCAGCAGCTGTAGGAGAAGGGGCAGGAAGCACCCTCGCATGGACATTGCCATTGAACCAGTAGCGGCAGCAGCTTGGAGACCACATAGTGCACTGCCAGGGGCTTTAGATGCAGGTACATGGGTGGGTGAGGGGGAGAAGACAAAAGCCCAGTGACTGCAACTGGATGCATTGTGTCTCTGGTAATTGACTGGTTTGTGAGCAGCTGGGCGACACCTCTAGGGGAGAGCAGGATACATGAGTCTGGGGGCTCATGGGGGCACTGATGTTCTCGAGGATCCTATGAACAAATGCCAGTGATGAAAGTGGCTGTCCTAGGTGACCTTTTTCTGGCCATAGACCAGGGAGACTTGATTAATTCCGATTTGTATAGAATAAACCACTTAGGTGAGAGGCTGAGAGAAACCTCAGAGACCACATAGTCCAATCCTTCACTTTCCTGAAGAGGAAGCAGAACCCAGGGAGAAAGGCGAGTTTTCCAAGGGCAGGCAGCTAAGATGGAGAACTGAGTTCTGGCCTCGTTGCCCCTTGGTATTTAAGGGAGTTCAGGGAGCTTCCTTACGAGCACTGAGATTTGGAAACATGGGCCAATGCTAAGAGGCCAGCAGGCCTGTAGGTTGGATGGGTTGCTACGTATGGCTGGAGGGACAAATGAAAGCCAGCACATCTGAAATGGAGTCCAGGCCATTCCTGTGCTCAGATGAAACACTTTTAATAGAGGAACTGGGCCCCATGGGTAAGCAGGGGAGATGGGTTGGAGAAGGGAGTGGAAAGTCTGCAGCAGCTGTCAGAGACAGGGGGTCTAGGTGAGGCCTAGGAGGGGGAAGAGTCCAGAACAACATGAGGGAAGGTGAGCAGATGCTAAAATGTGCAAGGGGTGGGAGCGGAGGATAGTGACAAAATGGGCCACTTCATATTTCAACTGGAGGCTCCTGGACTATTTCCCATGCCCCCTCCCAGGCAGGATTCCTGGATTTCAAATGGTCTGATGTGCATCAGCCATGTGCTGGAAACTCCCTCGTCCCTGGTTAAGTGAGGTGCCTGTCTGACCTCATACTCAGGCTCTTGAGTCTTACTTCACTGCCTGTAAGGAGGGGTCGGGGGAGAAGAGAAGCGGAAAGAAGAGAACAAAAGAATGGGGAAGAGAAAATGGGAGTGAGGAGAGGGTGAGAGCAGAGAAGGGGGAGAAGGATGGAGACATGCTAAGAGAAAGAGCAGGTGTGGGCCATAAATTGCTTCCAGGGTGTAAGGAACCCAGACACCCACCTTCAAGGCCTCCTGGGGCCACTGTTTAACAGCATCCAGCCTTCTGGCTGCAGGTGGGCCTCTCACCTGACTCCCATTAGACCTCCTTGCCGCTGGAAACAGCATGATTTATGGGTCCCTCTGGGCTTGTGGCCAGACAGCCTCCCCTCACCCATCACATCCCAGCTGACCCTCAGTTGCCCTTGTCTTGCACGTGGTCCGGCAGGTGGATTTGCATTTCTAATGACTGCAGACACCTGTGTTTTCCTGAGGCACTCACCATGGTGATGGAGAACAGACCCAGGCCAAGCCCAGGAGGAAGAGCACAGTGGAGGAAATAGGAGAGACAGACTTGTTGGAGGCAAGAAATATCACTGAACGTGTGGACCCTGTTAGATTTCATTAACTGTTTATGTTTCCCTGCCTGCATTCCACTGGTCACCTGCCCAGAAACACAATTGGAAACACAAACCTTAAATGAGATCAGATTTTCCAATGAAATATGATAAGAAAAAAAGAGGCCAGAGCCAAATCACAGGTAAATGGGCCCAGTCCATGAAAGGGCCATTCATGAGCAGCCCCGTGTCCATGCAGCCCAGGTCCAGCCTAACTTATGGTTGTCCTGAGGCCCTGGGATGCCCACTGTCAAGGAGAAGGAGTAACATAGGTTTGCAGAGCCCAAGGGAAGCATGTGTGGGCTTGGATTTATGGGGGCCGAGGCACCAGATCCCTCCCAACGTCTAATGTCTTTGGAGAGAAGCATGCTTCTGGTTACGATTCTATTGTAGCTCATGGAAACCCAAGATGGAAAGTTTGAGGCCCCTGGTCAAGCCAGCAGAGGGAAGAAAAGACTTTGTTACAAGACCCAGACCTCTCAAGAGGTTCATGCTGCTCACCTACCAACTGCTTAGCAAAGGGTAACCCCTTCATTCCTGGGGCACATGGTTTGAAAACCCTCTTGACCAAGTCAGGTCAAGTCTGTGAGGCCAGCGCTCAAGCAAGGGCTGCTCCTTTCTGTTACTGCCGCTGCTGCTACTCCTAAAAGGGAAATGTGTCCTTGCTAAAAACCTTCATGACTCTCCTTTAGAGTCTATTGAAAGAACTTTCCCCTCTGTCAGGAATCCAGCCTATGACCGTACAGATGGTAACTTCTGCTCCCCTGAGCTCTTACTCTTCAAACTATAATACGTAAACTAGTATCATTGGCATCTTTGGGACCATTAGCATCATTTGGATTCTTGTTAGAAATATAAAATCTCACGTCCCTCCCTGATCATACTGGATTAGAATAGTGGTACGTCAGGGGCTCGGTATTGAGCCTTGTTGCCTGCAGGTAATTTAGAGGTGACAGCCTTCAATTGGCAGGCCAGGCTGTTGTGGCATGTGTCCTTTACTTCTGCTAGTGTGACCATTCTGTTCATGTGACCATCATGTCAGGTTTCGGTGGCTGATGGCAAATACTGACTAATGTCACCTGGCTGAGCCATTTTTGTTTACTTGACTATTGAATGACTTTCCCATGGTGGATGCTTTCTTATCTACCATGATCACAGTTTTTGGTTATATTTGTTCCCTATTCCCATATGCCCAGCCCCATGCCTTTCCTTGTGTCCTCTCATTTAGCCCTTTCCATTTCAGGCTCCTGATCAGCCAGTGAGGCCATTTACCACTGTCCATGAGCTATGTATGTCCTCACTTCAAGCCACTTTTCCTTCCACACAAAGTAAATGACTTGGTGCATGACTCGAAGAAAGCTCTGCCCATTGGAAAGACTATCCTTCACTCTGTCATTCGAGTCTGCTCTCTAATACATCCACCATCCATTTTTAGATTGTACTCTACATTCCAAGATGTTCTATCTGGGAATTTTCTCCTTCAGCCAGCCCTGTTGGTAGGGAAAAGTTGAGAGAGGGGCACTAGACAACCACGGAGGATGGCATGGGAGTCTGGATCCCAACTCATGAAGTTTGATGGTACCTTCTTTCTAGTCCTGCTTGGGATCCATTCTGGATGTCCCAATTTCATCTTAGAATGGCCTGCTCTGGCCCTGTGTGACTTTATGACTTGAAAGGTCTGGTGGAACTGAGCTCATGATGGGCAGTTATATATATTCATGATCATTTGATACCCCAGTCCAATATCCCATGTCCATGAGGGCCCAGGAACACTCTGGGGTATGTTCCTCAAAAATCAAAGGCTGGAGATGACATGGTCTTGGTCCAGAACTCCACCTGGACTTGCCATAAGACCCTTACTGCGTCTTTTTCCACCACTGACATCTCCCACACCAGATATCTGGTGGGTCATGTGCTCCAAGTGGCAGAGCTGTTTGTACCCTGGACTGACTACAGATCTGTTTCTTGCTCCATACACCACACAAAGCTGGCTACCATTCAGATTTCTTGGCATATGGGCTGGAATAGTATTGCTAGATACAGAATGTGCTGTCTCAAGAACCCAACCTAAGGTGGCCTGACAGACATCATATTTCATTCTCGGTACTCGGGATGAAAAATGTAGCAATTTGTTCTTTGTTCTGGACAGTGTTTCCCAGCATGCCCCTGGACCCCTGAAAACTTTTGCAATGTGCGATGCCTCTGCATCTGCATACAGTTTATCTCTGCCATTTGGAGTTGTTTTGCCAAAATCTCCAGTGTGCTAGCCATCTCTTACCATCCCCAGTCTGTCACTGATGCAATGACTCAATGTGATATTCTGCAGGAAGCTCACATGGTCCAGATTTCTTCTGACTACACTGTGACAGCAGAATTAACATAGACCTAGGATAGTACTGTAAACTATTATCCATTCCATATGAATGTAAATGGTTTCTGATTCTCCTTTCTGATTGGGGTGGAAAAGAACTCATTGCTCATGTGCTGTTTACCTGCGTCCATTTTAATCTGCTCTAGAAAAGATACTGTCCCTATTGGACAGTTTCAGAGGCTTTTATTCAGCCTTTCTATTATGATGGGACAAGGACCTCGTGTTCAATAGCTAAGTATGTCAATCCCACTTATACATTTGGAAACTGGAAAAATGATCACTAGGTGGGTCCCTGGACTCATTGGATCCATTGTAAGCTGACATTTGGCCAGGACTCAGTTTATTAACTTGCTTTCATATACCCCCAACAGGTGGCCATGATGCCATCTCAGCTTCTGTATCCAATAATCCTCAAAATGTATGGGCATTTCCTTCTCCTCAGTGGCCGTAGGATTTTTAGGGAACTATTAAGGGCATCATTATAATATATACTTATCACGGTGTTGTTGTATTTCCTTTTGGAAACCTATCACCTCCGTAGCCAATAAGTTCTGAGCATGAAAACTGGCTCAGGTCAATTACTAGACCTGAGCAAGGTTCATGACTTACTATTGGGGTTACCATCCTCAGACTTGTACATTCATCCTTGCTCTTCTTGATTGATTATATTAAGCAGCACCCTCCTTATCTATCTGCCTGTTTTATCCCTAGGGGTACTGTGCTGTACTGACCATCTCCACAACTCCTTGTGGCTTAAGCCCCTCTTGGTGGCCCCTTCAAGTTGCTGGTTGTAAGGGTAATTGTAGGACCCTTTTTTATGGTGGTTCAGTAACACCATTGCTTCAAGTTGCTCGGTTGCTTCAAGTCCTCATCATCCTCCTTGCTATTAATAGGCCAAGTTCTCTGACATATTTCTTACAGTCAAACCTAGCCTGTAGAGGAAAGCTGACACTGAATGTCTTACTGATCAGCATATTCCTGATGGCCTTGATGAATAGTGTGTTCTCTGCATCCTTCCCTGAAACAAAATCTCTGATGGCTCTGGGGTCCTCACATATTATATCCAATCCAGCATGCCTACTTCCCTGAGCCATTTAATCCCACCATCTCTATGACTTCTTAGATGTTACCACTTTGGTCAGCATGGGCTATTGCTTTCTCCAGGTTTCTAAGAATTACCTAGCAGCAGGTTTGTCCATACTCTGGGTCTCCTGCTAGGGATATAACATAGGTTATATCCCATGTTCCTGAAGAATACTCCCAAGTATGTTCTGCACTCCTTGATCCAACACCCTCCAAATCCAATTCCACTGTTACTCCCCTAACTCCTGCTGGTACATGCTAGTGAATTCTTGCAACTCCATTGGGGATTGTCTCTTTCTTTCCTGATCAGACCCATCACTTTCTAAACTGGGATTATGTTAGGATTTAACCATGGTTATTGGCCTAGCAGCCAAGACAAATCTGAACAAAAGTCCTAAGGAAGACACCTATTCTCTTATAGTGGAGAGGCCCACAGAAACGAGTTCTAATTCTTAACAGGGACAAGTGAGCCATCTCATAGGCATGGAGGATTCATGGAAGTCAATGGAACCCCAGTCTTTGGGGGTATCCATCAGATGACTCAATCACATGCTCAGGAGTTCAAGTTTCTCCAGCCAGGGCCTGGTTTTAGCATAATAGACCTGCCTTGATTAAGTACTCAACACTCCTGGAAGCTTGGTGACTATAAATATCAGAACCTGAGTTCTCTCCACTGTGTCCTTGCTTCTACTGCAGGGGCAACCAAAGAGGACCACTGACTTTCACACTTAGTTTTTAAGTCTGTTAATTGCCTTTAGTTTCTCATCATCCTCCTGTAGGGTATCAATTCAACTTAGTGACCAGTTATATATTTCCAGTGTCCATAAATGTGTTGTTTCTCCATGGTTAAAGGCCTGAGTCATCATATTGGCCAAGGCCTTCCCCTCCCCTAGGATGTTCTTTTAAGTAGCCACCAGTGGAATTTTTATCCACTGGACTGCCACCTTGCTACAGGAATTCTTTGTGCCCTAAATACCATTTGGGGTGGAGCCTTCCTTGCCAGCTATGTGTGAGTGATCCAGAACCCAAACCCTATCTTATTAGTACTTCTTTTTAATCATTCCTCATGCCAGTTGTATTGGTTTGTTCCTTTAAGAAGCATACATTAGGAGGAGATAGAATTGCAAGACATAAGTTTTGGTGGTAGAGCCTGTGAAAGAGAAAGGGAGGTCAGGAGTAGGTAGGAAGGGTCTTCAGACTACTTTGCAGGTCTGGCACTGTGAGAAGCAGGGCGGAACAAGAGAGGATTGGGTAGGAGAGCCTCAGACTAGGACAGCATTCAGGACTTCTTGGCCAGGAGAGTAGGAGCTCCAGGGTAAATATTATCTACAGAGGAGTCCTGTACCTGGTAGAAATGACTAGTTTACCTGCTTCCCCTGCACTGACTGGAAATAATGTGACTTCAGTTCACAGGCTGGAAGTAGGTCATCTCTGGGTAGGCTTCACAGGGTCCACATATATCCTGAAATTATATGCAAAACTCAGTCTCTGTTTATTTTTCTATGACCCATAGCTTTTGACTAGACTCTCAAAGGATTCCCTGATGCCCAATCATAATGTGATATTGATAGGAAATCACTTGATTATCCCAATATCTTCTCCTGGCCCCTTTCATTTGCCCTCTGTTTAAGGAGTTGTTTATTTTTATTTCTTATTATTATTTTTAACCATCACCTGAGGATATGTTTTTATTGATTTGAGAGAGAGAGGTGAGAAACATTCATCAGTTGCCTCCTGTACATGTCCCAACAGTGATCAAACCCTCAACCTAGCCATGTGCCCTAACTGGGAATCGAACCTACAACCTTTTTGGTGTATGGGGCAAGGAATTTATATACTTGGCTACACTCAGCTCATTCCCAACCCAGGGCCCTTGCATTAGCTGCTCGCTCTGCCTGGAATGCCTTTCCCTCAGAGGCTGCCATGGTATTTTACTTCAGGTCTCAGCATAAATGTCACCAGAGAGGCCTGGCCTGATTGCACAAACCTAAAGTACCTTCTGCAGCCATTCTCTATCAGCCTTGTTTCATTTCTAGCATAGCACTCTTACCCACTGGGTCCTTCCCTCTGTATTTGTTTATTATAGATCTTAGCCCAGGAGGATGTAAAGCTTTAGGAGAATAGGAACATTCTGTCATGTCCATCAGGCTACCTAATTGCTTATAATATAACTGAGACACATAGGAAACACACAAAATGTTTTCTATGTTAAAGAATAAGTGCTTGTCTTCTCTATTGAAAAATATGTCCCCCTCTTACATCTTCTTAGAGTGACATTTTTTTTTAATCCTCACCTAAATAAGAGGGAGGGGGAAAAGGAGAGGGAGTGGTGGAGAGAGAGAAACATCAATTGGTTGCCTCTTGGTTGCCTCTTGTAAGTGCCCTGACCTGGGATCGAACTGGCAACCTACTTATGTATCTTGACTGTGAATCAAACCTGCAGCCTTTTGGGGTATGGGGTGACACGCCAACCAACTGAATCAGCCAGTGCTGTTGCTCTTTCACTATCAACTATAGATACAATTATAAGCAATCTAAATATACAAAAAATCTCTAGACAATAACAGATACTTAGGCACTCACCTCAAAGAGGAACTGATCCTAACATTTTGCTTCAATTGTTTCAAATTTCTCCTTGCTTATTCTGTATTTTATCTAAAATTTTATATCCCATATTTTGCAACATCCTTTTCAGTGGGAACTGCTGCCTTGAAGGTAGTTATGTCATTTCTGCATATGTCTTAATAGTTTAACAATACATGTTTGTATTCTTAACCAATATGTGCTAGTTTTTATGTGCTAAGATTTTACATAAATGTGTGCATTCTCAATGCCTTTTGGTCATTTGGATCTGATTAAACACTAATGTTAAGCCACAAAATTAACTCTAGAGCCATCCCACCTGTGGACTTACTGCTCTACAAGACAGTAAGTTCCTTATTGTTGAAGTCACCTGAATTGGGTTTGTTGTGGACAGCTGAATGCCTCCTCACTGCGGTGGTGACAGTTCTAACCGCTGAGTCCCGAAACTGCGGTTGGCTAAGCAGTTTTCGTTTGGCAAGGTACAGTTTTATTGTCTCCTCTAACGTCGTGTGCTCAATTTAGAAACCTTTTGTACTCGTAATTTATTTCTGTGTAACAAATTTAACAGCTTAAAACGCAATTTTTCATCTCACCCACTCCTTGTGGGTCAGGAGTCTGGCAGCAGCTGAGCTGGTGTCTCTGGTGGCTCTGGCCAGAGACGCATGACATTGTTGTCAAGTTGCAGGCTGGGGCCATAGCCATTGGAAGGGCTGGAGAGTCTGCTCCCAAGCTCAGTCACGGGACTGTTGTCAGCAAGCTTCAGCTCCTTTCCATGTGAGACGCTCCCTAGGGCTGTTCACAGAGCCTGGCAGCTGGCTTCTCCCAGAGCAAGTGATCTGAGGGGGGGGGGGGGCGTCCACCACGTACCCCCTGACATGCACATGGTCACCAACTGGAGCCATGTCTGACTGCTGTCTCTATCCCCCGCCTACACCATAATCACTGAGCCTGCCCGCTTCACCTCCTCAGGGGCTCTCACATCAAGCCACTTCTCTCCATTCTATTGGATACAGGATGCAGACAGAGGGGAGTCTGAAGCACAAATCAGATCCAGAAGTTGGGCCTCAAATTGGTTCCCATTGCCCATAGAATCAAGTTCATGGTTTTCAACTTCTGCCTGCATCTCCAGCCTCCGTATTACATGCCCTCCTCATTGCTATCCCCTGCTCCCCCTTCCTTGTTTTTCTCTAGGTCTGAAGTTCAGTGTCACTTTTTGGGGGAAACTTTTCTCATCCTCAGGCAAGATTGCCCCTTTCTGCCAATTACATGCTTCTAGGACATTCTGTCCTCACTGTGTTGCTCATCACATTTGATCAATGTCTCATTGCTATCTGGTCTGTAAATACACAAGGTGAGAGACACACAGGTGTTGTTCACAGACACACCCCAAGGACCCAAAAGGATGCCTTATACATAGTAGATAGGCAGTAAATTGTGTTGAATAAGTGAATGAATTTTACTTGGGTACTACTTGTGTTTTCTCTTTTAGCACACGGAAGGAGGTTCCATAGGAGAAGACCAGTTGCTTTATATATAAGTCCTATTTATCCCAGTGAACAGGTGGCAATATTGAAGAACCAGTCACAGGGAATTTTCTGGGTCCCGTGACAAACACTCTCTTCTTAACCCAGAAAATTCCTCGAGACTTTTTTCAAGCAGGCCTTATCCTTGGGTCTTGTCCTCAAGAGTAAACATCTTGCTATGTCAGTTTTGTGAGGGCTCCCTGTGACTATTGTCTGATCACCCTTGATATCTGATCAAATTCCTCACACCCTCCCACTCTCTAGGTGATCCCAACCACCCTGGCTGCCTTCAGCAAGATTCCTATCAAATCAGTTCAGTCAGAATGGCCCTATACCTTCAATGTTTCCTCCTAGTAATTTTCCACCCACTGAGCCCTACCCTACTCCTTAGCTATAAATTCCCACTTTTCCCTCTTGCATTCAGAATTGAGCCCACTTTCATTCCTCTACTGAAACACCCTGCTGCAGCAGTACCTTCAATAAAGTCCCCCTTACCATCTTTAACAAGTGTTAGAATACATTTTTTTAACAGCTGGGCAGGGTCCACTCAGGAGCAGCCTCTCAGTTTGTCCTCAAATAAATCCACACACTTTATCCAGACCTCCAACTAGAAATGTAAATGTACAAGGAAATATATTTTTCAGCTATACATTTGTTTCAACATAGGAATATAGCCTAACTTACATCACCAGACCTGAGGAAAATGGTACCTATTAAATTTAATTTTGGTTAAATGTCTGAAGGGAGGATTTTTGGAAAACTCTACAATTACATAGTCATTGATTGCTATAATAATATAATAATAGTCAACATTGATTGAGCTGAAATCACGTATGCCAGGTAAATTTGAATCTTCTCACCAAAATTGCGAGGGAGCTATTTATTACCTTCTTTCTATAGTTGAAGAAAACTGAGGCTCAGAGGGAACAAAGGAAATGCCCAAGTTCACACAGCCTTGATCCCTACTGGGATCTGTTGATCACAATGTCTCTCTTTGTGCCACAGTACCCTGAATCTTCTCTTGGAGCTATTCTACTTTTTATTCTTTCTTCACCCAAAATGGCTCAACTGCATGTAATTCTTAACCTACCACTTGGATTGTGGTTAGATTTTTTTTTTTTTTTATTTGTAATACTTTGCAGTTCATTTGCATACCTGACAACATTTTTTATTAAACTGAAGTTTATAAATATACATATGGAAGTCAAGAGTGGGTTTCCTCAAGTGATTCAGGACCACATTGATGATGAAGGAGGGAGGCTCACTGGCTTTCAGCAATTTGAATGAAGAATGACATAGAGCAAGAAGAATGTGTCCAGAGAAAGAACCACAGACGCACCTAACCCCTTGCCTGGCTCCCAGTGGAAAGAGAGTGGAGCTGAGCCAGACCTGGAGGCAGAACGTTATTGCTTGTTGAGTAGGTGAACAGCCGGTATTTATTAGAGCTGGAGACTTCCATGATGAGGCCAGTTACAGCAGGCTTTGGTGGAAGGGCCCTTTGTCTTTTGCACAGACCTACCCTTCTCCATCGCTGGCCCTGGTTGCCTTGAACTTGGTCTGTTGTGCAGCTGTTGGAAACCAACCTTAATTGCCAGCGGCCTGGGATGCCTCTCTCAGGTTGGCAGACCAGTTCCATCCCAGCTCTTTCCTCTGGCTTTCCCGCCCACTTGTGTGGTTGTTGCTGAACTGATGAGCTGCGAAAAGTTACAGCTTAGAGAATAGGGAGCTGTTAGTATTCATTCACAAGATGGTCTCTGCTGTTGCTGTGCATTCCCAAACAAACAACCTTCCTGGTGACACTGAAAAAGGCGCAGGAACTGTTAGAGCACCTTCTCCTTTCATGGGAAAATTGGTGGGTATTATGATTTGTAATTAAGTGGGTGGCCTGATTCCATCTACTATAACCAAACTGTGGACTTCTCAGTACTGATTTTAAGGGATAATTCTTAATTCCAGGTATCATTCCCTGCTTCCTAGCATGCCTTTTACACCCACAACCTTTCTAATGATTTATTCCTTTCAGAAGTGGGTGTAGAAGGTAAGGACAGGAGAGAGAAATAACCATAATAAAAATAGTCAATGTTTACTGAGTACATAGTATATTTTAGGCACTGTTGGAGCTTTTTACACCAACCCTATTATTCTTCCCACTTAAGTGAAAAAAACTAGGTCATTGTAAATTAAATAACCTGCCCAGGTGTTCACAGGTAGTAAGTGGTCCATCTGGATTCAACACAAAGCAGAGTGTTCCCAAGCAAGTGCTTTTGGGGTAGAAAAAGAAAAATGTGTGTGTGTGTGTGTGTGTGTGTGTGTGTGTGTTAAGGGGGTGGAGGGTCTCCAAATACCCGCTGTGCAATTCATAGCCCAGACTCAAGAATCATAAAGCAAATGACTTTCTCTAAATTCAACAAATATTTGGTCAATTTTTCAATGTCAACTTATAAAGATCAGTGATTTTTTTTTTTTTTTTTAAGTTGGGAGTCTGCAGATCTCCCTAAAGAAGACTATGGCTCCCTTTTACTCCAAAACAAATGCATACACATTTTTTGTGTGTGTAATTTCCAGAGGTTCAGACGCTGTCCTCTAAAAACTCCATCCAAATAGACTTCCTGAAACCCAGGTTAAGCAAGCCCTGATTTAGAACAACACTGAACTCTACCAGTATGAAAAAATGAGTTGACCACGATGGGAAGAGGGGAAGCTAAATTTGTGTAGGACATATGGCCTCCGGCAAATTACTGACCTTTTCTGAGTCAAATTCAGAGTAGCTTTCCTCTTCCTCTTATCAGCCCATGTTTATTGTGGAGTTCCACAAAGAAATATCTGATCACTTACTTTGAGGTCCCCAGAGAAATGTGTCTCCTTCCTTTTGGAAAATTTCTTTCGTGATTTCTGAGCCCTAGGAAGTTTATAAACCCAAATTAGTGACAATAAACTAGTCGGGACCAATGCCTTTTGTAGGCAGAGTGTTCCAGGAGGCCTGTATCTAGGCCCATGAGCCTGGAGAAGGAAATGTCTGGCACCAAAGGCGTCCTGAGGGAGCACCCAGTCAGGTTCATCACCTGGGGGTACAATTGCTGTAGCAACAAAGCTGCTATTGCTGGGTAAAACTCAGGTTGTATGTGTGTAGAGGGAGGAAAGACAAGGGAAAAAGGAAGTGGTACTGTCATTTGATGGTAGAAACAGGCTCTTGAGAGGTTCCAATACCCACTGTTATTTGGAAATTAAGTCACCTCCTCCCCACTCTCATCAGCAAGGGACTAGTGCTGGCTGACCAGCCACTGAGTAAACCACCCTTCTTCTAACCTCTCCCCTCCACTGCTTAGATATGCTGCCCTTTAGCTTTTCCCCCCATTTTTAAGTCTAATCTTGGTGCTTGTTTTAAATAACTTTCACCTGGACAGGGAAGTTAAAGGTTTAAAAGAACTCATAACATGGGATTGCCTTAGGGTTAGTCTCCGGCAGATACTACAGATGGTGATGAGTATTTATTGAGTTTGTAGTATGTATGAGCTGGGCCCTACACTGAGGGCCTTATGATAATCTCACCAGATTCCTCCCACAGTCTACAAAGTAGGTTTGATTAGCATTGCCATTTTAAAGATGAGAAAACAGAGATTCAGAGAGAGAGTCAGCTTGCTGGAGGTCAGGCCTGCAGAAAGCGGTGAACCAAGGCTTTGAGCTCAAGTCCCTGACTGCTGAATTCTTTAAAAAATTTTTTTCAAGTGAAAGATGTATTTTATTATTTTAGTTGGGGAATTAAACACAAAAGAGCATTGTATAATTTAAGTTCAGGAATGATGAAGAGCTGGCAACAGTGTTTATCCTCATAGCTGACTCACATGACTGCTGAATTCATGCTCCCAGTTACTTCACTGCTGTGGGACCGGGTGCAGGGATGGGGCTTAGGCGTATCTCGCCCAGGGGAGCACCTGTATCAGAACTCGTGCTCATGCTTCCTATCCTGGGCCTTGGGGAGCCTCCCTTCCTTAAGCCTTTCCCATTCATTCCCATTGCTTACTCCTTATTCCTGGCTTTTGTCCACAGTCCCAGTTGTTCTCTCTCTGCCAACCTTGGCCTCCACCCCTCAGTCTGGATACCAGGGAGCCAGTTTTCCCAGCACTATTGTTGGGCCTAACAACCCTTCTCCTAAACTGCCAGGAACCCCACCATCACCACCACTACCACCCCTACCCCCACCTCCTTTCCCCATTGACTACAGAATAAAATCCAGCCACCCTGGGCCACTTTTCCTGCTCTCCGTCACGTCAAAACTATACATATCGTCTATTCTCTTAGGTTGGTGTTTGTTCATGTTTATAAACTAAAGTGCATTTTAATGATACATGTTGCCATGGATCCCTGGGGAAAAGAATAAATATAAATTGTAATATAAACATGTAAATACTCGTGATTTCCTAGTGGTACTGGCCAAATTTAGTGTTTCCTTCTAGGAAGTTCTCTCCATTCCCATGGATTGAGATTCAACTTCCCTCAGTCCCCAGGTCCAGCTTCCCTAGCTCAGGGAAAGCTCCCCACTGCCCAGGGCCTGAGTGATGGACATGACCATTCATCACAGTTCTTCTGATTGTACAAACTGAGCCCAAGCATGTCCCGAAGCTCCAGGTCTTCCTTGAGTGACACCTGGGTAGGAGTCCTGCTTTGTCACTTCAGCCAAGTCACTTACTCTCTGAGGCTTGGTTTCTGCACTCATACTGTACCATCCCTTGTGCGTGGTAACTATAGTGGGTAAATAAAATGCAGTATACACAGCGTGCTAAGAAGCAGGGGAGCCTGGGGCCTAGGAGCATAACGTCTGGACCGAAGCTGCTGGGGCTGCAACTGGGGCCCCCACCTTTCCTCACCGCGGGACCCTGGATGAGCTATTGCACGCTCAATGACTCAGTTTCCCCCTGTGTAACACGGGGGTGATAGGCTTATTTTGAGGAATACGTGAGTTAACACATGTAAGGTGTTGAGGTAACAAACAGCCAAACCTGTAGAGAATTTTTATGAATTGATTTGAGCCAAACTGATGACAGAGGTCCAGAAGCAAAATCTCAATGGATCGAGATAATTCTCCAGAGAATGACAATTTTGCAGCTTATTTCATACATTACAATAAAAGGAGGAGAGATGTCAGGAGAGCTGCACGAAGTCCATTGGTAGATTATGGGGGTGAGAGAACAAAAAGTGGGGAAACCTCTGCGATCGGATACAAAGTAAAGCAGAGGCACATCCTTCACAGTGGTGAGCATAAGAAAGTCCACAATTACAGCACATAGAGATGGTATGTCGGGAACAAGGTAACAATGAGGATTCTGGGTTCTGTGCTCTGTTTTGGTAGGTGTGCCCTAACTGGAAAAGATTGCTCTTGATATTTTATTTTATTAAAAGATTTTATTTCATTAGTTTTAGAAAGAGGGGAAGGGAGAGAGGCAGAGAGGGAGAGAGACATCAATGTATGGTTGTGTTTCACCTGCCTCCAGCCACAGACCTGACTGGAGACCTGGTTTGCAACCTGGTTATGTGCCCTGGCTGGGGAATCGAACCTGCAACCTTTGGGTTCGCAGGCCGGCACCTTATCCACTGTGCTACCAGTCAGGGCTTGCTCTTGATATTTTAAAGGTATGTTATCTCAGATGCAAATAGACAATAGACAGGCTCACTGAAGGGAAAGGTTGACCTTTGCCAGGAAGCTACAGGCCTAGGCTGGGACACCCCACCATGATTCACTTTTCGTGAGGAATTTGTATGTTCAGACCATCACCCCATGTGGTTTCTGTCCAGCTCTGAGTTGTCTCGCACCACGCAGGCCTCCCTGAGCTTGGCGGGGTTAGTATGTGGCTCCCTTTCCACCTAGGAAGGCCCCTCAATGTCTGGGACAGAAAAATTGCCTAAACATGCCAGCAGTTGTCTTGTTCTCCTTCTCACTTCAAACGTCACGCGCAGTCTCAGCCCAGACTGAATGGTCCCACCAGAAAGGCAGTGACCTATGTTCTTTTCTCCCGAGCCCAGGACCCTGCCTGGCATGCTTGCAGGAGCTGTTAGCTGTGATGGGCATGACGGGAAGATGAGGTTTTCCCGCAGCCCACAGATGCAGAAGACAAGGTTTCCAACCTGAGATCACCTGGAATAGACGCTCACTGGGAAGGAGAGTTTAGGGGGAAAGGAAGCGATAGAGGTGGGAGAGGGGGGTCGGCCCCGTTTCTCCACCCATCACCAGCGCCACCATCTCCTCCCTCCAGGATCACCCTTGGCGGGCAGGGGAGCGAGCTCCTCTTCCAGGGAGTAGTGGGGCTAGGAGTGGGGGTGCCAGCGGGGAGGCTCAGGTGTGCCCCGAGCGGCCCCACAGCCCCGCCCAGCCCCCCACCTGGCCAGGGAGCGCTTAGCAGCCACAGCCCGGGCTTTCCAGCGGGACCGCACCTCCCCAGGCCCCGCAAGGGTTAAGGCAGCGGAGAGGAGAGGTTTCGGGGCTGACGTCGTAGCCTCGCTGAGAGCCGAAGGTGGTTCCCTCGGATGAGGATGGGAGAGCCTGGCGAGCTGAAACCCGAGCTCCGGCTCAGCTGGGGCTTGGGGAGGTCCCTGTAAGAGCCGCCTGCCCGCGGACCTCCCTCCTCCCCGGGCCGCTCCCCGGCAGTCACTCGGGGCGCTGACCACAGGAGCGATGGAGCTGGGCTGGTGGACGCAGTTGGCACTCACTTTCCTGCAGCTCCTGCTCATCTCTTCCCTGCCGAGAGGTACTGTGAGTGGCCTTCGGGGCGCCCCTGGAAGGGGGCATCTCCCTCCCGGGGTCTGGTGGGGAGTGGGACCGCGGAGCCCCAGGAGTTGGTGTGGGTTGTGAGGGCTTCTCTCGCCACCCTCTGGAGGGCTCGGCTGGTGGTGCTGGAGCTCCCGTCTTCCTCCCTGAGACTGGGGCTAGGTTTTGCCATCCCAGCTGGAGGGACCGACACTGCCTCAGGAAGGGGTACCAGCTCCACGCTTGCTTGCTTATTTATTTACGCATTTATTTCATTGTATGTTTCGCTTCTTAAGGCATAAAATTACCTCCAGGGACCCGTCCAGTCTGAGTGACCTACTCTGACTCGCACAAGCTAAGTTGCCCCTGGAAAGAGCTCGCGTGGAGGTGAGCGGGAAGGAGAGAAATGAATCAGAGAGCAGGTCATGCCCGAGGGCTGTCCTGCTGGTGCCTGACTTAGTGAGAAGTTGCTGTCACATCCCGCCCGAGCGATCCCAGCCTGGGAGGTTTCCTCACTCAGCATATGAATACATGTTTCCTTCCCCATATGAATGAGAAAGAAGAAGAAAAAGCTGAGGTTAAAAGTGCAAGTTATTTCTGGGGATGCACAGTGTGTTTAGAAAGAGCTCTGGCTTCTCTGTTTTTCGCATGTCATTTTCTGAACCACAGACCCATGTCAAGAGAGGCTGAAACCAGACATGGAGCCCTTGGGAGGCTCCTGACCCAGCTGAAGGCAGAAGCGAGGGTGGGACTGGCAGGCAGGGACAGGGGGACTTCTTAGGAGCATCTGTCCTTATTATGGCTCTAGGGGTGAGGTGTGAGGAGGTAAGGTGAGACTTCATGGGGTAAGCCAGGTTGCAGTGTGCAGATATGACAAAACAGGGGCAGGGAGTATGTGAGCTTTTACTGGTTACCTGTCACCTGATTACTGATTATTTGTCACCTGTGCTGATTACTTGTCACCTCCGCACTACCTGAGAGGTGGGTGCTCTGTTGGTACATTTAGTAGGCAAGTTTCCCGAGAGTGAACAAAAAGTCGATTCATGACAAAAACCCCATTTGGGTCAATACCTTCCACTTTCCTAGCCTTACAGTGCAGGTGAAATCTTTCTTGGTGATTTACTCTCAAGTTGGAGGGAGGGTTTCATTTGAATTCTGTTCTCATCTGGAACAGCCCAAAAACAATTGTGAATAACAAAGGGGCCCAGGAGGAGACCTGCTAACCCTTAAACCCAGACACTTGCCCAGTGGTAGGGCTACTACTTCACGTGAAGACCACTTCCTGCTCCATCTGTGCCATTTGGAGCTGAAGCTCCAGGCACGGTGTGGCCCCAGGCCAAGTCCAGAAGAGCCCTGTTCCTTCTCAGAGGCCCAGTTTCCTCACGGCTATGTCAGCACTTCCCTGCTTCTTTTTTTTTTTTTTTTTTATAATGTGGCAGGTGAGGCACCTCAAACCCATAGAAGTTAAAAACAAAACAAAACATAAAACACAGCTCAGCTTTTTTTTTTTCTTTTTGCCCAGGTTCTGAAAAACCCATTTGTTCCTAACCTGAGAACCTCTTTTACCTTCTGCTGTGTAAAAGCATCAGGGAGGGTGCGTGTTTTCTTGGCAGCCCCGGGGCTGACAGGAACCTCGGGGCAGCTTCACGAGTCTATCAAGACTACCTCAGCTGCTGATCGCTCACATTGAAAGGGAAGGTGGAGGAATGGCGTGGAGAAGGAAAATATTTCTTTGAGTCGTGAATGAGTCCCCTCCCTGCTGGAATCTAAATCTGGCCCTGTCAGGAGAAGCTTGGAAGCGTATCTCCTCTAATTGCTTTTCTAAAATGAGGCCTGAATGAAATGTAAGCCTCCGCTGGGATGGCACGGGAGATTGCTGTTGCTCATCGGCATGGGACACATGTTGGAGGAGGAGAAGCTGAGCAATAGGCCAAGCGATAACCCAACGTGAACAGCATGTGAGGGAGAAACCCAACTCCACTGACTTCACCAAATAGCAGTAGCCCTGCCAGCAGGATTCTGCCCAAGAGGAAAAACTCATTTAAAATATGTGACTCTTGGGAATGAAACCTTAATATGGATAACTTCACAAGTGTTGCTTCCAATAGCCATTAGCTGGTGGGGAATGCATGTAAAGGCAATAGGGGAAGATAATTTGAAGCACAGATACTCAGTGGGCAAGAGAAGGAGCTGAGAAGGGAGGATGTGGAAAGAAGGAAGAGGGGAAGGAGTGGCAAGAAAAATTAGATGTTGGTTTCTAATGGGATGTGTTAGCAAATTCCAGGGAGAGAGCTATGAAAACTGGGCCTTCTTGGCAGGGGTGGGTTTTTGTGGGGACCATGGAGAGGGTGTTTCCTTGATATATACTCTGAAAACTCCTGGCTTCTCCAACAGGAAAATAATTTAATGCTGGGATCATGGAGTTTTGGAGCTGGGAGTGACTTTAGAGATCATTTAATTTGAGTACTTTGTTTTTTCTTAGAGACTTTTTATGAGTTTAGTTTCAAATTCAGGGGACAGTGAGATTAAGCACCTACAAGGATTTATGATGTGCTTCGTCTTTGAGCCAAATGCTTTGCATGCAGTAATTCTTAGTCCACCCTCATAAGGTAGTGCTGTTATTCTCCCTGTGTTACAGATGAGGTTTACAGAGATTTCATGACCTGCTCAAGGATACACAGGCACAGTTCCTCAAAAAAATTCAACATTTGATCCAGCAACTTTACTTCGGATATATACACAGGCAGGGGCTTGAACAGATACTGTACAACCAGTGTTCATAGCAGCATCATTCCCAGTAGCCCAAAGGTGACAACCCAAACTGCCCATCCACAGGCAGACAAAACATGGTGTATACATACAATGGAATATTATTCAATCTTCGAAATGAATGAAATTCTGACACTTGCTACAATATGGATGAACCTTGAAGATACTATGCTAAGTGAAATGAGCAAGACACAGAAGGACACATAATGTATGATTCCATTTATATGTGGTACCTGGAGTAGTCAAATTCATTGACAGTATGTAGAACAGTGGTTGCCAGAGCCTGGGGAAGAAGGGAATGAGGCATTATTGTTTAATATGTATAGAGTTTCAGTTTGGGCTCATGAAAAAGTTTTGGAGATGGATTGTGGTGATGGTTGCACAAACCACGGAACTGCACAGTTAAAAATGATTAGAATAGAAATTTTATATTATTTATCTCTAATAATAATAATAATAATAATACAAGACCTTGGCTGGTGTGCCATACATGGATGTTTCTCTCCCTTTCTTCCTCCCTCCCTGCCCTTCTCTCTAAAATGAATAAAATCTTAAAAAAAGGAAAGAATACACAGCAGATTAGTAGAGCTGGTGGTGAGCCCAGACTATCTTGAGCTCCAGCTCACCTGGTACCTGGTTGACTTTAGCTCACTCCTCTAGGCTTCAGGACACACATGGGGGCAGAAGGGGAGAGTCCTTGGTAGGTTCAGTTTTGGTGGCACTGTTGCTCTGTCTTGGCTGGCTGTGGCAGAGACAGTCTAGAGCTGAAGATCTAACTGGCCTCCTTTGGGACAAAAGGCTTGAAGAAACTTTTAGTAGGGCACAGTGCTTACAAATGTTTTGAACTTGAATGCCTTGAGGGAGTCTGGGTCCTCTCTATGGCTTGACACCCCAACTTCTTATCCCGTTTATGTGCTTACTGCCTAGTCCCTACCGACAGTTGAGGTTTTGGCCTCCATCCCTAAGAGGGGTGGGGCAGAAAGGAAAAGTGAAAGAGAGAAGGTGGAAAGCTAGGTGCTGAATGGAGAGAATCAAATGCAAGTGAGTAAAACTCTTAAGGATTGAGTGGCTGATGGGACTCTTAAAAGTAGGAACATGTCAGGTTGCAAGCCAGGTCTCCAGCCAGCTCTTTAGCTAGAGGTGAAAGGCAACCAACCATACATTGATGTCTCTCTCCCTCTCTGCCTCTCCCCCTTCCTTTCCCTCTAAAAATAATAAATAAAATCTTTTTAAAAAAATAAGTAGGAACATGAATCTATTTTACACGTATGTGTTACGGAACATGATCTCATCTTTCTTTGACCTCCAGCTCTTGGGTAGAATGTTTTACTCTCACTAACGCCCTTGGGAGTGAGCTTTTGTGAAAATTGAGAATGCGATGTTATGTCTGGGTCTATAAGTTATGGACAAAGCACCCCTGCACATGATTGTCTAGAAACAGAGATGACCTAGAGCATGTAAGTCCCTTGGAAATATCCAGAAGTCTTAAGGAAGGCACTGGAATGCCACTGGCATGGACTGCAGGTTCGACTTAAACTTATTTACATCTGGCTAGAGAGAAATGGCTGAGCTAATGACATCTGGGGGACCTAATGACTCACCTTAAGTCAGAAAATTATTTCTATCTGCCCCACTGGGAGTGGCCAATTCTGATACAAAAGAAAACTTGTCTACCTGGCTCCCCTGAGACCAGCCCTTGAAGCCGCATTTGATTTGGGGTGTGTGCAAACTGGGAGACGTTCCATTTCAGTGATAAATGAGGGAAAATTCTGCCCGTTCCCCCCACATGTGGGAGAACTTGTCACTCCCACTCTGTGGATATTTGAAAGTCACAAGAACCCAGATCCCTCTTCTCTTATTTTATTTTAAAAGAGGGGGAAATGCAGTGTTTACAGTTTCTAGTTCCTAAATTCCAGGGCCCAGGACCCAGAGGCCAGCAGGAGCTCTGAAAGCTACTAGAGCAGTGGCAAAAAGTCTATCAGATTCCAAGCCTGGTTTATGTTTAAGGAATTCTGTTTGTCCGTCATCACATGTTCTAGGCCCAAGCATTAGGTTCATAATGGAGAGAAAGAAGTAAAAATGTTGGAAAAAAGCAAACCTCATAACTATAAACAAAACCACTCAAGGAAGGCAGAGTTGGTTGGACATATTCCACTCCCTTTATCAGTGGGACTTCCTACTACTCTCCACTCAACCCTACTCCTTTCATTTTTGCTGGTTGCAAAGATCAGTGAGACAGGCGCACAGCCCATGGAAGTTGACAGCAAAGTAGCAAGGGGTAGGTAGTGGGCTGAGAATGGAGTAGGCAGGGGTTGCATGTCAAATTCTTCACTGTTGGTGACAGAAACCTCACTGGTGGAAGCCTCTTTGGAAGGCGCTCCCATTATATCATACCCAAGGGACCTGATCTGCAGTAATTTATTGAGTTTGTGGTAAATACTAGGCATTCTACTTTATGCTTTTTATTATTATTTTTTAATCCTCACAACAAACTCGGGAGGTAAGTAGTAGTGTTATGATCTCTGACTCACACATGAGGAACATTGGTAGGGAGAGGGGTTCAGTTGATTGCCCAGGTCACATAGCTGAACGTCACGTCTTGAGCCCAAATATTCTACTTCCATAATTTATGCCTTGAAATGTTACACAGTACTTGCCACAGTAAGCAGTGGTTTCAACTAGAGTAGATCTACTGAGTCCAAGGTATCAGTAAAGAAATCCAATTATCCCTTGGACATCCCTAGTGCTGAAAATGGCCTAAGTAAGGTCATGTGCTCATTGGAGGAAGAGTGAATGTGGGAAAGGAGTGAGAAATCAACACCCCAAGGTTATAGAGAAAGGTATCCACTCATGGAACCCATAAGGAGCCATTCTCTAAAGAAAACAGGGGTGGTAAGCCAACCAAAAACCCAAATGGTTTCTGGAATAGCTATCCACAGGATCATGCACCTCACTCTGAATAGATGTGGGAGGTGAGAATTCTTTGTTCCATGGTCAACTTTCTTTTAATTGATTTATTATTGTTATATTACAATTTATCCATGGTCAACTTGAAAAATCACAATCATGCATGTATTTGCTGAGGGTCAGAATTAAGGATGAGACATGTTTCAAGTCTGACCCTGACACTTCCTAGCCCCACTACTTTCTGGATTTATTCTGTCAAGACTATCAATGTGTAAACTCTTAGGCTATGGAATGGGAGTAGGCCTGAAATAATTAAGGGGAAGCATCCTTCTTCTCCTTCTTCTTCTTCTTTTTCTTCTTCTTCTCTCTTCTGCATAGCACAGTTGATGGATAGTGCAAGAGATGGACATGTGATTCCTTTCCATTAACACTAAAATGAGTGTTAACTAATTTATTTCAACCTCTGACAGAACCTGATGTCTGGGGTCTTATGCCAAGTGGTTAAGAGGGGTTGCACCCTTTGGCTGAGCAACAAATGGAGACACCTGTTTTTGTCACTCTTCTGCCTCTGGAGTTGGGAAAGTGTCTGTATCCCTGCAGTGTGGACATCTTTATTACTGTCTTCTCTGGGGTTCTGGCTGTCTCAGAGGATTGAGTTAGTGGTTTGGCAGCAAGCGTCTGTGCAAGTAGAAGTCTGGTCAGCTGGTTTGGTGATCGGAAAACCAGGGCTGCTGCTGTCAGGACAGGGTGAGGACTGCATACAGGCAGCATTAGTTTATGGGGTGAAGCAGCATGTGTCCTCATAAGCTGAATTCATGATCCATTAAAAGAAGATTTCTAGCCAGTATAGTGGAAAACCGCTGCATGGAGGTGGGTTGTGGGTCCACTTCACTTCTAAATGAAATGGATTATTTGAGGACTCCAAGGGACTTAAGTGTCAATGTTTACCAATCCAGTTCCATGTCCATTTATTTCATAGGATGCTTTTGTAGGTGATCAGTTATTCCCATATCATGGGAATCCCACTGCAGGAGTCAACAGTGATGGTGGAGAACACCTGACACGTCCTAGGACAATTTTCCTGAGCTTAGCTTCTAGCTGGTTACATCTACTCCCATATTTTCTAACACACCCTTGGCTCACCTGGATAGAAGCAGAAGGAAGGGCTTGGCTGGTGCATAGAATCTTCGTGGCAGGACTTCTTGGTCTGGCTCTCTGCCTCCCAGTGGGTGGTTGACTGCCTGCTTCTGAAAGCTATTCGACCTCCCTTGTGTGCAAACCCGGCTCCCCTAGACAACTCACTGGCAAAACTGAACTAGTGAACATCCCAAGCCTTTATGGAAATGAGATACAAACTTCAATAAACAAAAAATATTCAGCAGTAATAACCCCAATAGATTCCCTATGATACAAAATAGAGGCCCCAGAAAGTCACAGCAAGGGCCATTTCTAACATCAGTCTTTGTCATGAGCAGCAATCTTACCCTGGGAATCACACATGCCTTTCATCTCCACATTCATGTATTTATTCAGCAAATTTTGTCAGGCACCTACCAGGTACCTGGCATGATGCTAGGTGCTGGAGATGCCATGATGAATAAAAAAAGTCATTTTCCTCAAGGCACTTGCAATCTATTGAGAGAGTGTGTGGTCCAACCTGACATTTCTCAAAGTAGGTTTTGTAGAACACAATCTTGGGAGATACTCAGCAAAGACAAACACACAAACCTAGGATGTTATGATGAAAGAAGTCTGCAGGATGTGGAGATTGTGTACAAGGTATATTACAGGCTCTGCAAAGCCCTATAATAAAGAAAGCTGTTATTTGCATTTTACAAAGTTGTTTGACCATAGAACCTTTTTTCACAGAATACTTTGTACCATCCAGTGGAATTAGTGCCCCATGGAATAGAGGTTGGAAAACTCTGGTCTCTTGCTTGTAATGATTAAAACATTGACAGATATCTCACTATTACCAAGGATAGGGTAAGAAGAGAATTGGAAAAAATCTGCAGAATATAGGCATCTTTTCAGACTGCTGCTGAGGGATGGGCAGGGAGTCTGGTGTCCTTGTCATTTAACACTTGCTGAGACATTGAAAGAACCAGGGGGATGATTCCTAATGTTTCTGTAGGAAAAGTCCTCACCAGCATTGGCCTACAGGGTTCACCAAGAAAACTTTTTTTTTTTTGTATTCAAGTTGCTTAAAGTAATGTGGTTGGTTTGGGATCATTGGACAGACTGAGGCATGTATCTGATTAATGAGCAGTTCTGGGGAGTGCTAAGAACAGTGACTTTCTGACTAGATTGTACCTTTGGTGGCAGTCACACTGTCTTCTGTTTAAAAATAAGACTATTTGAGCCTTTTTCTAATTCCTGGGGACAGAGTTCAAGGTCTAATTCATCACCAATTACCTCTTCTTTATCTCCTTAAAAAAAAAAAAAAAAAAAAAAATATATATATATATATATATATATATATATATATATACACACACACACACACTCCTCCAGTCACTTGTTTCTTATCCTTATTATCCTTATTGTGCCAGCCCTGGTATAGCCCAGTCACCATGATATTGATCTGCACAACTGGGTAGCAGCCTGGGCTGTTTACATTAGGGCCGTATCCCTTGGAGATAGCATGTGACATTGAGCTGTTCACCGACTTCTTGTTTGCTGTTTCTAGGAACTACTTTATTCCTGCATTTGTTAAATATTGTTCTTGTTGTCATGCAACATGACTTCTCCTTGGCCCCAGCATTGCTTCTGCCTAGACTTGTTTCAGATTGGATGACTACAGTGGCAGTGGGTGCAGGACAAATCGGCTGTTTCTGTAAAGGGTGTTCTGCCTCAGTAGACATGAGTAACCCCTGAGAGTCTCAGCAGAGATTCAGTCCTCACTTGCCACATTTATGGAATTCATCTTTAATACAGATGTCTTGATATAGATGTGTTCAAGTTTGAGTACACATGTGTATGAAAGATGTGGGTATGTCTATATTTATGTGTGTATGCATAAATCTGTACATATATGGGGTATAGAGTATTATGTTTTAAAATATGGGCCAAGGTTTGAATCCTGGCTCCATTATTTATGACTGGTTTTCTTGGGAAAGTTACTGGACCTCTTAAATATGGCCTTACCACCTTCTAACCTGTAGACTGAGGATAATAGGGCCTTTAGTGTAGATTTATTGCAGGTGTTAAATGAGATGGTCTATTTCTTAGTATAATGCCCTGCTAAAAGAGAGGACTCAGGAAATTAAAGTCTCCTACTCTCCTTTCTACTAACACAGGTTTCATGAGAAACTGAAAAGGGAAAATGTTGGATGTTCTATATATAGAATAAAAGTTATATGGCCCTTGTGAGACCTACTTTAGCTTTGTCCATAGTACTATTCCATTCATCTGTGAGTATGCCAGAAAAGAAAAGTTCCCTAAAGATTTACTTGGAGACTTGCTCTGTCTTTTTGGTTTTAACATGCATCTACCTTCTAACTTTAGGGGAAATTCTTCCATGTGCTGTGCTTTAGTTTCACTGTGTTTAAAATAGGGTCTTCGGTAGATTCTTGCAGGGGCTGAGGGGATGGTGTCATGCAGAGTAGGTGGTTCTGGGTCAATGATGTTGCCTCCTAAACAGGACATGTTGCTCATGACCACCTGTTGTGATTCAAGGGTGAAGCCAGCCAGGAATCCCAGGCAAAAAGAAGTTCCTCTTCTTCTTGTCCTAGCTTGCAGAGCTGGAGGAGGTAGGCTAGGCTGTGTGAAGCTGCTGCCAGCTTAGGGCTGAGTGCACCATCAGACATACCATCATCGATGCATCACCCGCGGTCAACATCCCTCCACACTTTACATCTGCTGTTGGCCCGCTGCCTTTGGTAGAAGGAAAACCTGGCTTCTGCCTGGTATCAGTGAACCTGGATGTGATGACAGTAACACCAAGTCTGCAAGCTCTTGGCAAAGAGGTAAATGTGGTTGACTAAGACCCTTGTATAGCCCTGATACACTAACTCAGAAAGGTGTTTAAAGTGTGTCATATTGGGGAGCAGACATGATAATTTGTAGAGTTCTTTGGTTGGGGGAAAATCAGATACTTAGGATATAGCTTTAGTTTTATCATTTTTAACTTAGCCATTCTCTTGCTTTGGTTGATATTATATTTGCTGAGTTCTGTTGCCACGTGTTCAAGACACATTATTAAATTCTCCTTTTAACAGCCAATGCTAATAAAAATAAGATCTGTGGAGCTTAGGTTACAATGTTTGAAATAACCCAGAAGCAGCTGTCCTTCAAGCATTTCCAGTAACACAGTTGTTGAACATAATGGCAAACAGAGGATCTCCTAAGATGCTGGAGCTTGGGATTTGCTCCCTTTGGTAATGGATGTGTAATTTCTATTTCTAGAAGGGATGCAGCAGGAGGTGAGGTATGTCCTATTTAAGTAGGTATTTAAAGAGAGAGTATTAGGAAAAATGAGACTAGGAAACCTGGAAGCAAAGGGGAGGAACCCAGAAAGCCATAATTAAGACATTAGCAGACTACTTGAAAACACCATTTATGTGTGGGTCTCTAGAGGATACATCATTACTCATCCCTTCCCTCCCCTAGCCCTTTGTGTCTTAGCCAAACATGTGACAGTTTTTATTCTGGAGAGAATCATGGTAATGTCTTGGCAAACATGCAGTTGTTCTTCCAAAACCCTTTATGGTCATGGCCTTCTTCAACTGCAGTAATGTCAACAACTCCATCAATTTATGTCCATCCTCTTGAGGTGTGAGGAAAATGCTACACGAAGGTGTCTTATCTATGATGGTCCAGCAGCGTAAGTGAGGGCCAGATTCAAGATTAAAATTTGGGTGGTATGATTCCCAAATGTGTCTACTTCCCCAGTACTGCGTTCTTAATCTGTATAGTCAGAGGTATGACCTCTCTAGAATCAAGGTGGTATATTGGAAGGAATAAGACCCTGGCCCCAGAAAGAGCTATATTCTGATCTTTCTTCTTTCACTTGAAAGCTGTGTCCCCTGATGCAATTTATCTACCCTCTCCGTTCCTCAGTTTCTTCATGTTTTCGATGAAGGACATAATACTCTGAAGGGTGGCTACAAGGATTCAGCGAGCTGGTATATGTTCATTGGGGGCCCAGAAACATTCTTTGTGGGTGCTGGGACCCAGGGGTGGAGGAGGATGAGCGAAGCACTATAGTGTGGAGCAGTGTGCTCAAAAAAGGATGAGGAGAGAAGGGGAGTGACAAATTGCTTTTTGCCACCTTCCCCCACTGCAACGGACAAGAGCCTACAAACCAGATTTCTAGGGAATCCACTGAACATTTTCTCACCCCTGATACCCAGAGGAGTGTTGATAAAGGCCTTGACTCTGCAGCTGTCATTATCTCGTTAACAAGAGGCGCTACAAAAAGAGTGGAAGACTGAAGTCACGGAGGTTGGGAATCCAGCCAGCCTGTGACTGAAGGTCGCTGGGTAATGGGATGATTCTCAAAGGCTCAGGAGGAGAGGAAGAATCACCAAGGGCCCTGGTAATTATTTTATCACCCCTGTCTGCCAGTCATTCCTGCTTGGGATTTGCCTGTCTATTATTGGCCCCATGGAATGGGCAGTCAAGCCCTCAGGTGGCCAGGAATGTGTGCTGGTTAGACACCAGCTGGGAAGTTCAGCTTGCCCAGAGGAGGTTGGGGGGTGAGTGGGGTGAGCAAGGAGCCCAAGTGTCCTGGACATACATCTCTGATTCATATGTCTTTTCCTTCTCACACTAGTCGCATTCATAAAATGCATGACAGTAAGAAAAAATGCAGCAGAAATTTTAATTAAATATGGTTAGATGGGAGGGCTGTGAGGTTTTTGGTAGAGGCAAAGGCAGATTGTAACATCCAGGATGAGGGGGACACATGATAAAAGTACCTTTCTTTGCCACCTTCCAGGGTGGTCTCGGCCTGGGCCTAATCTGACAACTGATATTTCAGTCATGTGTGGAATAAACTGACCTTTGTTCTCATGAAGAATCCTGAGTTTTTCAAATTGACCTTAACAACCAGCATGTCAACATACTGCCTTCAAATCTCATGTTGAAAACTCAGTTCTTGGAGACTAGGCTGAGGTGACATGGCCGCTGGCCCTGCCACTCTGTGGCGTTAAGCTCCTGCTGTTTAGGGATTCAGTGTTCTCCATGCTGTCAGCAATAGACATGGTTCGGCATGGAAGAGCCTTCCAGCAAACCAGAGCCTTTCAGGTTGACCAGGGGCTGTGCTAAGTCCTAATGATGGTGATGACTTCCAGCTCATTCATCCATTTGGTCCTTACCAGCTGAACCTGAGCCAGTTGGTCAGCATTGTTGTCACCCCCTTAGCATTCTCATTGCTAAAACAGGACTAAGGGGTTAAGGGTCCTGCACTTGGCAGTGAATTCCAGGAGGACCAGAGCTGGACTAATATGACTGGACTGTCCACTCCAGGTAGGAGATAAGAGCTGGCTGGGCTGAGCACAGATGTTGAAAGGAGGACTTGAGCAAAGTGTGTGATGTCAAAGTACTTGAACTCTCTTAATAGTTGCTCACCCTGAAAAACAGAAGGGAGGGGAGCACTTGCACACATTACATAAGGAGGCAACAGTTTAAAATCACCTTTAAAAACTACTGGATGTCAAGAGAAAGTATCCATCATCTACATAAAGAAAAAAAAGCAATTTTTAAAACAAAAATACTGTTACCAGTTTTTCGAGGTGAGAAGACTATGTGTACACATTATCGGTATCTACATATGGATATACATAGTATGTTTTTTGAAAGGAGACAATTTGAACAATAGACAATAAAATATTGAGGATGCCTCTGACTGCTGTTTTCTTTTACTTAAGATTTTGGTTTTTAAAGCTTTCACAAGGGATCTTTTATATGAAAACATATTGTTTTATAAATAGAAAATATAAATATTTTGTTCAATGGAAGCGTTAGGGATGAACCAATGTATAATGGTGCCCAGAACTCTATAACCTGATTTTGCTATGTGATTATAGGCATGTAGTTGATCCCAGGCCAGTGCTCCATGAGTTATTTTTGCTTTATTTGCTTTCAGCGGAGCATCCTTACCTGCAGTTAGGCTTTTTGAGTTCAAATTACCCACGGTCAACTGTGGTTCAAAAATATTAAATGGGAAATTCCAGAACTAAACAACTCATAAGTTTTAAATCGTGCACCATTTTAAACAGTGTGAGGAAATCTTGTGCTGTCTAGCTGTGTCCCACCCCAGATGCGAAATATTACTTTGTCTAGCATCTCCTCATTATAAACACTACCTGCCTATTAGTCACTTAGTAGCCATTTTTGTTATCATATTGACTGTCATGGTATCACTGTGCTTGTGTTCAAGTAACACCTATTTTATTTAATAATGGCCCCACAGTTCAAGAGTAGTGATGGTAATAATTCCAATATGCTAAAAAGAAGCCATACATTGCTTCTTTTAAGTGAAAAGGTTTGTCAATACAGGAAAAACCATAGTCTGCATAGGGGTGGGCACTGTCTGTGGTTTCAGACATCCACCGGAGAGGTCTCATAACAGATCTTCTATGAATAAGGGGAACCACTCTATTTTCTGGGAGGCAATGACAGGATAAAATTCTTTTGCAGCTTTTCAAAGACTTTGTTTTCAAATGTGGGAGGCAAGTTCAATTTGCTCAATCCCAGTAGTGAGTAAAGCTAGAGGCTGTCCTGGCCTGGTGGGCCTCTCTTTCTCCCAGAATTAATTCCCTAAAATAACTCCTTGGGCATTTATCTTTGCTTCTTCCTTAATTAGCCCTTTTCCTCAATGGTAAAGTGAAGAGGTGCACTAGATGTTTTTAAAATAAAATAAAATAAAATGTATTACCCACCTCAGCAGGTCATTTTGATTATTACATCGCATAAACAATATATGTAAAGGTACTTGAGCTAAACAAATGCTACAGTGTTTTAGTAAACATATAGGAAAACCTTCAGTAACTTCTGCTGCTATTGGTGTTTCTCTAAATCCTGGTTTATGGACCTGGCCTTTAGCACCATATTGAAAGTTAGGTGATATATACAGCTAATTTCCAATGACCAGTCTGATGTTTCTGCAAATGTTCTAATAAGTGGAGAAAAAGCCCAAGAAATGGCTCTTGTCTGCTTATTGTGTTTTTAAGTCTCTTCAGCTGGTCAACTGTAAATATGTCTCCTAGGATATTTCACTAATGTTTTAATTTCTTACTCATATTATGGAACATTGTCCTGTTTCAATGGGGAGAAAGAAGGGAAGAGAGTGGAAGGAGCCAACCCACAAAACCATTAAAACCATCGCCTCTTCCATCACTTCCGTATTCCTGAGAAGTGGTCTTATCGTGGCATATAGATAGATTTCTATCTGTGATTTTATTTCCTCCCCTTCCCTAATCATGTGAGCCTTGTAGATTTGGTGCTAATGTTCCTTCATGACCATTCGGTCATTCTCATAGCATCCTAAGTTTTCCTTATTACTGTTGATGATTCTGTGTTTGGTGGGTCATTTATCCAGCATCTACCCTGCTGCAAAACTCTGAGCTCTGCAAAGGCAGGGATGGTGTCTGTCTGTCTTCCCATTGTATTTGAGCACCCAGCATGGTGCTCAGATAATGGACAGTCAATAAATACTTAAATACGTGTGGGATAGTGGACAGTCAATAGATACTTGTGGGATAGTAGACAGTCAATAAATACTTGCAGGATGAAAGTTTGAATTCATTGATTCACCCGCAGTTTAGCACTGTGCTTAGTGAGAAAATTGAGAAAGAGTGGTTAAATGACTTTATGAGTTAACCTTTCAATTGATCTGTTTTTCTTTTGTTGCTCATGCTTTTGGTGTCATATGTAAGAATTCACCGCCAAAATCCAAGATCATGGAGATTTACCCCTGTGTTCTCTTCCACTTTCCTTCACTGTTAACCATCAAATTCTGATCTAGATGTTAGAAGTCACTCACTTCCTCCAGTCAACATTGGAAACATGGGAAGCTCAGCTGAATAGGTCCTGTTGTCTGCTGGAGGGACTCAGACTAGTGGGGGTTACAAAAACAAACCTCAGTAGTGACAAGATCACAGTGATCTCTGCCAGTCATTCCCAAATGCCGGTGTGAGGATCGTCGCTGCTCCACGAATGTTTGTGGAGGAAAATAGCCTTATTATGCAAATACTTCCTTTCCATGATGCTCATTTTTTTCTTATGACCTGAGGCTGCAAGTAGGTGGTGATGCTTCCTTGAAATGGCTTTCCTTGGCAAATTAAGAATGATCGACTGTGTGTCAGGCTTCCACATTTAGTGGTGGAAAATAGAAAACTGAACTATGAAATGAAATTCAAGAGGTTAGGAGCTACCACAGGTGTCGAGGCTGGTTTCAGTGGCCCACAAGGCATGTTGGGGATCCTTGCCTGGGGTTTTTAGAAAAGGCTTCAAAGGGGAGCCAGATTCACTTTCTTCCTCAAATATCTGACCTATTTTCTGTTTCAATTGTTATCTTTGTGCAAAATTTTTAGAAATGGAAAGTAGGGATAAAAGAAGAATCAAAGCTAAGTCTGTTTCTTAGCCTGGGTTCCCCTGGGCAGCCTCCAGCTGATTCCTCTTATAGGTTTTGCCAGATGGTTTTTCTTTTTCATTTATTTAAGGTGTATTTTTTTTTTTTTTTTTTTTTAGAAAAGAAAGAAATACAGAAATCTTATGCAGAAAGGAATACTTTCTTTTTCTCATGGGAAAGAACATTCCGTTGAATTTGGGGACTGAATAAAGTTCTGCCAATGAGTTCACCCTTGCAAAACATTGAAATTCTCCCAAACATACTAATTAAGATAGTTATTGTCTTTTCTGTTGGTTTTAGCTTTGAAGATACCATAAAAATGGCATGCTGAGAAATGGAGGAGCCAAGTTTGGAGGAAATAACATGGTCTTTACTTAGCAATCAGCCTTGCACTTGAATGGCCTAATCTAGAGACTGGTCTCCAAACTTTTTGGTGGCCTAAATACCTGGGCTAGACTCTACAGTACAGCTGTGCGGTTGAATGGTTCCTCCTGGAGTTGTGCAGTGCACTACCTATGTAGCTGTAAGCAGTGGCACGAAGCACCCCAGCAAAAATAGAAATGAGCATAGGCCCCCAAGAGATGTATGCAGTACTTGCTTGTAAATTATACTATATATATTATATATAATTATACTATATATATACTATATATATGAGTATATGTGTCAGTCCACTTAGATTATATATTAATAAAACATGATTCACCTATTTTTCATTAAAAATAAAAATAAATAGCAGTTCTAACACATTTTATCTGTGATACATTGGGTAGGGTTGAACACCCTTTGAGATAAGCTACCCAACTTTCAAGGCATTGGCCTAGAAGAATGCATACGATCTTCTCTCTCATCTTGGCAGGGTGACACATTTATAGGGGTATGTTGGTTTTTGGCAGTATAGCGCTTATGGGTTTTACCCCTTCTTGCCAGGACCTTTGTCTTTACCTGCTGGTTTCTATTTCAGAGTACACAGTCATTAATGAAGCCTGCCCTGGAGCTGAGTGGAATATCATGTGTCGGGAGTGCTGTGAATATGATCAGATTGAATGTGTTTGCCCTGGAAAGAAGGAAGTTGTGGGTTACACCATCCCTTGCTGCAGGAATGAGGACAATGAGTGTGACTCCTGCCTGATTCACCCAGGTGAGTGTGGGATAGGAGACTTCAGGATGCCTTGTGTTTCTGAGATCATAAATGGAAACAGGTTGAACATTTGAATTCTGGCACGCAGTCATCAGAAGGCTATGATGCCATGATTAAGTGGCATAATTGCACTCCTTCTAACTGGGGGAATTGGAGGAGATAGTACCATGTTTAGTGTTAAACTTGTAAAGCTGTAAACTCATTTACCCATTCATTCATTTAGCAAACAGACTGATAGTCAAACTATACTATAAGGCCATAGTAATCAAAACAGCATGGTAGTGGCATCGAAACAGATCTAGAGATTAATGGAATAGCGAGCCCAGGATTAAACCCATACCTTTTTGGTCAGTTAGTATTTAGCATAGGAGACAACAACAATCAATAGGGTAAAGACAGTCTGTTCAATAAATGGTGTTGGGAAATTAGGCAGATATATAAACAAAACAAAACAAAAAACCCAAACTACACCACCCCCTTACACCATACATAAGAATAAACTAAAAATGAATTAAAGACTTAAATTTAAGTCTCAAAACCATAAAAATCCTAGAAAAAAAAAAAAAACAAAAAACATAGGCAGCATTTCCCTTCAGCAAGAGAAACAAAAGAAAAAAACAAGCAAACAAACAAATGGGCCTACATCAAACTAAAATGTTTTTGCACAGAAAAGGAAACCAACAAAATAAAAGGACGACCCATGAAATGGGAGGACATATTTGTCAATCATATATCTGATAAGAAGTTAATATTCAAAATATATAAAGTATTCAACACCAGGAAAATAAATAATCCAATTAAAAAATGGACAAAGGACCCAAGTAGTGATTGTTGGAAGGTGGGTTGGGGAAGGGGACTAAAGGGGACTCAATGGTAATGAAAAAAATTACAATAAATAAGTTTAAAAAAGAAAGAAATTGTGAAACAAGCTGGAAAAATAAAGAACCTAAATAGGCACTTCTTCAAAGAAGACGTACATATGACTAATAGACATGAAAAGATGCCAAACATTAGTCATCATCAGAGAAATGCAAATTAAAACCATAGTGAGATATTATCTTACATGTGTCAGAATGGCTATTATCGATAACTTTACCAACAAGTGCTGATGAGGATGTGGAGAAAGGGGAAACGTAATGCACTATTGGTGGAAATGCAGATTGGTGCAGCCACTATGGAAAATGGAGTGGAGTTTCCTCAAAAAATTGAAAGTGGAACTGCCTTGTGATCCATCGATTCCATTTTTGGGAATATATCCAAAGAAACTCAAAACACTAATATGAAAGAATACATGCACCCCTATGTTTATTGAAGCATTATTTACAATAGCCAAGATCTGGAAGCAGCCCAAGTGCCCATCAGTAGATAAGTAAATAAAAAAGCTGTGGTACAGTTATTTACATAATGGAATACTAGGTGGCTGTGAAAAGGAAGGAAATCTTATCTTTTGTGATAGCATAGATGGACCTGGAGAGTATTATGCTAAGTGAAATAAGCCAGTAAGAGGAAGATAAATACCATAAAATTTCATTTATCTGTGGAACCTAATGAACAAAATAAATAAACAAATGGAATAGACTCATAGACACAGAGAACAGGCTGATAGCTATTGGGAGGAGAAAGATTGGGGGCTTGATATAAAAAGTGAAGGGATTAAGCAAAAAGAAAAGCTCAGAACTCCTAGACACGGACAATAGTGGGGTGATTAACAGAAGGAATCACAAGATGTTTCATGTTCTTGTGCTTTTTCAGCCCCTGATCTGGAGTCAGCCATTTCTCCAAAGAACTCTGGTCTGAGAACATGGTCTAGGCACCCGTTCTTAGACCAGAGATCTAAGCACCTGTTCCTTGCTATTGGACTGTCCTTGTTACCAGGTTCTTTTTTTTTTACTTTCTTTTTTAGTGAATGGATCTAGGGAATATATATGTAGTTTTTAAAATGAATTTGTTGATATTCAAGTTCAAAGGTAATAATACAAGGTTGTTTACTTCTTTGATTTTATATTTATAACTCTTTTCTTCTGTGGTGAACATCCTGGTTTCTAATGATACTAACCTAATCACTTATTATCTTTATCTTATAATTGTGCAAAATAACAATAGCACTTTTAGTACTAATGACAAAACCACCAAATAAAATTATGATTTCCTTGTGGTTATTATTGATCTTAGAATATATTGCACTAGGTATATACAAAGTACTATGATTTAAAGCCAATTGATGTACAGGCCTACCTTGTTCTATTGCATTTTGCTTTATTGCACTTCAGAAATGCTGTGATTTTTACAAATTGAAGGCAAAACCCTCCACCATCCAAAAGCTTATGACTCACTTTATTGTGGTGGTCTGGAATCAAACCTGCATTATCTCTGAGGTATATCTCTGCCTCTTTTCTCTGTAATATTTGCTGCCTTTTTGATACACAAAGAGATTTATTTCCATTTATTTTCTGTATCTTACAATACAAGCAAATACATATGTGTCCATATATATACATATACATATACACATTTATATATCTGTATCCTTTCATGAAAGATAGTGCACCTTAAATAGTACTAACTTTACCCTCACCTTTTGCTCTTAACAATATATGCTAGAGACTTCTGGTCAAGATGGTGGAAACATGGCTCACATCCTCACACAACCATGTAAAAATTACAACTAAAATATAGAATAAGCATAACTCAGAACTGTTAGATATTGAGTTGAGTGGAAGTCTGACAACTACAGAATTAAAGAAAATATAGTCATCCAGATTAGTAGGAGGCAGGAAGACACAGAATAGGCTGGTATCACATCCATGTGTGGTAGATAAAAATTTGGGAGGAGTCCCAGTCCCATATCAGGTCCCCTAGCCCAGAGTTCCAGGGTCAGGAAGATAAGCCCCCATAACTTCTGGCTGCAAAGACCAGTGAGGGTTGAGTTGGGAGAAGAAAGTTCTGGAGTTTCAATTAGTTCCTCTTGAAGAACCCACAGAGAGACTTAATCAGACTCACTCCCTCTGAGTTTCAGCACCAGGGTAGCACCTTGGAAGGCAACAGGGGCACACAGGGAGGAACTGAAGTGGCTGGCATCTAGGCAAGAGGTGGATGAATGCCTTATCCAAGTCTCAACAAAAGAAGGGTATATTCAGCCCACATGAAGGGTGCACCTAGGGTACCCAGCTTGGTTGAAAGGGGAGGCTGTGCCAATGGACACTATAGCTCTATTTAATACATAGAAATAAACGTAGGGAGGCTACCAAAATGAGGGGACAAAGAAACATTGCCCAAATGAAAGAACAGATCAAAACTCCAGAAAAAGAACTAAACAAAATGGAGATAAGCAATCTCTCAGATGCAGAGTTCAAAACACTGGTTATAAGGATACTCAAGGAACTTAGTGAGGACCTCAACAGCATAAAAACAATCCAGTCAGAAACAAAGGATACACTAATTGAAATAAAGAACAATTTGTAGGGAAACAATGGTAGAGTGGGTGAATCGAAGAATCAAATCAATAATTTGAAACATAAGGAAGCACAATCAACCAATCAGAACAAGAAGAAGAAAAATGAATTTAAAAAATGAAGATAGTATAAGCAGCCTCTGGGACAACTTCAAACAATCCAACATTTGCATTATAAGGGTGCCAGAAGGAGAAAAGACAGAGCAAGAAATTGGAAATCTATTGAAGAAATAATGAGAGAAAACTTTCTTAATTTGGTGAAGTGAATAGACATGCAAATCCAGGAAGCACAGAGAGTACCAAACAAGATGGATGCAAAGATACCTACTCTAAGACATATTATTAAACTGCTAAAGGTTAAAGATAGAAAGAGAATCTTAAAAACAGTAAGAGGAAAGCAGTTAGTTACCTACAAGGGAGTTCCCATAAGACTATCATCTGATTTCTCTAAAGAAACTTTGCAGGCTAGAAGGGATTAGCAAGAAATATACAAAGCCATGGAAAGCAAGGACCTATAGCCAAGGTTACGCTATCCAGCAAAGCTGTCATTTAGAATTGAAGAGCAAGTAAAGAGCTTCCCAGACAAGAGAAAACTAAAGGAGTTCATCATCTCCAAACCATTATTATATAAAATGTTAAAGGGACTTATTTAAGAAAAAGAAGATCAAAACTGTGAATAATCAAATGACAAAGACACATGTATCTATCAACAATTGAATCTGAAAAACAACTAAGCAAACAAGAAGAACAAAGACAGAATCATGGATATGGAGAGCATCTTGATGGTTGCCAGATGGGAGGGGAGATGTGGGGGAATGGGTGAAGAGGTGAGGGGATTAGGAAGTACAATAGGTAGTTACAGAACAGCAATGCAGGTGTAAAATATGGTATAGGAGATGGAGTAGCCAAAAAATTCATATGCATGACCTAAGGACATGAGCAATGGTGTGGGGATTGCCTGGGAGAGTGGGGGGTGCTGGGTGGAGAGGGGCAAAGGGGGAAAAATTGGGATAACTATGATAGCATAATTATTAAAATATAATTAAAAAGCAATATATGCTAGAAAAAAGAAAAAGAATTCATGGACATGGACAATAGTGTGGTGACTTCAGGGGGAGGTAGGTGGATGGAAGTGGAAGAGGGAATAGATAATAATGGGAAAAATACAATAAAAATGAACTATTAAAAAAACAATATGAGCTAAAGATCATTCACTGACAGAATAAAACTTACATTCATTTGCTTTTAGTCACTCATAACTGCATTGTGTGGATCAGCATAGGTTATGAATATTTGGGTTGTTTCCAACTTTTTGCTAATATTAATAATGCTACAGTGAATAGACTGAGGCTCATATCATTTGGTAATTTTGCGGTTTATCTTTGGGGTAGACTCCTAGGAGTGGACTCCCCAAGTCAAAGGGTGCATATGCCATTTTGCTAGCCTTTGAAGAAGTTCCTTCCATGCCTTTAGCATTTACAGCAGCTGTGTGTGAGGGTACTGTTCTCCCAGAGCCTTGCAACAGAATGTGTCCTTTCAGACTTTGGTGAATTTCATCCATGAGAAATGATACCTCAGCGTGGTTTGAGAAGTTACTATCATTTCTATCATTGTGAAGTACAACAAAATCTTCTCTGTGTTGGTGGCAGTGGTTGCAGGAGGATCAAGGTCCAGGGTGTGATGGCAGGGATGTGAATGGTGGCTTCCAAAATGTCCTGGGCATGAGGGCCCTTGCTGAACCAAGTTTGCTAGGTATTTCTGTGCGGTTCTAGGCTGGGTAGCTCTGAACTTGGTCCTCTGGCCCTTTTTGCAAATCTGTGAGTTACCCAGTGTCTTCTTTAATAGAGCCTTATTCATTTTAATCACCGGACTGGTTTTTGTGGCTTGCATGTAATGGCCTGGATATTCCTGTGCCAAGAAGGAGAGTTGGCAGGATCGTTGAGGTTATTCTCTGAGTCCATTTGCCTCTTTGATGGCACAGTGAATAAGGGAGGCAAAGAGGGGAAAGTGGCACATGGGTGGAGATGGTCTTAAGGCACAGTGATCCCACCAGGACCAAGTTAGGGTCATCTGAATTTGAAGCATCATATAAGCAACTCTCCTCTGATGGAAGAAGGGACTGGGAGAGGGAAGCAAAATCAGGCTGGTATGCAAAGAGAGGGCTACTCATCTCTCTCTCACAGAAAGCACACAAATATACACTGCATCTATTATCAGCTCACAAAACCTAATTTTAGCCAAAAGCAAAGAAGCAAGCTATCAGTTCAAGGAAACACTGTTTATCTCAAATAGTTCAAAGCCCATCCATCCATCCATCCATCCATCCATCCATTCACTTATTCACTCACTCTAATAATGTTTATTGAATATTTACTATGTGACACACTGGAGTAAGTACTGAGGATACAGTATTGAACAACATGTAGTCTGAGACTTCATTCTATTATAGGTAAACAGGTCAGAGGCAGTTAAAATTGAACATGATATATGCAGTGGTCAGGATAAGCCAAGTATGGGAAAGCATAATAATAATGACAATTTATATTTTGGGGGGTCCTACTATGTGCCATGTCCTATATATGTGGTCATTTAATTTTTAAAACAACCCTGTGCAGAGGGTACTATTATGGATCCCTGTGTTACAGATGAGGACACTGAGGCACAGAGAGCTTAACCAACCTGTGTAAGGACACACAGCTGGACAGCGGCAGAGCTAGAGTTTAGCTATCTGCCGTCATTGGGATTGGATGATCTCTACCTTTCCTTGCCATCCTCCACCTGCCAAGAGACTGCTAGAAATGACCCTTGTCTAGGAACTACTCAGCCCTCTCTGTGTGGCCTGCTGGTGGGAGGGGTGGGGGGAGCAGCCTGATGCCTTCCAGGATAAGCCCAGGTTAGACATTAAGGTTGTTTCCAAGGTCATGCTTTGATTATAGAAGTATATGACATAGAAAGATATTCAATGAAATGGAAAGATATTTGCTTTTATTAAATGAAAAAGTAAGTTGCAAAACCAGAATGTACAGTATATAGTCTAAGCCTAATTTAAAAAATTGTGTTTGTATGTATACAGAGGTAGTTTGTGACCAGTTTTCTCCCGGTGATGCTATTTTAGGTGGTTTTAATTTAATTCCTTTTGCTTTCTGAATTTTCTAAGTATTCCACAGTAAACATGCTGTGTTTTTTTTATAAAGAAAAAAAAATACATATCAACATTCCCATAACTTTGGCTACAGGTTATTTCACATTAGTTTGAAAACAACAGCCACTAACTAGAAAGATGGCTCTTTCTCCCCACCCACCCTCCTTGGACTGAATTCTGGTGACTCAAGCATTTCCTAAGAATGTGCTTCGGCATCTGTCTAGGTCCAGGTGCCCTTCGTTGACACAAGGCACTGAGAAGGTGTACAGTTTCCCTCTTGTATACCCACCCGGTCAGGCAGCAACACCCCCTCTTCTTGGACATGTTTCAGGTTGTACCATCTTTGAAAACTGCAAGACCTGCCGCAACGGCTCATGGGGGGGGACCCTGGACGACTTCTACGTGAAGGGGATCTACTGCGCAGAGTGCCGGGCCGGCTGGTACGGAGGAGACTGCATGCGTAAGTGAGCTTGGGGGTAGCTCCACCTCTAGTCTCTGGTACACAGAGTTTTAATGTCTTGACGTGCCACGGAGTAAGGTTTCTTTCGCTGGAATGCAAGTTCTGGAAAGCTTGCGGCCAGAGGGTTTTCTAGGTAAGGCCATAAAAAAACAAATACATGCATCCGTCTGCTGGTTGCGAATGGAGGACATCTGTTTGAAACTGGCCATAGGAGGTTCAGATCGGCTGTGAAATCCTCCCCTTTCTCCTAAGTGAAGCCAAGGCGTTCTGCGCAAAGCCAGTCTCTTGGCCATTGCAGAAACCATGCCACATTACCATTTGTCAGCAAACAGTGAATAAGGCATCAAAAATGCTCAACTGAAAAAAAAAATGCTCAACTGGTAATGCATTCTAAATACAAATTTTTATTAGTGCATTTCTGAATCCTGAGTTAAATTCCTGGACCCACATGAAATTGTTAGCATGCCACTTGTCCCAGGAAAGAGCTGGGTTGTTCTTTTTTTTTTTTTTTTTCTGGGATCTCCAAGAATTACTTAGTCTTTATTAGGACTCCCCTGTGAGTTTTGACTGTCCTTTGAAAATGGAGTGGAAATGTAACCTTTCCTTAATTTTAAGATTCTCCTCCACAGTGGCCTGATGGTGATGGCGACTGTGCCTTGGGGAGTCTGGAGCAGGAGCCCCGCACCAACTGTTACTACTTTGTTAAGCCTATTTCCCATGCTCCCTGTTTGAGTCAGAAGCCATCTGGATGGTCTTACTCTCTGGGCAATTGTATTCTCAGAATGATATTCCCAGTTCTTAGGGATGGCGGCGGGAGAGCTGTTGGTATTCTTTGTCTGATCCAAATGCAGCAAAATGCCATGAATTTTAAGAGTCTAAGGAAAAGGGTGAGGTCTGTGGCTGGCAGCCCAGACACTCAGTTATACCTGGAGGGAAAGGAGTGTGCTGGTACTTCAGGGTGAGCTGGGGAACTAACTTACCCAGAATGCAGGTAATTTTTAAAGTGCTGGTGTCAGATGCAGATTTAAAACTTTAATGTCATTTTTGGTGCTTTTTAGGAAATAGTATTTAGTGCTTTGGTGGATTGTTTTCTAGCCCCAGGATTTCACCCTGGTTTCTTTCTGACAGCTGTTCTGTGGAGACATTGTGACATAATGACCAAGGCCACAGACTGTGGACTAACACAGACCTGGGTTAACTCATGGCTTTGCTCGTCACTTGCTGCGACCACGGCCAGATCATTGAACCTTACTGATTTCAGTCACCTTTTCTTCAAAATGGAAAGAATGCTATCGATGTCCTGGGGCTGTTTCTGGAATGAAAGGAGATATATATGGGTGAAGTGTTTACTCCTTTGCCTGGCATATAGCTAAAACTAATACAATAAACATCACTGTTATTCTATCTGCTCCTTAATTGCTAAGTGGGCAGGGTCCAGAAATAAAACTACTTAAGACAGACACAATCCAAGCCATAAAGCACAGCTTTAGATTTCACATTGACCACTACACTACATAGGGTAACTTTGGGGTTTCCTCCCTTTGGATATGGAGGATGGAAAAGGGCTCCGTGATGGGATTGGAGCCATAGGCAGGTGTAGGATTGCACATGGCTTTGTAGCTAGAGCGTTTAGATAGAGTGTAGATGTTATTCTGAGTGGAATGGGAAGCCAAGGAAGAGTTGTGAACTTGGGTATGGCGTAGACAAAACCTGGATAAAAGTACAATTAATCACAGGGAGTCAGAGGTAGGGGAGGTGTCAGCAGGAGTTGATGCTTGAGCCATGACTTTGCTCAGGTATGGGCAAACCAGGAAGATACCTAAGTTCTGGACCCTTTGTTGTTGTTTCTTTTTCTCTCTAATTTTAAAAAATATTTTTAAAAATTTATTTTTTTAGAGAGAGGGGAAGGGAAGGAAGCAGAGAGAGAGAGAGAGAAACATCAGTGTATGGTTGCCTTTCACCTGCCTCCAGCTGAGGACCTGACTGGAGACCTGGCTTGCAACCTCCCTGGTTATGTGCCCTGGCTGGGAATTGAACCACTGACCCCTGGGTTTTCGGGCCAGTGCCTTATCCACTGTGCTACCAGCCAGGGCTAGAGATATCTTTTGCTCTTAAAAGCTCTTACTATGCTCCATGTTGTTCTGGGGTTTCTCTAATTCTCAAACCATGTTAGAGCAGAACTGTGTTATAGAAGTGCTGTGTTATATGGGGGTTATCTGTATTCTCTATTCCAAGGAGCAGGGGTACAAATATTTCCTAAACAATACTCCAGTCACTCTATGTTGGTAAGTGGGTTTATTGCGGGGACAGGGTAAAGAAGGGGGAGAATGTTTGCATGCAGGAGGTCAATGATAAGCAGTGATAAGCACATGAATAACAAGACAAAAGGACAGCAGTTGCCCGAAGAAATCCTGTAAGTGTGTCTTTCCAAATGGCACCTATTGGTTGAGTCTTAGATTTAACCTCAGTGTAACGGTTGGCTATGTATGGTGTTTGAGGGGTTGGACTAGTGATGGTATCCCTGTACCAGATCAAGGTTTTGTCAAGGACAGCAAAACTGGCTTATTACTACAACAGGTGTTTGCTACTAGGCAAGCAGAGCAGAGAGCCCAGGCTTCCTTCCATTCATTAATCTACCTATGCATTCATAAATATTTCTTGAATGGATGCTCTTAGATGTTGGACACACGATGATAAGACAGATATGGTCCTTGCCATCTTTGAGCCTGCCACTTAGAAAAGACAAAAAATTAAAAATAAAAAAATCAGAGTGTGGGCATCAATGCTGTTAAACAGAATAATGATCTGATCTCTACTTTCTTCTGTATTAGTTCAGTTATGCTTGTTCAATTCCATTGTGTTTGCTTTGAAAGCCTCATTCCACACAGTCTGTTATCTGGCCACAGTCACAGCATGCATAGAGCATTTCTGTGGAGCACTGGGTTGGTCACCAGGGGAAACAATGAGCCCCTGATGCATTTACAATCCATGTATGCAAACAGGGCTTGACCACAAGAAGCCATTCATGTGACATTATGATGCTATTAAGTTCTTATCACCAGTACCTCATATTGGCATGAAGGTGAGGGAACTCAAAGGAGGACGTAATTCATTTCACATTTGTTGACTGTCTGTCTGGTGCTGGGCGCTACCTGCCTGGATTAAGGGGACAGCACACTCAAGTGTCCGGCTATGGCTAGGGGCACCGTGTAGAGCCTCATGGCAGTGGAAGCATTCACCCAGTAGATGGCGCCCAAGCGATCCTTTCAGGCTGTTGAATTCTGAAGCAGGGCTTCCTGCTGAACACAGTCTGTAGGCCCTGGTCTTTTCCCCCTGCGGGCCCTGTAGATCCTTAGAAGGAAGGGGAAGTGACAGGCAAGTGTCAGAAAGACTACTTTATATTTGAATAGCATTGCAGAACTTTTATTTGCTCATGTCCTTGACAATGTTTATGTCATTAGTGTTAACCCAACTTGTGACAAAGAACCTGAAGTCACTGAGCCCAGGAGAAGACTATGCACCTCTTCCTGCCTGGAAAAGAATGGGTTAGGAAGCTCAGCCTATCCAGGCTAAGGGAATAAAAGCTGATTCTTGCTTCCTCTTCCCCAATGTTGTATTTGGAAAAATTTCAAATCTACAGAGAGCTGATAGAATCGGACATTCATATACCTTTCATCCGGATTCACCAATAAACAACTTTCTCACATCTGACTTTCTCTAGTTTCCTGCACTTTAGACTGATGAATTTATTATTTTTCCACACTTCATAATGTTATCACCCTGTTTCTTTTCAGGGCTAAAATTGCCCCAGAATTGGCCCAGGAAGCCCCTTCAAGCTGGCTCTACTGTATCGTTCTTTAAGCACATCCTAGCTTTCTGGTCCTGGAACCAGCCATTTCTCCACAAATCCTGGTTCCTTATGTGGGGAGAGGCAGTCTGTGAGCTGGCTTCGAAAGGGGCTGGTATCTAAAGTCAAAAGTAAGCCTTTCTCTCAACGCTTCTTAAGTGGAACCATTCTGCTGACCTCCAGAGTGGAGCTGCTGAACTAGGTCCTCAGACTGAGGTCCTGAGTGAGCATGAGAGGGACCAAGAGCCTCTCAGTACACCGCACTTCCAGCTGACATTACAATGATCCCAACCTTTCAGGCGCTGAAGGATCTAGGAGATACTACAAGGTTGGGAAATCAACCCAGCTAATAGAGGATTCACGGGGAGAGGTTATAGGCCCTCACTACATTTTATCTTCTTAGTCATATTTTGAATAGAGGCAGAGGAGCAGAGGAACTGGCTAGAAGCCATGTCCCAAAATATTTGTGGGCTAGAATATTGATGAGGACGATGATTTGTGAGGCTGGTTCTTGAGCCATAACTCTGTGTTTGTGTGTGTGTGAGAGACAGAGAGAGAGAGAGATAACAACACTGTGTCACTGATTAATAGAGCTGTCCTCCTGGAGAACTAGAGAATCACCTGAATAGAGTCACTGAAAACTGGCTCATCTTGCTTTTGCTTTTGGTATCCTGACACTTCCAGGAAAGGAACAATGGCCAACTGAGTCCCCACTGGGGATGGAATTATGTGGTGGTTAACAATAGGGCTTGGAACCAGTGGGACCTAGATGCAAATCTCGACTCCTTCCATGACTTGGGACAAAGTTGCTCAATCTTTTTAAGTTTCAGCTTCCTTGTTCACCAAATGGGGATACTAATAGTGGCCTTCAGAGGATTTTTGTGAGGGTGAAGTGAAGTACTATCTATAAATCCTTTAATATGGAGCCTGGTACATAGTAAGTACTCAATAAACGGTGGCTGCTATTCTTTTTTTTAAAAATTATTGTTGTAATACAATTGTTTTATCCCCCCTCCCCATTCTTTCCCCCTGCCCCACCCTCCCCATTCCCTCTCCCGCAGTCAATCCCCACCTCATTTCCATGTCCGTGGGCCTTTCACGTTACTCCTCCACAAAACCCTTACGGTACTTTCCCCCCTCCTCCCTAGTCACCGTCATTCTGCTCCTTCTTTTCCCCCCATGTCTCTGGTTTCGTTCTGCTTGTCTATTAGTCTCCTATATTAAGTAAGATCATATGGTATTTGTCTTTTGCTGCCTGACTTATTTCACTAAGCATGATACTCTCTAGTTCCATCCACGTGTTATTCTTATTACTAAACCAGAGCTATAAAGTGAGCTGTTCTTTCTTTCTCTTTCTTTTTCTTTCTTTCTTTATTTTTAAATTTTATTGTTGTTGTATGACGTCCATTCCCTTTTTGCTTCCCTCTGTCCCCCTCCCCACCCACTCTTTCTTTCTTTCTTTCTTTCTTTCTTTCTTTCTTTTTTTGAGAAGGAAATCAATTTAATGCCAGAGAGGAAAAATAATAAAACAGAATTCCCTAAGTGACAGGAAAATACATACTGGACGTGAAGAGGTAATCTTCCCAGGATGAGTATTGTGTGGTAAATTGCGTTTTATATTTTGTGTGCTGGAGTTCTTTGACTCGAGGGAGTTAATATTGGAAACTTTGCAGAAGATTTCATGCCGTCAAAGAACTCATCAATCATTGCTCCACTTCTGCTTAGGGTATAGGATAGACCATTTGGTATAGAGAGGAGGGGCTTTCAAAATGGTTTGACTTTGTCTTGCATGGCTAGTCATTCAATTAATTAATGGAGCACCTACTCAATGCATATTAAGGTGTGAGCATGATAGACAAGGTCCCTAATCTCACAGAACTGTGTCATGGGGAGGCAATCAATTATATAAAACAGTCATTGTAAAGTATCAAATTGATTGGGATTATAAACTGAATGACAGAGCGAGCTGTGGGGTCACCGCTGGATATCTAACTGTTCTTGATGAAGACCTTCGCCCCCCAACAAAAGCCATCACTTAGTACTTACGCACCAGGCATTGTTCCATGTACCTTCATGCACTAACTCATTCATTCTTATCACAGCTATTTTGCAGGTGAGGACATGGTCTCAGAGAAGTAAGTGACTTTCCTGCTGTCATGCAGCTTATTAATGGCAGAGCCAAGATGACAATTCAGAAGCCAGGCCCTGGAGCCCAATTTCTCATCCTCCATACCAGTGGTCCCCAACCTGTTTGGTACCAGGGACTGGTTTCCTGAAGGGTGGGCAGGCGGGGGAGGGGAGACAGGAGGCCTACCTCAGGCAGTAATGCCAGGGAAACTCACCTCCTGCCGGGCAGCCCAGTTCCTAACAGGCCATGGCCTGCACCAGTCTAGGCTCAGGGGCTGGGGACTCCTGCTCTACCCTAAGTGACTCCTTAGTTGGAGAGGTCCTCACTCCGAGTGCCTGTCTGAGGGCCTAGCAAGTCACAGTGGTAGAATGAACCAAACCACAGTGGAAGGTGCAGCTTTCTTCCAGCTCTGGCCTGGTATGTGGGTCATTCCCGTGTTATCATCTGTCCCTCATTCTATCTTGTCTGAGCTCCTGGGCCTTATGGGTTTGGGGCTTTAGCTAACAATGTGACAAGGCTCCCAGGAACCCTGGAGCAGGGGTCAGAACTGGGGCTGTCCCTGTCATTCTTGCGCCAAAGTAGTGTCTCAGATCCAGGCAAAACTCAGGAAAAGTAACATTGGTTTTCATTTATGGAGCAATTTTTATGTACTGGGCACTGTGTGTCTATCTCATTTAATCCTTAGAACAAACAAGCAAGAAAAGAACAACAACATGTTGTAGGTGCTAGTATTCTCATTTCCAAATGAGGAAGCCCCCCGGCTTAGAAAAGCTGGAGAGCGTGTGTGGGCCGCACAGGTTGTCCTTAAACTGCCGAGTTCCGTCTCCCAGAGTCACCTTTGAAGGAGCGAAGAAAATGCAAATACCCCTCCATGTCGGAATGCTTTTTCTTAGTACTTTTCTTCTTAAGAGGAAAGATTGCAAAGGGACAAAAAAGAAAACCCAATCACTTCTCGAAAAGAGGTTGCGTCTCTCTCCTGCCTGCCCCCCAACGATGCTGGAGATAACAAGACTTTTGTCTGAATGCTGGGGGTGTTCATTGTTCTTGGGAACCTTCCAGCTCTCTTACTAGTTTAGAAGCTAATAAGGTCTCTTTTCATCTCTGTAGAAGCAGGCTCTATCAAGCTATCTCTCCTGTTTGGGTTTCTAGCCACAGGGAAGGGTGGGTGGGTGGGCTGGAGACGGATTTGAGAGCCCAGGGAACAGTCTGGTTTTGCTGGCAAATTCCTTACACACACACACACCCCTCTTCCCCCCACCCTACCCCACCCCCTCTCCCCTGCATCAAGCCATTGTCAGGGAATCTGAGCACGCCTTCCGGGCCCATTGCCTGCCCTGGCCTTTCAGACTCAGGACCACCTGCTTGGTTGGCCAGCAGTACTTCCTTGGCGGGGACACTTCTCTGTGTTCACTGTTCTGCCTTAGACAGAGAGGTGCAGTTAGCACCCTGCACCCTGGCCCGTCAACCCGCCTAGTGGGGACAGAAGTGGAAAGAGAGCTGAAGGAGTCCCTTGATGTGGGGTGGGAGCAGAGCTCCTTCCTCCTTTCCCCAGGCCTAATGTCCTTCCCCCAAGCACATTTCTGAGAAGTGGCCTCTTTGTCTCCGGTTGGTTGGAATTTGTCCCCCATCTTGGTGTTGACTCTGCCCTCCCTCCAGAGTAAGAAAGAAAACATCATGAAGCATAACAGAGATGTTGCATGTGTTTTGGAATCTTGGCATCTTCTAAAGGACAGCTCCTGGGAATATAGAAGCAAGTGGTCTAGCATCTCACATGGCCAGAGGTCAACATCTGGGTGGGACTGGGGGCTCCAGGCTGTCCACAGGCTGCATGAGACCCTGGAGCAGGCCAACATCTGAATGGTCTTGCCAATTAGACCTGACCAGGGATGGGCACCGGCTCCCCAGGACATGAGGAGGGGCTCCGAGACGCTGCTGTCTGATTTCAGCTTCCATATTCAGGGAAGCAGCATTTGCGGCTGGTTCTAACTTGGGGTCCCTGCAGCAGGTTTGCTGTGGGAGCTGAGATTTCACACCTTGCTGACTGGGAATCTTCCAGCCCTGAGGGGCGGAGGCTATGCAGGAAGATTTCCTTTTTTGTCCTCACACCCAACGTGTCATTTCCGTAGCTGGGCAGCAGATGGGCTGATGGGGGTGATGAGGAGTGTGAGGTGTGCAGGAAGAAGTGTGAGGTGTGCTCTCCCAAAAAGTAGCAGAGTGGTAAAGAGTCAATAATCTTTGTGGGGGGTGGGGGCGGGAAATCTTGCTGCTTCAGAATAGAATGGGAGAGGGCTGGGCCAGAAAGCCCCGAAGACTATTTAAGGTACGAGCTGAGACCTAGCACTGGTACTTGACAGATTCAAGTTCAGATCCCTGCTCTGCCACCAGCTAACATTTACTGATTTTTCTGCTGAGAGTTCTTTGTGCATAATCTGATTTAAGTCTCACACAACCTTATGAAGTAGGTGCCACTTTATTCCCTTTTGACTGAAATGTACTGAGGTTCTGATAGATGAAGTAACTTGCCAAGGCCACACAACCAGCAAAGATAGAGCTGAGTCTCAAAAGCAAGGGTAGTAGAATGCTGACATCTCTATTTTTAACCAAGGCTTAGTAGTTGAAACAATGATTTACAGTCTTCTGACTTTTTGGCCATCTGGCCTTGGGGAAGTCACATAATTTCTCCTGTCCTTAGTGTTCCGCATCTGGGAAATAGGGAGATAAAAGTTATTCTTCTCATTTTCTTATGGGGATTAAATGAGAATATGTTTATTACGCTTTTAGCTAGTGCCTGGCCTATCATGATATCATTTATTCATTCGATGCCCATTTATGGAGTGATATACCAGGTACCATTCTAGGTGTACAAACTAGAAAAGGTCCTAGCTCAACCAAAGGAGGTAAACAAATAAGCTGGATAATTCAAATAGTGATACATGTTATGGAGAAAACTAAATATAGTAATGACAACAACCGTGGCCACATGCAGGTCCATTTTAGCTGAACGGTCAAGGAAGGTCTCTTTGGAGAAGTGGCAGTTGGGGTTAATTCCCAAAGGCAGGAGATATGGAGGAAGACACACCTTTGAGGTAAAAGGAACAGCAAGTGCAAGGCCCAGAGTTGGGAGCAGAACACGCTGGAACAGTGTGAGCGGGGAGGTGAGTGGCAGTTCAGACCAGTCAAAGGGTAAGTCTGGGCAGTCAGTGAGGTAGGGACGTGAACATCATAGGGAAGGTGTTTGCATAGTAGACAGCCTTCAGAGGGTTGAATCAAGAGAGTCATGTGATCTCAGTTATTTGTTTAAAAGTTGGCTTTGGTTGCTATGTGCAGAATCAAATATTTGGGGAAAGGATGAGTGTAAGGAAACCAGAAGGAGGCTGCAACTGAAGATGGATGGGGGCCAGGCCTAGACATGAAGCCCAGGTGGAAAGTGGTAGATGATGCTTCTCATCAGCGGAGCAGGGCAGCAGTAATGATAAAAATCCTATAAAGAAGTAACATGTGCAACCTGGAAGTAGTTTTCAGAAAGGTAACAAGCCTCAGACTTCACAGCTTGTCAAAAGTAGAGTTTGGGCTCATTTTTTTTTTTAATGCTATCGGAATATTGTAGCCCTCATATTGCTATGGAGCAGTGTCCACTGATAATATTTTTTTTTTTAGCAGTGGAAATATATACTTTGGGAGGGGCATATTGAATATAACTGCATATCCATAGTTGGTGATGCCAAACTGGATTTCTGTATGGAACAGGGATAAATGTTTTCTATAAAGAGGCAGATAGTAGATATTTTCATTTTTGTAGGTCATGTTGTCTACTTGACTCTGCTGCTATTAGTTTAAAAGCAACCATAGACAATGCAGAAATGAATGAGCATGGCTCTGTTCCAATAAAACTTTATTTTAAAAAATAGTGGGTGGTTTTGGCCTATGGATCCTTGATGGCCAGCTATAGAAAATATTAATTTACACATCCCAGATACATATTTTTAATAAAACCAATTCAAGACATTTCCTCCAAATTCTTTGGTAGAACTAGGGTGCATCATGCACACTTGCTTTAATATAAATTATGTCAAACTTAATATGGTATAACTTAATGACAACTCAGTCTAGAGGTTTTCAAATCTTAGGGCTTCCTTGTAGGTAACTCAGGAGACAGGGGTGATAGTGAGGGTGGAGGGCTGTGAGTCTCTGCTTCTGTTTAACCAAGAGCCCCTCTTGGGTCCATACTTTAACTGGTGGTCTTCATAAGACTTTGAGAAAAAGAGATTGGAAGCTAGAAAAAAATGGAAACCCATTAATCCAGTTCAACTGGCTAGAGATTGTGTCCACCCTCCCATATCATACATTAGAAAGGCCTTAGCTCTGGCTGGTAGCACAGTGGATAAGGTGCCGGCCTGCGAACCCAAAGGTTGCAGGTTCGATTCCCCAGCCAGGGCACATAACAAGGTTGCAAACCAGGTCTCCAGTCAGGTCTGTAGCTGGAGGCAGGTGAAAAGCAACCATACATTGATGTCTCTCTCCCTTTCTGCCTCTCTCTCTTCCCCTCTTTCTAAAAATAATTAAATAAAATTTAAAACAAAAGAAAGAAAGAAAGGCCTTTATTGAATGTTTGCTCATTGAACAAATAGATTTTCTAACTGGATGGAGTGGGATCTGCAAAGATTTGCATTAGGGTTACATGTATGGAATAAAGAATGTACGGGGAATATAGACCAAAGGGTCTGACGTAGGTACAGACTCTGGACAAAAGCTACAAGGTCCTATATGTTGCCATGGGGAAGGTCTACTTTCTGAGCTTTTTAAGGTAGAAGACAGCAGGCTGGCATATGGCATCCTGGAGAGGAGGATGACAGAGTGGCTTCTTTATAGTCAGACACAGTTAGGTTTGAATCTCTTCTTTGTCACTCAGTAGCTAGGCTAGTTATTCATTGACCTCCCTGGTTATCCATTTTCCCAGCTGGAAAACTGGAACAATACCAGTCCCCTTCTCAAGCTGTTGGGTGGATTAAATGAATTAACCTATGCATTTGACTAGCACATTGCTAGATGCTTCAGAAATAGTCATTTTCTTCTTCGTTCTGTTCTCAGGTTGTGAGGTATGCTCAAAGGTTATTTGTGACCCTCTTCCATCTCTTGCCTATTGACTCAAATGTCCATACCCTAATCTCTTCTCAGGCTGTGGCCAGGTTCTGCGAGCCTCGAAGGGCCAGATCTTTTTGGAGAGCTACCCTCTAAATGCTCATTGCGAATGGACCATTCATGCCAAACCTGGGTTTATCATCCAGCTAAGGTAAGGGGCTGGGGTCAGAGTTAGGGAGTCTGAGGTTATAAGGAAACAGAGTAAGAGGACCAAGGGCTTTGGATCCTACTGATCCAGGTGACTAACCATCAACACTTCATTCTTAAAAGCAGAAAATGTGTACCAGAGCCTTTTTCTTGACTGCTCATTGGTTCAGTGGGACAAGGCCTGGTCAAAATTAAGGCTAATCAAATGCTTATCCTTCACCTCAGTGTAACAGTGGGGGTCCATTGATGTTGACCCAGGGATAATGCAACAAAGCAAGGTGCTGAGAGCAAGCTACTCCTGCACAATCTTTACCAAGTCCCCCTGTTCACCCAGCACTGAGCCAGGTTCCATGGGAGGGAAGTGGAGAACTAAAAGGCACAGGTCTGACCTTCCAGGAATTTATGCTTTAGATTGGGGGGCATGCTTGTCACAGATCCTTTCATGGATGTTCTCAGAAAACAACCACCACCCCTCCCACCAATTAACCAACTCTCTCACATGGGTGGAAGGGAAGTTGTTTCTTCTCTGGAGCTTTGAGATTTAGACAAATATTTAATTTATGTCCTAGTCCACAGTATAGACCTGACTTTATTTTAACTATAGGTGAGTCCTATTTGGTGGGAACTATTTGCTGCTGTATCTCAGTGCCTGGAACAATACATGGTATGCACTGTAGACTCTTGATAGATAGTTGTTGCGTGAATAAATGTTGATGAAATTGCTATCTGCCTCCTGTGTATCTCCTCCTTCCTGGCAGACACCTCTCCTACTCCTCACTATGAAAGCAGAGGAGCCCACTGACTCCTGGTATTTCTAGAGGCATTGTCCATTAGCTCTTCCTTTTTCTAACCAGCGAGGAGGTTGGTGGTGATGGAAATCTCTCATTGTCTCAGGCATAGGCTTCTAATAAGTATTTTCTAGATAGATCAATGCACCCAGAGGTTGCTCTGCATTGGAAGAATCCAGCAAAACAGGTCCCCTTCTTAATTCTCCCCATCAAAACTAACCCTTAACCCTTGGAAGCTGGTGTCTTCACTCCCTAAAGACCTGAGGCTGGGAGTGGGGCTCATTAATTGGAAGGTCAGCATGGGGCACGAGTGAGGGGCCACACTGTTCTGCTTAATGCAGTTCAGACTTGTCAGGGGTGACAAGGGCAGGTGTTAAATGCCATGTGTTAGTATTTCAGCAACTCAGGGACCAGGCTAACTGGTACCCCCTGGGGCTCTGAAGAGCTGCTTTAAGATCCAGGATGCAAAATAAAACCCTCTCCCAAACAAAGGCCAAAACAACCAAAATAGTGAGGGATTGAGAAGCACCTCACCTAGGAAAGGGTCCTAGGGAGACATGGAATTAGACTTCTTTCTCTCTAGTCAAACCAGGACCTGCTGCCAGGGACACTAGTAATAATGGAAATACTCTGAAGTATACATACAATGATTAGCCCCAGTGCTAAGTATTCTGTTGCTAAAACCTTCCAGCACCTTCCTGTCAAGCTTGGAGTAAAGTCTGAACTCCTAACCATGCAGGATTTGGCTCTTGTTCTCGCTGACCTCGGTTCATATCACTCTCTCCCTTACTCACCACCTTGCAGCCTCCCTGACCTTCTTTCAGTTCCTCAAACATACCAAACTCACCACTGCCTCAGGGCCTTTGCACTTACAGACTCCTCTGCCTGGACTGCTCTTCCCCATGACCTTCACTCCCATCATCTAATCGTCTTCCCAGATATCATGTCTGCGGGGACATCTTCCTTGACCATGTTGTGTAAAAGGCTTACACCTCCCCAGTCACCTTTTATGCATGTGCCTATTTCATTTTCTCCACAGCACTTAACATTCTCTGCAGTTACTGTGTTTTCTGGTTTCCTTCCTTATTACCTATCTCCTAAATCAGAACTTCTTTCCATAAAGGTAGGCACTGTGTCTAGTTGGGTCACTTTCAGCACCTAGAACAGCGTCTGACATGGAGTAAGCCTGTCACAAATGTGTGGAATAAGTGAACAAATGAATGAATGTAAAATGCAAGTTGCAATGTTTCATATTTTAGTTTCAGAAAAAGCTTGGGTCTCTGTGGGGTGGTGGCCTTGTCCCTGCTCCTCCCGTTTGTGGACAAAGATATCAAAGCCCAGAGACGGAACTGATGGCTCAAGGCCTGTAGGGAATTAGTGGCAGGATCTGGATGAAAAAGCAGTCCTTAGATGTCAATCAAAGTATAATTAATAGGACTTACCCTCCCATACAAATGATATGTGATTTTTTAAAAATCATAAAATAAATGCATGGCACTGAGTTATTTGGTTTCTTTATAGTAAGACCTTTAAGAGCATCAAAAGTGTATGGATTGCCACTTTGTTCCAATGTTCTCTAATTTTCTGGTACTTTAGGTTTTTGCTCAGATTGGTAAGAACAACCTTCATCCCAGCTTTACAGGTACCAGTTCTGAGCTTGCCTGTCTATTCTCCAGATTGTGAGGGAGGAGATACAGAGGTGCCTTTTGTGAACCTGAGTTGCAGGTGTTCCCTTGGGAACCTATTGAAAAATACTTTTTTTCTCTCTCATCCTTACATGTGGCTGCCTCCTTTCTTGTTTCTTAGAAATGGGAACTTACGAGTTATTTCTGCTATTTTAATCTGATGTATCCCCATATTTCCATACTTACAGCTCCTTTGAGCTACTCACAGAATGACTGGATCTCCCTCAGTTCTGAAGTTCTGATATTCCCTATTCTTTGGGGGCAAGAATGATCAGTACCAAGAGCATAATTACCTTCTGATCTTTTTAGCTAACAGAGAGCTTTTTCCTTTACTTATTCTTAGAAGACAACATGTACTTTTTTCATTCTCCAATTGTAAGATTACAGTGTAGCATCTATTTAGCCATCTGCTGAACAGTATCTGCTTTGCATCTCTGTATGCCAGGCACTGTGTTTGGGCACAGTGGAATAAGACAGATGTTGCTCTCTACCCTCAAGGACTGCATTCTAGTGGAGAAGACAGGCATGTGTGTATGTACACACACACATACACTCACACATACACTCATGGTCAAGAAGACAAAAATGAGAAGTGAGCCCTGGTTGGTGTGGTTCAGTGGATTGAACCCCGACCTGCAAATGAAAGGGTTTCCAGTTGAATTTCCAGTCAGGGCACATGCCCGGGCTGTGAGCCAGGTCCCCAGCTGGGGGTGTGCAAGGGGCAATCACATGTCAATATTTCTCTCCCTCTTGTTTTCCCTCCATTTCCCTCTCTCTGAACACAAAAAAATTTATTTATTATTTTTAGAGAAAGGGCAAAGGAGGAAGGAAGAAAGGGAGAGAAGCATCAATATATGGTTGCCTTTCACCTGCCTCCAGCTACAGATCTGGCTGGAGACCTGGCTTGCAACCTGGTTATGTGCCCTGACTGGGAATCAAACCAACAACCCTTGGGTTTGTAGGCCAGTACCTATCCATTGAGCCACCAGCCAGGGCTAAACATAAAAAAAAAAAAAAAAAAAAAAAAAAAAATTTAAATGAGATGTGAAAATGTGTGTATATGTTTTGAAGAAAATAAGAAATCTCCTTTGGAAAGAGTTGTCATGGAAGCCTCTTTGAGGAGGGACTCTTGAAGCTGAAGCCTGAGGGTAGGAAGGACCTAGCCTTGTGAACTGGGGTGGGGGAAAGTTGGCCCCTGCAGAGAGGCAGCACATGCAAAGATTACCTAAATGGGTACTCCTTCCCCTAGCCGTGCTCTGTGTGTGCGCACGCGCACACACACACACAGTATGCATACACACACACACACACACAATCAGCTGAACTCAAGACCCCCGGGACCAGGTTCTTATCAGATCAGGCCAGTGGCACCGAATTCCCAGAGGCCTGCGCATCCTTTGGCCTTGAACTTGCCCAGAGGTCTCCGGGGCCCACTTGTGTCCTGCTGTCACCTTCTCTGCCCACAGGTTTGTCATGTTGAGCCTGGAGTTTGACTACATGTGCCAGTATGACTATGTTGAGGTCCGAGATGGGGACAACAGTGATGGCCAAATCATCAAGCGCTTCTGTGGCAACGAACGGCCAGCTCCCATCAGAAGCACGGGCTCCTCCCTCCACATCCTCTTCCATTCCGATGGCTCCAAGAATTTCGATGGCTTCCATGCTGTTTTTGAGGAGATCACAGGTAAAGGCCATGGAGGCAAATGTGGCATTTGGCAACTGTGCTCCGTACAAACAGCTTCGTTCTGTGTACCGCCTCCCTCCCTACTCAGCCTTGTTAAAACCTAGGGTTCTCAGAATTACCTGAACATTGAGAAGGAGATAGATGGAAAAGTGCCCTGGCTGGTGTGGCTCAGCTGGTTGGAGCATTGTCCTATACATGGAAAGGTTGCAGGTTCCATTCCCAGCCAGGACACGTACCTCGTTTGTGGATTTGGCTCCAGAGCTCACCCTAGGAGGTCTGTCATGGTTAAGAGCATTAGCTTTAAATCTCTGGCAGAGTAAGCCAGGTGACCTTGAGCAAGTTCTACTTCTCTGGGCCTCAGTTACCTAATCAGTGACTAGGGAATAACCATTATCCCACCCCATTAAGGGTCCCAGAGACAGAAAGATGGAGAGCTGAGCATGGTCCATGGGAAGCACTCAACAGCTACCATACTCCTGGCGTGCTCCATGTCTCCCTTTATCATCTGAAAAATAGGTGTTAAATGTTTTAAACTATAGTGGCAAATGCCACTTACTTCCTGAGTAATCTAAGCCTTAGCTCCCTGCCCTGTTCATGGTAGGAAGTAGGATTAGACCGAAGTGAACAGAGTGCTTAATCCTAAGGAGTCATCCCAGCTCTTCTTGTTCTGGGATTGCATTACATCAGGTTTTGCAAAAGAAGCTCAGACTTGTTTTTTATGTTTTAAGATACTGGATTTAAAAAATTGAAATACCACTTTGATCATTACAGCTTCCTTATGGACGTGCAACACAGTCTCAGGAAAGGAAGTGGGTGGCAGAGGTGCCAGTCTGTCTTCAGCCCTGTTCTTTCAGTGAGACCAACAGACTTCCCCACCCCCACTTCTCCCTTAGAATGTTCCAACAGAGCTGTGAGCACCCTGCAGCTGTTCCTTGTCACCTGCATGCCTGCCTCCTTCGCAGGACGTTCCCTGGGCTGCTGTGCAGGGCCTGGGCATGTCTTTCAGTTTCAGGTGCTTTGCTGCTGTGGGCAGGTGGCCTGAGGCTGAATTCTCGCCCCTCGGTGATCCCCTGTGGGCCAAGGCTGAGCAGGTCACACTCTAGATATGTCTGTGGGTATTTATGTCAGTCAATAAGAGCTAGTCATTGGGGAAGCCAGTCGGGAGCAGAGGTGGCTCCCCAGCTTGTGACCTGGTGACTGAGGGGAGGGTCAGGAGGGCCTCTTCCCCTTCTAAAGTGGTCACTTCACCCTGCACTGGAGAACATTGGAAAATACTGGTTTGCATTACATCATTACATAGACGCAGCACTTCATTCCTCAGACACCCGGTCTGAGAACTTCAGGTAACATCAGCATCATTTGACAGTTTATGAGTCCTTGTTTTCTGGCATTTTCAAACAATGGTAGCGTGCATTCAATAAAAGGAGTCAAAACAATTTGCAAGAAGGTTTTATATTATTTTATTTTATTAAGATTGTATTTATTATTTCCAGAGAGAGGGGAAGGGAGAGAGGCAGAGAGGGAGAGAGACATCAATGTATGGTTGCTTTTCACCTGCTTCCAGCTATGGACCTGGCTGGAGACCTGGCTTGCAACCTGGTTATGTGCCCTGGCTGGGAATCGAACCAACAACCCTTGGGTTCACAGGCCAGTGTGTATCCATTGAGCCACCAGCCAGGGCTTGCAAGAAGATTTTAATAGACAAGTGAAAGGCTCTGGTCAGGACCCCAGGCTTAAAGAAATAGAGACACCACATAGTGGCACTGAGAGAAATTGCCTTTTCTCTTATAGCATGTTCCTCGTCCCCGTGTTTCCATGACGGCACTTGCCTCCTTGACCAAACAGGCTCTTACAAGTGCGCCTGCCTGGCAGGCTTCACCGGGCAGCACTGTGAAAATCGTGAGTATGCCTGGGGCATGGGAGTTAAAGGGTCACATGGGTCTGGTGCAGAGAGGGCTTGGGGAGCTTGCTGAGTATATTGTTTCTTGGTGTCTGGATGGTCTGTCCAAGGTGGCACATAACATTGACGCACCCATTGAGTAGGTCTGAGGAAGGCTGGGCTGCCTCTGCAGCAGGATGTCTGGCGCCAACCAGGTTTGCCTGTTGACATTTCCAGCCTTCACCTGGTGCACGTATCTCTCAAAAAGATTCCCTGCATTGGTCCAAATAATTCAGAGCTTAAAAACAGTGTGCAAGGGTCAACCGTTGAAGCAACTGTCATAAACTCTTCTGTGGCTCAGAGTCTGAACTCCCTATCCATACCAAGATCCGATTTGCAGCTGTGCTCCAGGATACTATTCCCAGGCCCCAGTGTGGTGTGGTGAAGTCTGAAGTCTGAAGCTTTTAAGATGATAATTATGTAGGGTGACCAAAAGCCCCAGTTCTCAGGGACACTCCCAGTTTATGCATTTTGTTGGGGCATAATTTTTTTTACATTTATTTTATTTTTTTAAAGGATTTTATTCATTATTTTGAGAGGGAGGGGAAAGGAGGGAGGCAGAGAGGGAGAGAAATATAAATGTATGGTTACCTTTCACCTGCCTCCAACCTGGGACCTGGCTGGAGACCTGGCTTGCAACCTGGGTATGTGCCCTGATTGGGAATCGAACCAATGACACTTGAATCTGCAGGCCAGTGCTCAATCCACTGGGTTACACCCACCAGGGACAGGGCATAATTATTAATAGCACGCTCTTTAATAATCAAAAGTATCCCAGCCCTGACTGGTGTGGCTCAGTTGGTTAGAGTATCGTCCTATAGACTGAGAGATGTAAGATAAAGGGAACATTGCTTTTCCTGACCAATCCTCATTCTTGGCAGTTAACATCTTAGTGGGTATCCTTCCAGACCTTTCTCTATGGTGTGCAAACATAAGTTGTCTATAAATCATTATTTTAAACCATTAGTTCTCAACTAGGGGAAATTCTGTCCTCTACTCCTACTTCCAGGGACTCTGGGCAATGCCCATATACAGTGTTCATTCCAGGGGGAGGGTGCTATGGGCATTTAGTGTGTAGAGGTCAGGGGTCCTGCAAAACATCCTACAATGCAGAAGGCAGCCCCCACCACAAAGAGTTATCTAGTCCACATGTCGGTTGTGCCAAGGTTGGGAACCTCTGTTTTAAACAAAAGTGGATCAAGCATACATACCACTTTTCAACTTGTTTTCAGTGCCTTTATCATGGAGATTTTTGCCAGGGCAGTCCATGTTGACCCACTGCATTTGAAAAAATAATAGCTGCGTATTCCATTGTATGGGTGTAGATACAATCATATACGCATCCAGTTCCTTAAGATAAATTTGTTATCATGTTTAATTTTTTACTATTGTGAAGAGAGTTGCTATGACTGTCCTAATGTATATTTATTGGTTCACATGTAGAGGTATTTTTGTACGATAAATTCTTAGGTGTCGAACTGTTCATTCCAAGAGTATGGATATTTCAGCTTTGGAAAGCTGCTGACAAAATGATCACTGACAAGTTTCACCAATTTTCAGAATGAGCTGTTTTAAACACCAGTTCTCAAAATAAGAATTAGAACTTGCATTTCAGAATCTAGGGTCAACAGGGTCAAGCTAGACATGGACTGACTTGCAGGGTCTGAGGAAGGGACTTCTCATTGGGACTTCCTGGGGCCGTAGATCAAAGATAAGAAACAAGCACTGTTCAGTTGGTGAGAGGGTGTGAGAGTCCCAAATACAATGCTTAAGAGCTGCAGTGTTCAGGCTTCTCCTTAAGTTGTTTCCCAAGAAAGAACAGCTTTCCCCTGCTCCCAGGTGACCTTCTCTGAGAGCAAAAGAAAAGGGGGAGTGGCTTCCCCTTCGGCTTTGGGGCCAAGCCGGTCTCCTACCAGCATCCTCAGTGACCCCAGCCTCCTTGGGCCACTATGTAAGAAACCGGGGCCCCCTTTTCCCTCTGAAGTTTCCTGTTTCTTTGTATGGAACACAAGAACAAAAATAAGTTCTTGAGTAAAGGGTTGGAATCTTGTTTTGAAAGCGAGGGATTCATTGCCCTGCTCCAATTTCCACGTTGCCTTTGTTCCTCTGGCCCAGTTGAAGATGCCGGGGTGCCCCCCTGCATCCTAATGAAGTGTGATGAAACAAGCCACATCTCGGAGCACAATGCTCACACTGCGGGCTCTGATGCGCCTTTGAACGCAACAAATCAGCTTCCACCAATTAAAGAGAAGTGGTGAATCTGGATTCATTTGGGTTTTGGAGCATTGGAAGATTTTCCACTCGCCTGTCCCAAGAGCTGGGAAGAAAAGAGCCCAGGATGAGAGGCACACTTTATACTTTAGCTTCAAAGGGGCCACCGGTGCTTCTCATCAGAATAAGCAGTTAGGAAGTTTGGGACTTTCACAGGAACACTAACACAGATGCAGTGAGAATGTGCTGAGACCCACCCCTCCACCACAGTGAGCCACAATTTCCCATCGCAGATAGATAAGAAGCTGGGAGTCTTGGTGGGTTGCCTGCACACTGTGCTAAGATCTCTCAGCTGAGGCATTGTACAAATAGAATTGTTCACTGGCTTTTTTGTTCTAAAGTCCTATTTTATCCTTAATCCACGGAAGACAGGGGCTCCTTTGCCTGTAGTGAGGTAGCGCTCTCTGCAGGGAAGAGCTTTGACCTGTGGTCAGAAAGACCTTGGTTTGACTCTGAGTCTATTGTTTACCAGCCTGCTGACCTTGAACTAGACATTTAACTCCCAAGAGCCTCTGTTTCCACACTTATGATGTTCAGAAAAATAGACCAAATCCTTCTCGGCTTGTTTAAGGGGATGGAAGGACATGACCTGTAGAAGGTATTGAGTTAAGAGACGCCATTATTTTTACCACCCTGGTCCTATTGTTGCCATCAGAAAGGTTTGGCAGAAAACAAAGGACTCTCTAGGTAAGGAGTTAGGGCTATAGCACTAGTTTCTACAAACTGGATGATTAGGACACACTTTCCTCTAGGTTCCTTCCAGGGTTTAAGAAGATTCTTCCACAACTTTCTAAGTTTCCTTTGTGAACTGCTCTTCCCAAATCATTGTCAGACCCTTAGCACTGCTATCACTGCAACTGCATACAGGCAAGAAAGATCTGGCTTTAAAAGAACAGGTGGGCAGTACCAATGTCATTGTCATAAAGGAATCCTGGATCCCAGGAGAGGACACCCATGTTGGGAGTGATGGATGGGGAGCCTCTGTAGCCATGACAGCCCAACAAGGGGACTGGTACAAAGGATCCATGGAATAATGGTGGGAAGAACTGGAAACTCCAGAGCATATTACCCAGTCATCCTGTTGTATGGTCAGTCTCCCTTTTTTTTCACAGATAAAAAAAAATTTTTATTATGATTTTTTTAGTGGCTACTCATTTAACATGTGGTGGACTGTATATCAGTCTTCATGTGGTTACAGAGGAGACCAAGACTCTAGAGCATCATTTACATGTTTTATTAGAGAGACAGAGCAAAAAAAGAGAATGAGCAACCTGGATTGGGAGGTTATGAAGGGGATAGGGATAATTTCTGGAAAATTCATGGTTGTTACCCATAAGCAGTTGATAACTCAGAGCCTTCAGGGACTAGAAGAGCCCAGGAAGATCATCAGCTAGTGAGCAGCTAATTTATTACATGCCGTCTTCCTCCTGGACTGCCTGTCTACTCACTCTTCCTAAGATGGAACTGAATCTTTGACACCCATATTGGCATATTTAGAGGGATGCCATCCCATTTGGATTTAGATCTGAACAGCAAAAGTTGTCACTAAGCACAGCAGAAGCTGTGGTCATCAAGGTGTTTTTTGGTTGGTTTTTATAGTTCAAGGGAAACCTTCCTTTTCATTTAGATCATTCCTTGTTGGGTGAACCTGAGTCTACATAGGCCAAACAACATTTTAGCATTAACTCTGCTGGGCTCCATGGGCCTGTGGCCTCTTACCCAAAGCATTGCTACATCTCATTCAGAAAAGATGCTCAGGGGTGGGCAGAGAAGGGGTGCATTTTGCTAGTCAGTGGTGATTTCAATTACGGCAGCATTCCAGCCAAATAACAAGAAGACAGGTAATCAAACTCTGCAGCCTGTTTCCAAGAGCTGGGGATGGAGTGCCCACTAGGGCAGAAGGGGCCAGACCCACCATTCTTTTATTAACAATGCGCTTCCACTTGCCCACTCCTTGTCGAGGTCCTCTTCACTTTTTCTTCGTCAGACGAGGTCCCTCAATGCAGGAGGCAGATTTTATTTTAGCTTGGGATTAAGAGCTAATAGATTATTACTGGAATGGGCTGTATGTCCACCAATGGAAGAGGGTGCAAAGCGTAGAACATGAGAGTGAAACACAATTAACTTGTGTTAATTGGAAATAAACCTCCTGGCCACCAGGGACCCTAAGACTGACTTCAGCCCAATGACAAAGGCTAGAGGGATATTTGCTCTTTGTCCCTCACCCTGATTCAGAAGATAAAATCTTCTTCTTTGTAAAACATAAGGCATTCCTGTTAGTATCCAAGTATCAAAACAACAATAGGAGTTATTATTCTCTGTATTCTCACTATCATCAGGCTCTTTGTGCTCTATGTGATGTTGGTTTGTTTAATTGTCACAACGTCCCCATGGGTTAGGTATCTTCTCTGCTGAACAGATTCACCCAGCCAACGCTTTTGAGGGTCGGTTAGGTACCAGAAGAAATAAGGGTAGGACTATACAGTGTATATATTTTCTTTTATTGGGAGTAGCATTAAACAATTCCAACCTTCACTGCCCTGAAGTGTGAAGGAGAATATCACATGCCGTGTCATTTCCAGCAGCAGCGTTAGGCCTTCGGTGATGGCGACAGTGAGAATTACTAAGTGGGCGGTGAGAATTACTAACATCTTAGGCCTATGCTCAGCAGCTCAAGACTCTTCTGAAAGGTCATTCTCTTTATTCCCAAGGCCAGACAGAACAGAATTGCTCAGTGTGGGCCATCTTCATTGCGAGCATTGGTTGTATTTTGAAGGCTGGCTATGAATACCAATGGGGGACATTTTCCCAGTAGTTTTGTGTTACCCAACCCCACCACACACCCGCAGAGCTGACTCAAACCCCCTGAGATTTAGATGTGCCCCAAGAAGATGGTAACCAAGCAGATCTACTAGGTAGAGGACAGCACAGTTTCTAGCAGTTCCCTAGGTTGCCATCTCTACCAAATGAGAATGTGTCAGGGTGATTTTGAATCCAAGTAAAATGACCATGAGCTTCTGAAGATTTTTTTTAGTCTGATCTGTCTCTTAGGCACAGGCAGGTTCAGCTGTTTAATGAACTAGGCCATCCAAATACTGAAAAAGTGGTATCCGAAAGATGCAGTATACCAGGGGCCAAAGACAATGCTGATTAAGATCAAATAGATAACTGTGAGCTTTAGCCTCCAAATTGCTGCTGGATGAATAAATAGCAGTGTGTGCAATCCAAGCGTAATTTCACATGGGTCCTGTCTCTTTCACACCCGCCCCGGGGCTGAGCAGCAGCAGGGGGCAGAATGCCTTTGGCTGGGAAGGGATAACAAAGGGTTTTCAGTGGTGATGACATCACCGGTTGCTGTCATTACTCCTGGTTGGGGGAGACCCTTGTGGGAGTAAAGGATAATTGGATGTAGTCCAGAGGCACCAAACTCAAATAGAGGCTGAACAAGAGAAAGTGAGGGAGAGAGAAAGCCCATCCAGTGGGTTGGTCTCATGATAAATTGTTTTTGCAGAAGGAACAAAGCCCCAGAGAGGAAGTTAATGCCTTTTCCAAGCACGACCAAAATTCTGTCACAATGTGTTTCCTTGATTTTGGTGACCAGTGCGAGTGGGTGGGCACCAGGAGCAGGAGAAGCATTGAGAGTCACATGCCTCTGACTCCCAGCTTCCAACCAGCTTGATAGTGGGGTAATGAATACTGCTGATTTTGGGTCTGTGTTCTTTGCTGAAATCCTCAGATAATCTTAAAGCTCTGACATGCAGCACCTATTAAAGAGACATAGTAGTATCTTCACTTCATTCCCACCCACCCCCTCTGGTAGCTATCTGGGTACTATAAATATTTCGCTAGTATAAAATTTTAGAAAAGAATGTATGTTTTTAATGTGCAATTTTGAAAATGACATCAAACTATGTAGCAGGTATAAATAATAATCAAAGCAAGCAGGTATAAATAATAATAGCTAAAATAATTTAGGAGCAGGGCAAGAATGAGTAAAGGAGAATACTAGACAGGATGAGAGAATTAAATTCAGCTTTAACATTTGTATCCGGTGGAGTGATGAGCACCAATGTCCTGGATTCTGAGCTTCCTGGCAGCCCAGGCAAAAAGAAATGCTTTAGATGGTATGGCTCCAACTGTGTATTGAAGGAACATGAACACAAGTTCATTCGGGAAATGCAAATATTATCCGTTTTGTTATAACTCATTTCTTTACTTTGTCTAAAGCGGAGATGCTGGGAAAGTGTTTTCCACTTCAGTTTTGTAAATAACAAAAATGTAATCTTATTTTATAACAGATATTTCTAAAACCTAGATCCTTTTACCTCCCTCCCCTAGAAAAAAGAAAGAAAAGTCTTTATTATTCTTACACCGTTACTGAGCATGCTGCTTCACTAGTTCCAACCCCACACCCTGGCAACCCTGCCTAAGGGCTCTTTGTATCTTTCAGAGCCCACGGGCACTTATATGTGGGCAGGCTGGAGGCGCTGAGGACTTAATGTTTATTCACCATTTTTCAATTTGATGGCTGTTGGTAGATAATAACTCGTATCCCTTGCTCCCTGGGTAGGATGACTCCAAGGCAGATTCTACACTGTCTCCCAAGTTTTTCCAAAGGCATCAAGCTTCAGTTGCCTCCAGTGATAAGTTTCTTGACAAGGTGAACTTCCTTGTCTTATGTCTGCTATACAACTTTCGGTCTTTCCTGAGATATCCACCTCAGAACTACTCACACTAAAACCTCATCCCATAGCCTGCTTCTGGGGGAACCCAACCCCAAGACATTCCCTGAAAGTATTTCTTTGAGAAGCTAATTTAATGGAGGGCTGGAGCTCAGGTCAGCTAGATCACCATTTGGTTGTTTCTTTAAAATATTACCCAAACCTTTGATCGATGCAGAATAATATACTATATATTTCAGGGTTGCATTTTCTGAAGGATGCTCAAAATATGATGATCGGTATTACTGATGTAAAAAACAAATCCCGTGTTAGATCCAATAATTGATATCTCACATCACACACACACACACACACACACACAGACACACACACACACAGACACACACACACGCATTTCTCTGTGCATAGGAGCCAGCCAAGCTCTTTCTAGGATGGGTGGTAGAAGTGGAGACGCCAGTGCTGTTTGTGGAGAGCCTGTAATACCTCCCAAAGGACTTGTCAAACTTTGTTATCTAGCATTTTTCGGACAGGGGTTCGAATGTAGCTTGTCATAGGGAAGGGTCACTGAGTTTTTGCTAATTGTCTCATCTTTCATAACTGTGCTCTTGACCAACTGGCACACTGCATTCACTTCAACAGGAGCCTCAACGGTGCTGGTGCTGTCTGGTCCCACAGGGGGCACACAAATATGATAAAACGGGGGGCTCAAACCCTAGCGAATCACCAGTGGTTCTTCTTGGCAGGGACAGCTAAATTAGGCCTGGTTCCATTTCACCCAGGCTCCCTCCTGCAGATGCAGAGGTTTTCCTTCAGAAAACACAGCAGGCTAAGCGGTATCAACCCAGCTCTGTCGCTCATACCTGATGAAATCTTTGTTGCAATTCAGATGTAGTTAACCATGGGGGTGGGGTGATACTTCCTAAGACCACCTCTCCCCATTCAAATTCATTTCAAGCCCCCATGATTACCTTTACTTTATTCCTGCATTAGAGACCTAAGTTCTGGTGTAATTTTAGAAGCACATTTGAGCAAGGCACTAATCACTTCGGATAAATGGATGCTAATGAAAAAAAAAAAATATATATATATATATATATACATATACATACATACATATACATATATACTTCCCTGGAGGCCTGGGGAATAAGTAATTGGAAGGAAGGCTACAATCGATATTTTTGTAAGTACTTAAGTGAATCTGGGGAAAACTTTGAGCTGTCTCAAGCCTTAGCTGACATCATTTGTATTTCTGGATTTAAACTGAAAATCTCACCCTGGCTGGTGGCACCCACCTGCGAACCCAAAGGTTGCTGGTTTGCTTCCCAGCCAGGGCACATAACCAGGTTGCAAGCCAGGTCTCCAGCCAGGTCCGTGGCTGGAGGCAGGTGAAAGGCAACCATTCATTGATGTTTCTCTCCCTCTCTGCCTCTCTTCATTCCCCTCTCTCTGGAAAGAATAAATACAATCTAATAAATAAACAAACAGAACATTTCTGTGTTAGCGTTACAGAAGGACATCTGCCAATGCCTTCTCCTGCTGGGCGCAGAGGTGCTTTCATTAAGTGCAAGGGGCAAGAAAGTCGGTGAAATCGATAGCTCACAACCTTTCCTCGTCTTGCTCTATAAACCACATGCTAGACTTCTAAAAGGCAAAGCAGTGACTGGATTCTTTGGTGCCTGGGCTTTTCTAGACCTTGTCTCCAAAGGTAAACTTACAACTTTGAGATGGAAGCAAAAGGAAAAGATAAATGTTCATGTTAACCTTCTAGATTCATTCAGAAAAAGATATTCTGTGAACAAGGGTCTAACTGGTGGACAGTGATATCTTGGCAGAAGAGGTCTGTTTTCTTGCCCCTGCTGGGATCTGCCCCCTGAGTCTATGATCAGTAGGAGGAGAGGAAGGTGAGTCCACCCCATAGGTTAGGGATGAAGAATGCAGACTTCCTTTTGTCACATTTAATATAATTGACTTGACTTGGGGGGACAGAAAAAGTGATATTTGTGGGCACTGAAGGGCCACTTCTTCTAAAAATGCCTCCACATTTCCCTAACATGCTCCCTGATGTCTCCATCAACATGTCCATTCCTTATAGATGTTTTAGACCTGGTCTTCTTATCTACCTTGTATTGAGTATGAATCTTAGTGTATCAGTCAGATAGGAGAGCAAAAGGTATAACTTTACTTGATTTAAATCAACTGAAATCTATAGTTTTAAGGTCCGTAATTCAGAATCATAAGAAATTCAGTCTCAGTCATTGTTGGAGCTTCCTTTGTGCCTCAGGATTGTACAGAGGTCCCTGGCTTTACTCAGAATGCACAGAATCATTAGAGAGAATCATCTGATGGTGGATTCTAGGCCTATACTGTGTAGCTTGGGGAAGCCCATTATTTCAGAGCCCCAAATCCCTTCAGGTAAAACAGCTCTGCTGGTGTGTGGCTGGCCTGGGAGTATCTGTGGAGGCTGGGACACCCCTCTGATGAGCTCCAGCCTCTCTAGTTGCCCTGCTAATCATCTCCCTTAAGATCTCCTAGAGTGCTGAAAGGCATGCAGGACTCAATGCCCAGTGCCAAGACATCCACCTCTTTGTGTGTCTTGTCACTTCCTAAGCATGCTGCCACAGGAAGGCATGAGTTGCCTACAGACCTGCGTTAAGGTTCCTTTCTTCCCAAAATAAATTCTGATCCAAGCACTTGGGCCCAAAGGATTTATTAAAGGAATTACTCCCAGGATCAGCCAGTATGGCAATTGGGGAAGCAAGAGAGGAAAGAAGAAGAAATCAAGCCAGAGTGATTCCAACTGAACTCCCAGGCTCAGCCCAGTCCCATAGGAGGCTGGGTAGTTAAATGATACCTGGAAGAATAGGAGTTGGACTTTGGTACTTTCACATCCATCAGGCATTGGCTATTGAAAACCCTGGGGTAGGCATGTGAATGGGGGGATAAAAATGGAGATATTTTTCAGCTCTTCATGTGAGAGAGTGGTGCCCATGCCAGAGGGCAGGCCTCTGAAGGTATCAAGTGCCAATTCTCAGCATGAAAGCTCATGTGGAAAAGTTGAGTTGCATGAAGAAGTTGAATTGGTAAAAGAATACAAAAAGACTTAGGCGGGGCCTGTTAAAAGCATGATTGTATTGCATGGAGACTTTTATAGGAATGAGCCTGTGTCATAAGAGAAATGATTAAAAAGAGAGTAGGAAGCCTAACAGAGTGATTCGTCCCCAAACTCAGTAATTAAAGGTTAAATTTTTCCGGGGCTTTGCTCTGTGTCCTTAGGCAAATAGTATTCAGTACCGTGTTACAATCCACTTGAGAAAAATATGTTATTTATCTGATAGAATATTTTCAAGATATACCTAATATCCTGTTCAGTGTTTAGAATAGCAGGTGATGCTATTTAAGTAGCTGTTCAACATGAATTAGAGGATAGAAACATCTTTGTAATGAATATTGGTCAGTGTTTAGATGCAAAATTACATTTGGACATCAAGGGAAATTTGTTGTATCTCTGAGTTAATATTGTGCTCTAATATTTTTAACTATTACTTTCAACACACTTATATTCCTGAAGATAAAATATATCCTTTAGTAATAGATGATGTTACCAGAAAGGGACCTGGCCCTGAGTGGGTCTGCCTACGGCAGGCTTCCTGAAGATAAAATATGAAATCTCAATTCACTTCCTATGTGCACTCTTCTTTCTGATTCAACAAAAATAGGAAATAGTCTAGTTTAATTGCTCAAGCTTTAGGGAACAAAGAAGACAATACAACAACACTGAAAAATAATAACCCTCATATACTGGTCATAAAATCTAAGTGATATGTTTTTTTTGTTCAGGCCTGCCCAGCTCCCATACTTTGAGAAAGAAATGAACATCAGCCAGTTGTGGTGTCAAATTTCTTTACATAGAGAATAAAATACTTTTTAATTTAAGAATAACTCATTTAAAAGGGGGATGATAAAACTAATACATGCATTTTTATTGTAAATTTTCTCTTGGTAATTCTGTTGAATGCCATGGTTTGCATATCACTCCATATCACTGTCTTTTGCTTCAATGAAACATGAAAAGATTGGATTCTAAAATGCAGTGCTTCCGAATTTTGATAGCTTTCTTTTTCTTTTACTGTCTCTCTAGTTGTTGAAGAAAGAAACTGCTCAGACCCTGGGGGCCCTGTCAATGGGTACAAGAAGGTCACAGGAGGCCCTGGGCTCATTAGTGGGCGCCATGCAAAAATTGGCACAGTCCTCACCTTCTACTGTAACAACTCGTATGTTCTCAGTGGCAATGAAAACAGAACTTGTCAGCCGAGTGGAGAGTGGTCAGGGAAGCAGCCCATCTGCATAAAAGGTAACTGCAAATATTTCTGAAGCCTATAGAAATAAAGATGAAGTTGCTGGACTTTTTGGTAGCTCCCATACATGTTTTGGAGCCCCTGGGAAAATTCCTTTCTGGCTTAAGTTCTCACTGGAACCGAGTGTTTATTCATCTTAGGTTGGAAAACATCCCTCAAACCACTTGCTTCTGTTTTGCACCACCGACAACCTGCTCATCCTAATCACAACATCTTGACGTGATCAAGAAAAGTGATGTAGTTATCAGAGCAGTTTAGGAAGGATGGCAGGGCTGAGTTTGCGTATGCGAGCCCAAGGACAGAGTTGAAGCAATCGATGTGCGTTTTTATAGCTACATTTATCTACCCTCTGTGTTAAGTGCAGGAAAGAAAAGAACAAAATGGACACCTCGTTGCTGCCAGCGTAGGTGGACAGAGTTTTGAGATCTTAAAATGTTTAAAAACATTAAAAAACCAACACACATTGATCATTCAAGGCGGAGCGCTAGGAAAAGATGGGTAGTGTACGTTCAGAGAAAGGCGTGATCGTATTGCCAGAAATGGGACAATTGCACGAAACGAGCAGGATTGGAGCCAGCCTGGGAGGCTGAGAAAGATTTGTAAAGGTAAAGAGGAGTTGGGATGATATTCCAATTGGGAGACAAAGGATAAGCAGAGAGGTGTAGGCAGAAGTCAAAGAATCCTGTCAACTCAAAGTGAGCCAGTCTGAAAGGTAAATGAAAACTAAGTGATTTGGGACCAGAAGAAATTGAGTTTTCTGTAGAGAAGGTTGGCCCTTCTCCCTTGGCACTGGGGATATGCAGTTTCTCACTATTTGCTCCAGGTCAACAACCCCTGTCTCTGGGGGGCAGGTCACAATTATCTGGTTGTTTCCAGAGAAGAAAAGCATGTCCTTGGCCTAGATTATCCAGATAATTGCCTCAATTCTCCACTGCTGGGTATTTGTCCACAACCCTAATCATGGGAAAGGGAATGAAAGCGAATAGTTTGTGAAAAGAATAAATCACTTTAGACTTGAGCCAGAAGCGACTTTCATCCCCACCAGCACAGAGTCTGACTCCTGATTTCATGAAGTGTGGACATGGTGTTATATACGGCCTTGGAGATCTCTGTCCGTTCTTCTCGTACAAGTCATTAATACAACTCAAGTTCTCTAGGTTGCTGATTAAATGAATGTGGGCTGCTTGACTGAGGAAGTGAGGTGGGTAGGATTTCTTTTTACTTGTGGAGGCGAGAAAAAAAAAAGACCTCGCAGTAAAACGGGCTGTGAGTTGCCCTTGAGTGATCGTTGGGGGCCTTGGCAGCGGAGAAGAGGCGTGGAGGAACCAGTTACCCCCTTATTTATTGGCCGACACTGCTGTCTGGTTTGAAGTGAGAGAGAGCCTTGTGGTCCCCTGCGCTGGGCTAGATTTCAGAAACTTCACTTGACTTTTCATTCCATTTTGACCATGTTCGCTAATACCGTTGATGTGAACAGATAATCCTAGCTGATCAGCTGGTCTTGCTCCCAGGCACACAAGTGAAGCAGCTCTAGCACAGTGTACGTCTGGGGCTCTGCCGAGGGGCTGGTGATGCAGGTGAAGGGCAGGTATGAAGCTGAACTGAATGTGGTGAACAGATCAAAAGGAAAAAGATTACCCAGTGTCGCCTCTTTTTTTTTGCCCCCTAGCCTGCCGAGAACCAAAGATCTCCGACCTGGTGAGAAGGAGAGTCCTTCCAATGCAGGTTCAGTCCAGGTGAGGCTGAAATACCTGAATTCTGCTTTAAAGGCAAAGGAAGGGGAATGAAGGTTCCCTTCCCACCCCCTTCCCCACTTGTGTTTGGCCCAACTGCCTGGGGGTTTCTTAGAGACACTCTGTGCTGACTGCAAAAGAATGTGTTAGATGGGGGCTTGTTTGCTAGCTGCCTTCAGCCAAGAGGCAGTAGCTGTTGGAAGATGTAGTTTCCCTGGAGCATGGGAAAGTAGATGGTTGGTGGGAAGCAAGACTTTAAGATGACCTTTGATGAACTGGACTTCAATACTTTACTCTTCCTGAAATTTCTATGTATTTATTATGGCAGCTTCTACGTTAGATGGCATCCCTGCCAGATGCAGCCAGCTGTGGCTAGGGATGTTCTTGGTAACCAACCAGGTGTGGCTGGCTGGCGGAGCCCACAAAGTGGAGATACGTGCCCAGCCCTGAGGAGGGTGTGAGCCCTCATGTTCACCCACCCAGCCTTCCTGCTGGAAAGACAGAGGGGACCAACCTGTGAAGAGTGAATAGACTCATTTCTATTTCTCCTCCCCTTCTTTTGTAGGAAATACTCCCCTCAGCTCCCAGCATTCTCTTCTCACTCTCTCCACTCCCGCCACATGGGCTAGCTTACCTGTCCTGTATCTCTCCAAACGCAAGCCTGTTTCAGGACCTCAGCATTTCTGCCTGGAACTTGCTACCACTAAATGTCAGTGAGGCTTAATGCCTCACTTCCTTCATTTCCCTACTCAGTTTTAACCTGGCAGAGAACCCTTCCCTGCCTTCTTCTGTCCTTCAGAGAAACAGCATCCCCACCTGCACTCTGACTACCGAGCTGACTTTTTTACCCAGCGATCTCTAGCCTTTGCTGTGCTTCACTGGTCATCTTAGCATCCATCTCTGCTTTGGTGGCTTACATACAGTGTTTTGAATAACTTGTTCCATCTCCTCCCAACCCCACCAAAAAATGTCAAAGTGGCATGTGCCTGCATTATGCTTGTTCATGCTAATGTTTCAGCACCTAGAATAGTGCCTGCCCCATAGTAGGCACCTGATAAATATTGACTGAATGACTGCATTGGGTGGATAAACAAAGGTTCAAGACCTGGTCTAGATCTGTAGTGCTGGATGTTCTTGGGCAAGTTCCTAAACCTGCTGAGCCTTTTGTTTCCTCATTTGAAAGTTAAGGATAATCTTAATAACATCTTAATAACATCTGTCTCTGACGATTGTTGTCAGGATTAAATGCAACGCCAACTTTGAGTTTTTGCAATGTGCCCATTACTCTTTTGAGTACTTCGTGTGCATTAGCTTATTCAATCCTTATTACAATCTCTGAGGTGGGTCTTATCATTTATCATAGATCTTATTACAATTTGTATTGCCAATGGTTAAATTGAGGGTGAGAGAAATTAAGTAACTTGCCCGAGGTCACGCTGCTAGAGAAAACGGCAAAATCAGGACGCAAATCCAGGATTTTGAAGGTCTGGTCTTCAGGGTCTGCTCCCTTATGTACTAAACTTTACGTCTATGTAAAGGCCTTAGCTAAACACCTCACTCCTATACACCTGTCAGTAATAACTATTATTTTTGGAAATAGTAACAAATATTATCCTCTTAGGTTAAAATCCTAGAATTGGCCCCACCAAATGACCCAAAATATTCTTCCATCAGGATATTTATCAATCTTTCACCCTTCCTCCAGCTGTCTCATTTCATGTCTGTCTTTCCCTTTTGAGTCAAGGCTTTTCCTTGGGAGTGGTAGTAGAATCCAAGTACCACCCCCCTTTCTGGTCTTGCCATTCACCTGAGCTGGACTCCTCCTAAGTGGGATGAGCCCACTACACCTGTTCCTCCCAAGGACACATGTTATAAAGGAGACCCTGAACTGTTCAAAAAGACCTCTGGTTTTGCATTTTAAAGTAATTGTTCATGGTAGGGTAGATGCCAGGGTGCCAGGTATCACATGCAGATGAGAAACCAAGCCTGAAACTTGGTTTTAAGAATCCTTTGGGAAGACGGGCTGCTGGAGCCAGGATATGCCATCCCCAGCTGCCACTTTTACCCAGAACCTCCAAAGGCAGTGTAGACCTTCAACAGATGGGCCAAGAGATGAACTTGTTTGCAAGTCCAGAAGCTCCCTGAACTGCAGGCCTGGTTCTGAACCTGAGCTGAAGATTTGTTGAAGGAAATCCGTGTGAATAGAATAGTTGCTCTCAGCAAAGCACTGTAGAGACACATGAAACAGATTGCTGCAGATGATATCAAATTGGTGAGACAGAGCACCAGGGTGGAAACCATGTCTGCTAAGTGCTGTCTTGGGTGCCATCTTAGCTTCCTGTGTGCCCTCAGGCACTTCCACTTACCTTTCTGGGCTTCCTTTCTCTGTTCATTAAATAGGAATGAGAACACTGACTCCTGGAGGAGTTCTCACTTTTCAGTTAACAGTCATTATGCACCAATATAAAATGAGCACAAGCTGTACGATGTGTGTGTCTCTCCCCCAAGGGTCCCCAAGTGGTCTCCCGGGGTTTCAACTTCAGGGCTCATTTAAAAAATCTTTTGACATTTACACACAGCATTCCATATTTTTCCTAGTCAATGTGCCCTGAGAGGAAGTTCTATTCTCCGAGGTGTACTAATTACATCTTCTAATTGCTAAATCAAACTACTGTATCAACACAGTTTAGTTCAAGTCAATTTCTGATATTGCCCCATTATGATAATGGTTACAGAGAAAAAGACTATCTGGCATTCATTCATTCAAATTAACTTCCTTCCCTGTTTAATTCCACAATTAATTTTGCGCGCGTGTGTGTGCATGTGCACACACACCTATAGTCTTCTTTTGGATAGAACTATTATGTCAGATATTATCTTCTTCGGTTAAAATCGTAGGCAGCTGGAGCCATGCCAGAAATGGAAATGGCGAATAAAAGGCAGGTTGAAGTGTGCGAGATAATTTGCACAGGGGTAGAGGGGGAGGGTGTATGTATGAGAGAAAAAGTGAGGGGGGTGGATTAGGGAGAGAAAAGAAGGGAGAAGGGGAAACAGAATGATATCCATTTGTTTTTCTTCTTCTGTAACCAAATATCTACACGGGGGTTGGCCTGAAACTGAAGAGGTCACAATGACTGTCTTGCTGTACTCTCTCTCTGGGCCCACGTGCCCTGATGCAGGGAGACGCCATTACACCAGCTGTACTCATCAGCCTTCAGCAAGCAGAAACTGCAGGGCGCACCTACCAAGAAGCCAGCCCTGCCCTTTGGAGACCTGCCCACTGGGTACCAACACCTGCACACCCAGCTCCGGTATGAATGCATCTCGCCTTTCTACCGCCGTCTGGGCAGCAGCCGGAGGACCTGTCTGAGAACTGGGAAATGGAGTGGGCGTGCCCCGTCCTGCATCCCTAGTGAGTCCAGGTTTTCCCGTGGCTGCCTTGCTGGGGGAAAAGTTCATTGCCCAAAGGAATGGTACTCCAGTACATTTTCTAGCTTTGTGATATCTGAAAATCCACAGCTAGAGCTTTTGGCCTTTGGCTTAAACTTATTACCTAGCAGAAATTAACTCATTAAATTTTAGGTAAATATTTTGGGGGAGGGGGACATACTTTCTTGTGGATAATTCTATTATATTTGCTTAGAAAAAAAGGAGAAAACAGTCATTGAATACCAAGTTGGGGAGGGGTTGAAGGTGCCAGATAGCTTCTAGTTATGTCATCTTAGTTAGTCTCAGCACCAGTTTTCAACCCATTATCCCATGGTATTAATTAGGGTATTGTTATTAGATAATGAGGTATTAATTACTCATAAGGTTATAATAATGATTATTGAGATAATACATGGAAGTATGTGAAATAGGGTCTTGCACATACTAAGCTACCTTCACTATCCTCCTTATCAGAGAAAAACAATATGGCTTAGTTCACGGTGGTCATCTTTATGATAGTCATATTTTAGTCTGTTTTTATACATCATCTCACTCTGTGAGATGATTGCTATTCTCTATCCATTTTGCAAGTAGGAAGACAGGCTAGATGAGTTTAGGCAACTTGTCTAGTAAATGCCTGAGATTGGAAGTGTCCAATCTTCACCCTAGACTTTATAACCAACACTGTCGAGGTGATTGATACTTAATAAAGTGAAAAGAAAAGCAGGTTAGATGCTTAGTGGTCAGGACATGCTGATGGGTTTGTGTACTCTTGGTTGTGTGACACGTTCCCCTTGGGTGGGAAGGTCTGAGTTGATCTTGCTGAGCCTGTGCTTTCTCCATAGTCTGTGGGAAAGCTGAGAACGCCACTGCTCCGAAGACGCAGGGGCTGCACTGGCCGTGGCAGGCGGCCGTCTACAGGCGGGCCAGCGGGGTGCATGGGGGCAGCCGGCACAAGGATGAGTGGGTCCTGGTCTGCAGCGGCGCCCTGGTGAATGAGCGCACCGTGGTGGTGGCTGCCCACTGCGTAACCGACCTGGGGAAGGTCACCATGGTCAAGACGGCAGACCTCAAAGTCGTCCTGGGAAAGTTCTACCGAGATGATGACCGGGATGAGAAGACCGTCCAGAGCTTGCGGGTGAGAGAGGGATGCAGCATGGAAACCGGGCGTTTGGCTCAGCAGACTCCCTGTATTAGCAGAGCAGTGGCGGTCGGGCCTGTCAACTTAGCACCTTAGCACCTGGCACAGAGCCTGGCCAGGTACCCACTATTGCATATTGACAACTATAAAAAAGGGGGCATCTAGAGAGATTACAGAGTCTTTTGCCCTTCAATTGTTTTAAAAATAAGATAGTAACAAGTATTTGTCATTGTGGTATTCAAAAGTTAATCACTTATTATCATGTTTAGGGCACTGCACCGGGTAGGTTTTGAGAATATAGAGAAATTTTATCCATTTTATTCCTATCAATTTATAATGCTCTCTCTTTCTCTACCTGCCATCTTCCTCCATCTCTTTTACCTGCCTACCCACCTATCTATCCTTCCATCCTTCCATCCATCCATCCATTGTTGAGCTTACAGTATACTATTCACTGGGAATAGATCCAAACTGAATTAAGGCATGGTTTTTGCCCCGAAAGTCCACAAGCTATTAGTGGGAAAGACACGCTAGTATATCATGATGACATCAATTCAAGAGAAGCCCTGAGGAAATGCACCCAAATATAGGTGAAATAGTAGAACATACTGTATACATAGAATGTTACAAGGTACCACGGATGTCAACTCCCAGAGGCCCCTGTCAAAGAAAGTGATCAGCCAGGACTGGGGCAGTCAGGAAAGACTTTGCAGGAAAGTCTTGTGGAACATTCTATCGTACTGGGTTGAAGATAACTGAAATGTTTCGAGTGAACCAGGAATTGCAACTGGTAGCCTGTAGAGGTTTGTATTTAGATAGTGTTCACATAACACTTTAAAATCAGCCATTTACTTACATTCAAAAATCAGGTTCCAGATAAAGATTTAGAATCAATTTTCTGGCAAAATTAGAATGCCGGCCCCATTACTGCATGGCAGGGATCAGCTGGAATGAGGTGGCAATTGCCCACTTTAGATGGAGTACATGCTCTCGTTCTCTGCAGCCTCACTTGTCCACTCCAACTACTTACCATCATCTGCCAGGCCCCAGTAGGCATTTCAGTTTGCCACCTTGGAAATAGAGCAATTGCCTTCTGTGATCCCTTGAGCAAAGTACCTCCCAATAATTGCAGCTGTCTCTTGGACATGTTCTCCCAATAATTTATCCCCAGTGCTTGCCTATTCTTGTCCACCGTGGAGTTGGCCGCTCACCATTGCTCTCTGTTCCTTGCACGTGTAGACTTCTGCAATCATTCTGCACCCCAACTATGACCCCATCCTGCTGGACGCTGACGTTGCTGTCCTGAAGCTCCTGGACAAGGCTCGCATCAGCACCCGTGTCCAACCCATCTGTCTCTTGGCCACTCGGGACCTCAGCACTTCCTTCCAGGAGTCCCACATCACTGTGACTGGCTGGAACATCCTGGCAGATGTGAGGAGCCCCGGTTTCAAGAACGACGTGCTGCGCTCAGGGGTATTCAGGGTGGTAGATTCACTGATGTGTGAGGAGCAGCATGAAGAACACGGCATCCCAGTGAGTGTCACAGATAACATGTTCTGTGCCAGCCGGGACCCCGCTGCCCCTTCTGACATCTGCACAGCAGAGACGGGGGGCATTGGGGCTGTGTCCTTCCCGGGGCGGGCATCCCCTGAGCCACGCTGGCATCTGGTGGGGCTGGTCAGCTGGAGCTATGATAAAACATGCAGCCACAGCCTCTACACGGCCTTCACCAACATCCTGCCTTTCAAGGACTGGATTGAGAGAAACATGAAATGAGCCTCAGACCCACTGAGAAGCTTATCTGTGTGTTCTGTCCATGTGTGTGTTGCATGAGGCAGTACGGACCTGAGGTGATTCTGCCCTTGAATATGGCTAAGCCAGGGCTTCTGATTTCAAGGACAGATCTAGTGAAGGATGAGGAGAGCTCACTTTCTGGTGGGCCCCTGCCTCTCTACTGCTTGGACCATTTGGAAAGCACCTGCTTGCAAGAACTAAGTTTCTTCAAAATGATTGTATGAATAGCAAAGAAAACCTCCCCCCTCAACCAACCCAGTGGGCTTCCCCACCTGCCCTTCAACAGTGCCAATGCCATGGTCAGCTCTGAGTGAGAGAAGCGTGACCAGGAGCCTGGGCCTCAGGAGGTCTCTTCCAAGGCTCCAGCCAGACCATGTTCCAAAGAGCCACTTGTGGGACAGCCCAGGACAGCAGAGCTTGGATGTGAGGTTGATGTTGGCTTTTGTGCACACTGCCAAGTACAGTGAGGTACTGCTCCCTCCCCATCCCCTGTACTCATTTTAATAAAACAACGGTTGACTTCTGACCTACAGAACAAATGTGCTATGACTCTGATTCCTGTATGCTGCTTCTCTAAGTTACATGTATCAGGGCTGATGGCTGAGTGACAGCCCTTTCAAATAGATCCTGACGGCATAATTCCCAAAAATGCATATGGCAGAGCTGATGCCATCTTTTCAATTCCAGCCCTTGGAGTTTGCAGGGTCATGGACTGGGGGAGAAGGGGCATAGGTGCCATCAGGCACAAACAGGAAAATAGCGGGAATTAGATGGCTTCTAGTGTTTCCTCTGGTTCGTCATGTTCTAGGTTGAGCACAGGCCCCCTGCGGTGAACCCTCATGACTCTTTATTTTCACAGCATCTGAACTGGAATCACCTGTTTACTCCACTAGATGGAAATATGCCAAGAAAGTGTAGCTTCATTGTTTTCTGTAATTTCTGTGATTTTCCTTCCAAGCCCCACTCCTGGATCCCTCTAGATAGGGGAGATAAAAAATGAACTCAATTCTGCCCTGGCCAGGTGGCTTAGTTAGTTGGAGCATTCTTGTACACCAGAAGGTTATGGGTTGAATTCTAAAATCAGGGCACATGCCTGGGTTGTGGGTTTGATCCTGGGTCAGGGCAGGTATGGGAGGCAACTGATCAATGTTTCTCATATCAATAGTTTTTTTTCTCTCTCTCTCTTTCTTCCTCTTTCCCTGAACTCAGTAAACATTTCCTCAGGCAAGGATTTAAAAGTAAATAAATAAAAATAAAATAAATTCACTCAATCCAATCTAATCCCTGGAGTGATCTTTTCAGTAACAGTCTTTTGGGGGGAGACTCATGTCTTTACCTTTTCTCCTTTCTTCCTCTCCAACCTGCAGCTGTAGAGGCTTATGTGACTTGGAGCACTGGGGTGACGCAGGACCCCTGATTCCTGCTGGGTTTTGGATGGGTGTGATGAGTCTTTCCCATGCCTGGGTGCTTTGCTGACATTGACAGTAGGTGCTTGGGTTTGTGCTATGTTCTCTCTGCTTCCCTGGGGCCTCCTAATGTGGTTGACTTCTCCTCAGCTCTGTCTGAAACTGGTTCTCCTGAGATGTGGGGGTGATGTCTCTTTGACTCTGGTTTGGGTCACTCAACCTCCTTGCCATAGTGATGACCCTCTCTGGCAGTTACCCCATCCAGATTTGCAGTGACCTCCTCTTCCTCTCTTGGGGGCCTATGGGAACTTCTCATTTTTTTTCTGTATCCCATGAGGGCTGAGAGCTTGGGGTCAGTACAGGGCACCGGGGGAGACATTTCACCTCCCATAGGCCCAAATAGGAATTTTATTCTTCCTCAACCTACCAGAGAAATTTGACCTCAAAAACTTAAGCCCCAAGACTGGAGGTCAGAACACATTGATGTCCTAGTCTGCCTCTTTATCTCTGTTTCCTCGTATAATTCCAAGCCAGAAGAGAATTTCTGGTACTTTCTCTATTTGTCAGGCTTTTGGGGGCTCTCCACAAGTCACATTGTCCTCCTTTTACTCATTCCTCACATCCTTATGGCTTAATCCAGAGATTTTCAACCTCTTTCATCTCAGGGCATACGTTCAGCTAGTTACTAAAAGTCTGTGGCGCGCAAACACACACGCACACCGATCTGGCAAAAAATAAACATAATTTTTATACATTCACACTGAATGGCTATTGTTATGTTAACTGTTATCATGTTTTTATTTGACAATCTAAGGGAAAAGAGGTCAGTGCCCCTGCCTAAATAGTCAGGTAGTGTATGTTTTAAAAGTTCTTGTGGCACACTGGTTGTAAAACCACTGGCTTAATCTTACAGAAGTGTGCTAATTATCAATTTCTGAGTAATAAATGTCCAACTCTTAGTGTGTTAAAGCAATAAATGTTTATTCTCCCCCAGGTTCACAGGGTCAGAAACTGGGGAGCTGAGGTTGACATGAGAGGTTGAAGTCTTCTTAGGCCTTGCTTAGTTGGAGCTGCAGGATTAGTCTACAAATATTTATCAGGTTGTTCCAAGGTTTTTCTTGTTCTATTTTGTTTTTGTTTTTTAATTTAGTTTTCAACCTAGAAAGCTTGAGTCCTGAGAGACATCGTAGAGGTCTGATCAAGATCTAACTTCAAATTCTTGTCTTTCAGCTTCTTTTCTAAGTGGTCTTGGGCAAGACACCCAACAGTTTTACCTACTGTTAGCGGGGCATGATAACATCTGTCTTTAGCCATGTTGATTGGGTGAGATGTTGTGTAAAGCTCTGAACACAGTACCTGGCGTATAATTGGTGCCTAGGTTATCTACTGGGACAGGGCTGTGCAGCTGGGCACAGCACCACAGTGCCACCGCGTCTGCATCTGTAGGCATGACACCTTACATAGGTGCCAAGCTCATACTCTCCATCCTCTAACTCTGTTCTGACCCCTCCTCTGGACCACATGTTTCCTACTTTCCCCACATACTCTTTACTATTTAGTGTCATTGTTCATTTTTGTCTCACCACTCAGATTTGGTTCACATTATGTCATCTTAGAAATGACTCTGCTCCCCACAGAGCTGGGTCTGGCCTTAAATTTTGTTGATACCATCTTGATCTGCTTGGTTCATTGTCCCATGACCATTTGTCACCTCCTTTAGATCTTCAGAGCCTAGCTCTGCTCTCATGGGCTATAGGCCTACAGTTCTTCTTGATGCACATTCGCTTTCATTTCAAGAAGCAATAAATCCAACTTGTTCAACTGTAGGTGGGTTTCTAGTGTTGTTTGGCTGGAGGACATTGAAAAAAAAAATATATATATATATATATATACATATGTATATGCACGTAACTATATAATTTTATTATATGATATATAAAATTTAAGAAAAGTATATATAATTTAGGCAAGACTCAGTTTTATTAGGAATGGCCAGGTTTACACATTAAGTGGACTTTCAAGAATAACTCAGTAGTCTACTCACACCGTATTCTTTACATAAAATCCAATGGGAATTGAGAGGAACGGACAATCCAAGTAGGCCAACATTTTCAGTGAACTTGTTATTCATAGGGTAGAACTTCAATTGTGGCTTTGGAGTGGTGGATGGGAAGGAAGTAGGATATTTTTAGGTACATAAAGACCTTGGAAGTACATGAGATTAAGCATGGAGGAAGATGGCTTGGAGAAGGTTTAATTTTATTTCTGAAGATGAACCCAATATTAAAAGGACAGGTCAAGTTGGTCAGCCAAGGCAAGGCCAGTCAAGGTGACACCAATTGGTGGTAGTTCTCAAATGTTAGGATTAATATGTTGGTTTCTTATTGCAAACAACGATCTCATTTTGATGTCTCCTGAAGAGTGAAAGGATAGACATGGAGTTCAAAAAAGGCTCATCAGGTTGGCTGTGTTAGACCAAGGTAGTGGTTGGAAGACCCAGCCCGAGCTCAAATCCCAGCTCTGTCACTAATACCCTGTGACTTTGAGTGTGACATTCAATCACTCTCCTGCAGTTGCCTTTATTGTAAATGGAAGTGAAATCATCTGAGGATTCAGTGAGATGATGCATATATGAGTTAAGTATGTAGTCCTGTGAATGTCTGACCCACTGCACTCTATAAATATTGGCCACTATTATGGGGGTGGCTGTTTGTTATTTTTCTTCAGGACAAGGGGATTGGAGATTGGGATATCAGTTATGTAAAACCTTATGAAGGGTAAAGAGAGGAAGAGAAGTTTTAGAAAGCTGTTGAGTCCCAAGCTTATGGACATGAGTTTGGTCTTCTATGAAGTAAGGTTGATAATACGGGCAAAAAAGCAAGAAGGCTGAGAGCAAGGAGCAATGAGTTATCTTGATAAATTTCTGAGACAAAGTACCAGGATAACATTTTTACACATTTCCTATCTGTGTGTGTGTGTGTGTGTGTGTGTATGCATGCACACACATGCACATGTATGTTGGGGTTGTGTACCAGCTGGACTTACTAAAAGGTGCCAGGTTCAGAAGGATGAATACAAAATTGCAGTCATCTTACCTTCTCCTTTTCTCCTTTCTGATGTAATACACATTGTCCTCTGTAGTTGCAGGTATGGGTTTTGACTATGGATCTTTACAGTTCTTTCAGATTTAAGAATTCTCATGCTGTCAAATGAGTTAACTACTCAAAACTTAATGGGCATGTTTTGTTTACCCTCTATATCAGAATGTTAGTTAAAAAATCTCTTCCATCTTGAATTCAATCAAGCATTGTGATTTCATTGATTTTCTACTTGGCTATCATATATTCATTGACAAAAAAGTTTAGAGTGCTTACTGTGTACCAGGGACCAAAATATGAAAGATGGATGAAATAGGCTTGGTGCTTGCCCTCAGTCTCATGCTTCCAGATATACTTGCATAGTTAGAGAGTGTGATAGGCACTGGGAAGGAAATTACAGCCTGCTGCAAGATTGTACAACAGGGGTAACTGACTTAATCTGGAATGGATGAGGTGAAAGGTGTGCCTCCCTCAGGAAGGGATGGCTGAGGTGAGAAGAAGTTGACTACTAGGTGGAGAGTAGTTATTCCAGATGAAGAGAAGAGCATTGCCAAAGATGTTGAGAAAGAGGGCTCCTGGCATATTTTGGGGACATCTAGAAACCAGAAAGATTGCAATGAAAGTGGGAGGAAGGGAACATTGTGATATGAGGCTGGAAATGGACTCCATTGGTGCATGGCCACTTGAGAAGTTGGCAGAATAGGTGCTGACTGGTGGCACAGTGGATAAGGTGCTGGCTTGCGAACCCAAAGGTCACCGGTTTGATTCCCAGCCAGGGTACATAAGCGGGTTGCAAGCCAGGTCTCCAGCCAGGTCTGTAGCTGGAGGCAGGTGAAAGGCAACCACACATTGATGTCTCCCTCCTTCTCTGCCTCTCTCCCTTCCCCTCTCTCTAAAAATAATTTTTAAATCTTTAAAAAGAAAAAAAAAAGAAGTTGGAAGAACAAGAATCGAGGCTGCAGCCAGAACAATACTGTACATATCATACCCTGTAAATCAGTGCATTTGCACTAGGAATTATTGCTGAGGTCATCAGCTCACCAGGAGTAGATTTTGCCTTTGACCTTGGGCCTTTGTTATTTTTAACTTGGACATGAATGAAGACCCTGAGTCTCATTGCACTCACACAAGGGCATGTAGTTCTAATGGAGAATTATCTGAAATGAAGATGAATTAAAAGAAGAAAGCTGACAGCCAATGTAAGATGCAAAAAAGTGAGACACTTGTAGCTTCACTCCTGTCTTATTTTTTCTCCTTTACCATCCTGTGAAAATATTGAGTGACATACTTTGGATCCCTGGAGCTTGGAGAAGTTTATCTTTTCAGAGCTGTTGGAAAAACTAGTACATTTTGGAGTAGTTGGGTAGCAATTTGTGGTCTCTTTTGCTTTTCTTGGCAGCAGGACCTGCTTTCCCTGGCAGGCCTCTGCCCGGATGTGCTGTTGAGGACCAGCATTTTAAGAAGCTGGCCTCAATGGCTGAGTTTGTTAGGGCTCATTTCATATTTGTATCCCAATTCAACGAGTGGCTTGTGGGCTAGGTTTGATGGAGAACTTTGTCAACAACAAGGAGAAAGTCAGTACATAAAAATTGAAAATAGCACTTTCAGGTGATGGATAGTATTAGAAGTTAAAGTAAATCCTCAGATGGAAAAAACAAAACAAAACCCAGCATTATGTTCCTGAATTATGGCTTCTAGGAAAAGATAATTCCAAACATAAGAAAGAATATTATCCACCTTTATTTGGAAAGTGGAAGAGGGTGTTACAGTAAGACAGTATCCGGGTTATGATAAGTGAAACCTCCAAGTGAATTGATATCCTTATAATTTACTGTCATCACACAACAGTACAATTCAGCCTTTGATTAAGAAAAGTCTCTGAATCGATAATCTCAATTTTGAGCTACATTGCCTGGTTGATCTTCCTCTCTCCCTCTTAATAAAGAAAATAACTTCATAAGGAAAATAATCTTGGGATTTGGTACAAGGCCTCTCTCAAGATTCCCATGTAATTTGATTTTTTTAAAAATAGAGAAAATAGAACAAGAATCACATCCCTAGATTTTTCACTAAGGTCCCAAGAGCCTAGCTTAGGTCCTTGGTTTGGTCATTTATAGCCAAATCATTTAGCATTTCACCATAGTGAGCTGATGTCAAGCAAAGCAGTCCCCTTTGAAAACACAGGCAATTTTCTCTCCATCCTTTTGCTCTTCATAAAGATGTCAGTACTGGATAATGTCCTAGCAGAACAAAGGGAAGGGAAGGATGCATAACTGGCATTCTTTGCCATGGTTAGAAGAAACTGGGGATTAAAATATCAGCAATTGCTCTCAAAAAGTCTTCCCACTTTGTACAGGATCAAGCTACTAAAAAAGAGACAGTCACTCTAATTCAAAAGTGTATGGTTTTGTGGTGGGGCATAAAGAATTTGTGCCAATCCTGACACTTAGCCTCAAGTTATCTTGTAGCAGAAGATGCTGACATATACAAATGGCACACCCAGAACTCACAGTTCATCTTTCCCATTGTGCCCTTTCCTCTTTCATCTGCACTGAGTAAATGGAATGAATTCACACTCCTTCCATTAGAATTCATCAGGCAATGAGTGTAGCTAACAAATGTTCTAGTCTTCCTGAGTTCTCTACTTAATAAGATCTTTCTGACTGCAGAATGGGTTATATTTAGAACAAGTTCTCAGTCTGAATTGAGATTTCAATGAAGTAACATCTCTTTTCTCATCAGCACAGAGAGGGAGGTAAAAATAGACCTCCCCTCGCTTTTGCTCATGCATGTTAACAAGAAAACAGTGAATGAACTTAATGTGTAACTTCCTGCTCCAAACACCTGAGAGTGGATGGTTCCCTTTCTTCTCTATTCTGTGATTATAATCAAACAAATACAGCCGTAGGCTGATCTGTAGCTGTAGTGTGTTGTTGGGTGCAAAGTGCTACCACTATGATCATTTTTGACTGACAAGCTTGGCAGCCAGAGCCAGGAGGCAGATATAATAAAGATGATAATAGTTATCATGGTGTGGCAGGAACTGTGTCTTATTTGCTTCATGTGACATCGCCTCATTTAGTTCTCATCTGAGCCCAGAGGATGGGGTCATTACTATGCCCATTGATGCCCAGAGGGTTAAGTGACTTACTCAAGGTCATTCAAAATGGGAAGAGGGAATAATGAGCTCAATTTGACTCACTGCTCCACACAGGGCTGAGATGAATGATCCAGTCAGACTAATTCTGAAGACAGTGTTCTACCTTCTATTTGTAATCAACTTAGCATTTTTAATACAAAAATCTGGGGCTCCTCCTGGGAACTTTCCTCCTACCAGTTACCACCCTAAACCTCCTTTTCTTTCTAAAACCTTTTCTTTTTCAATTTAGCTTCAATCTCTCTCTCAGATGCTTTTGGCTTCAGGGCCAATGCTGTTGAGAAGACTGTATTTCTGTAATAGAAATATTCTACTATAATTTTTATTCATCCTATAAATAGCTCACATTTTTAAAAAAATTAGTATATTTGCCTTCATTGGATAAGAGGGCCCCAGTACCCCTTCAGGTGTCTAGGCTTGTCATCTTGATGATTGGGCCAAAAATTTAAATGACAGATACTCAACTGATGATTGCTTGGTTAGACATTTAATGGCTCATAGTATGTGTGATATCTGCTTTACAGGTTTCCATTTTACAGACGAGAGAGTTCAGTCTCAAAAGGATTGGGTGGGCCACTTGATGCCATTGGTGGAGGAAGTGGGATTTGAACACAGCCCTGCTGACTCCCAAGCCCAGACGTGCTTTACCAGAACAAATACATGGAAATGGAAAGGACATTTCTTTACTGGGTGGCTCTGACCTTGCAAGGAACCACAAGTGTGAATGTCCCACCTAAGGAGCAGATGGTGGACGGTTTTCTCATTCCCAAGTTGCGGAGAGCATCTCTGATCTTGAAGAGCAAGGCAGATGAAATAGTTATTGCATTCAGGGGGAAAGAGTCAAATTCATATTTCTCAGACATTGCTAAGTGACAGTCCCTTTTGGAGGGGGTAGCTCTGGGGTCAGTTGGCTGCTATTTCTCTCTCTACATCACTTTTTTTCTGATAAACTTTGGACATCGAAACATTTCTCCTCTGTCATCATCATGATGGGGAATGGGCTTAGTTAACAGCCTTTTATGGGAAAACAGTGTAGGACTCTCTTTCCTGTTCTATATTAGGAGTCTCCCCCACCTCCCTTACACACAGATGCAACAACCAATTGCAAGCAATCTGGAGGACCAAGACAGGGAATGAGTTTCTTAGAAGAGCACAATGGGAGAAGGGAGAACCTCCTCTAAGTTCCTACAATAACTGGAGAAGGATGTTGAGAATTACAGAATTTTGGCCTGAAACAGTTGACACCATCTGGAGACTTCATCCATGGTATAAATACACATCTCCTAATCTCAGACGACATGCGCTGGCTGAGTCGTCTTCTCTGCCGGAAGATCCTCTCAGGTGGAGAGGGTCCTGCAGGCTCCCTGTTCCAATAACAGCGATGTTACAGGCTGTAGGTTGCATAGCAGGGAAGTTAATAGCAAGGTTCTGCAGGAAGACGTCCTGAACTCAAACCCCAGCTCATCCAAGGAGATCACTGAAGATCCCTTGTCCATCTCTCTCCATCCTGCTCTGTTTCTCGGAGAGGTTGCAGTGCAAGGACTGCCAATGAGTTGTATGAGTGGGTGTTGCTGCCCTCCAGCTTCTAGCGTTGGCCACTAGGGAGGCCCAGAAGGGAGAGAATGGGAGGGAAGTGCAATTGAGTTATTTATCCCAGGTCCCCTTCCAGTAGGTGCTGTGGCAACAAAAGTCTCTGTTCCTGTCAGGTGGGCTTTTCCATCAGCACTCCCCCGAGATCCCGGGAACTTCCCTTCAGGCTTAGGAAGGGCAATGGTGCCCCACTGTTACCAGCCTAGGCGGTCTGCACCATCCCTAGAGATTTCCTACACCCTTCCATTACTTTAAAGTGCATTGCTCAGAACTGTGACAGGCTTTAATTCAACAATCAAAAAAACATCAGAAAGGAAAAAATTTTTTCCTATGGTAAAAAGTTAACTTTGAAAGTCCCTTTAGTCACCTATCAGTTATATTACAGTTATTATTCTTATTTTGTGTTCAGCCTGGCAGAGCAGTTTTTACACTAAGTTTGAGGATCAATATGCTAGCCTTAAGAAAGGTAACTACCTGCAAATGTCAGAACATCTCACCCTTTCAGCTTCTGCCATAACCATGGGCTCATTACAGGAGACCGAGATAAAGCAGATGGTTTCTTTCTTTTTTTTCTTTATTTTAAGATTTTATTTATTATTTTCAGAGAGAGGGGAGGGGAGAAAGGCAGAGAAGGAAAGAAACATCAATGTATGGTTGCCTTTCACCTGCTTCCAGCTATGGACCTGGTTGGAGACCTGGCTGGCAACCTGGTTACGTGCCCTGGCTGGGAATTGAACCAGCAACCTTTGGGTTTGCAGGCCAGTGCCTTATCCACTGTGCCAGCAGCCAGGGGCAGATAGTATCAGATTGTTCCCGCTGGGTGGTAGGATTGACCTGGTTCTGTTTTCATCTGAAGGCTCCATCAACTTCATGCTGGCTGCGAGACAGACAGGACTGTGAGGACAAACAGGGGTGAATAAAGTCATACTTGAGGCAGCTTTAGGGGAGACTAGGTTTTCAAGGAAACTCAGAGGTAAATTAAATTGGATGCATGCTGCCTCTGCCACATGTCTAGGATGACCCTTGATTACATACTCATGAGGTGCCAGGCTCAGAGCTAAGTATTTCCTACATATGAATTATCCCAATGAATCTCATCACGGCCCGGAGGTGGCCATTATTCTGTTCTACTGTGTTTAGATGAGCAGGCTGAGAACCTGAAGTACCAAGCCTGGAGTAGCACAGAGTCTCCCACATGGCAGGGCGGGACTGACGCAGGTGTGCCTGACCCAGAGCGGGGCTCTGATCCAGCTCTGATGCAGTGTGGTGGAGTCGCAGGGGCTTAGCCTCCAGGCCCCAGGTGCCACATGAGAAGCAAGTGCTATGTTTCCATAGCTTCTCCCATTAGTTGTCCAGGGTAACGCACGTGCTTGCCGGATAATAATTTTCTTCCCGTGTGTTTGAAAAGAGGTGGGTCAGCCTCGTATTGTGGCCTCCTTAGTTTGTCTTTCCAAAGGCTAAACATACCAGTTTTGCCCAGCTACTTCTATAGCGGGTCCTGTTTCTGAATCTCTCTCCATCTCTTTGAACTAGTTCCAGTCCAGTGTTCCTCATGCTGGCTGTATAGTGGGATCAACCCCCTGGGGGAATTTTTTAAAATATTGAAGTCAGGGCTCTACCCCAGGCTGATAGAACCAAACTTTCTGGAAGGGGGGCTTAGCATTATTGTTTTGTTGTTCTCACAGTATATTCTAATGAGCAGCCAGTGTTGAACAGCACTGCTCCAGTTTGCTTTAAAAATGAAGAATTGGTGGGCATGTTGGCAGAGGCCCTCTGGTATGAGCAAAGAGAATCAGTTCCTTGTAGCTAATGAATAGTATCCAGAATTGTTTGGAGCATATTCCACATGATTTAATAGGCCTTGTCTCCCAGTGCAGCTGAATACAAATGTCTCTCAAGTGTAGGATAGGATGTCAAGATTCCCAATCATGGTCACTTATAGAGAAAGGGGTAGAGTGATGTCGCGCATTACCATCTAATCTGGCCATGATCAATGATTCAGCAGAATTTTCTCAGGTCCTGGACACTGAAAACATAATTGAGCATTTAAAAAATATTTTTATATTTATTGAAATATAATTTTATTGGCATATAACATTGTGTAAGTTTGAGACGTACAATGTGTTGATCTGCTACATTTATATATTGCGAAATGCTTGCCACCATAGCTCTAGCGGACCCCTCTATCATGTCACATAATTATCACTGTCTTATGATGGGAGCAACTAATATCTAGTCCCTTAGCAGCTTTGAGGTTTATAATACAGAGATCTCCAGGACTGATTTATTTACTGTTTGCAGGTTTGTACCTTTACATCTTCCCAATTCCCCCACCCCTGTCCCTGGTAACCACCTTTTGACTGTTTTTACAAGTTCAGTTGTTTTAGAATCCACATAAAACTGATATCTTACATGGTCTGACTTAGCTCACTTAGCATAATGCCTGGAGAGTCTTTAATTGAACAGTTTAAAAACAACGCTACCTCTTTGGTCTTTCCTTTTACTTACCCTGTGTTTCGTGTTTTGTATCATCAGCTGCCCTGCTCTTGGCAGAGAGTGCGCCCAGCCCTGCGTGTCTGTGTATAGATACTCAAGGGCTGTGATGGAGGGAGTTCTTTCACACTCATCTTAAACGGGGTTGCAGTAGCACCGCTGGGATCACCGGTGTCTAGGCCATCGAGAGATCCCCATGGCTTTGTTCTCCAGTTGCCACCTCAGCAAAGAGGGAAGTCAAATCCCTAATTGTAAGGGGAAAATGAGACGTACAGGGTTTGCACCTGAGGACTTCAAATACCAAAGTCATACATCTGCCCTTGGTAGGACTAAGGAGAAGGCAGTGCAAGTCTAACACCAAGGTGCAAGAAGGTACCGAATTTTAAAAGGGAAAATGCAAAATTAGATAGTCTAATGGGATGAATAACATATAGATCTGTTTAATCTAATGGGGCAGATAAAAGGTAGAGGGGAGGAGAAAGGAGAGAAACAGGAAGGCAAGGGTGGTGGAAGATGTTTGGACTCAGATTTTGGGACGGTAGATGAAGGAGGAGGTGGGCAGAGTTTTATTTTATTAATTTTTTACACTTCTATTTCTTTCTTTTTTGGTTACTTCTCTCAACTGCCTATTCATCCTTGGATACTGTGTTCAAGAACCTGTCCTTCAAGGACTCTTAAATTTAACTGAACACTTTCTGAGGGTTCCCCGGGTGCAACAATTCTAGTTTAAGACCTTTGCTTATCTTTTACATTTCATTTTGTCCCTGAGCTGCGAGGTTGAGCCTGTTACTCCCATTTTGCGGATGGGATGAAGAGAAGTTGAGGACTTGGTCCTAGATCACTGCGCTGGCAGGTGGTGAAGAACTCAAGCTCTATTGAGTTCCCGCACTTGGCTTTTAACCACTAAGCAGTCCTGCTGTGGGACTCTGGCTCCCTTGAGACGCATGAGCTCCAGGAATTTCCACGTTTCCAGACGCATTTCTTCTCCTGATGAGGGTCTGCACAGCCGGAGACTGAAGACTGCCTCTCCCAGGCCAGCCGACCAGGGAGACAGGCGCCTAGCACACAACACTACGCCCGAGACCCTGCCTGGGACAGCCAGACAGGTTCCAAGAGACAGCCTTGCACCACTGAGTCGCTCTCCCGCTCCCTCTCCCACCCTGCAAAGGGGGTTATTTTTGATCCCGTTTTGCAGACGGGGAAAGGGAGGCTTTTCCTCCCCCTGCTGTCACAATGGTCCGGCAGGTGGTAGAGCTGTAGATGTGTGCTGGGTACGAAAGATAATAAAATCTGCCCAATCTCTTCATTATTATGTAAAGCCGGAGGGGAGGCTCAGACCCTCCCTTGCCCGAGCCCATCTGTCTCCGCGCGTGGTCCCCGGGGCTCGGAAGCCGACGGCGAGCGGAGCGCAGTGGGTGGAGACACGTTCCTCGCCACTAGCTTGGGCCATCTTTCCGCGCCTGGCCGGCTAGCGCCCCCAGGTCAATCTCCCTGGGTTTAAAAACACTGCGGCCTTCCAGCACCCGCCCGCCGCCTTCAGGGAGCTGCATTAATATTAATCCCTATGAATAATTGAAGGCCAGAGATTTCTTCGGGCCGCTGCGGGGGCGCGCGCGCAGCTGGGCTGCATTTGGCTACGCCACCCGCGTGTTTCAGTCGCTTGGTTTCCACCGGCCCGGTGCCCGGGACGTGGGAGGATGGAGTGGGTGTGCCGCCTGTGAGCGTGAGCTTGGGGGTGAGTATGAGCCAGAGCAAGTCGGCCAAGGAGTGAGGAGAAGAGCTGGAGGGAGGCGGGGACCTAGGGGCATCCCAGGTCTCAGAGCTGCCACCTGCGCTTCGCCCCGCGCGACGTGACCCGGATCCACGCGGGCTTGAGCCGGAACAATAGCGACTCCTTAGATGCTGGGCTCCCGCCACGGGCTGCTTGAGCCTTCCCGGGCAACTAGCGAGGTCTCTTTTCTTATTTGGCTAATTTATGGTGGGCGGCTGCGGGGAGGGGTGGCAGAGGAGGGGCCGCGTCTGGAGATGGGGCGAGGGGCGGCAATTGAAGGAGTCTCCAGAGGCGGTGGCGCGCGTGATGTCAGCTCTCGACGAAAATAGAGAGGAATCGCCTGCAAATCCCCAGCTTCGGCGGGGCTAAACCTTGCAATCCCTCCCTGGTCGGCGCCGAGCCAGGGCGCAGCGGCCTCCCCCACCTCCCCCTACAGGGTCAGACCTCCTTTCGGGCGCACGCTCGCACCGCACACACCCTTCTGCCACCACCCTCGGCGCCCACCCTCCGCCACTCACCGTGCCGCAAACCCCGCTGCAAGCGCAGGTGTCGGGCGGCGGCGCGCGGTCGGTTCGCGCCCTCCCGCAGCCCCGGGGAGGCGCTCTTTCCGGAGAGCCCCCCTCGGAACCCACCGAGCGCTCTGCCAAGTGCCGCCAAAGCGGGTGGAAGGGAGAGGAGGACGCGCATGGAAGAGAGCGGAGACGCGGATTAGCGCTCGCAGAGTCTCCCGCGCCCGCCGAGGCGCTAAAGGGCTTACCCAGGAGGGGGGAGGAAGGGCGGGGAGAGGCTCCCCATTAAATACCGCTCTCCGCCGCACTCGCGCACTCCACCCGGCGCCTGCCTGCCCGCCGCCCGCCGCTGCGGGACCGTGCCGAAGAGGAGGGGGCGTTCCCCACACCATGGCATCCACGGAAGGGTGAGGGGGCTTATCTCTGTACCCAGAGGAAAGCGGGGACCGCTCACGGGGTGGTAGCCCCATCCAGGACGGGGACAGAGACACTGGTTTCGGCGACAGTGGCAGAGCGTTGGCAGGGGTGGGAGGGTATCGAGGGGATGGCTTTTCTTTTGCCAAGCTTACAGCTTAACCCTTTGAGGATGCGAGCGATGGGGGATTGTTTTATTTTATAAAAAGGCTACGTTGCGGGTGTGAACGGTGTGATAACTAAATTCTCTTGAGGCTACTTTTGAGATTGAAAAGCAATAATGGGTTCGGCTCGGTGTGAGCGGCCTGGGAAGCAGCTCTGGGAGCGCAGGGCGGGCAGGAAGGTGGGACCTGCCGGGATGAATGGAGCCCGGGACCAGGGCGGGGCGGGGCGAGGACCGGGGAGCGTGGCCGAGCGACTGATTTGATGCCCGGCCTACTCTGGTCGCTCCTTGACCCTGGATGGCGGAATCTCCCTGGCCAGCTCTAGGGAAGAGTGGAAGAGATTTGGGTGCTTCCCGGGAAGAGGCGGGAAATAATTGATTTGGGGCAGGGACAGGAGTCCCCAGACTCCAGCCGGGAAGCGTTGCCTTTCCCGTTCTGCCCGCAGAACTGGGGTCGTCTTTTGCTTTCAGAGGCTGCAGATGGATGGAGAGTTCTCGGAGATAAATAAAGACAACTGTGTTTAACTAGAGGAAGATGGGGCTGCAAGGGGCAAAAGGATCCCCCCGATAGTCAGATCACAATGGAAGAGTCCAGAGTAACATTCCTGGACCAGTATCTCACAGAAAACTTTTTGAACTTAGAGGAGCCTGAGTTAAGAATAAAAGGACTCTTTGGGGAGCTCAGCCCTTTGGTTAATTCACAAAATTGCAGGAGATACTCGCAGGTGATCACCTGGATCTTGCGACATGTGGAAGGCAAATGTCAGCCAGTCTCTGGGCAGGTGGATGGGCACCAAGGATGGTGCTGGTACTTCCCATAGTTTCTCTTTAATAAATGTTACCAAAGTGGCAGGCTTGTTTCACTCTAAGTAGGAGCGGAGAACTGGTCCCAAAGCCAGAGTTCTAGACTCCAACCTCCAGCAAAGGGAAACTATCCCTAAAACTGTCTCTGTGTTTAGAAGAACCCATCCTTTCTCTGTTCTCTGAGGTTCTTCCAAAAGGGTTCTGGTATCTTGTGGTAGCATGAGATTTATTCGCCTTTCATCCTAACTGTTCAGTAGTGTGGGCCTTAAAAAAAATTATCATTTCTCCATAAAGATGCTGTGGAAAGACACTTTTTATTAGGGTGGTGTAATGTTCCAAAACAGATTTCTAGAATTAAATATTAAGGGCCCATGTGGTTACACCTCAGTGCCTTCCTTCCCTGTTGAATTAAACAGTCTTTCATATTAAAAAAGATATTACAGCATTTCTGGCTGCCTTCAGGGGCCTTTTAGATTTGCTCCTGCTTGTAAAGCCTGGGTTGGAAAACATCTGTAAAAGACATGGATGATGGTAGCCTTTCAAATCCTGCGTCCAACTCCTTATTTTGATGGCCAGATAGAGAAAGAAGAGGTTAAGACAACAACAGAAATTGCCAGATTCGTGTGTTTGTCTCACCTTTGTCCTGAATGAGAGCTGCCAGATGACTTGACGTTAAATAACGGAGAAGTGACTTCCAGTATTTTAAAAGAGACTCCTATTCAGTTAATGCTATATTTGTACACCATGGATAATTAAGAAAAGATTGTTTGGGGGAATGCGTGTTTAGGAGATGAAAGAGTTGAGAACATTTGAAAGGCGGGGAAACAAATACAGAAAGACCCATGACCCATTATCATTGCAGAGCAATAACTAATGAGCAGGAGACATTCTCAGAAACCCTGGCCTGTCCTTGTTTCCAGCTCTTCTTCCAGATGCACTTCCTGAATACTTATTAGGTAGACCTCATATGCCAGGCTCTCTGAGGGGGTACAAAGGCATGAAGGGCTTGGGAGCTGGCTTTTGGAGGTTGGCTCCTGTTAAAGACTTTGATGAGTGAATTGTTCATGTGATTTGGCGACATACTCTTACCTCTTCTGATGTCTTTGGTTAATGTGCACCATAAAGGGATGCTCACGAAGCATCCTCAGGCTGGTCTCCTTTGTTAGCTGATGTCCAATATTGAAACTGTTTCCTTGAAATATACATTGCTGAGAAGAAAGCAAAACTAGAAATGAAGTTACTCTGTGCTTTCAGTGCATGTACTTTTAAGTCAACTCTGTTTGACCCAGAATGTTTGGGGAATGGGATATGATGGGAAACTAACAATTCTGGTTACCAATTATTTGATGATACAGTAAGGGTCTACAACATGTTGATTACCAATTTTCAAAGAATAATTAGAAGCAATAGTGACATTTGACGTTTGTTCAGCACTCCACATTCAAAGCTCATTTGTATACAAAATCACATTTGATTCATTCAATAACTATGAAGCAGGTGGTCCAATAAAAATGGGCTTTAAGAATAAATTATATATAAAAAATAATAAATTATATAGACTGTCATGTCACCTTTCTAGGAAGATTCCAAAACTTGGCAAAACTTCGGGGTTATCACTTGGAAATATCAATTATCGCCACAGTGTATACTAGGCATGTCTCGTGCCAAAGATTGCCGGCTTTCTCTCAAATCTTTGGCATACACAAGTTGCCTTTTTGATAAAAATATTTTTAATATCAGTCTATGTACTTGGCCTTTGCAAAGCATATTCAAACATGGCACCTCAGTTATCTGAGGTTTCTCACTTGGAATTGGGATTATTAGCACTCAGCAATGGACTCTGGTAGTTCCCATGCATGGAGAGGTCTTTTCTTGCAAAGGAAGGTCTAATTTGAGTTGAACATTGCTTTGTTCTGAGTCCCCTGCCATGACTAGAAATATGGTCTTAGGTCCCTGACCCAAATTAGAAAGAGATTATAAGTAGTTGGTGGCAGACAGGCTAATGTCCACTATTGACTGAGTTACAGTGGAACTTTCAGATACTGTGGAAGAGGACATTTTAGAAATACATTTTGGGGGTGGAAGGTGGCTAAATCATCCTGTTTTTCAGGGACCTGGGACTATCTATTTCCCGATCAGCTCCTAGGAGCAAGGGGTCAGGGTGAAAGCCAACCACAAGGGCTTGGGTTTCAGTCTGACTTAGAAAGCAAGTGGAACAGAAAACTGCTGACAGGAGAAGAACTCTGGCAAGGGAGATCTCTGGATTTATTATTTCAAGCAAACAAAAGCAAAACATAATGACTGACTGCCTTCTCTCTCCTTCCCACCTTCTCTCTCCTCCTCTCGGGAATGAGGTTGAGGCCAGCTGGAGGAAGGGCCTGGGGGTGGACTTATTGCGAAGGGAGTGGGGGACATGGGGTGTGGGGGTCCAGAGGGGTTTGCATATTGCATTGCCTCAGGCTTGGCTCCGGCTTTCATTTCTCATTTTCTCATTTTCAAGAATATAAAAATCAGCCACCTTGGGCAAAATAGCTATTAGTGGAACAAGGAGAAAGCCATTTCATGTTGACTAAGGCAGCCTCTTGTGAGTGATTCAAAGCTTAATTCTCAAGAAATAATTTCTCAATCCAAAATGAAGCTTGCAAAGTGGGAAGGCTGACTTGTTGAAAAACAAAAGGCAGGTCTGTGCATCATACGCAACGACCACTTAATCCTCTTCTGTGCAATGCGAGTAGGTGCTTAGGTCTCCTTTGGTCAGATTGAAAGAAATGGTCAGGCAAGGAAAAGTCCTTAAGATGATAGATGGTGCTTCAGCTGTAGGAGCAAGCAATATTTAACAGCCAAGTGTGAGATTTCTAGGTCAGTGTGCCATAAATCCTACAGATCCAGCATGGCAAAGCCTTTTCACAGTTGGAAACATGACACAGGTTGATGTCAATGAAAATCTCCCCTCCCTCCCCTCCTCTGTGGCTCCACCACACAATACCCAGAGCCTGGCTTCTCCCTGTTAAACGCAAACTCAATTATTTCCCATACTGATTTTGATCCCCTGGGGACTGGCCTGCCTCTCGGAATGAGCTGACTCTGCTCTTCATTTCAATCACCTGCGACAATGATTTTACTCAACTAAGACACCGATGATTTAAAATCTTCTAGTAATAGGCGGCAGAAGAGTCATTCCTGAGATAACTTTTTTAGTTTGGTTTGCATTGTAAAGATGAAGGCAACTATCTTTATTTACCAGGATTGTGGGCTTCCTCTCTCCTCCGGCTGCTGGCCCCCACCCGATCAATCGCACCAGCGCCGATTCCTTAGAATGAATGAATTAAAAGAGTGTTTAAAAATATCTCACTGCTCCATCTCCATGCGCTCCATCATTGACTGGAGACAGATGGGCCACCTAATTGTCAGTAGGAGAGGAAAGGACTAGGGTCTCTGGGTAAATCTGGCTGCTGGCTTCAAACAATGGCAGAAAAGACGCGTCAGCTGTGTGAAAGGAAAATAAGGAAAAGGGTCAATCGTACACTTTAAAATAGAAGACCTGGTTTTCTTAGGGGCTTTGGTTGTTTTTCATGGTTGCTTTTCAGGGGTGTTGCTATTTATTATTTACTTCTCTTTCATCCACATATTTATCAAATTTCTCAGCGGATAGGACGGGTTGTCTGGTGCTTTTTGGCTGTCTTGGCAGCTGCTTTGGATTATAGGCTCACGGAGCAAGGACGGTCCTTTGAAAATGGAATGAAGGGGATGAACTCCATCTTGGCGGCTGGACTTGATCTGTATCAGCCCAGGCTCCGTCCAGGATAGAGTTTGGTGCATGTTAAAGCCTCCAGTGAGGTCCCTGGGGACAAGCAGGGAGCTTTCCGCCACACCTCCGTAGAGAGGCTGCATTTGAATCTCACGAGTACTTTCCTCAGTTCCATTTGGTCCCGAGGGCCATCTGTCACTTGCTGTCTGTAACCTGGCACGGACTTTCTGTCACTGGCTCCTGCTATCCCGGGTTCCCAGCCACGGTGCTGTCAGGATCGCAGAGCTGGTGGCCGCGCTGGAGGGGGGATCTGAAGCGTGACTGCCTCCCCAGGGTTGCTCGTCCCACTGGACATGAGCATTGGATTACTGTGGCCCACAGGCACATAGGTTTGGCTCCCGCAGGATTTTGAAAATGTTTATGTTTTAATTAAAGATATAATTGCTTATAATGAAAAGTGTGTCCCCTAAAAAAGAAAATCCTGATTCTGGTTTCTGTCAAAAATTGACATATTTGATGATGACAAAGGACCTCCCTTTTGTCTTGGTACTATTTATTGGGCAATTTTAAACACTTTCAACCTATTAGTTTATTTAAAAGATTTTATTATTTTTAGAGGGAGGGGGAGGGAGGGAGGGAGGAAGGAAAAAAGGGAGAAAAACATCAATGTATGGTTCCTTTTCACCTGCCTCCAGCTGGGGACTTGGCTTGGAAACCTGGCTTGCAAGCTGGTTATGTGCCCTGGCTGGGAATGGAACCAACGACCTGTGACCTGGGTTCACAGGCCAGAGCTTAATCCACCAAGCCACACCAGCCAGAGCCTTCAAAGTATTAATTTCTTTAACCCTCACAACATGATGCACGTGGGCAATTATTACCTTCATTTCACAGGCATGAAAACTGAGGCACAGAAAGCTTAAAGAATTTGCCCAAGACTTCACAGCTAGGAAATGGTAAAGCGTGGACCTCAAACACAGGCAGGCTGGCTCTAGGCCGCTAGTCATTTGGCCACACTGTTCAGTCCTGCAGGACTGTGGCTGATTAATGGCTCTCCTCTGAGACAGGGCATGTGCCTTCCACCCGCTCATGTCACCTGCATGACCCTTCACTTTTCTCAGGTAGCCATTGCATTCTGTGTTTCTCTTAATGCAAAGTTATCTTGTAATTATGGGTTGTCAGGAAGTCAATGGCAGTGCCTTACAACAGATGCAATGCTTTGAAACAGCTCAGGGTGCAGCCACATGGGTCCCGTTCTTTGGAACACCAGGCCTTAGGAATGCACTTGTTCATGGCAAGTGTAGCTGAGCAATTGCTGACCCTGGAATTTAGCCTTTCTAATGTGAGTTTCAGGTGTGGCTGCTTAGAGTTGTAACTTATCCATTTTCCTTAAATAGCTACTAGCCCAACCAGGCTGATGCTGTTGGTTCTTCTTTTTTTCCCCAACACATGCAAATAGTGATGGCTAGGGATGCCTTTCAAATTGAGGAAGAAATCTTGCAGATGCATTATTTCTGGGTACAGATTTTTAAGAGGTGACACAGTTTGTTGATCACCCAATAGGGGGCAGTGTAGGTCAACCCTTCATATAGACTCACCTGTCTCCTTTGACCCTTTGGAAACCTCTGGGCCCTAGAGAATCCCAATTTCCACAGCATTCCGTTCTCTTTTGATTAAAAAAAAAAAAAAGTGCATCAAATATATTATTTGGTAATCATGAGAAGATTATCATATCAACAGTTTTCAAAATATCATCATGGACCTATATACATAGAACCATTTGTTTTAACTTATTCCAAGTCTGTGTGATTACACATATATGATTCCATTAAATCCTTGGAAAACTCCTATGAAATACTATGCTCATTTTACAGGTGTGGAAACTGAAGCTTCGAGAAATTTTGATTTTTATGGTTGCCTTTTTTAAGATTATTGGTTGCCTTTTTTTTTTTGTCATCTAATTCTACGTGTGGTGTTTCATACTATCCACATTTTACTATGAGTTCACATTTCCTTAAAACTTCACAAGTTCTACCTTTGTTTGTTCTTTGCTCCAGTGGGTGTCTCCAATCATTTTGATCCAGGGAAGCAAGATAGCTAAAAAGAGATGATAAATAATTTAAAAGGCAATGCCTGAGAAGGACAGCAATGGTTCTAGAAAGAAGTTAACTCATCTTTAAGTGGAGAGATGACATTCAAAAGAAAATGCCACCATGAAAAAAAAAACTGAGACTAAGTTTGGGCAACTGAGAGAGATGGTGAGACCCCCACTTGTAGATACTAAACTACAGCATTTCAAATAGAAGCAGTTACAACCCAGGAAGCAAGATAAGGTCAAATAAAACAGATAAAACAAGGAAGGCATTCTTCTCCATCAGGTTTCAGGCAAAGGCCAAGTGCTGCAGACCGAATTGTATTCTTGTTTTTATCTCTGTCTACTGAAAAGGACAGTGTGATCTGATACCCAGCTTTGTTAGGAGAGTAGATGGAAGTGGACATGAACAAAGCACAATTAAATAAACTTGTCTAAGGGTGAACTGGATGGACATCAGATGACAACACTCATCTGAGACATGCTGAAGTTCCCTGGGGGATAGGTTCAGTTATCATCTTTTATATTTTGATGCAACACACGGGCTAGAAAGTGTCAAAAACAACTACGGAATTAATTTCTAAGAATAGAATAGGGAGATAGAGAGAAGTAGATGCGCAGGCTGAATCTATTCCCCTAGTGTTTTTCTGGGGATTCAAAGTCATCCATCAGCAGACATTAGCAAATCATCACAGAAGAGAAGAGATGAGGGGATCATTGATTTTTCAATTGTGATCAATTGCTACCATTTCCAATGAAGGACTAATCATGTGTAGGAGCTTGTCATTAGCCTGAAAGTATTCAAATTTGGATTCTTTTCAATGACATGGATACGTATGGTTTAAGGCATTGCTGCTGGCTGGTCCTGGGAAACTTGGAGGCATGCAGTTTATGGAGGGGAGCTCTCAGCTCCCTGTGGAAGAGAGGAGGAAGCCAGGGTGGGCAGAGGGAAAAGGTGACACAGTCACAGGAAGCTGCAGCACAGGGATGGCCCTTTGAGGGGGTCCAGAATTAAGGAAAGGGGTCTGGCCTTTCTACCACTGCATTGACCAGCCACTGGACCCAGGCTGTGCCCTGAGTGAGTCAAGTCAAGGCTTTGGAAGGTGATAGGGTTGGTTAATATTGCCACTTCTCCATATTCTCTGCAACTGGGGGAAGGAATGAATGCCTTGGTCCTGAAGGTGAGAGTCTGGGCAGCATGCCATAGCATCCATGATTGACTCCAAATTCAAATGTTTGAGAGAGAATAAAATAATGGGTATGGTTGCTTTCAAGCTGAATATTCAGGTAGCCATAAAGCTATCATCTACAGTAAAATACTATACCTTAAGAGAAGTGTGTGGTGGGGGGAAAGGGTAGGGGGTGGATTCTGGTGGGCAAGGATAGGAAGAATTAGCTGGTATCACATTCCTCAGTTTTAGCTGTGACCCACAAGGTCCCCAGGGATAGAAAACAGAAGCCCTTCTCTTCACTCCAGACCTTCCAAAGGCATTTATTTGGTCCAGTGTGAGAATAGTTATCTAAAATTGCTGCCCTAGAAAGAAATCATCTTGAACTAATGGAAGGGGCCACAAGGAGTAACAGACAGATATGTTGGGAAGCAGAATATAGCTATCGTTGCTGATTCTCCATTCCTACCGGGAGTTATTTCCCATGGAGTCCTCACCTTGGGAAAAGATGGGCAGTGAACAGGTTAACCCCTTTCTGCACTATCCACGGCATTGTTCTGTTGATTCAAAAAGTCATGCATTCTGTCAACCTCTAGCCACAGGTGATTGTCCATTGACATTTCTCTGCTTTATTCCCTTGGTAAATGTTGAGATATGTTCAGAGAAGAAAGAGTATTTTTGTACATAATCTGAGGCCTTGTAAATGATACCTGTGGGTATTTCCCCTTATTTTCTCATGGTAGTTGACTCTGTTCTCAAGATATTGAGTATCGATGTGTTTGTGTTTTTATTACCATAACAATTTAATTCAAGTAAATCAGTTGGAAGCTAATAGAAGGTGAAGCAAGCCAACATGGAAACTGGTCTTTTCTTCTTTTACTTATCTGTTTTTAAGTTACAAATCTGGTATTTACTATGGCAGGTAAGATATCATCCATGTTTAGGTAAAGATGACACTGATTGTATTCAGTCTACATTTAGAAACTACATTTTGCCCATACTTTAGCTATCAGCCAAATAAAGGGGTATAACGGATTCATTGTCCACTTTCAAAGAAATAACCTTAACACAAAATTTTAAAACTTTTTCTCCCCTAGATCAAGTAACTCTTTTCCCATAACAAAACACATAGCATTATTAAAAGACTAAAATAACAACAACAAGAACAACGAAAAGAAACCTTCAAATACTACAGAATGACATTAGGATAAAGAAGTAAAAAACTGCCTCCCACCCCAATTCTGTTCTCTAGAAAGACTTTTTTTTTTTTTTTCTGGTTTATCTTTTGCAACATTTTTCTATGCCATATAAACAGCCTATTCATGATATACAACTTGTATCATCCTATACAAACAATTCTACAACCTGCTTTTTACTTACCACCTCTATATATGCATGTGTTATATGTACCTGATAATAGTCCACAGTGGGGTCATATACTAATTGATTTAAGCAGTCCCTGATTGATAGACAAGTTATCTCCAAATTTCTGTTGTTCTAACAACATTGGGTGGAACATGAATTGGAGGAGTAGTTACGACTTAGGTGGCCACATGACTCATGTGGGAGGCAATTGCCTGAATGAAGGTGTGGGGCTGTGTATGTGTTACCAGAGACCAGGGATATTTAGAAGGACTCAGTGACCAAATGCATGTAGTGGGTGAGCAAGAGAGTGGCATAAAACTGTCTCTTGATTTCTGGCTTGAGCAGATGGATGGTTGCAGAGAGTGAAGAAAAGGAATTCAGGAAAGAGATGGCAAGATTGAAAAAGAAGGTAATGAATTTGGCTACCTACTGGGTTAGAAATTTTGGGTGGAGGTGTTTTCACTGGGTGATTGGATACAGGAGAGCCTGGGGCCTTTCTGGAGTGATATTTATCATCACAGAAGTAGATGAGCTCATTAAGAGAGATTATGAAGCTGGAAAAACATTGGGCTGACAGAAACCTAGTGGGCCCTAGTGTCTCTAAATGGGCAGAAGGAGGTGATGTGAGGTGCACCGGATGCGAGAGGTGAGGAGGGGAGTCAGGAGAGAGTAGGTATCCTGGACGGGGTGATAGTGCCACATGCCGTAGAGAAGTTAGCTAATTGAACACTGAAAAGTGGCCATTGGGTTCATCAATTTCAAGGCCATCCTGGACTATAGCCAAAATGGGTCCACAAAGAGCTGGCTACTTGACCATGCTGGTGTGGATTGAGAATAGGTGTAGAGAAAATGAATGTAAAATTCTTTTTTCAGGACTCTCCATCAAGGGGAGGATGGACATGGGAAGGTAGAGAGGCCAGTAGGATTACATTTTGGCTTGTTTCAGTTACTGAGTGGGTATGCCATAAGCATGTCTGTACGCTAAGGGAAAAGTTTGGTTCATGACAGTGAGGTCCTGAGTATCCTTTGTGGAAGAAAGAGATAAAAGAAAGAATTAGACCCATTGCTAGCTTAGGAGATTCCTCAGGGCAGGGTCGGGTGGTTCTGTGAGTACTTGGCCAAAGTTTCCTACAGTTTTCCTGATCCTACAGCCAAGGAGAGGGACCACTCAGAACTGCAAGGGAGGAAAAGGTCACCTGTCTAGACTGCCAGATACTTGTGGTCCACGGTGATCTGTAGAGTGGAAGGTGCTTCTCCCAGCTCCTCCTTATTTCTGCAGCTTCATTGGCCAGCCAGCTAGAGTTGCATAGATTTTAGTAGGGGTTGCTGTGTTTTTGATGGGGAGGAGGGTATGGGGACCTACCTTCAAACCTTTCTAAAACCTGTAGGTGGAATTCTTCTCTTTCTCTCCTTGTACTTGGTTTGCACTCTGGCGTAGCTTGTCAAACGTCCTTGGACTTAATCTTTTTTTTTTTTTTTAATTTTATTGTTGTTGTATTACATCCATCCCCTTTATTCTCCCCTCTGGCCTTATTCTTGATCTCCATTTTCTCAACTCTACATTTCTCTGGGTTACTTCTTGGGCATTTATTTATATAACTCATATGTTCTGAAAGCTCCCAAGTACATATTTCTATCTCAGACCTTTCCTCCAAGCTCCAGATTCATACCACCAACTACAGCTGGAATCACTATGGGTGAAACTCTTGCTATTTTTTCCTGAAGACACATCCCTACTCCCTCCCAAGGTTCCCCCATCTCAGTAAATGGCACTATCGTCTATCTAAATAATCAAACCCAGAAATGTATGTACTGCTCCTGTTTTTTATTTCTCTTCCATCAGCCCCAACCTACAAGCTTCCTCAGCTTTATCTCAAAAATAGCCCTTAAACCTGGCCTTTTCTCTCCATTGTCATAGCCATCACATCAACCCAGACAGCTGTCATTACTCTATCGGAAGCCACATCATCTCCTAACTGTCAGTTCCACAAGTACCCCATGGTATTTCCCACCCTAGGACCTACTGCCTTTGTTCCTGCCCTCCTCCTACTGCTTGTGGTTCTTTGAGCACCCTTTAGTTCCCAACTTAAAGGCCATTTCCCAGAGAGCTCTTCACTCATCACTCCTCCAGAAATAGGTCTTCCTTTCTTAGTCCTTCTTCACCCCCTTGCTTGCTTCCTTCTTGGCATCAGTTGCAATTTTAAAATGTTTTACGTATTTATCTTCTAGTTGGAATCTACCTCTCTCAGGATTGTAAGCGCTCTGAGGGCTGGCTCCTCATTGCGTTCCCCTAGACCAGGACACCGTGCACCCAGCACTTCCTGACTGAATACTCAGCCACCTCAGCCTGGCGACATAAAGAAGCCTCTCAGAAAAAGGGACATTTGAGCTGGGCCTCTTCCAGTGACTTTGTCCCCACCCCAGGACACTTTTCTTCAGACCTGTTTAGAGCATTTCATTATAACAGGGTATGCTAAGTGTTTTCTTGTCTGTCTGCTCATGATCCCTGGTATCTCTCCGAGGATCAGGACCACATTCATTCTTTTGTGCCCCAAGTTATCATCATTATCACAATGCACTTTAGTGCAAGTGCATTGTCTTCCCTGAGAAAGATATCAAGGGCATAGAGAGAGCAGGAGGGGATGGTTTTAAGAGGATGACAGGGCCAAAGTTAAGAAATCATTTCCTTTCCCTTGTTAGGACACATTGTCTCTTTAAGGTCCTGGTGGTCAGTTGAACGTCCCTGCTCAGGAGTCAGTAACCAGCCTTTCAACTGCTAAGGGTTGGTAAGATTCAGGTAGGTTACAGAAGTCATTAGTTGGGCAGTGGCTCATTTTGTGAAGCCAAAAATGTACTTGTCATACTCAGTCATGTTCCTGTGCTGCTGTCTGGGAAAGATTACAGACTGCTAGAGCTGCTGTTACTTTAAAAAGCAAAAGAAGTTTCATCAGAGGAGACTTTGGGCCCACTCTCTACCAGCCCCCATCCTTTCCCAGGACTTCCTGCCTCCTCTCTGAATGTTGTCTTTCTATTCCTTTTCCTCGTTCCCTGTGAAGGGAAGCAAGGAGAAGCTACCAGACATTTGATATTCAGATACAGGGAAGTATTTAAGACACATATGATAGTTAAATTGCATTAGTGAATACAATCTAAGGCTCAACACTTCAACTGCTTATAAAACGGATTTAGCAAAAGAAAAGTGCCCAGAAGCTGACAACATTGTTGTTAAGTGGAGGCTTTTTTAACTTTTGAAGAGATTCTGGATGTTTAATCATTCCCCATAGAGTTCTCTTCTCTGGCTCCCTATTATGGTCAGGGAAAAAAAAAAAAAAAAAGTCATGCTATAAAAAAGAATGATATCTTACCATCTACCACAGCATGGGTAGACCTAGAGGGCGTTATGCTAAATGAAATCAGTTAGTTAGAGAAAGACCTGTACCACATGATTTCACTTATATGTGGAATCTAAAAAAGAAAATAAATGAACAAATACAACAGAAACAAACTCAGAGATATGGGGAACAAACTGATGGTTACCAGATGGGAGGGGTGGTGGGGTTGAGTGAAAAAGGTGACAGGATTAAGAAGTGCCTACAAATGGACAGTTACAAAATATTCGTGGGGATGTCAAGTAGAGGCTAGGGAATACAGTCAATAATATTGCAGTAACTACGTATACGTGGTGTCAGCTGGGGGCAAGACTTGTCCGGGGAGCACTTCATAAATAATATAAATGGCTAACCACTATGCTGTGCACCTGAAACCAATATAATATTGAATGTGAACTGTAATTGGAAAAAAAAAAAGAGCTATGGGTCTAGAAATAATGTGTGTTTTCTGGTAAGCGAAATGAAAATGTTCAGTATTTCTATACTTTCTGAAGTGGATTCTTCTCCGGAGTTTTCTTGTGGTGGGACAAGTTGAAGGGTATTTCTTGTGTCCTGGTGGGACAAGACAATAGAAGCTGTGCCTAGTGTCTTCTTTCTCAACCCTGAGAACCAGGTGACTGGATGAAGGGCCAGTTGATGGAAGCACCTTCCTGAACCTTCCTTGATGGTCCTTTAAGCTGGAACCACCCTTATTGTCCCCGCTACCCATGCTAGGTTTCCCCAGGGCAATCAAAGTGCTTGTTTGAGGTGAAAATAGAATCCAAGTAGAGATGTTGTGTTTTCCTTTGACAAACTAGTCGTGGTTAGTTGGTAGAACCAGGGATATAGGGATCCTGCTTTTACTTGACTGGCTTCCTCTCTCCCTGGGAAGACTTTCCATGGGTTCCCAGGAAAGCACACTCCAGCCCCCACCTCCACTCACTGTTCCTCACCTAATTGTTCAGGAAACCAGTTTGTCCGGAAGGGGGCACTGTGGAGCCTGATGGCGGCAGCTGCCGGCAGCGGTGGTTTTCCTGCTGTTCAGAAACAAGAGCCAGAGGGTGAAATGCCTCTTTGCCAGGCCAGCAGCAACTGTTGCCTTGGTTTTTACCTACCTCGTCGATTATTTACATTCCAAGTGACCTGGAGTTATGAAATCAGCCGGGGGACCAGAGCTCTTTAGAGCGTGGAGCAGTGAGTTGACAGTGGTCGCCAGTCACCAGCGTGGTCCTGACTCCTCGGCCTTGTCCTCCTGGCTTCTCCTTGAGTCACTAACAGCGTTGGCACGAAAGTTACCGGTTCCAGAGCCCGGGTATGTACAATCTGGTTTTGCCTGGTTATTGACAGACTTTTTAAGATGAAAGAGCAGGTGGGGGGAAGAAGATAGGCCTTTGAAGAGGGAGAAAAAGACACTTGAGGGATTGAAAAGTACATTTTGAAAAGGTTGAAAAGGCCACAGAATAAACAACACAAGAACGGAAGTATGAGAGCGGATATTTGTCTGGTCGGTGTGACTAACCAACCACCCCAGAAGTCCAGCCTATGTTCCAACCGGTTTAACACAGGCGTGAAAATGGTGTGTTTTTATTATAGGCACGTTCCCCAGGAGGCGGCCGTGGGGGAGCCAGGGACTTAGCCATGTGTCCATATGTTTGTCTAAAGAGGACTTGATCTTGTCACCTTTGAGCTGAGGACAGTCAGGGAGATAAGGTAGTTCCATGTTAACAAGGAACGGAAGACATCCCTGAGTGTCTAATGGGGGTGTTTCAAATTCACCTCTGAGTTTGGCATGTCCTATAGTCACAGGGAATTTGTTGAATCAACTGTCAAAAAGCTGGCTGGATGAGTTCTTTACCACAAGAATTTCTGATTCCTCCTTCAAGAGAACCTCAGGCTATTGGAATGTAAATGCAGCGACAAAAGGACAATGGGCCAGCCTCTGGGCTCTGAGCTCAGAACAGTCCTGCTGTTGGTTTAAGGCTCTGCAGTTGCTCCATCTTGAAATCCTTAATAACAAGGGGCCTTATGTTCTTGTATTTCACTGGGCCCTGCAAGTTATGTGGCTAGTGCTTCAAGGAAACCACACAGATACGGGTCTGTATGAAATACTATTCATGATGATGGTGAACAGGATAAAGATGATAAACTTGGGAATATCCCATCTCTTGCAGTGCGCTACAGTATTCCAATAATGAGATACTTTGTATAAAACAGCTTCAGAGAAACCCAAGCAAGGTGTCCCGGTCCTTTATTTCGGCCAGTATACCTTCAAGGAACGTGATGAGCTTCTCTGAGACTCAGTTTCTTTATTAAATAGGGACAATATCCTTCATCTGATAGCGTTTGGGGAAAAAATTAAGGCAGGACTGTGTGACTCATTCAACGTAGTGCTTGGGATGCGGAGGACACCTGTGATGATGACTGTCATTTTTCATCTTGGAATAGCATGACTGGATTATTTTTAGCCAGCTGAACTTAGGTGGGGTTATCTGTCAGTCTCTTGCATTTGCAAATGACGTTGCTAACACTTACTGCGTACCCACACATATGTTTGCTAATGCTCATAGAACCACAGGTGATAAGATGGGAAAGCAGGCCTTGGGCTTCCTTGGTCTCATGAGTGGGGTATTGGAACTAGCAAAGGTTTGCTAGAAGATTTTTCTCATGTTCTTTTAACCCTTGAACTGTTGTTACTCATTACATTTCTTACTCAAAATGCATGGTGTTTTTTCCGCAGTCTCCCCAACTCGTCAGCACCAGCGGGTGTCCCACAATTCAATTTAATTCCAACACTGTCAACCTGCAGTTAGCATCAGACATATTGATCTGTGTTGACTGGCCACGTCCTTTTGTTCTGGGGATTTTATACAACTTGCAGGACGTGCTCATGATTTCTTCATCATTAATTGTGTAGGCTTCATGCTGTGTTTCTAAGGGGGAGCCCTTCTCTATCAGTAAAAAGGTGGCTCCCCACTTCCCTTGGGAGCTGACTTCTTTCTTTTTGCCATGTCCTTTTGCCTCAGAGGGAAAGCCCTGACTAACCCATGTTTTGGGTAGGAATACGTTGTCCGACAAGCTGCACGCATGGGGAAGGACATCCTGTACAGCGCCATCCTGCAAAGGTTGTGTTCACACCCTAAATCTTCTTGTCTCAAGACCCAGCCCTACCTCCTACCCCAGCTGTGGTCATTCCAACTGGATTTTTTTTTTTTTTTTTTTACCTACTCTATAACAATGACATCTATACATGTAATAACCAAAAGGTAGATCATCTAGTCTGGCTTCATGATCTGGGTAGGTCAAACTCAAGGTGGTTGCTTTATTTAGTTTCCCAGGTGCCTTTGGAGATGCCTGTCAAGGGCTGGGTCTGTGAAAGGCCAACCCTTGGCTTCCCTAAGGATGAAGGGGAACCACATGGTGAGGACAGCAATTCGATTCTGGAAGCAGAAGGAAGAGGAACAGGAGTAATAAGGACTCGCTATAGGTTATAGCGGGTGGGATTGCTCTTTCCAGGCTGGTAGGAATAGATTGTGGCTGACATTTTTCATTTTGTAAGTAACGAGCCGGCTGGTACAAATCCACTCTCCCAGATAAAGCTTCTCCTCGACCTGGGCAGTGACCCAGCGGTGGACGGGCTGTGATGTCCTTCCTTCCCATGGCGGGGCTCTGAGTGGGCTCCCTCTAAAATGCAAGACTTGATCCTCTCACGGATTCACGGCGCCATGGAGCTGAGTAGGAGGCTAAGCCTTCTGTGCTTAGGGTAAGACTGCCTTTTTTAGCTCTCTTAAGATTAGGTAACTCACATCGGCCCTTGGAGACAGACAAGCAGTGGCGTTGCTTGTTATTAGCACCTGACAAACGGCCACCTGAGCAGGCTTGACTTGACACACTGTGGAGTAGCTGCGGGCTACTCCTTTGCAAAGGACAACTCACCAGGCATGGGTGGCACTTCGAGTCTGGGCTGTGATTCCGTGGCCAAACGCAGTCCACACTTTTGTTCCATCCCCTTCCAAAGTGAGAGTCATCAGCGTGGTGAAAGCTGGATGTAAATCCCGACTAGGCTTCTATGTCACGTTAAGGCCAGTAGGCTGATTCTGCTTGTTGTCACCATGGACTCAGAATATTCCAGACTGTTTGGTCCGGCCCCCCTCATTATTTTGAGGCCCGTCGGGCAAAGCAAGGTGAGAAACATGGGCTTTCCGTTCCTGTTCTACCTTCTGCTTCTGGACCGGAAACCTATCCATTATATCTCACAATACGTTCTGAGAGTTTTAAAGATTGGCAGAAAGAAGAAAACGGTGTTCTTCTGCCTAAAATCAAAGACTAAAGCTCAGGTATATTCTGAGTTTTCCTTCTTCCTGCCCCGTAGGTGAGCTTTAGAAGACACATCCGTTGCCTGCTTGACCTGTGTTCTTCCCTCCACGTTGGACCTCCACTCCCTAGATCTGCCTCTTCTGGGGTCCCTGGGACTGTCCCTTGGCAGATGCCACTCCTCTACTAGTCTTGGTGGAGGGGTGAGGTGCGGACAGCCAGACTTCCCCTAGTTTCCCTGTCCCTGAATTCCCAGAGTCTTTCACACAGGAGGGGGTTGTGAATGCACTGCCTTTATCAACAATACAGGAATAACTAGAGGGCGTGATGATTTTAAGAAGAGATAAGCATAAAAATTACTATTCTTGGGGCTTCTGAGTAAAATAAAAACACCCTAAAATTTTGACGGGAGCTCTCCTGAGATATTAGCTCATTCCTGGTGCTGGCTCGGGGAAAGAGCTTCTTGTTTAGTCTTCCACTCCCTTTTGGAAAATCCCTCTGCCGCCCTTGGGGCCCTGGGTGATGTTCTTGGATCCCCTGTGGCCCGCCCTGCTCCAGAAAAGCCTGTGGGGTGTCCCTGAAATCGCAGTTAATTACTATATTGGGCACAGCCAGCCCATCGATTGGCAAGGAGGATGCTCTCCGACCCTTGGGAGAGCTCACCTCCGCCTGGGTCTCTGGGACCCTTGGAGTCACCAGAGGCCAAGTCCACAATTATGACTGGGGTGAAGGGTGGTGGGAAGCGGGCTGGGGCAGTAGGGCACATGAACTCCCAAGGACAACAGTGGTCCTTGGGGCCAGTGCACCTTCCATGCCTACCTACCTACCAAGGAGAAAAATGTGTTTCTCAAGGGCAACATGTCCTGCCGCATAGCCTCCACTTACCACAGAGAGCAAATTTAGCTTTATTCTGCATTGCCCTTTCCTCCTCTTCCTGCTTCCACATTGTGCTTGGTGGCCGGAGGATGCAACAGAAGTGGGACTCAGTACTGTGCCTCTTTAAACCCTGGGGCCACCTGGCCCTGGTCACTCCCACCAGTGAGATTACAATCTACAGGCTTGAATTTTCCTGGAATTCAGTCCCTTTCTCAGCTGGTAGGACCATGACCTTCCAGCTGATAAAGAGGAGCTAAAGGTGAGAATGTGGAATGAATGCTGCAGGGAAAAGAAGAAGGTGTCAGCCCAGCTGGCCTATTCTGGCTTTCTGTGCCAAGTTGCTCAGTCATTTTCCACAGGCCACCAAGTTCATGCTCCTTTGACTGCAATTAAGGAATTTTAATTTTAGTTATTTATATATTTTAAAAATTGTATTCATTTTCAGAGAGAAGGGCAGGGGGGAGAGACAGAGAGAGAGAGACAGAGAGAGAGACAGAGAGAGAGAGACAGAGACAGAGAGAGAGAGAGAGAGAGACAGAGAGAGAGACAGAGACAGAGAGAGAGAGAGAGAGAGAGAGAGAGAGAGAGAGAGAGAGGCAGAGAGGCAGAGAGGGAGAGAAACATCAATGTATGGTTGACTTTCACCTGCCTCCAGCTATGGACCTGGCTGGAGACCTGACTTGCAACCTGGTTATGTGCCCTGGCTGGAAATCAAATATTTATTATTTTTCAGAGAAAGGGGAGAGGAGGGGAGAGAGGAAGAGAGGGAGAGAAACATCAATGTATGGTTGGTTGCCTTTCACCTGCCTCCAGCCACAGACCTGACTGGAGACCTGGTTTGCAACCTGGTTATGTGTCCCGGCTGGGAATCGAACCAGTGACCTTTGGGTTTGCAGGCTGGTGCCAATCCTCTGAGCCACACCAGCCAGGGGCAAATTTTAATTTTTAATCAGGAGAGTTAAAGAAGTGACTTGGTCTTTCTTATATGTGGATGTGGCCTTTCACCTCACCAGGTGCAGGCCCCTGTCCCCAGGCAGGGTCACCATGCAGGTGCAGAGCAGCAAGGCAGTTCACTGTGGTGCCTGAGTAGCAGGCAGGCTGGGCTTTGGTGACTCCGCTGATGGGACCAGGCTGAGGGCAAGTGCTGGGGCAGAGCATGGACCTCGGGCCTTCACTGTGACATCGTGAACAAATCAGGGCACCACTGCTGCCTGGAGCTGGGGGCTGGGCAGGCTGGAGGAAGCATCCCATCCAGGGAGCCTTGTACAAGACGGAGGAGTTTACCTTTAGAAGCAAGTTCGACCCTGGGATTGAGGTTAGGGTCTGTTCAGGGGCCGAGGCAGGAGTGGATGACAGGAGGGAAGTAAGCTCAGCAAATTGCCAAGGGAGGAAGGGCTCCATTGAACAAAGAAGTCTTCTTGTATGAAGGAACTGGAGAAGGCGCAGTCATGGTTACAAAAGAGTCCCTTGGGCCGTGGGACCTCTTCAGCTGTTCCCATGAGAAGAAAGCTACAGGGGAGGAAGAGGAACTGTGTGAAAGAAGCACATGAGAATAAAAGGGAGTCTCTATTCTCTCCCATCTTTTAAAACTGGAACATGCTAGGCAAACAAACCTTCATAATGTCTGCATACCATTTTAAGGTGCATGTTTTATTCATATGTAGGGTGATTTTTATTTGGTTATTTTGGGAGCTGGGGCCCACCCACAAATCACTAAAGGGAATGAGCCAAGCTCAGAGGAAAAGCAGCTGGTGATGTTTTTCAAATGTATGAAATGTCCCTCACATTTTGGCTGCCTCTTTCTGGTGACCAAACCCTAATTTGATTGAAGGCTTGCAGCGAACACTGTGGTTCTAGAGTTATTTTTGCCTTCTCTCTGCCCAGGACAGGAAAGTAGCAGAAGAACAGAAGCATGGACTGTGGGTCACCTGCAGCCATGTCTTTGAAGTGGCCAGGGAAGGGACTTTTGTGCGAGCTGTGGGGCAGGGGTAGCTTTAGAAATCAGGGGTCTCCTGAAGCACCCCATGGCCCCCAGCTCAAGGTGCAGTAAAATGTGGTGTCGTTCATTGGTTTAATAGATGCTTATGGAGTGACTGGCTCTCTGCAAGTCCTGTAGAGCCATCCACTGGGCCAGCGGTCCAGTGACCGGGGACAGTGCATCTACCTGCTATCCCTACACCCTGGCCAGACTCTTAGCATAGGGCACCTGGAGATGCTTAAATCTAGGACCAGCTACTTTCTAAATGAATGACTTGGCTGCTGGGAGCTTCAGCTTCCTTCTCTATCTCTATTAAAGAGATAATAGCATCCACCTTTAAAAGCCACAGTGAAGGTTACCTGTCATTTGGCCAGAGCTGGAAGAAATAGGTGAGAAAAACGAAGTGGCTATTGAAAAACGACCATTTTTCTTATATCCCTCAGAAACACTTAAGACAGAGCCTGTAGCGTGCATAAAACCTTCAAAGTATATCAATGAGACATTTACGCATCCTCCATTTCCAAATACACAGGTGCACCTAGCTGCCATGGAATCATCTAGAAAGGGAGACGGTTGCAGATGCCCAACCTGGGCCGCTGTTGCAGAACCTCCACCGAGGGTCTTCCTCTGACCCTGGGAACCCTGGAAGCCTGTAGTTAGGCAGCCCAAAGGTTGGGAGCTCGAGCTCCCCCACTTCTTATCTGGCCCAGCAAGTAGAAGAAAAAGTAGAAATACTCTTCGGCCCTGGGAATTCCTGATACTCTATGGGATTATCTAGCGGCACCCGGGCCCCAAAGCAGTGGAGGCGGGATTCCTCTGCCCACAGCTCGTGGCTTCCATCGCCCTGGACGCAGGGGGGCGCTGCCGCCCCACTTTTTTTCAAAGATGGCAGGCGCCCTGGAAGATCACCGTGGGTTTCCTTTGTGCTTGCCTGATTTCACCTTCTCTGCCTCTTCCGATGTGGAAATCAGTGGAAGGAGGCAGGGCCCTTCGAAACAAAATGTAAATTGTGCCTGGGTTCTTCAACCAGGAAACTGAACACATTTGCAACCAATTCATTTTTATGGCAACACACATTTAAAAGTACATAAAAGCAAAAGGAATTTCAGCAACCCCTTGAGAATAGTGTTCAATGCTCGCACACACACACACACACTAGTTATAAATGATTTTTATTTATTCACCAATGTGGGGTATTACTTTGAAAATTATTTTATTTGCTGTTTCACTTAACAATAGCCCCAATAAGCATTTTTAGATATTCCCACTCATTATTTTTTCAAAGCGGCTTTGGATACTTGGGACTATCAAATCTGAGGTTTAAAGCCCTAAGGTATTGGCGTTGAAAATGAAAAAATAAGGCATCTTAATGAAAAGTCTTATTTGAAGTGAGGAGAGGCTTAAAAGGATTCCAGTTTGGTCATCCTGAGCACAGCCTCTGTGCAGTTTTAATTTTTATGGTGGGTAGAAGGCAGGTGACTCTTCCTAACACCAAAAATGCAGATTAAACTCTTAAATTCCCCGAGGGAAACCTTATTTTCAAACCTGACCCCACTTCTTTTCGGACTGATTAGCAGTCAGGTGGGCTAGTTGGTTCTACCAACAGCAAAGGTAGATTTAGCTGTGTACCTAGTAGGAAGGGGTTGTTTGGGGCAGGTGCATACAAAGTAGAAATGATGCCATAAGCTTTGTTAGCAGACTGGCACAGTTGCAAATCTCATCTCTGGCACTTGCTGTCCAGCTGGGTGGCTTTGGATCAATTCATTGCTTAAAGCCTCATTTGTAAAATCAGTAATAAAACTCCTCTTGCAGGATTGTCATCAGTATCAAGTCAAGTGTGTATGTATGTATAATATATGCATATATGTGTGTGTGTGTGTGTGTGTGTCTACAAATGACCTGATACATGGCTGGCAGATTATGGGCACCCAGTGCTGTTAGGGATCAGCAAACTGCTTCTGCAAAGAGCCAGATAATAAATATCTTCAGCTCTGCAGACCATTCAGTCTCTATTGCAAGTACTCAACAATATGTAAATAAAGGAGAGTGAATACGTTTCCAATGAGAGTTTATTTACAAAAAACAGATGGCAAGTTGGATTTGACCTCTGGGTAGTAGTTTTCTGACCCTGCTCTAGGTCAGTGCTGTCCAATGGAAACAAGGTGAACCACGTATGTAATATTAAATATTCTTATAGCCACAGGAACAAAGTAAAGAGAAACAGGTGAAATTAATTTTAATAATATATTCATTTTTTCTTCAAATTATACAAACCATTATTGCATTGACATTAATCAATATGAAAAATCATTAAGGAGGTATTTTACTTTAATATTTGGTACTATTTTAAAAAATCAGTTGTCTTTTATTTTTTATTAGACTTAAAGAAAATATTTTTAAAATTTATTTTTAGAGAGAGGAGAAGGGAGAAAGAAAGGGAGAGAAATATTGATGGGTTGCCTTTGGCATGCCCCCAACTGGGGACCTGGTCTGCAACCCAGGCATGCGCCCTGACCAAAAATTAAACTGGTAAACTGTGACCTTTCCGTTTGCGGGCTGGTGCTCAATTCACTGAGCCACACCAGCCAGGGTGAGTTGTGTCTTTTAAACTTGATGGTACCTCTCATTTCATACTAGTCACATCCCAAGGACCCAGTAACTATATTAATAACAACTTTGACCAATGCTTCTTCAAACTGGAGGTCATAACTATTTAGTGGATCAAGAAATCCATTTAGTAGAAAACAGTCAAATTTTAAAATGAAATACAGGACAGAAACTATCAGAGTATATTGCACATACAACAGATACAGTTGTTTCCTGCAGTTTTGGGTATGCATGCCTGCATGCATGTCTGCACACATGTGTGTTTTCATGTGTGTGCCTACATGTGTTTCTGCTAGGTCGTGATGAGAAGTGTAAGACATATTTCTTCCTATGGATTGTTGTCAGACATGTTTGAAGTTCACTGCTTGATATGTGAAAGTCAGGTTTTTTGTTTTGTTTTTTAAAATCAGGCCGACTGAGGTGTTCAGCTTCTTTCTTAGGCTGTGCTGCGGCTGTGTCAAAGCTTTCTGTCGACTGAAAGAACTGAATGTCTGAATCTAGCCGAATCAGTTACCAGATGTCATACTGACCATTGTAAAAATGCACATCAAAATTCCCAACTTTAAACTTTACTGTCTCTATACTTAGTTTCAAAGAATTCTCATTCTACAGATAGCGAACTGAAACCCCGGAGAGGTGAGATGTGTAATGGAGACCCAAAACCTCAGCAGTGGTTTGGGGGCAGGTCATGGGCCCAGCTGGAGACCAGCTCCTTCTCACCGGCTAGGGCTCCACCTGCACGCGGGAAAGGGAACCGGGGTCAATCCACCAGGTAATTTAAGTGTCACAGTCATTTGTTGCTTGGAATTTTTGAATATCTGAAACAAAAGTTAAAGAGATATTGCTTTACAGTATTTCATTCTCTTCTTGATGTTTTTTTCTTGGATTCTTCCACCAGGTGTTGTAACCATCCAAAAATAAAGGTGACAAAAGGTCAGACTTGGGGTTCCTACAGCTCACAATGCAGAGAGAAGGTCCATTTCCTAAGTAAATCCTAGGTAAACCTCATCCCTTAATTGGATTCAGTTTTCTTCCTTTCCCATGGAATTGATATGTAGAAGTGAAAGATTCAGGCTGACATGGGTACGGATCTTGCCTTGCACCACCTCTAGGCTATGGGACTGAGGCCCTCATCTCTCAGACTCAGCATCTTCATCTGTAAAATAGGGATAGTAATTTTAGCCTTGCCCTGGCTGGGGAGCTCAGGTCGCTAGAGCATTGTCCAATACACCAGGGATGAAGGTTCGATCCCCGCAAAGAGCACATGCAAGAAGCAACCAAGGAATGTATAAATAAATGAGACAACAGATCAATGTTTCTGTCTCCTCTCTCTTTCTCCTTCCCTTCTATCTCTAAAATTAATAAAATTAAAAAAATAATTTTAGTCTTGTAAGTTTGGTAAAGATTAGTTGGGGGAGATATATGTGAAGAGAAAAAAGGTTTAAGGGTGGGAAAATGCTTTTATATATGAATTTTTTAAGTTTAATTTTTATCCTTCCCTGAGGATGTGCTTAATGATTTCAGAGAAAGGGGGAGGAAGGGAAAGAAACATCAACGTGAAAGAGAAGCAATGATCAGTTGCCTCTCACACCCACCCCAGCTGGGTACTGAACCTGCAACCCAGGCATTTGCCCCAACCGGGACTTGAACCTATGACCTTATGGTTTACAGGATCATACTCCAGTCACCTGAGCCATACCAGCCAGGGCTGTGTGTGAGTTTTTGATATGAATCAGTTTTCATAACAATATAGCAAATTGAATATAGAAATGATTTACTTTTTTCACTTCCTCCTCCTTCCAGAAGGGTGCAGTGTGAAGCCAAGAAACACATTGGTGCTCTTATTTTAATGTCCCAATGTTTCTCTTATTTTAATATTCTGATGTTTAAGAGCTTACAGACTACATTTTTAAGATATCTTTCTCCCACCCATTCTTATCTCACTCTCACACATACACAGTTTCCTGTCAGGAATTCACGTTCATGAAAAAATAGCCAAAACATTTGGGACACTTTTGAAAATAAACAAGGACTTTTACAGTTGTTGCCATGGCAACCAACCCTGTCCTGTCAGTTATCTAGAGGGAATCATTAGTGAGCTTTGTACAGAACGTGGTCGGTGTTCACACCCATTGTCCCCAAGGGGAAGTCACGTGGCTCTAATAGCAAGAGTGGTCACAGCACTGAGAGGGTGGGGGAATGCGTGCCTGCTCCTGCCACTGGAAAGACCCGAATGAGCCAGCGGATTGCATGCGAGCCTCTTCAACAGCCAAGGACCCTAACGGGCCTGGCCTGTTCTCTCATTTCCGGAAAGGCTTGGCCCATTCCTGCTCAGATGATCTTTCCTGCAAATTCAGAGAGCCGTCTCCGACGGTTGGGTGACCAGGAAAAAATTCATATACTGATTCCTGAGAGAACAAGGGAGGTTAAGAAAGTGAGAAAGGGCACATTGGCAACTTATTGAGATTCTGAGCTTCACTTTCCACATGCTCAAAAGTAGAATCAAATCGTTTAGGGGTGGCGTGAGAGAGAATAAATGCACAGAAAGCGTAGTATACACAGGAAGCTCTTACTACGTTAGCTATTATAATTGAAAGGATTGACCCATAGGCCGCGTATCAATATTTCTCTCTTGTTGTCCAATATCCTGAAATCTGTTAGGATATTCAACATACAACCTTTCCAAGCTGATTTCTTCTCATTTTCAAAAATAAACATTGGGTTTTTTTATGGTGCTTTTTTCCCCTTTTCTCTTTTTAAAGAAAATGCTTAAAATAGCCACCCAAGTGAAAGCATGCTTTTTCCTCTGTGTGAGTTTAGGTTTAACACTAACATCCCTGAACTTCATTGCAGTGGTATCTGAGGGTGTCATGTCTGAAAGTATCTAGAAAATATGTTCATTGTAAGAGCCATGCTCTTTTTCTGACACAATAAAAGAGTGAGGGGTGAAAGAAGGCAAGATGGGCCTAAGAATCTAGGTATTCCCCTGCAGACAAAAGTCTAGCGGTGTGAAAGAAGTGTAGCAAGGAATATGGCTAAGGGCCAGAGGAAATAATTTTTTTAAAGGCTGAATGTGCTCCTTGCTTTCTATCGCTTTTGTCTAAATTCTTCTCATTCTGATGAGACACATCCCTATAGGATCAAGATTTCAAAAGTTTATTATATAAGTTGGTGAGAAGATGCTGAGGAGAATCTGGAGAACCAGAGAGACATGAGGCTAAGCTCTGTGTCTTGGAATGAACACACCTTGGGGAAAAATCAAGTTGAGAGAGCAGACGGCAGGTCCGGCTCATTGTGAATTGGTGTTCTGAGACAACTCCTACGTCCCAAACAGGATATCTTTAAGGTACTTCAAAAAGACTGTTTTACTGCCGACCAGACCTTTCTGCCTGGAAAGAAAAGGAGACAAAATGCTGCAAAACCTTTAGGCTTTAGGAACTAAATAGGCTAGCTGTGTAACTTGGGAGAAATTGCCTCCCAATTTCTGGGTCTCAGTTTGTGCGTAAAAAGGAAAAATAAAAAAAGGAGGTAATGTTTTCCTTGCAAAGTTGTGAGGGGGATGAAATAAACCATCTGTGATGTACTTGCCATGCCTTAGACTCTCAAGATCTGTTATCCCCCTTCTGAATGCTGAAAAAGCTGTCTGTTTCTCCGATTCATAGAGGAGGGTAAGGACGGTTTGAGCTGGCAGAGTTACTGGCCTTCTTAAGTTACAACCTAGAAAGAGGCTAGGGGAGAGCTTTTATTTTTGGAGATTTCTATTTCACTCTTTCGTCAATCCACTCTGAGGCCCACATGTAGAATGACCTTGTCAGTCATTGAGCTTGTGGATTTTCCCACGAATTTCTGGGAAATTTAATCAAGTACTTCTCTAAAAATTGTGCCATATTTAGGCAGATGGTTACCTTTTAGGTACACAGGAGCGTAGGGACAACCATATTGCACGCAGATTCTGTGATTGGAGGCTTTCTGACCTTGGAGCATCACCTTGACCTTGCTAGGCTTTTTATTGTTGTTGTAAAATACGGGTTTATAAAATCCCTTTCTTCCCTCGGGTTCTATAATTCAAGTTCTCAGTTCTTTGTTTAATTGTTCAAAGCACAAGCAGATAAGTGGCCAGACTTTTGTGATGGCATTTCTCTTTCCCAAAGCTGGTCACTCTCTTGAAGATTTGGAAGTTGAGACACTGATGAATATGCCACAGTGGCAACGGATAGGTAAGTCAGCAAACATGTAAGCTTCAGAGCTGAATGGATGTTCTCTAATCTGCTGGGCCTAAAGCTAAAACTGTCTGGGACTCATTTAGGCTACTTGGATCTACTCTGTACCTGTCATTTTGAATTATGGGCATATGCTGTGCAAATGGCCTCTGGACTGGTCTTTCTTATTCAAGAAGGAGGAAGGTCATATTCACTTATATGTACATTACTTTTGAAAGACTCATGAGACTTTAAGGATGAGGTCAGATCTTAGACAAACCAGGAAGATGTTACGTGGATGAGAATAGTCATCTTCAATGTTCCATGAGGGCTCTAAGGTCATCCAGAGTTTGGCAAATGAATGTTTCTTTACATTTTCAGTTAAAATGTTTATAGAATTACAGTATCATTTGAAAAAATCATTCCCAGCTCTAACCAACATTGTCTATTAGTGATCCAACCACTGGTCCAAATTGCATTTGACAAGAGAGCTTCTATTACTTTTTCATGTCTTGCTCTTTGATCCTTGAGATATCGATACCTAACAATATCACATTCTCCTCTTTTGTTAACATGGGTATGAATGTGTTTCTCTCTCTATCAACCAAAAAAGTTTTGACGAGGACAGATGAGGAAGATGGCAATAGTGTCTCAGCTGTTGCCTTTATCCTGTTAACCAGCCATGCTTTCAATATGTCAGTAGAACAACTGTTAATCCCTTGAGCATTAAGGTCTCATGGACAGGGTCTGGAGGGACATGTCATGCAATATATGTCATGAGTAAGAAAGTATCATGGTGGCCGCTTCTTAAAACATAATCACTGGCTTCTGGGATCCAACTGGGTACCACTCAGCAGGCATTGACCAACCACACACTGTGCATCAGGACCTGTGATATGTGCTGGAAATGGAGAGACCAGTGAGATAGGGTGCTTGCTCTGGAGTGGTTTATAGTATGTATAACGGTAACACAATTTACATAGAACATACCGTACATCTGGCATTGTTTTAAGTGTGTCATACATATTAGCTCCTGTGGCCTTCAGAGTAACCCCATGAGGTAGGTGCTATTATTAACATCCATGTTTCCTAGACAGGGAGACTGAGACACATAGAAGTTGAGTCACTTGCTTAGTAACTTAGCCCATGAGTAACAGGACTGGAATCCACACAGTTGATCCCAGAGTCTGGGCCCCCATCTGAACATATTCTGCCTGTATTTTCCTTTTCTCTGATAACCCCCTTAGCATCCTTATCTTTCTAATCCTTACAGCTTTTTTTCCTAAGGCTTGTCTCTTTCATCAAAACCTTTATAAAGATAATGTTGCTCAAAGCAAAAGAAATAACAAAAAACCTTCCAACCCAAAAAAGCACAAGGAAAACAAAATAAAAAACGAAAACTAAGATCACCCGTAGTCCCACTACTGTTATAATTTTATTTCCTATAAGTTTGTATGCTTATACTGTGTATTATTTTTAAAGTCTAAAATTTTTATTTAGGATTATGTTAGGTTTGTCCCCCCAATATGTTTTTCCTTGACATAATTTTAATAACTCAATTGGTTTGCATATTTTAAAATCATATCTATACCACACAATTGACTAATGTCTTATTGTTGGACATTTAGGTTAGTTCTAACACTTCACTGTCATAAACCACACATCTTTGTATATGCTCTTTTCACATATATTTAACCATTTTTAAGTGGGAATGGGCTTTTAATTTTGTGGTGTTTAGGTGGGGAAATCAGAATCAGGTTTCAGAGTCTGATTCAAAAGAATCATTTAAGTTCCTTTCACCCCTGGAGAACTAGAAACAGTAATACCTAAAGTATCTAAACCTGACCTAAATGATTCACCTTCTGTTTTTTTAGGAGAAATGTTAAAACCAATGATTTGTTCTTTCTGACAGATAGGTGCCTTCTTCCTGAAAAATGGATTCATGGTCCCAGCAAGGGTTAGCTGGCCTGGTTGCTCCTTCTCACCTATCTTGAAGAATCCTGTGGGATTGTGGTGAATCAAGCACAAGAAGGTCAGGAAGACGCAGAACAGGTTTAGCAGGAAATCTGTTGTTGTAAACATGTAGACAGGCTGACAAGGCCAGGAAGGAAAACAGTGTGAGGTAAACAGCAAGGACAGATCCATCAAGCCGAGTGTGAATCTGTGGAAAGAGAACAGTGCATAGGGGTTGAACACAGATGTAGATGCACAGAGCTGATTTTGGACACTGGCTGCATTTGTACTTACTGTGTCATCTTGCACGTGTTGTTAAATCTTTCTGAGCGTCAGCATTTTCGTCTTAAAATGGGTGCATGACAGTCCTGCTGCAAAAGGTAGTATGAGGTTTTAACCAGATCATGTAAATATGATTACTGTTTGCTGGCTTCTCTGTTCAGGGCACAAGACTGTTAACAAGCTCATCGTGATCTTCATCATCATCACTCAGTGGAGGGAACAATATGATAAAAGGTCCGTGCTCACCGTTTCAGAGCATGGAAACCACTAGGGGAGTTTTTCTTTTCTGGGAAAGATGACAAATTAAAAGATGCAATATGGCATCCATGAGAAAGAAATGCTATACTTTTTTTCTCCCTGAAGTACAAAGTAGCTCCGGATTAAGACACTTTGGAGTGCTCTTGGTAGAACCCCAGCTCAACGGGAGAGGAGGGGGTGCTTTATTGGCTAAGGTAACTGGGATATCTAGGGATTTGCAGGCTACAGACAGCAGGACCGATGTCACAAACACCTGTTCCTCTCCCCACCTCTCAGCTGCACTTCCGGGGTATCCGTTCCAGGCAACGGCGGCTTCTGAAACCCAAGGCTTCTAACACCCTCCCAATTCATGAGCCCAGCAGTAAAAAGTGCCGCTTTTCTAATACTTCCAGGGAACAGTCTCATTCGCTGGACTTCAGTTACACTTGTTCCTGGTCTGACCGTGGTAGAAAGCTTGTCTGGTTGGCTCGGTCTGGATCTCATGCCTATGGAGCCGATGTAAAGGGGTGGTTTCCCAGGGAGGTGCTGGGCAGAGGTACAGCTACTACAAACTCGTAAAAGTGTCATAATTAGGTGACGTTCACCTGAGATCTGCAAACTTCATTCCAGGTTAGTTTATCAGGGATGTGTTTTCCCTTCCTGTTCCTTCCACCCTCGAAGAGGTGTGATTTTTAAGTCAGGTGTTGCTTTCTATCCCCTGAAGCTTCAGCAGTCCTCTGAATCCTGCTTCTTTAAGCTCAGGGTGTCGTTAGTAGCCTAGCAGTCAGCCTGTGAAGCGTAACCTCTCCCTACAGATTCTGTAAGTCCCCAAAGACACTCAGAACAAACCCAGAAGGCTGTGTGCGCAGGTGCTCCAAATTGCCCCTGTACTTACTGTCAGGAGCGCCAGGGGCTCCGCTTTCCCCCTCGCCCGGTTCTGGCTCGCCTACACTGCTGTTTACGCAGAGGGGAAAAAGGGGTCACGGATGGAACAGACTCGACTGGAAGAAGGGAAAGCGAGAAACAAACCAAACTTGTTCACACTGTTGTTCTACAGCTCACTAGAGACCTGAGCTATGAGGTGTCGGGAGATCAGCGAAGTTTAGCTGGGATTTAAAACAAAACTCTTTGCCAAGAGGTCACCTAGGATAACTTGTGTATGTATCTAAGAAGAGACCCGAGGACTGTATTTGGAGAAGGTTAGTGCTCAAAAATGACCGGGACCACCGCCACCTGGGTTACTTTTCCAAGGCAAAGCAGAACGCAATCCCCTTTCTGAGGAATTCTTAGGTGGAGGGGACCCATCCAGGGAACTGAGATTCTCTTGCTTCGGTCCCATTTTATGGGACCGAGGAGCTTAAGGGTAATTGGTGTTGTGTGCTCCGCTTCTACGCTTTAGGAACCTGCTTAGTGTGGGTCACCTTATCAAGCCAGTGAGCACCGGGCTTTTGGAAACCTAACCAAGGGATTAAGTAAAATAAGATGGATTTGTGAAAATATGTGTGTGATTACAGATCTGGCCTGTAGTTTGCCTGCAAGAGTCAGATGTCTCGTTAAGATAATGAACCTGAGCCCAATGTAAGCTTGTGAGTCAAGTCCGTTGCTGGCAGTGCTTAAATGGAATTTATTAGATGTCGCTGGGGGTGATCATGGAAAGCAGCAAAAATAATCCCCCCCGCTTTTAATCAACTTGATAGCTGCCTGCGCTACACGAAATACTTGTTTCAGCTGTTGGGAATTGCCACGCGGTTATTAGATTGTCCAGAGGTTGTTCTCAGAGCAGCCTTTCAATTGGCCGCTTTATGGCAGGATTCTGGGATCTAAATTAGAAAATTTAATCCTTGTAGAGTAAGCATGAGTAAGTCCTTGGGACAGAATGTACTCAGCATTGTTTCCATCCATTCATGTGTGCAGGAAGCGTCCGTACCCTGGACATATGCTTCTCATTGGAAAATGCGATCAAGTGTCTCTCTCGCCTGGTTCTCGTGGAAAGTCCTGGGCACCTTCTCAAGAAAAGCTCTAAGCTCCCACACACACTGCTAGGTGGTCTCTCCCAAGGAACATGTCAGAGGCAGGGGGCACCTTGCTCTTTGCAAATGGGAGTTTGCTCATTCAGGACTTTATGTCTGCCTTCTTTAAAAAACTATCTGCATTGCTTTTTAAAATTGAATTGGGTAGATGTGACAAAGTATTTGAATAGTTCTGTGAATCTGGGCAGCCTAATAACAATCTTAGCAATAATAAAAATAGCAGCAGCAGCGGCAGCCACAGCCAACGTTTCTGTAGCATTTTCTATGCGCCAGACGTTCTTTAGGTCACAGATTTTAATGTATTTATTCCAGAGACAGTGCCGTTTCAGATTGATCCCCTCATCTTTTCCTCCTCCCAGAGCTAACTAGCCAGATTGGCTATACACTCTTACCAGGCTGGCCAGGTAATTGCCAACATTTAACTGCATCATACAGGCTTGGTTTTTCATAGTTTAATTGGAGAGAACCATGGGTTACATGTTTGTTTGGACACATTCTCTTGCATGCTTTTTGGTTTTGTGGGGAGTAAGTTCAAAGCGCACCACTTATCCTTCCAATCAAGAGACCCAGTTTTACAAAGACCTATTTTGTTCCTCCGATCTTCTTGATTCCAACATATTTGAAAGGTTCTTTTAAGCTAAGTAATTTAATTTCATGAAAAAGAAGGGCAGTGGCTTTTTTTAGAGTTGCTCATAAGATATAAATGGCTGATGTACAGTGGAAAGGGTGAGCTGTTTCAGAGACAAAGATTTTAATAAATCAGTCCATGTTTGTACCAATTTTAAAATGCTTCAGGTCAGTCAGCATCAATTTTCTTCTCTGGCTTCTTCTGTCTTCAATGAAACATGTGTACTCTGCAGAGGTGAATGGTCCCAAGATTTCAGTCTTCCCAGGAGGAAGGGTCCCCAGTGTGTCTTGGGTATTGTCATGCAAACAACATTTCAGAATAATCAGTCCCTAAAGTAACACAGTGTGGAGGAATCAGGCTATTTCCACTTAAGCCTGCTCTTCCGTGCAGCATGTGGAAACCCAAAACTGCAAATGCACTTTATGGGTGGGAGGCAGTGGTATTGCTGATCCTATTTTCAAGTGTAGAACCAATGGACGGGGCTGGGATTTAGGGGAGTTTGTTTGATTCAATGTGGCTTTATTTCTTGGCTGAAACTACCAAAGCAACTCCCAAGGGCAAGGCTGGTTCCATTTGCCTGGTGCAAATGTTTTCATTGAGAAACTCATTTCATGAAAGGGATTGTGAATTTGGGTGTCTTAAAGGAAAATCCACATTGGAATGAGGGAAAGGAGTGTTTGCAATTTTCTAGATAATATAGATCACCTTGGCCTCTAAAGTAGGTGATTTAGGCCCAAAACAAAGGAAATTAGCACAACAAATAAAAACTACTCTCATTGTTTAAGGTCTGAATGAACTGGATTTGATCAATATGAAGGCAAAATCAGATGATGGCAAAAACTTCATGAATATGCGTATTCAGGCCTGCCTTTGAGGATTACTTATTCAAGTTTTGAGAGGAGGTTCATGTCTTTTGACCTTCTTGATGATTTTTTTCACCTTGTGAGTCTTTTTTGGAACTAGAATGAATGAAAAGTGCACTGTCTTTGTCCGTCAGGAAGATCTGGGCTTGAATTCTCGTGCAGTCACTAGCTATCTGGTTACATAAGTTTTCTGAGCCTCCGTTACCTCATTTGAATATGGAGTTGATAATCCCTCCCTTTTGTAATGATCAAATGGAAATATGGATGTAGAGCATTTGGTACATAGTATGTGTTATGTGACAATTGTCTGGTTCACTCTACATCCCAGTCTCTAAGTTGCTAGAGATAGCTAGATAACAAAATCAACAAAGATGAGATGCCGGCAGTCACTTAAGATACACACTTTTCTTGCTGTATCCCAACTCTCCTGCTGTGTGACCTTGGGGAGTTGCATACCCTCTCTCTCTCATCTTCAATTTCCTAACTGTAAATTGTGAAGAACAAAAATGGTTCCTTCCTCTTAGAACTGTGGTGAGGATGAAATCAGCTAAGGCAGGCAAAGTGTATAGCTCAGTGCCCTGCTCTCAGGGAGCCTGTGCCTCTGTTTCTCCTTTGCCTTTCTGCCTGCCAGCCACCCTGACCCTCATGAAGACATTTGAAGCTCCCTGGCTTACCCATTTATCCATGTGTGCCAAATCTGCTGCATTTCTGGAAGCTCATCTCTGCCTACAAGAGGTCCTTTAACTTCCGCGTGGTCCATTTCTTTCCTGGCCATTAACATGTAGGGGTCCATTAGATTTGTTGAACAGCAACACCGAGGACGTAAGTCAAAAAAGAGGGAAAGATGAGGGGCGCATCCTGAAGCACCTGTAAGTAATTTGTTTTTCTGAAGCAGGTCCAAGGTTTTAAATTGAAGCATTGCCGACTTGGCGTTTTTTGTTTTTGTAATTCTCCATTTCAAACACTTAATATCAAGTCAAGATGAGTGCTTATTTATGTACAGAGGTGGAAATCGTGTAATTTCATTATAATTACAAAGATATTGGTTTACAAATTGAGAATGTCAGTGGCTTTGATCCTTTCGTCATTATAATTTTTTGCTTTTTCAATATTTAATTTTAAAAATTTAAGATAATTTTAGGCTTAAGAACTACAAAAAGAATACAGATGGTTTCCATATACCCCTCACTCAGCTTCCTGGAGTGGCTACATCTTACATAACTCTAGAACAGTGATTTTCAACAGATGTGCCACAAGAATTTTTTTTAAACATGCAATACCTGACTGTTTAGGCAGGGGCATTGACCTCTCTTCCCTTAGACTGTCAAATAAAAGATGTTAATACCCAACATAACAATAGGTGTTTGGTGTGAATGAATCAAAATTATACCTGTATTTTTTTTGGTCAGATTTGCAAAAATATATTTTCTGGTGTGCCTCAGAAGTTTAATAATTAGTTTATGCATAGTGAGAAATGAAAAGGTTGAAGATCGCTGCCCTCAATTAGAAAGCTGATTAAAACTAAAAAATTAACCTTCCTGGGTTGGACGAAAAGTTCATTTGGTTTTTTTCATGAGACAGTTCTGATACAGCTTAGTTGTCTTTAACTTCCCTCAAAGCAATTCCGTTAGGTTGTATTATGACAGCTGCATTAAAAAAAATCAAAATTGAATTTTTGTGTAGCCATTTTAATACTGAAGGTGGAAGAAAATACTTTTTGCATGTTATGCTTTATTATTTCAAGAAAGGTGAGAACAACGGAAATGCAAAGAATGATTTGTGCAACGTATGGAGAAGGTGCTGAGACTGATCGAACACGTCAAAAGTGGTTTGTGAAGTTCTGTGCTAGAAATTTCTCGCTGGACAATGCTGCCCAGTTGGGTAGACCAGTTGAAGTTGATAGCGATCAAATTGCCACATTCACAGAGAACAATTAACGTTATACCACACGGGAGGTAGATGACAAACTCAAATGATCCAAATCAAGAAAGTTATTGGTGAAAAGGAAAAATGTGTCTTATTTTATGGGAAAAACCAAACGGACTTTTGGGCCCACCCAATATTAACTTAGAACTCATTTGGATTTCCCCAGTTTTTCCAGTAAGGTCCTCTCTCTTCTGGGATGCCATTCAGGATCCCACGCTGCATTTAGTCATCATTTCTCTGTGGTCTCCTCTCATCTGTGACAGGGTCTCAGTCTTTCCTTATCTTTCATGGTCTTGACACTCTTGAAGGGAACTGGTCAGTTATGTTTTATATTGGCCCTCCATTTGGGAGTATCTGATATTTTCTTCATGTCTAGCTTTTTAGTTCACTGCTTAGCATACACTTGACTGACTAGACCAGGGATCTACTGACCATGGAAGTTTTAAGGCCTAATAAAGTATCTAGTCATTTCAGCCTGGCTGGGTGTTTTTAGTTCCTGAAGGTTGAGAGTCTGGCCTCCACAGCCAGACAGCCTGGGTCCTGTTCCTGGCTCAGTGACTTACCTACCTATTGGGTGACCTTTTGAATGTTATTTGACCTCCCTGTGCCTTAATGATCTTGTCTACAAAATGGGGATAATGCAGAACTGACCTCCTTGGGTTGTGGTGCAGGTTAAGAGTTAAAGCATGGGTTGCATTAGAACAGTGCCCTGCATTTAGTCATCACTCAGTATGCCTTAGCTGTTACAGTTAATACCTCCTGCACAGGCTTCTTCTCTCCCTCTTCCCCTGAAATCCAAAACTGGTGACACCCTGCTGTCACATCGCAGATCTGCAAGCACAGGTGTGATGACTTTGCAGCAAAGCCCTAGGGTTTGGGCGTGGTCCTCGTGGCCCATTTACAAAACCCGTTTCACCTGGAGGGTTGCATCTTGGCTGAAGGACTGCACGGAAACTCAGTCTGCAGGAGGCCATGCTCAGCTCTTTGAATGCACCTGTCCGCGTAGCCCCTCCATGAACCCAGGCCAGCAGCCCTGGGATCTGCTCAGCACTTGCTCAGCTCCTGTTTTTCCACACCCCTACTCTGTGCTCTTGTTCTGCATCCTTTTGGATCCCTCACCTTCCCCCCTTCTCTCCACCTGGCTCCTCTGAGTTGGTAGCAAGCAGGAAGGAGGCTGATGGCAATAGACAGCGGGAGCTCCAGGATCATGCAGGCTGAGGTTCCCCTCTTAGAGCTGTCACTTGCTTGACCTTCCACAAGGTCAAGCCTCCATCGCCTCATCTGAAAACTGAGATTGGTAACACCGTGTTTCCACATCAAGGTGTTGTACAAATGCAGTCAGGAACTTTCTATAAAGCCCTTTGCCCAGCTGATGGTTTAAATGCATGAGTGTTAGCAACGATTGATGCTGACGCTGACCTTGCTAGGCCTGACTGAAGGTATTGTGTACTTCCCCTCCATGCTTTGCCCAGCTGTTCTTCTCCCTGAGGAGTCCTCTCCCCTCCTCCCCCACCAGCTTTGCAGTCTCTTAAAATCTTACCTTACCTTTATCACCTTGATCTCCACCACCAGATGTGCTCATTACCTTATCACTCTATGGACTGTTCCCTTACTTTTCTAGCTATCAATACTTATATTCTAATTTTTGGTAGCAGTAAACCACGTGTTTGAGTTACTGCCGTACCATCCTACCCTAGCCCCCTGCCTCCCTGCTGACTCCAAAGATCCGTTTTCAGAGGGTAGGATCCAGTCTCGTGTGCTCCGCAATGGATAGCACGGAAGGCAATCAATGGAAGGTCAGAGTAAACCCCTTAAATTCTGAAAGGAAAGTGCCAAGCGCCTTTCAGACTCTATATATCTGGCCATGTCATGCTGTGGTGGGCTTGAGGGATCGTGTGTCAGAGACAGTGCTTTGACAAGCATCAACAAAGCCATTTCTATAAACAGAGGGACATAGTTTCCAACCCAATTTGCCTCTCCTCCTTCCCACAAATTCCCATGTGCAGCCTCGGTGTCCTTAGCCATAGTGTTCAGCTCCTTACTTGGGCTGGCTAGCCAACACCCTCCTTGACTTCCAAATCAAGCGACCAAGTCCAAGCCACGCAGAGTCTAATGTGCCTTAGAGATGCAGTGTGGCTTTTCTGGACTGTTCTGGCTTTTCTGGGACTCCCAACACAAGCTCACACCTCAGCCAGAGTTTGGGGTGCACTGTGGGTGTGACCCTGTGATGGGTGAGTGCCTCCCAGTCTCCTCTCCCACAGTCCTGCAGACACATTTCTCTTCTTTCCCCTAAGACCCCTCGTCTTTCTCTGCCCAGCCTCCAGCGTGGCTTTGCCATGGAGGAAGTGGGAAGGCACAGGCTTCTGATAGGGAACTTTGAGTCTTGTAAAGGCATTTGGACCTTGGATGGAGAATGCACCATGGAATCAGACCTTGTGGGGGATGCTGAAATATAGCTCATAATTTTTATGCTATGAAAATCTGACTGTCCCCCTCCCCTGCCTTCCTTGCATATGGTGACAGAGGGCTCCTCTGTAAGACTCCAGTCCCTAGAGCCTCCCATTTCTAGGAAGACAGTGGGGAAGAAAACCTACTTGGCCAACTTCAGAGGCCTTGATATTGATTTTAAAGATTAATTAATTTTTCAAGAGAGGGGGAAGAGAGGGAGAGACACATCAATCAGTTGCCTCTAGCACACACATAACCCAGGTGTACGCCCTGACTGGGTGTTGAACCGGAGACTATTTGCTTTGTAGGATAATGCTCAGCCAGCTAAGCCACACTGGTCATGGTTGGTGTTGATGGTTTAAGATGGCATAGGGACATGGGAAGGGAAAGCAAGCGACAGCTGGAGTATATTTTCTCCCTCCTGGACTTGTGCTTTTCTATCATTTGAATGGGCTATCTGCGGGTGGTGATCTGAAGTAAAGTTTAATTGAAATAATATGAGGATGTATAAATGGAACAATAAAAATGAAAAGGTACGGGAATAAGAACATCATTCACACTCATCCCCATCACAATAAGGCTGGTTGGGCTGTGCGCACAGTGGTGCCTCTTTGAATGGCAGTAGATGAGATGTCAGTCCTCACGTGCTGTCCTCCATGAAATGCAACGTCCCAGGGCCAGTTGGCCCAATCTGGGGGCCAAAGCCATGGCAGGACCTTGCAGCTGGGCCTGAATCTGCTCTGACTGCTATGTGCATGTACCCGTGCCCTCTGCATTTTAGTGCAATGCATAAAACAAATAGGAATAAAAATACCCCATTAAAAATAAATGACAATCCTTGTTGCTCTTTAAGGCAGTTACTTAAAGTGGATTAGGAAAAAAAGCAAGGCTGTGACTAACCTTGACAGGTTAGTCAACTGGGCCTTACTTTCTTCATCTGTAGAAAGGGATCAAAATATTTTCCATGCAGTTGATGACAATCAATAATAATGACAGTCATAATTTATTGAACATGAATGTGGGCCAAGCCTTTTTCAAAGGTCTTCACATTATGAGATAGGGGTGATGAATATCCCCATTTTGCAGATGAAGAAACAAGCTCAGAGAGGTTTCGCAACTTTGCCAAAGTTGCACAGCCAGGAAGTGGTAGAGCAGAAAGGACTCATACCTGCATCTGACAGGCTATTGCAAGAATCCAGGGAAATAATATAGTTTTTCTCCAAGTGTGAGATGGATGGCCTGATGAAATGAAAGATTATCTCATGAAATGTTGGGGGTGCACTGATAGTGAATGAACATCTAATCACATGGTAAGAAAGTTACTTTTCAAATGTCTTCTGATCTTTTTGATTATGATAAGGTTAAATCTTTGACTAGTGCTATTATGACTTTATTACTGCCCTATGACCTTTTAACTTCCCTTTTATAAATAAAGAAGAAACAGGCAGCAGAGGCTTTGGCAAACAACTATCTAAATGTCATTAAAAATGCTTGTTGTCACATTCATTTTCACACCCATCTTCTATTTATGACAAGTGTGATTGGCTTTTTCTTGGTAGTAGTACTGTAAAAATACCTCTCAGAATGCATTTACAAAGAATTGATCAGTGTTAAATGTTATTGAGTCAATACCAGCAGAGGTGGTTTTCAGATGCGACAAACATAGTGAAGGCTGGATTCGAGCGACTGAATCATGGGAAATGCTGTGACAGATCATGAGTAGTTTCCAGCCTGTTGAATAGCATGTGGTTCATGCTCAGTAAGTGTCAAGAGCAGAGGGAAGGAAGGATGCAACTCCTTCTCTCAATCTGCTATTAGGAGAAGTGACCTATTGGGAAGCTGGGTGAGACAGTCTTTCCCTTAAGATTTTGGATCTGAATTTTATTTTTCTTGAAGGCTGACAGAGAAAGCAGGAGATAGAGAAAGTGAAGTGGGCTTTGGTCCTCATTGAGCCACAGAGGCTGAGTGCTGGGGACGACGGAACCTAGATTTCAGGGTCAGGTCTTCTGTTACAATTGGGAGGCTCCAGGCAAGGGAAGGGATTTCCCCTCAGGTCACCCAGGCTGAGAGCAGCTGGAGTGTGACTGGTGCTTCCATCCATTTCCAGACCACCTCTCCTCTTTAATCTCTTTTCAAAATAGCCACCAGCCCTAAAGTGGCCCTTGGTAAAACCCAGGCAGCTCAGTCTCCCAGTCTCCAGGTGCTCCTTCCCCGGTATTGCACAAGGCTCTGATTACCTGGAGACTCCACAAAAGGAAGGAGGTAAATCACCATCTCTAATCTTCGGGAGCTGAAGGCAGGGCTATAGAATTTTGCCCTTAGATACATATTATGTGGGAGGTAAGCAGCCAGGTCATCTATAATACTTCAGATAGAAAGATTCTGCTGAGGAGTGACATTCCCTGTATTAGCTTTCATCAGATTGTGCTTCAGTAACAACCACCCCCAAATTTTTGTGGCCTACAACCTCAAAAGTTTGTTTCTTGTCCGGTTACCTGTCGGTGTCAGGCTAACTGCAGAGGCTTTTCCCTCTGTGCCTGCTCCACCCAAGACACAGAGGGAAAAGAGGGGTGTTAGAATCCTGTGAGCGTTTTTGATGCTTCCTCTGGGAAAGGACACACGTGAACTTGTGTTCTGTGCTGGTTGGGGTTTTTAAGGGCCGATTCTAGAACAAGGATTCCAGCACGTGTCATTTATTGGGGAGGTACCAGGAACAGCAGTAGAGAAGTGGGGGAGGAGCGGTTATTAAGTCTGTTACCACCATGGGCAACTGCAGTTTAATCCCATAAGGAGGTTTGAGGAGACAGGACAGGTCACGTGTTCTGTCATCCTCTGGAGGATCGAGGGAAGTGGTAAATTTACACATTTAGACCTACTCATCATTGGTCGAGGGTTACTTCTAGCCTGGGTAGGTTCCGGGTAGGCGTCTAGATTCTGAACAAGCCCTCAGGCAAGGAGACACCACCAGTCACCCTATGGCTGCTGGCAGTGAGAGGTTGGCTGGAGGGCGTGTGAATGATGCAGCCAGTGATATGGGCAGGGCCCCAAGAACATCTCCCACATACCCTCAGCCCATCGGCTCAAGGAAGACACTAGGCAAAGCACGTCTTCAGGGATGGGACAGGGGCGGGCATTAATCCTTCCACAGAGGTGCCACGAATATTTGAGGACCAGAACACAATTTGCTGCAGGCTCTGAGCCCTGTTGTATGAAGTGCAGTAAATTCTTTAATTGGCAACGTGGGTGATGCTTGAGAACTACCGTGTAGATAGAGTGTCTAGATTGCTGACACATTGGGCTGTCCTGTGTGTTGCAGGGTGCTTGTTAAGCAGCGTCCCTGACCTCTTTCCATGAGTTAGGTGCCAGTAGCCTCTTTCCACTTCCAACTGTGACAACCAAAGCTGTCTCCAGACTGCCAGGGGTCCCCTAGGGAGCAAAACTGCCCCCAGGGAGAACCACTGATGTAGATCATACACATGGCTGATTCCCAAAGAATGGAACTAAATCATAGGCGCCTGAATGAAGAAGCTGACAGCGGAAGGGAGGAGACGAACACATACACATTATAATGGCAAGTCAGCCTGTGCAGCAACAAATTGAACTATGTAAAGGAAGCAGGAATGATTCAGGAGTGGGAAATACCATTCTGCCTAGGGGGTTGGGACGGTCAGGGAAAGCCGTACTGAGGGAGACAGCTGAATAAGGTTTTGAAGGATAAAGAGTTTTTCAGAAGAAGAAGCGAAATGTAATCATTGATTGCGGAGACTTAGGGATGCTCAAGTGGTTGATGCTGGAAATGCTGACCTCAGGGCCTTCTCACACTCAGAAAGGCCAGGTTGCAGGACTAGCTAAATCGACTGTGTCACATGACCAATCATGTGTAAGGAGCATTGCCAAGAGCCCTGGGGGATCTCAGTAGTGGTGCCCGGGTGGTGTGGACACAGCCCATTCTCGGAGGGACCAGCAATGCCTGTGCGCTACTTTTTTGGTTAAGGGAGAAGGCCAGTTACTTCTACAGTCTCTCTCGGTATCCTTTCCTGTCCAAACCACTCGGATGTTTGTTGCATAGTATTCTGCCAAGAAAAGTGAACGTGGTTTCATAATTTCACTTCTCCGTCTCAATTTCCTCAGAGATCATCAGGCTCTCTCGCCTGCCAACCTCAGAGTCTTACTCCAAGCAGACAATGGGCTGACGCATCCCTGGTGGTGGATTCAGACAGATCTGGGGCCCGCCTTGCTCTGCCATCCACCAGGTGTGGGTGTCTCTGGCTGTCTAGTTTCTCATCTGCAAAGCAGGGATAATACCCACTTTATGGGGTTGTCTTGAGGACGAAATCATGCGAGGTCGGTAAGCTCTCAGCGCTGTGCCTGGCACGCAGAGAGGAGTAAGTGACAGTTAATCATCCCTGTCGTTATTAGGGATTAAGCTGAGTTCGCATGACGAGAGCTCCCTTTAAGAGTCTGCATGTACGAACCTATGAGTACATGCATCATCTCCGTTCTGTCTACGGGGAAACCGAGCCACAGAGAAATGTGTACGGTGAGTGAGCAGCACTCACACGCCTGCAGACGGTCCCAGCAAGTCATTGCTTCCCTGGATGGTTTAGTACTTCGCATTTCTCCGTCCCTTATTAAAATGAAGCCAAGGGCTTGAAAGAGTTACTTTTATCAATTGATTAGAGCCAGCGTAGCAACTACTGGCTAAAATGAACTTTTCTCCCTGTTGGCGGGAGGGCCTACGTACACTGGCAGACTGTTAATAAGAAGGGGGTGGTGAGCAGAGGTTTATTTTTAACCACAGTATCTGAGCCAGCTTCTCAGTGCGAGTCAACTTGGGTACCCCCTTGGGTAGATGATGTATCACCTGAAACTGGCCTTCCGGAGAGGTTGGTGAGAGCCACACAAAGGGAAACTTTGGTTCCTCAGCTCTTCCCCTACCCCTGCCCCAGCCCCACCCCCAGGCTATTGAAAGTGCTGGGGGGTTGTGTGCCAGCCTGCTGGATGTCACCTCCAGAACAGCCCGGAGCCCACAGCCAACAACCCACAGCCAACAACCCACAGCCAACTGCGGGAATTTGTCTTCTTTCCCTTTGTGTAAGGACACAGACGGTGTTCTCAGTGCGAGAGGAAGCCGAGGCTGTTCCAAGAACTCATTTTAAATCCAGCCTCCCTGTACGCAGTGGCAGGGTCCCAGGGTCTGGGGGACACCCTCCTCCTGCTGGTGCACTTGCTAAGCTGTCATCTTGGATGCCTCTCCTTGCGGGAATAGAAACTGTAGCACAGTGAGGGGCTGTCCCTGGTCTGCCGTGTGCACTCTGCCCTGGGACCCTCCCAGGGGCTCCAGGGAAACTGACTCTGGGTTAGAGGTGTGTAACCACCACCTGTTGAGCGCAGAGACTGCACCTGGACGAGTTCCTCCCAGCTTGGACTGAGGTCCCGGCTCCAGTCCTTGATGACTAGGTGTCCTGGGGCGAATGACTTTCTCTCTCTGCCTCACCAGTCAGGTGGAGGAGATAATCCTGTGCCGAAGGTTGCTGGAAGGGTGCAGCCTCTCGCACCTGGCTTATAGAAAGTGCTCTAACTATTAGTTCCTCTGTTGTCATGTTGAGACCCAGCCAGATCCCATGGCGACGTCCCTGGGGTGACTAGTGTCTTAGAGTTCCACAGGGTTCTGTATCCCAAACGATCTTCAAAACCTTCCGATGAGCCCCTATTTTTCAAATGACAGAATCCTTTGGAGCCCAGAAAAGGAGGCATCTGTGGTTGTTTCCCAGGTCTGGGCTGGGCCCCCTGCCTGGCTTCCTACTCCAGCATCCATGGGTCCAGAGCAATCCCAGCACATTCTGAGGCAGAGTGTGAACGGCTGGTTGTTTTTTTCTGCACCAGAAGGTTTTGCTCTCTGTGCCTCACATACCCTTGCCTCCTCCACTTTCATCCCTTCTTGTATGTCTTGTGTATTCGCACCTTCCTTGGAGAGACAAGGAACCCCTCCAGGGAGAGGCAGGGCCATGCAATGATCACAGGCATGGGCTCAGGAATCCAACTCTGAGGGTTTGGATCCCAGCTCTGCTCATGAGCTGCTGTGTGAACTTGGACAAGTTACTCAGCCTCCCTGTGCCTTCTCCTGGTCTATACAGGGCAATGACAGTAGTTCCTACCTGACAAGGTTGTTGAAAGATTTAAACCAGCCAAGTGCATGGATAGCACTTAGAATGTGCCTGGCGCAGAAGAAGGCTTCAGTGAAGGTCAGCTAGGACCAAGAGAGGATGTGGATGCTGCAGCTAGGGGAACATGGGCGTAGTTAAGCGGCCAAGGAGCTCACAATGCCTGCCGTCCCCTTCGATGCGGATTCGCTATGGCTTCGCTATGGCTTCTAATCGCAACTCCCAAGAGCAAAATTGCTCAAAGGGAAGTGAGGGCTCAGCGAGGCAATGATTCTCTTGCCTAAGAAATATTTGTGGAATGAATAAGTAATGGTAATAATAATAATAGTTACCATGTGCTACATGCTGTCTCCGTTCTAGGCACTTTCATGTCTATTGACGGATTTAATTTGCACAACAATCTCATATGATGGTATGATTAATTTTTAGCCATCTTTATTTTATGAATGAGGTAAGTGACAAAGGAGGATCATCTGGCCACAGATCAACTGGCTGGGAGGGGCACCAGGGAGCTGATGGCATAGTTGAGTGGAAATTCCCCAAACTTGGGTAGTAAATAGCTGCAGTTCTTCTTCTTCTTCTTCTTTTATTTTTTAATATATTATTTTAATTGACTTCATTGGGGTAACATTGGTTCATCAAACCATAAGGGTTTTTCCAATGTACCAGTCAATTAGTCATCATCTGTTTGCCCACCTTCACCTCCCCTCCATCCCCCACTTCCCTCTAAACAGCTGTAGTTCTTGCTTAAGGAAAGGGACATCAAAGGCCTGAGATGATCCAATGTGGTCTTTCGCTCCCCTGGTTTCCCAATGTGCAAACAAACATTTAGCGGCCTTGAGCTCACCAGTCAAATGACAACAGTCAATAAACAGTTTGTGACTTCTTTGACATGGAAACACTGGTTGAATGAACTTGGAAGCACCTGATAGATCTCCCGACAAGTACCTCAGGACCCGGATGAAAGACAGCTCATTGCAGTACTAGGTGTGGCCAGCTGGAGACAGAGGATGATGGTCAGGTCAGGAATCTGGGGTGGGGTGTGGTAGGCTGTGAAGGCTGTTGAGAAGAAGGAACCACTTTATATTCCTGGAGAAAGAGGAGATGTGAAAAGGTGGGCCGGTAGGTTATAATAAAGACTCAGGGCTTTTCCTAGGGGCTGAAATAATGTGAGCTTCCTCTCGTGAACCAGGTCTTCCTCAGGCATGTAACAATTCAGAGAAAGAAGGGTAAAAACTGCAGAGTAGAATGTTTATCAGAGAAACAACTGATTTCTTGAAATATCCCAGGGTGCTGGATAAAATGTGTAGGTTTCTGCACCCCAGGGCCTAACAATATACCAAACACATGGTATGCTTCTCAATGAATATACATTCAATGAATCAGTAAGTGGATAAATAATACTTACATCTTTCCATATAGCATGTCCCACCTTCCAATGATTGCTTATATAACACATTTGTAAGATGATCAGTGACAAGTTGGAGGCACGATATCTTGTACAAAATCATCATCTGTGATTGCATCTTGAAGAACTTATGCACCCAGGAAGTATAAGACATCATCCTTAATGATACATCTCCATTTAGCCCAAACTCTGTCTCTGACATTTACCTGCTGTGTGATAACTGTACTTTCACTTGCGAAAGCACAGCTGCATCCTGAGTGTCCTGTCCTGTCCGCCACTTAACCATGCTGCCAAAGCTCTTGGGTGCATATTCAGAGGCATAAGTGGTGTTGCACTGTTACCTGTGCCCAGGGTGTGGGAAAGCCAGCAGGCTTGATTTTACAGTGGAAAGGTGTTTCGAGATGTTGCTAAATCGTATAAAGTATTTGGTCCAATGTTCTACGCCTGGACCCTGGTAAGTATTTCTCTTTCCTCTTACCACACCGAGTGTGGGTGTTACAGTGAGCATCAGCGCTTCTTACTGTTTATTCTTTTCAAATTGCTTTTTTTTTTCCCTTTAGAACTGGAAAGAACATGGCTGATGTTCTTTTAGTCCTTCAATACATTTCTATTGAGTGCCCACTATGTTTTAGGAGCAGTTCTCAAGTTTCCCAGAATTGGGGCAATATTCAAATCCTTTTACACGTTGATTTCTGTTTTCAGAAGTTCGGAAAGATGGCCAAAAAAAAAAAAAAAAAAAAAAGTGAAAGGAAGCGGAAACTTCTGATAGCAACAATTTAAATAGTAAAGTGTGGAGAAGTTGGATTTTGAGTGAGGGTTTTTTGTACATGCTCGTCACTGTAGATGCTACAGAGTGGTGAAAAGCCTGGTGATTTTCTCTTTGACAATAATATAAATTACTTAGTCTGTTCACATCTTTGTCCATTTCGTCTCACTATTTGAAACTTCTTCCTTAAAGTTAATTTGTTTATAGTTTTAAAACTTAAATTAAATTTTATTATTGGCATATTACAGATGTCACCAATCCCCTCCCTTTGCCCATCTCCACCCACCTCCATGTAGAAATATTTTTAAAAGGCGATTGACGTTACAATTATAAAAGGTTTATATGCTTATTGGACAGAACTGTTAGACTATCTAGAAGTATGAATAAGAGGGGAAAATCTTCAATTCCTCCAACAAGAGATAATCACTAGTTAAGTGCACATCCTTCTAGTACATAATATATGACAATATGTATTTGACATCAAGGTACATACCTTTAGTTGTGTATTTTCTTTTTTTCAAGAAAATAACTTGAACCATCTTACTATAAATTCTTATCCTAAGTTCCTTTCTTATGTCCACCCTTATATTATGTGGGCCTTGTATAGGACCTGCTTTACGAACATGCAGTAGAGTACCATATGGAAAAATGAATAAGATTCTATCTTTTAATGGCTTTGTTATACTTCACTATTACCATGGTATCATTTGCTTAACCTTTTGCAGTGATTGAACTGGGTTATTTCCAATTTTCTTATTTTATAAGTGGTGCTGCAAATGATCCTCTTTGTCTGAATTGAATTTATTTTTCTTGGAGATTGTTCTGTGCACCATATTTCCAAAATGAGGGTACCAGATCCATGAACATAAACAGATTTATAATACTTTTTGTCTATTTCCAGAAAAGCTAAATCCCATTGATCTTGTCACCCATGATTTCCAAATGGACTTGTTTGTACAAAGCTCTAATCATGTCTGATGAAAGTCATTATAGTTATAGTTTCTGTCTTGATAGGACTCTTAAACTAAGTTAAATAGGTTTGAATTTTACTTTTTAAAGCTCTTACCTTTTTATAACAAGACATACATTTAATGCTTACAAAAATGTGTAAGTTAAATGAGTAACAAGTTAATTATTACCTAAATAAACAATATGCATAATGTACTATTAGAAAATTAGTTTCTAACTTATGTGATAAAATTAATATAATGATTTTAAGTTAGTTCTGGAAAAACAAGGATTGCTTCTATTTTCATTTCTTCTAGTATTTTTTAAAAATCTTCTTCCCAAATTGTCAGAAATTTTCCTTCTCAGTGCCATTCACTTAGTTACCCTAAATGCTTCCAGACAAGCCTAAACAGGAGTTATGTCATATTTTATACCTTCAGAACCAAGTTCCTTTCACCTGATGGAGAACAGTTCTTGAATGTTATTGCCCTGACAGAAAAGTGACATAGGTTCTTGACCAAAAGTGGCTGGCTTGAAGTGCACCCCCTTTCTGCCCACATCCCAACCAAATGCCTTCCGCCCCGAGATCCGAATGAGCCCTGGAGTTGCCTGGAGCCTTAGCAAGCTTGGCATGTGCACTTGGTCAGAGAAGCACTCGAACATTCGTGAATTCTTTCTGACCGAGCCTTTCCACAATCCAGTGACACCAGAGAGATATCAAGGGTCTAATCCTTGTAAATTTTGTAGACTAAAGCAATACTTGCCTATACGATCCCTGTTGAAAATCAACTTTTGATTTCTACGGGTTGGTTATAGGTTTGTGAGGATGAATTTGGGGGAAAAAGTCACGGGCACCCCTAACTTAGGTCTACTTGATGGCATTCCATCCATTCAGGAACACCCAAGGCATGACTAAGCACAAGGCTATAGATTCTTCAGAATCTCTGTGACTGGCTGTCTTACAACCTGCTCAGAAGACCCAACCAAATGCAGTAAGCGGTTGGCCACCTGCCCTGTATTTCACATGATTATTTTATTTATATCTGAAGAGAAAACACAAGTCTGTAGTGAGCAGGGCTGTTATTTAACCCCTGCCACTCTCTATATGAGAAACAAAGGTCCTCAGAGTTACCTAGCTCGTCAGGGAGACGGTCAGTGGAGGTGCTGAGCCTGGGTCTGTGACTGGCCTCACTTTGAAGTCAGTATGGTGAGCACACCCTACGGGTTGGCAGTGTCCTTGCAGGGAAGCAAGATGGGCAGCAGGCAGGACCCAAGGGTGCTTCTCCCTCAGTGAGCCCCATGATGCCCCCAAGTGCGAATCACCAGAAATGGTGCTAGGTATGGGAGAGAACAAAGAAGGAGCACTGGGGAGGACTGCAGTGGAGATGTGGGAGGAAGGCATTGAGAGCCAGGACGAGGGAGAGCAGACCTCCAGGATGCTGAGGTTTCAAGTGAGCCCTCCAGGGTCACTTCCATCCACCTGCCCTCTGGGCCCTGGTCCTTTGACATCCTGAGAGCAAAGTCTACACTTGAAACTTTTCTACTTACAAGGTGGAAGAGTGTGAACTCACACTGGCCAAAGGAGCCGCCCCAAGAGAGAAAGTTTTTGATGCCTTGTGTTTTGTCCTTGGAATGCAAGTCAATTTTACATCATGCTCCATTGTCTATTTGTGCTTATGTCAATATAAACATTATGTTCTAAACTACCATGTTTCTCTGATCTAATATATAATTATTAGAGTTTTCATTGGTCTCATAATAGCTTAAGAGGGAAAACTGTAAGTCGCATTCCATTTTCAGAAATATTAAAATATGGGGACAGTGTATATCTTACCCTTGGGGAAGTTGAGCCAATTCTGAGTGAAATTGCTGCTCTTGGAAGATGTGGCATGTTTCTGGTGGGGCTGGGCTGTCTGCTGGTACATATTCATGTTCACGGCAGGGTTGATGAGTGTCCTGGCGTGTGCTGAGCAACCTTGGGTGTGCTGTAGAGTGGGGGGTATGCTGTGGTCAGCAATGAGAAGGGTGAGCCATCACCGTGACCATTCTGGGTCTTCCTGCCTTCTCTGACTTCTAGCAGGGCAGGGTTTCTCCACCTTGGCACTATTGGCATTTGGGGCCAGAGAATTCTTTGTTGTCGGAAGTGTTTAACGGCACCCCTGCCTCTATATCAGAGTAGCACCCTGCTAGTCTCCTGGCTGTGACTACCAAAAATATCTGCAGGTACGATGAACTTGCCCCTTGGTTGAGAGCTGCTATACAAGGCAAAAGAGAAACACCTGGAAAAGTGGGCCAACACTGGGTCTTTGTCTTCCTGCTTTTCTTTCTATCACAGGGGTGCCTTGTCCCAGTGTGCCACCAGTAGAACACCCCTGTCACCTAGTAGCTGACTGTATCTTAGGCCCAGTAACTATGAAATGACCATACCCATAGGTTTTTGGTTTCTAAGACCCCTTTGTTAGAAAGGCGTAAAATTTTTCTCAATGGTTGATAAACTTTTAGAATTTTAAAGAATATTAATAGTGACAGCCTGGATCACCCTTCTATTGAAGTCTTCCTTCCTCAGTTTGTAATGTTGCACTGAATGTTGTGCTCATGTCCTCTATTTATTTAACTAACCTCCTTTCGGGTGAAGCTTTGGCTTATAAATGTAATAGGAGGAAGACGCAGTCACTAGGAGCCAGCAGAGCAAAAGGCACAAATAATAAGAAAGCCTAGACTATTTTTTAAGAGATAGTGGATTCAATATCAGCATGGTCCAGTGGTGGTAGAAAGGTGACAAGACTTCTCCTCTGGAGGGCTAGCTCCTGGGTCCTTGTCGTTGGTGATGTTTGCCAAGGATGATTGAAAGGAACTTTTGATCATCAGAAATAGGAATCAATCATTTGTTATCTTGCTCTATATGAGAGACTCAAATTCATTCATAGAGCAAAGAACTTATTGAAATGTGTACATATGTATATATATACACACACCATTTCTCTATATATACACCATATATATATTATATATGTGTACCATATATACATTATATATGGTGTACACACACACATACCATATATATACAAACACCCATATATTAAATATAATATACATTCCAGAAATTCCAGAAATGTTAAAATATATTTTTTTAAAAAACATATCTTAGAACCAAGAAAATAAAGTATCCAAATGCAAGTGTCTGTCTCAAAAATTCACAAATATTTCAGTTTGGCATATGAGCCTATTGTCCTTTATAATTTACATGAAATCAACTTGAAGCCCTCTTCTACACTCAGCAGGTTGCTGGGCATCTCTTCCCATTTCCAGAGATCCCTGGAAGCTTGCATTTCTCTAGTCACCTCCCATCCTGAGCCCAGCTTCTGCTGAATTCCTGCTCTCCATCCTGTCACTTTCCGTACAGGCTGAACCCCGCCTTCCTTCCCTGGAAGCCGTTTTGTTCCCCCACTCCCCACAGTGCCAGGACCCCTAGGCTGAGTGCTGTGTCAGGTGTTCCTGAAGGCCTAGGCAGAGAGTAGGGGCCTTGCACTGCAGAACAAAATAGCCACTGGAATACAACGGAGCCGTTGGCATCTCTGTTCTTAGGGACAGACAGTGGAGCCAAGTGGTGAAGAACAGAGTTTCAAAGTTAGGCTGAGAATTTCAAAACTCAGCTCTGCCACCTACTATGTCACTTTGGGCAGGTCGCTTTGCTTTTGGGTGCCTCTTCACCTGCCAAATGAAGATAAGAGTGGTACCTACACCTCAGGATTGTTGTAGGTATCAAGTGCTTGAAAGTTTACCTGTAGTTGGTGCCTTATAACGTTAGCATCGTGACTCTTAACACAATCATTGTGGCTGTTGTTAGCATTGTTGTTATTGAAGGTCCCTTGGCCACTCATAGTACCTGGCATAGTTTTCATTTTATTTTACACTCTCCCTCATGGGTTGATAGGACCACATGCTCCTTGCTCAGACCCTTTGCTTTTCCTCCCCTGATTCCTCAGCCCCTGTCTCCCGACTCCCCATTCGTTTCTCCAGCTGTGCAGGTTAGCATTGTCTCACACCCACTACCTGAGCCTAAATCTCACTGTGGACTGTGTCCGTTAAGGTATGTCATGAAACAGGACAGCTCTCTCCCTCTGGCTGGGCCCAGCACACCCCCAGACATTTGACAGCTCCATCTGGGGTGACACTAGGAGGAGGAGAGCCTGTGTCAGTCCTTCGGAGGAGTGAGCAGGAGCCTGGCTGTCACCTTGGGAGGCAGCCTTGCAGTGGCTTCCAGAAAGCCGGGGTTGGCACCAGGACAGGATGGAAAAGCCTGCTCTCTCTGACCTCGGAGGCTTGGCCAGGGCAGGAGTGGATAAAGAGCTAACCTGCCCCGCCTGCCAGCCAAAAATAGTCTGGCTGCTTCACTGGGCTTTCAGTCCTTAAATCTTTCCTCGGCAGAAGGCTGTGATTTGGATTGGAAAGGGGCCATGGACAGGTTAAGGTAATTTGCTTCCCATGCTCATCCTCTCTCTCACATCAGAGGCAGGCCCGAGAGCCATGCTAGATGAGGTGTCCACTCATGGCCGGGGCACGATGTGGAAGTGGCAAGGTGAGGGGACATGTGTCAGTGAGGTCACTTACAGGTTAAGTAGTTCTTGGTCTTTCCTCCGAGTAACAGAGACACTTGTTATAGTCAATCAGCTTACTTTGGTAATATTTGGTTTCTTGGCATCAAGGCTGATTCCTGTTTGTCGCAGGGCATTTGAATATAAAGAAAAGAATCAATAAGGAGATAAAAACCATCCATCATCCTAGCATTACAAACAGCCACTGGAAACCTGTTGTGCCTTTTTATTTCATACCTCTGTACAACGTACGGGGTTTATCAAACTGTGATCCTATGCAGCTTTCTCTCATGCCTTTTAAACGTGCATGCAAAGTACTCGCAATGATGTGTCTCATGAGGTTATTAAATATTACTCCCAAGTCAGACTGTTTTTAGCTTATCAGCATCCTCGTGGCCAAGGCTGAGTGGGTGGGATGGTGGCACCTGTGTCCACATGGGCAGGAAGGTACTCTGGTCTAGAATGTTCCTCAAAGGGACTCCATGGTCCCAGAAGGAAATGCCAGGCTGTCTGCAAGGGGGCAGAAGTGCGAATCAGTGGGGGCGGTGGGGCAGGAGTGGGAAGTAGCCAGCCACCCTGGTGAAAGCGTTAGGCTGTATGGAGAACACGGGCTCCCAAAGAAAGTATTTCTGGGCTGGATTCTGTTCCTGTCACTAACCAGCTGCCTGACTGTAATTAACTGAGCTATCCCTCTACAACTTAGTTTTTCCATCAAGAAAAGTGGAACTAATGATAATACCTATTTCATGGGGTCACCGGAGGGTAGCTGATTAAGTGAACAGTACATGTTAGTAATCATTGGTATATTATTATGATTAATTGCTGAAATGAAGACTGGGTTAGCTGATTCCATTATATGAGGATGGTGGATAGATGGGTTCACTCCATAAGAAAAATCTCTATATGGAAATAAAAATGTTGGTGGACGTTAGTTTTTCCAGAGAGGGGATGGGTTGGAGCTTTAGGGAGTCAAAGAATGGAATCTGAAGGTTCCTTTCATTGGTGTTTTCCAGGCTGTGAGCTGAGGGTGCCTTTAATACTTGGTGGGAGGTCACCCACACCAAGGTCCTACTCAACCAGAGACACACTCCAGCCTCAGTCAGGCATCTTCCCAATTGGGCTTAATGGGGCAGCTAGGAGTTTTAGAATAAATCATCAAAAGGTCTGTTGATTCCACCAAGGGCCTCCAGTTCAAAAGCTGGGATAGAATCTTATCCCAGTGCCCTTTCGTGGAAGGAGCCCCTGGTGCCTGGGGTTCAGGTCTGGCTCGAGTCAGGAGCCAGGACGCAGCAGGAGAGGGTCAGAGAGACCTGGGTTTGAATCCCAGCTCTGCAATTTTTGAGCTCTGGGACCTTGGCCAAATTTCCCAACTTCCGTCTCTCTTTACCTTCTCTCTTAACCCAGGGTAAACATGTGTGGCTTCGGAGTTTCTGAGAGATAAAGTCTGTGACGTAGTTAGCACTCTGCTGAGGTCAGGCGAGCACTCAGTGAACGTTGATCCCATCTCTTCCCCTGCCTCCCCCACTTCCCCATCCTGTGAGATGTAACCCGGTTGGAAAGAGGTTTTTGGTGTCTTGATCTGTGAAAAGGAACTGGAACGTGAAGAATGAATGAGTTGCAGGCGCACTCCTAGGACCTTTCGGGTCCTAGGAGATTGAGAAGGCCTCCTATCATTGATGGTCAGCCTGCATTTCCTGAAAATCAGCAGTGAGCCGCCACTGTTTCCTGGCAGGTCCTGGCAGGTCCTGGCAGATAGCTACTTGAGGGTGCCATGGGCTTCTGGGCTTTCGCTTCAGAAAGGAGAAATCCCGAGGCTCAGAGACATTAAGAAATCCACCTCCAGTTCCTTAGCTTGTAAGAGGTGGAGCCGGGATTTGTAGCTAGGTCGTTCTGCCTCCATAGCCCATGTTCATAACCATCCCAAATATGGCACTTCTGCCCTCTCCTGGAAAAATACTTACAAAAGGGACAAGAATGGCCTTTTTAACTGCTTCGCTGTGAGCCCCCTGAGCCCCAGGACGGCCTGCTGTCCTCGCCATCCCCTCCCAGGCACGTCGCAAGTAGGAAATCATGGGCGAGCGAGCTGGGAATCCAAGCACCTGAGCGAGGCTGCTGTAAAATGCAGACGTCCTAGGGGGAGATGCCTACCTTTGCTACGGAGAGCCCAACACTTTCTCAGGACTTTCCTGGCCACAAAGGGACAGGAGGACAAGGCAGAGGACAAGGTGGTGAGACGTGGAAGACAGCTCCAAGGTTGCACAAGAACAAACCAGCGGAGTTATTGATTTCCAAGCTGTAGGTATTTGCTGAAGGAGGTTTGGGGGTCTGTAGGTCACAGCAAGAATCCATGTTTCTAAGGAGTCATGGAAAATCGCCCCTGGATTCATCATTTCCTTTTATTTCTTGTTCCTGGGGGCGTGTAGGCCTTTGAATCCCTCTGCAGCTTTGATTTCTTCCCAACTCTCCCTTGCAATGTGACCTTGGTTTTTCATCTTTCTTTTCAACTGTGTAGTCCACACCTCAATTCAGGCTTTATACCTCACTACCTGGGTTCCCGCGATCCCCACCCTCCCCTGTGTCCCTGTTTTAAATGTTACTCCCAGATTCACCTCCCTCAATATTCTACGGGTTTCTGAAACTTGCCTTTCCCGTCCTGTCGCTGAGCTTTGTTCTCCATTTCCTCTGCCTGGTGCCTCCTCACTGCTTTTCTCCCCCTGTGTGAAGTCTTTTCCCTTGGGTCTCTGTTTCAAACTGTTCCATCCATCTCTTTGTCTTCGTAACTATAGTAGCCCTGCTGTGTGTCTACATTGGTTCCTTGGACAATTAATCATATGCTTTTTTTTCTCTCCTCCTAGAATGTTATTTATCTCTTGGACCGTAACTTCCTCTCCTTTTACTGAGGTGCTCCTTAAATGTAACGTTTCTAATGTACGATGTCTCTGCTCCCCATGAGGCACCCCGCTGAGTGTTGGGGACAGCAAAGCGGAATGTTGGTTTTGCTCATCAATAACTACTTGAAAGGTGACCCTCAGAAATGAGTGTTCACTGGCTCAGCCCAGCCCCTGACAGTTCTTTCACTAACCCCAGGGAGGCCACCACCAGGCCTGCTTCTGCTGTTTGCATGCACACCTTTTCTTTGTGAAAAGCAGATGCCTGCAGAATGCTTCCCTGCTAACCAGGCTTCTCCTTCTGAGACTCTCCTTATCAATTCCAAAATTCACTAGCTGTGTTGGTAACCTTCCCCCAGCAACTATGCGTGGATGCTGTTCTGTGGCTGGGCACTTTCCCTGAGCAAGAATGATCAACCTCAACCAGGTGGAGCCCTTGCATGGAGTTTGGCTCCAGGCAGGGTCTGAATGGAAAGCTGGCTTGGGAGAAAGAGGCCCTTCCTGCCTCTTCTGCATTGCTAAAGCTCACAGCACCTAGCTTTTCTATCTTTATTTTTCTGAGGAACCAATGAGTTTGAGCATTTCTTTTCTGTTTTCTTTTTTCAAAGATTTTATTCATTATTTTCAGAGAGAGGGGAAGGGAAGGAGGCAGAGAGGGAGAAAAGCATTAATGTATAGTTGCCTTTCACCTGCCTCCAGCTACGGACCTGGCTGGAGACCTGGCTTGCAACCTCGTTATGTGCCCTGGCTGGGAAACCGAACCAGCAACCTTTGGGTTCACAGGCTGGCGCCAATCCACTGAGCCACACCAGCCAGGGTGCATGTCTTGACACACATTTGCTGAGCACAACAATCCTATTTTCCCAGTGGCAACTTAGCAGGGGGCTGGCACAGAGGTAAATATGACAGTCTCCCTTCTAAGTGAGCTCAGATCTAAGAAATAAAGTAAATGCTAATTACCGAATGCAAGGATGACAAATGTGGTCACATATGTGGCCAAGACACAATGTCCATGGCAGTTATTGGTAATCAATCACAGAACTCATTCGCTTTGAACCTGGACTCAGCTTCAGAATCCTTCCTTCCTTCCTTGTTTTGCCTGTTCTCTATTGAAATAGTCACCTGTCAAATCTTTGTCTTCAGACCTGTCTTTTCACAAAGTCTAACTTCCTTCCGCTATCGGGGCACCTGAATGATCTGAATCTACTTACCTTTCCAATGACCCTCCAGTCTCCGTTCCCTGCCTGCAGAGCCTGTGCTCTGACCCCACTCCCTCTTAGCCGCAGAGCAAGGCCCCCATAGGGGTCAGCATGGGGAGTCTTGCCCCTGTTCTCGGCACATCCCCTGCCCCTCCTTTCTGCTTTGGCAGACCTTATGAAGCCTTTCAGTCTCAGCTGAACTGTCACTTCTGACTTTATTATTTCAGGAGAGAGCCAATGTCCTGGGCTGAGGTTCTATCTTACTCTTCCAGTCATTCACCAAACAGTTCCTGAGCACCCCCTGTGAATCTGCCGTGAAGGTGATAGGAACCTGCCCTCATGGACCCTTGAGTCTGCTCATATTTCTGTGGTTGCTCTTTTATGTCACATCTCTGTTTGTGGTCAAGGACCAGGGCCCAGTCACTGTGTCCACCCACAGTCCTGTGCAGCTACTAAATACTCAATACATTCTGAATGGGCTGCTGTAGACTCTGGTGGATGTGTGGTCCTCAGGGAAGCCCACTAAGGGTTGCAGGGCTGGAAAAAGGACCAGCCTGTGAAAGGGAGGGAGACATCCTGGCTCTCCATCAGGCCCCATAGCTACAGGACCTGGGAGCCTCACATAGAAAGCCGTTGTAGTCCAAATGCATTAAGAACATGGGTCTGGGTTTGAATTCCAGCTCCTCTGTTGAATAACCATGAGAACTGAGCAAGTTTTTAAATGTTTCTTCGCCACGGTTTTCCCATCCGCTACGTGGGTCTCACAATGATGCCACCCTTATACAGTGATTGTGACATTTCAATGAGAAAATAGGTTGAATGTAAAGCACTTAAAACAATGCTTGGTACAGACATCGCCCATTACTTAGACGTCCCTGGCAACAGGGTTTACTATGATTTGCACTTTCTTCTTTATATCTTTCTGCAAAGTGCATACTATTTATGTAATCTGAACAACGTAGTCAAAGTATTTATTCTTTTCTAAGAGATAAGAAAAGAGTCTGGTGGGTAAGGGGGTCATAGGTAACCCTGCCAGCCCTTGTGTCTTGCCCCCCTCTTTCCATGGACCCTGCCCCCACCCCTTGTGTATTTCTTGGTGCATGTGGTGCAGGAGGAGAGGGTGAGGTGTAAGCTTCAATGCCCCTCCTTCTGACTGTCCCCACCGGTCCCTCCCAGTCCCAACAATCTTCCAGGGAGGCTCCAGCCTTCCTGGATGGTGTCGTGATTGGTACCCAGCGAGTCTCAAAGTGTGGCCAGGGAAAGAAATCACCCCTGTGCCTCCACCAGATAAGACAGTAGCGGGCTCCAGGGTTGGGTTTTCTCAGGACTCACAGGAAGGTGGGAGCACCAGACCGTTGGCAAAAAGCAAGAGCCAAGTCTACGCTTTATGAAGTGTTTCATGGTGCAGCAGCAGTTGGAACCCTGGTGGTTCGCAAGAGTTACTGGGCATGATGGCCTTAACATGGAGAGTCCAGGGGAGACTCGAGTGAAGCTGCAATGAGAAATAGGTGCAGTCAGCGTCACGGGGTGGGTCATGCTTGGGTTCAGCACACTGCTGAAGTGGACTTACTTCTTGTTCTTAAAATGTTTCGCTTCGGAGGCACTCAAAATTTAGCTTGGAGACAAATCCAAACTATCTGTCCGTTACTCCCTGTCTGAAAGGGAGCTACTTGGCCTCCTGGTGTGGTTCAGTTCTCTACCTAGGGGGACTAGAAATGCCTCCAGGTCACTTGCAACTCAGAGCAGTGGTGGAATCTGATCTGATCAGGCCGCAGGACCCCTGAGGGGCAGTGAGCAGGCCCATGATTGTGCTTTGCACTGGCCCAGGTTCATTTCTCAGTCCCCCAAACTGAGGGCGTGCCTCTTATTCTTTTGGAAATTCAGAACCAGCAGATTATTTAAAGGATGGATATGGCCCCCTCACAGTCTCCCTTTCACCCCAGGAGGGCTGGCAGCCAGGACTCGGTGTTGGGAGCTGCTAAGTCAGAGCAACAATCTAAAGTGGCTGGGGTAGAACAGAGGTTCTTAACCAAGGGCCATGGATAAAGGGCTTCAGGGGTCTTAAGTTGTAAGGGAAACTTTTCTGTATGTGCATTTTTAGGGAGAGTCGCTTAGTCCCATTAAACAAGCACCCACAGAAGTTTGCCTGTGGGCAGAGTAGTGAGGAGGTCCTCTTTGCTGTTCCTGAATTCACCAGCTTGCCTCTGCCTCAGGGCCTTTGCACCCCCACTTTCAGAATACTTTCCCCTAAGATCCCACATGGTCACCCCTACTTTATTACTGATTAAACGTCACCCTCTGGACTATCTTATATAAAATTGCACTGTCCCACTCACCATTCAATCACTTCGTTGTTCTTTAGAGTACTTGCAATATTATATGACATTATTTGTTTACAGTACCCCCCTCTGTTGTGTCCATTGCTGTATCTGTCACAGGTAAAATAGCGCCAAGCCCAATTCAGTAAATACCTACTGAATGGATGCATGAATGAACAAAATCATAACTGTGATCACATCTGGGACTCAGATATAATGACAGAAACAAGGGTCTGAGTTCTCTGTGGAGTCACTTCTCAGGCATGTGCCGTGGGTCCCAAATATTTCATCTGCTGTGAAATGCTCACCCTGGCACTGCCGAAGACGTTTAGGCTGAAGTCTTCTAGGAATTTCACAATGTTGGTGCATTTATCATAAAGTTCCTCAGCCTTTTGAATACACCAGATCTGTGTGTGTGTGTGTGTGTGTAAAAATGGAGGCCTCAGATCCTGGTGCGCAGATATTATAATTGTTATTATTTTGCAGCACAGATGATAGGTTGTCCTCATTTGAAGATACTATACTGACATTATAGACACATCAATGTGGGTTTTTGTGACATGTTTGAGGTTTCACGGGGTGTCAGAGAAGGATGGTTATGGAACTCCCATTCATCCTGCAGTTACTACATTCTGGAGAGGATATCCCAGGGTTAAACCCCGTGCCCAGGACCAGAGGGTGCCCCTGTTTCTGATGAACTCTTGGGTGACTGGGGCTCAGCTGCCTCTGTTTTTGATCAAGAGGAAGTATAATGAGGCTCAGAAAAGAGAATTTCCATTTAGTCTAATTTAATTTGATTATTTATTTAATTTTTAAAAGATTTTCTTTATTATTTTCAGAAAGGGGGAAGGGAGAGAGACAGCGAGGGAAAGAGACATCAATGTATGGTTCCCTTTCACCTGCCTCTAGCTACGGAACTGGCTGGGGACCTGGCTTGCAACCTGGTTATGTGCCCTGGCTGGGAATCAAACCAGCAACCTTTGGGTTTGCAGGCCAGCACCTTATCCATTGTGCCACCAACCAGGGGAACATCTGATTTTAAAGGAGAGAAGGAAAGGCACAATGCTCTTCCAGAAGGTACATTCCCTCTGAGAGAAATCAACCCTGATGTCTTGTGGACAAGTTATTTTGTTTCTTAAGTATAACCTCAGAGTCATTTCAGACAGAGGTTATCTCTTGTCAATATCTATGTTGGGTGAGATTGAAAGTAACTTCAGCCCACAGAGCTGAAGACCTCCCTGATAACCTTTAAAAATAAATGATAGCTTCTTTTTTAAAAATTAGTATTTTCCTGTATTAGAAACAGGAAATCGCCCTGACTGGCGATTCAGTGGGTGGGTACCAGCCTGCGAATCCAAAGGTTGCTGGTTCCATTCCCAGCCAGGGCACGTAACCAGGTTGCAAGCCAGGTCTCCAGCCAGCTCTGTAACTGGAGGCAGGTGAGACAACCATACATTGATGCTTTTCTCCCTCTCTTCCTCCCTCTCAAAATAAAGAAATAAAATTTTTTAAAAAACCTAAAACATACACTGTTCTCTTTCAAACATTTTAGATAGCTGACTCACCACCATCCCTCAAAATAAAATTTAATTATACAGCATGATACATGAATATAGCATTGTTTTAAAAGTCAAAATCTACAAAAAAAAAAAAATTTAAAAACCCACAAAAATACAGGGTGGGGCACAAATAGGCTTACAGTTATAAGTATGCAAAACACAAAGTTTATTCTTATATGATTTTTTTTTTTTTTAAGACTTTATTTCATTATTTTTAGAAAGAGGGGAAGGGAGAGAGGCAGAGAGGGAGAGAGACATCAATGTATGGTTGCATTCAGCCACAGACCTGACTGAAGACCTGGTTTGCAACCTGGTTATGTGCCCTGGCTGGGGAATCGAACCTGCGACCTTTGGGTTTGCAGGCCGGTGCCTTATCCACTGTGCTACCAGCCAGGGCTTATGATTATTTCTTAATTGTCACCTTCCATATGAACATCTGTAAACCTACTTTTGCCCCACCCTATATATTAAAAACCCCCTTCTGTACCTGGCTGAAACTTGCTTCCCTCACCAAGTTAATCCTTGCAAACTATTTTTTGCTTCTTCTTCCAGAATTTCTCTCTATGCCTGATAAATGTGCAGGCACATGTAAAATTTTTATGTATCTAGCTTGGTCATTATTCCAAGTCAGTCCATATAATGATATACATCATTCTTTTTAACAGATGCATTAGCCTTTCATTGCATCAAAGTGTACTAGATATTTAGCCTTCCCCCGATTGATGAAATTGTGGTTAGTCCTCAGGGTTTTACTTTTACAAACATTCTGCAAAGAATACAGGTCTTTGTGTACATACACATTTCTTTAGGACAGATACTAAGAGAAATATTTGAGAGTGTCAAAGGATATTGCATACTTCTAATCTGGTAGAAACTGCCCAAATCAACCCTCCCTCCACCCCTGCCTTTCCAATTTAGACTTCCACCTTGATTTTTGCATGTCCTTGCCAATTGTAGAAGTCATAACTAAAAAGAAAAGTTTTGTCAATCTGATGTGCCAAAATTGTTTTATTTTACTTTCCCCTGATTTCCAAGGGGATTGGGAATCTTTTGTATATTGCTTGTGATGTTTCATGTGTTGGTTTTTATTTTTATTTTTTTTATGACATGATTTCAAACCTTTTCATTACTAGCACTATTTCAGCACTGTCTCTCCTGCAGGGCAGATAGGCAGCTGGTGGTTAAAATACTAAAATATTTCCTGGCTGGTGTGGCTCAGCAATTTGGCACCAGCCAGCAAACCCAAAGGTCACTGGTTCGATTCCCAGTCAGGGCACATAACCAGGTTGTAAAACAGGTCTCCAGCCAGGTCCGTAGCTGGAGGCAGGTGAAAGGCAACCATACATTGATGTCTCTCTCCCTTTCTTCTTCCTTCCCTGCCTTTCTCTCGGAAAATAATAAAATCTTTTTTTAAAAAAATCCTGAATATTTTCTTACTTGTTGGCAAAGTGTCCCCTCCTCAAGCCTCAGTGCCCTCGGTCCTCCCCCTGCCTCTCTGGTCCCTCACCCCACCTCCCTGGGAGGCAGCACTTGAGAGGTTAATATGCAGCCCTGCAGCTGACCTTCAAGACCTGGCCTATTGCAGTTCCAGCCACTATTCAGATTGTTTGGCACCCTGATGTACCACTTAAAAATATCTGGGAGTGGTATATCTCCCCCCAGACTCTCAAATATACTCAGCTTGTGCTTTATGATGCTTAGCATTTTCTGGCCTCTGAGAGATTCACACCAACACACTGCTGGTTGGCTTCTTGGTCCCTGCTTGGTGTGCTGATTTCCCAGGATTATGCTTACATAATTTCCTCTGACCTTAGCCTGCACATCGTAATCCAAGAGGGCATATTGGGGAATAAGATGGCCCTTATGTAACTTGTTATGTAAGAGTGCAGAGATCAGAGTCTCACTCAAGTATCTGCAAAATTTTCTACATCTGAACATTCATTCGGACAGAGGTTTCTGTTGTCATTCAGTCAGTTGAATTCTTTACAAAGCCTTCCCTTAACTAGCTGAAGGAAAAGAGGAAACACAAAAAGACAGATAGCATAGCTATTATATGGTAGGTATGTAGCACAAATTATTGCATCCAGTATAGTGTTCTCTATAATCTTTCCTTGTGTGGAAAAGGAAACTGAGGCTTTCAGGGTGAAAGTGAGGGGCTGAGGATCATAGGACAAGAGTGGTAGCACTGGGCTCTAAAGCAGGCTCATGATCTTCCTATGGAACCTGTGTGTGTGCGTATGTGTGTGTGTGTGTAGGCATAGACTGATGCAGAATCCTGATGGACAGTTCTGTTTTGTATCCCACTCTCTTGAAGTCTTAAACTTTGTCCACCAGCTAAAGTCCAGAGGGAGCTCAGACCTTTCTGAGGACTTTGATACCTCGGAAAGTATCAGCCGGGGAAACAAAACTGTGTTTTGGACCTGGCTGTGCCCAGATGGACTAGAGGCTTTGTGGCTGAAACTTTGGACTCTATTGCCACCGTCTATCCTTTACCTTTAAGCTGGGGTCCTTTGACCCCACAATAGCAGATCCCATATAACTTACTCACCTGGCACAAGCTTCTCGGCTCAGGGAAGTGACACATGAGTAGAGCACACGTCAGGGTAAATTCTTGAAGTGGCCTGTATAACAAAGTCTCAGAGGAAAAAGTTTAACCAGGAAGCCCTGGAAAACAGGGTTCTGGTCACTAGGAGATGAAACCAAGAGGGGTTTGTCGTGAACTATTTTGGCAATTCCCTGTTATATTTAATTCTTACATTGAACCAGTAAGAAACACCAAGTGAGCCATTGACTCTGTGCTTATAAAGTATGATGATCAGTGAGTCTCGCTCTCACCTGAGATGCCCATTCAGTCATTTTCCTGTCAACCTTCCAGATATATTACCTGTAATCTTTGTAGATACAAATATAAGTGTGTAGTTTTTTATATATCAATCTATGTATCTATCTAACCATCCATCCATCCTTCCTTCCTTTCTTTTTAACTTATATTCCTTGTAGGCCCGGGTCCTAGCCTCTGCCACTCACTAGCTATGTGACATTGGGCCGGTAAATCTTAGTGCAGAAAATAACTATGTCTGTTTCAAAGGATCGTTTTGTTTTTGTTGCAAGTGAGAGAAACCTAACTTAATCTGATACAGGCTAACACGAAAATGTATTGACTTATTAACTGAAAAGTCTAGAGCAGTTTCAGGCATAGTTGGATCCAGAAGCTAAAATCTTATCATCAAACCTCATTCTTCCTTCAATTCTCTTCAAATACAGGCAGGTGATTTCCATGCAGCCTCTTATCAGCTCTGGACTTGCATCCTAGCAGCTCAGAAAACCTCAGCACCAAGAGATTTGCCTTCTCAATATTTCAGCAAAATTCTTAGGACTGAATCTAACATTCCCACCCCTGAATATTTGTGGCCACGGGGAGGGAGTATCTTGACTTGCTGTGCCTAGGATGAGTAATGGGTCAATGATACCCAAACCACAAGTGTAACTGGGGAGGTGCGTGGGGAAGCCCAGAGGCTCCAACCGAAAGAGTAGTCAATTGATACTAGGTAGGCAAGAGAAGCAGGTTCAGAGTAGGGGTCAGCAAGGTGTTTTTTGTTTTGGTTTTGGTCAAGGGCCAGATAACAATTTTAGGGTTTCTGCAGCAACTACTCAACTCTGACCTTGCAGTGCAACAGCAACTGTAGACAGTAGGTAAACAGCGGGCCTGGCTGTGTTCTGATAAAACTTTTATTTATGAAAACAGGCATTTGGGTTGGAGCTGGCCCACCGCTGTAGTTTGCTGACCTCTGGTCTAAAAGGTAGAAAGCACAGGCAGAGCATAGGATGTTTTTCTCACGCATGTTCCAGAGCCCTCAACAAATGACCTCTGGTGCAGAGTGTTTAACAAATGCTAGCTACTATTGTTACTTATGCTGTAAGTAAGGATGCTAACAATGGTAATATTGATGATAATTATAATAACCCTTGCAGGATAAATGAGCTAGAATGAATTATGAGTAATAGCAACCTATTCCAGGGTTATTTCTACGCTGTTAGTGGACCTTCCACTCCACATACTTGCAGAGCTGGAAGGAAGCATAGAGGTAGCCAAGGCCAATGCCTCATTTTACAGATAAATCTTAGCCACATGAATGAGGTCAAACAATAAAGATTCATTTTTTTGTTTTCACCAGAGACCAGAGGACATTTTTTTCATTGCCTTTAGAAAGGGAGGAAGGGGGGAGAGAGAGAGAGAGAGAGAGAGAGAGAGAGAGAGAGAGAGAGAGAGAAACATCTACCAGTTGCCTCCCATATGTACCTTGACAGGAGTCCAAACCTAGGCATGTGCCCTGACCAGAAATCAAACCTGTGACCTTTCAGTTTATAGGACAATATTCCAACCAACAGAACTACATTGGCTAGGGCAGACTTTTTTTTTTTTTTTTACTTACAACTAGGTTGTGTGACAATTTAAATATTGGTGAGATGCTTGGCACTCTCTTGAGCCCTTGGAAAGACCTGATTCTGGATCAGCATGTGCTTTATGATTCGAGAGCTCCCTGCTTATGGGCTGACGCGCATATCTGTTCTGCACGAGAGTCTCCGAACACCTCTCACTGCCTTGGAAAACAATGAATAAAATGAATAGTTAGTTGCTCATTCCCTCACTCACTGCCCTCTTTGTCACTGTTTCTATCGGTTTAGCATGCTGGCAGCCATCTAAGTGGCTGGTTTTCAATTTGGCTGCAATCTGGTGAAAAGTAGCCTTCAGTCCCCCATCATCAGGGACAAAGCGAAGCCTGTGAGCACTTTGATCTACACTCAGTAAGTCAGGCCCACTGGCTAAATTCTTCATGACTAGCAAAACCACCCTGGGTTTTGGTTAACCAATAACCCTGCAACGATCCAGGAGGTACCAGAATTGTTTGGAACCACAGCTCTTTAGCTTTTATTTATTTCCCCTCCCAATTATTTTATTAGGGTCAACTAAAAAAAATATTTTAGTGAATCAAAACCAAGGCTTAGAATCCTGTGGTCCCAAGTACTATAGAGAACTCAGTAAACAGAATGGAACATTTGGGATTTAGTACGTTATTCTTTGAACCCAAGAATTAACAAACTTTTTTTTTTTTTTTTTGGTATATGGTCAGATAGCAAATATTTTAGGCTTTATATGGCCACCTGGTGGGTCATGATTTATTTGCTGACTTCTCTAAGCTCTAATTCGTTAGAAAGAGCAGGCCAAAGGATGGAGTGTTTGAACTGGCTGGTTGGTTACTTGATGTAGTCTTGAACACTTGGGCTTCTGTGTTGGATGATGTAGGTTTACTTCTGTGGTCCTGCTGCTTACTGGATGGTTTTAGGTCTGTTAGTCCCTTCAGTTTCCTTGTCTGTAAATTGGGCATAATAATGGTCCCCCTTATCGACACTGCAGAGGTGCTATGCTTTCTGAATGATAGCAGTTTAAATAGTAGTTACTGATAATCAAGCTCAATGGGTAGAAACTGTTCAATAGTATACAGCTCCCTTTCAAAGGGAACTAGGAGGGGAATGCCCAGGAAAACTATCTTTTAAAAATTATTATCATTTATTAAGCATGCCTATTAGAGAGCTATTAACATCAATTTCTCAATAAGGGAAACTGCAGAATCTAGTGTAGTTCTTTTTTTTTCTTTTTCTTACAAAGATGCTACGTAGTTGACACATAACATTATTTTAGGTATGCAACACAGTGATTTGATATTTTTGCAATGATTACACGTTACAAAAATGATCAGTATAATAAGTCTAGTTAACATCCATCACCTTACATAGTGACAAAAAAATGTTTTTCTTGTGATGAGAACTGTTAAAGTCTGCTCTCTGAGCAACTTTCAAAAATGCAGTACAGTATTGTTAACTATATTCACTACATCATACATCAAGTCACCATAACTTATTTATAACTGGAAATTTGTACCTTTTGACCCCCTTCCCCCATTTCTCCTACCCTCCACCTTCTGCCTCTGAAGTAAACCATCAATCTGTTCTATTCTCTTTATTTATTTTTTAGATGCCAGATATAAATGAGATTACACAGCATTTGCTTTCTGTATGGCTTATTTCACTTACCAGAATGCCCTCAATTTCATGTGTGTGTGCGTGTGAGCATATGTATCACATTTTCTTTATCCACTTATCCATCAACGGAAACTTTGGTTATTTCCATTTCTTGGCTAAAACATGGTGATGCATACATCTTGTCAAAGTATTCAGATATATATGCTGAAATAGAATTGCTGGATCATATGGTAGTTCTATTTTTTTTATTTTTTGAAGAATGCCATACTGTTTTCCATAGTGGCTGTACTAATATACATTTCTGCCAACAGTGCCTAAGGGTTCCCTTTTCCTCTACATCCTCACCAACACTTGTTATTATTTATCTTTTTCATAATATCCATTCTAATAGGTATGGGGTGATACCTCATTGTGGTTTTGATTTTCATTTCCCTGATAATTAGTAATGTTGAACAACTTTTCATGTACCTGTTGGACATCCATGTATTTTCTTTGGAAAAAATATCCATTCAGAGCTTCATTTTTTAAATTTGGGTTGTTTTGTATGATTTTTTTCCCTTCTTGCTATTGAGTTCTTTATGTATTTTGGATATTAACTCCTCATCAGATATGATTTATCACTTTCAATAAGTTACTTTTTAATTTTGTTGATGGTTTTATTTTCTGTGCAGAAGATGTTTAGTTTGATGTATTCCCACTTTAGTTTTGCCTTTGTTGCTTTTGCTGTTGGTGTCAGGAAAAAAAATCACCAACATATTGCATCAAGGAGCTTACTGCTGTTTCCTTCTAGGAGTTTTATAGTATCAAGTCTTATGTTAAAGACTTTAATACATTTTTAGTATTTTTGTGGTTGGTGTAAGATGGTGGTGCAATTTCATTCTTTTGCATGTGGCTGCCCAGTTTTTCTAACACTGTTTGCTGAAGAGACTATCCTTTTAGCATTGTATATTCTTGCCTCCTTTGTCACAGATTAATTGACCATACAGATGTGGGTTTATTTCTGGGCTCTCTATTCTGCTCCATTGATCTTTCCATTTGTTTTTATGCCAAATCCATGCTGTTTTTATTACTATAGCTTTGTAGTAGTTTGACCTAGTCACCTTTTTTTAATTATTATCTTCTATGGAGAAAATCTGAACCCAGATCATATTTGCTTCACATTGTTGCTAAGACCCTAGTGCTAAATCATGTCAGGCATTCTTCCTTTCTACAAAAACAAAAGCCTCACATTATTGGTGAAAAATCTCACATGAAAAATTCTCTCTGAACATTTTCTTCAGCCACAGAATTAAGACGAATGATCTGTCTCAGGTCAAGGTTATCAACATTGTCTGAGATCAACAGGTAGGGAGTGAGTATATAGGCCATGGGAGCTCTGGGACCTCAGCTAATTAGTTCCCAGTGACTTCATCCTGCTTCTCTTGATTTTGCAATTCCTGTTGCTATGGCTGAAGTTGGAAAGAATTTGGCGTAAAGCCACATATGTGCTCAACATCCTGGGGGGAATCTAGCTTTTAACATCTACACTTTATAAGTATTTCTGAAGAGTTATGAGCTATGAGATTGAGGTTGGCCACATCTATGATGCAGTAGCTAAAGGAACATCTAATATTTATATATTCTCATCTTGACATTCCAAGCTCTTGCAGCCGCTGTGTTGTGGTGAGACAGGATTGGGCTTTCAGTAGAGACAGGGTGTTCTCACCTCTGCCCTTTCCTAGTTATTTGACAGCCGACAAATTACTTAATCATGTTTCTTCATCTTTAAAATGACTAATCATCACCCCTCACCTTGTGTAGAATGTCTGTCTTAAGAGATGCTGCAAAAAACTGCTGACCAGCCTGACTGTACAGGCTGGAGTCCAAGTAAGCGAATCTGCACAGCCCTGTCCCCCACTGTATACTTGTGAAAGAGAAAAGGAGGCTGAAGTCCATCGTAGCTGGTTAGCACATGCTGAGTCATTACTCCAGGGAGTTCTAATCCTGGGGTTATTGGTAACAAAGAGATGTGCTGAGAAGATAGTGAAAACCCTACTCCACCCTGTGCCATCTGCTAGCTAGTCCTTGACTATTCCTCAAGCCCTGCTCCACCTGCTGCCAAAGGAGGTGAGCTCCCAGATCACTTGCTTCCATGTTTACACGCTGCTCCCCTGGGAAACTTCGCCCGAGTTGTAAATTATGCGGAACCCTTAGTAACAACATGGTTCAGTCTGTTAAACTGCGCTATACCTATGTCGTATCAGTATGAAAATAGACATTGTTCTTGTTTGGGGATTTTACTCAGGCACACAAGCCCCCATCTCTACAATAGTGCAACTAAGTGGGAAAGGGGCTGCCAACCCAAAAGGGGCCAGGCGAGTGTGTAAACAAATGCAGATGGTGCTTTACTTTACTTTCAATACTTCTTTCAGGAAAACAGCAGTGCAAGCATGATGACAAACGGTAGTTGATGCTTGGCCTTTGTTGGTGAGCAATAGGGTTGGTGGGGACTGTGGCAGACTGGAAAAAGACTGTCTAAAGAACAATCACTTCTCAGTTTTAGCTGGTTGTTGCCACTAAAAAGTCTAGGTTTGAAGATAGCTAGACTTCCCAGTACTTTAAGAAGTTAGAGAGCCCTGGCTGGTGACATAGTGGATAGGCACCATCCTGCGAATCCAAAGGTCGCTGGTTCAATTCCCAGCCAGGGCACATACCAGGTTGCAAGCCAGGTCTCCAGCCAGGTCTGTAGCTGGAGGCAGGTGAAAGGCAACCATACATTGATGTCTGTCTCCCTTTCTCCCTTCCCCTCTCTCTGGAAATAATAAATAAAATCCTTAAAAAAAAAGTTAAAGAAATATGAGTTTTAACATATTTTTATATGTTGTTAAATAATTCAAAGTTTGAAAACATCTCTATGTTAGTCGTTAGGTTTATAAGTGCTTACACAGACTGAAAGAGTGAATTGGTAGAGGAAAATGGTCATTGGACTAACACCTCAAAAACTGTGTATATTTATTGCAATACTCTGTAAGTGAAAAAGCTTGCCTACTTCATTCAAAAATTTTAAAAAATATTTTAGTGATCATTTTTAGAGAGAAGGGCAGGGAGGGAGGGAGAAAGGAAGAGAAACATCAATGTATGGTTGCCTTTCACCTGCCTCCAGCTATGGACCTGGCTGGAGACCTGGCTTGTAACCTGGTTATGTGCCCTGCAGGGAATCGAACCAGTGACCTTTGGGTTCACAGGCTGGTGCCAATCCAATGAGCCACATCAGCCAGGGTCAATCTGCTAGTTTTTTTACTGAACACCTGTTAGATGCCTGGCATTGTGCATGGTCATTATACTCTAGCAGATTCAAGTGAAGACAGGACATGATCTTTGTTTTGATGTCAGGATTTAAGAACCAACCAGAGAACTCCCTGACACAGGAAGAGATCACACTCAGAAATACTGGAAAGATTTTACAAGTTGAGCAAGATTGAGCCTTTCTTCCCAGGTACTCCATACTCAGTGGCTGTGGAGTAAAGTGGTATTGTGGGTCTAGTGGCCAGTACAATGGACCATTTCCAGGGATGTCAAGAACAGGTGGTGTTGGAATAACTTCAGAAAGTGCATCAAAAGTCAAGTTATGATCACTTGTGGGAATTAGGAGCTCTGTTTTCTTTTAGCAAGGTCATCAGATGTTAGTTTGAGCTTCTGGTAGACTTTCAGGCTAAGGAGTTTCCTACATTCTTTTCTCCTGATTTGTTAGGCTCCTCTCCGCATCTGAATCCAGAGGACGAACCTTTCATCCCGTGCCTGAGCTGGGAAGGCTCCTGCCACTTGCTGCCAAAGGCACCTCCCAGGTCCTATAGACATGGGTCCCCTTAGCGCCTGTAAATTATGCCTTTCAACCAAGTCTTACTGAGTGCTTACTTAATAAGTATTGGTTCCAAGTGTAGATACAGGCCCTTCCCTCACAGTCTAAAGTCTAGTGGGGAAGGCATTCAGACATTAAGAAAACACTATGAATATGACGAAGTGTGAGATGCAGAATCCAGAGGCATGAAAAATAGGTTGGAGGCTCAAGAATGAATTATCAAGAGCCACATCAAAGAGTCAATTAAGCTTTCAGGTTCTAACGTAAGAAGTAATACAGTCCTCGAATATCATGAGCTGCAAATGGATATTAAAAAGGGGCGGAAATAGATAATGCGAGAGGATGTAGTCCATTGTGGATCTAGGCTCACCATGAAGGAAGAGCTTTCTAATAGTTAAAGCTGTGCAATGTCAAGATGGCAAGATGTGGGAAGTCACACTTCACCGTTCAGCCATTGGTTAGACATCAGCTTGTATACTGACTGCAAAAAGGCACCTGGGTGCTTTTAAAAAATGTCCAGAGGTACAAACTCCACCCAGACATACTGAATTGAGTCATACAGGAATGGGCCTTGGAGATGTATGTGTTTTTAATTGACTTTATTTTTTTTTTAGATCAGTTTTAGGTTCACAGCAGAATTTAGATTTCCCATATACTCCATATACCCACATATGCACAACCTCTCCCACTATCAACACCTTCCACCAGAGTGGTACATTTATTGCATCCAATACACCCACACTGACACATCAATGTCACCCAAAGTCCATTGTATACATTAGGGTTTGCTCTTGGTGTTATATTCTATGAGTTTGGACAAATGTATAATGACATGTACCGAACATTGTAGTATACAGAGTATTTTCACTGCCCTGAAAGTCTTCTGTACTCTGCCTATGCATCTCTCCGTCACCTCAACCTCCTGGCAACCACTGATTTTTTTTTTTAATTGTCCCAATAGTTTTGCCTTTTCCAGAATGTCATATAGTTGGAATCACAGAAGATACATAGCCTTTTCAAATTAGCTTCTTTCACTTAGTAATATGCTTTTAAGTTTCTTCCACATCTTTTTGTGGCTTGATAGCTCATACCTTTTTTAGTGCTGAATAATATTCCACGGTCTAGGCATACCTTAGGTTATTTATCCATTTACTTACTGAGGACATCTCAGTTGCTTCCAAGTTTTTGGTACTGTGACTAAAGCTGCTGTGAACATTTCTGTGCAGAAATAAGTTTTGAAGACCTGTATTTTTAAACAAGTGATCCAGAGAGATTTGGGTCTCTGGACTGGACAGTCCTTTGTTCATAGTTGAGGGGGAACTGGAAACCTCTCTCAGCCTGAAATCCTAGGATTCTGTGACAGCTGTGTATGGCTCCTACACCAGGCTCTGATTTGAACTAGGCATTAACCTTCTTCCCTCTGGATTTTTCTTCCCCAAAGCAAAATCATTCTTTCAGCCAGTTGCTCAGGACAATGTTTACTGCTAGCATAAAGTTATCCAGTATCAAAGAGCAGCTTTTTTGGAGCTGGTGAGAGAAAGTGGGCTGATCTATTCTTCCAAGTTTTTCCTGAGTTTCCACCCAGACTGTAACCCCTACAAACTGTGATATTGGGCAAATTGTTGAACAATTTAATGCTTCAGTTTCCCCTTCCCCTTCTAATAATAGCACTTCCCTCATGAGGTAATTGTGAGAGTTAAATGAGTTTGTGCATCTAAAACACTTAGGAAAGTGTCTTGTACAACAGAAGCTTTGCTTAAATGTTAGCCACGATCATTATGGTTGTCATCATCATTATGGTTGTCATCACCATTTTTATCCGTATTATTACCAGTCACCAGACATCTGAGCCCCTCTAAGGTGGGGAGTCCTTCCGGGTGAAGACCTGGAGTTAGAGTGAACCTACATGGTTATTTCACACCAGCTTGGGCTGGCTGAGTCTGTGGAAACAGGACGAGCCCTACATACTCTGGCTGTCTGAGGGGAGGAGTCCAGTAAGCGGACACCACTCTCCCAGGATGGTACCTCTGAGGCCAGGGAGGCAGGAGCATGGATTGTCAGAGGCAGGCAACAGGTGACAGCTTCCCAGAGTTCATTTTGCCCTTCTCCCTCACCTAGTAGCCCACTCCCCTCCCTGTTTTCCTTCTCCAGAAGCTAAGACTGCCTGTCTCAAAAGTCACTAGGGATGTAGTGGAGGTGGGCATTTCAGTGTGTCTGTCACTTTGCAAACACCCCTAAAAAGGATGCATTCTAAGAACTCTGGACTCCAAGGCAGGAGACAGACAGGTTTCATCACCTGGTTCAAATCCCAGCTCGGCTGCATCTCAGCTTTGTGAGTTCAAGCAAGTTTCAGGATCTCCTGGAGCCTCAGTTTCTTCATTTCTGAGAGGGACCTATTTTGTCATAAACATAAAAGGAAATAAGGGGTGTGCGAATATTTCATGAACTGTGCAAACATAATTAATTTATTTGCTCAGAAGTTAAACTGATGAAATGATGGTTCTTGTTTATCATTTAAAAGATCAACACAGGGAGAAGAGCCTGTAGGGACTTTCCTATGGGAGAGGGACAAGGTAGCACGCGAGAGCAGTTTGCAGGTGTAGGCAGGGAAGAAGCGAAGGAAGATAAAGACTGCAAACTTCTGTTTTGGCCATAGAAGTGTCTGTCTTGTAAACTGGGGAGCCCGAAGCCTCGTTGTTTTAGTTTCTTCTGAAGGAGACTCTTGCATGTCCCGAAAGTATAAGTTGTTGCTTGGGCTCAGTTAGCCACAATTCTTTTGCTGGCAAATCCATTAATATGGGGATCAGTCACTGGAAGGCCAAAGCTAGGTAAATTATATATATTTATTTCTAACGCCAAATTTAGTGTACCTCTTTATTCCAAATGCTTTATTCAAGTCTAGCAGGCATACAAAAAGAGCACGCACATTTTAAGTGACCAGCTTGGTTAATTTTCACACATCGAACACACATGAAACTTCCATCAGATTAAAAATGAAAAGAAAATTGCTAGCTGTGCAGAAACTCTGTTGAGGTCACTCTAAAACACAGTTGACTTTAGAACAGACTGGGGCAATTGTATGGAGTTGGCAATGTTTACGTCCAAAGTCCTGACTTCCCCTCCTTTTCTTTGTCTTCAGGATGTGGTTCTGGCCAGGACACATGTTAGGGGTCCCTCCCGCCCCCCAGCAAGTCCAGTTCTAAGGGAGAGATCCAAGAAGCTCTTTAACACTGGGGTGTGAGTAAATGGGTGGCTTTTCCATGGGTTTCCAATCTGGGACCCTTGCTGGGATGCGAAAGGACAGGTCTCTCCAGACATTTCAGGCCAGGAGTGAGTGACTTCAGGAAGGTTTAAAATATCACGGTTCAAAGCATAGTGTGGCCTATTGAATGCCAGCCCTGAGAAATCTCACCATTTGCAAGGTCATGATGCTGACTTGTCTTCTTGTTTGGAACTGACATTGTTACAAGGTTGGCTGCTTGGTTTAAAAGAGAGAAAGGACACCCAGATAGACTGCTCTGCTCAGGAATGGAGAGGACCTTACTGAAGAAAAGCAACTGTAAGGTGTGACCAAAATACCCAGAAAGTCACAGCAATTGTACACCTTGCCCAGTTTCTTCAGGTGCCCGAAGGCACTGCAGCTCATTAAACCACTTAGTCACATCCCAGACACTCCCCTGTCTGGGGAACTGATTGAGAAGGCTCATCTGGGGAAGCTTTAGGTGCCCGAGAAAGAACCTCCCAGACCTGAGGTCAAGTGCAGAGCCTGTTAATCAAGAGAGCTCCTCAAAATCAGAATTCCACTGAGTCCTGGACAGATAATGAGTATTCTTGCTCTTCGGTAGAAGGACCACATTTTGGAGGATCCATATCTAGAGATGTTGATCTTAGCAATTGGGTGCTTCCCCTGAAGGCCTTGTTAGCTGAGCCCAGGTTGGTCCATGGATGCATCTTCTCAACAGCACTGGGCCCACCATGCCTTGGGCAGGGCAATTGGTTCAAAGCGACCAGCAGAGAACAGTCAGTTCTGTGTGGTGCTGACCTGCGCCTTCCTGCCACCTACTGGTTTTTCTAGCACAGGTGTTTGTGCTTTTGCTCTCATTTCTGACTTCCTTTCACATTGCCTAGTCCTTCAGAACACTATCCACTGAAACTGAGTGTCACACAGAACCTGGCACTAGAACATAGTTTTTAAAAAAATCTATTTGCTCCCTGGCTGGTGTGGCTCAGTGGATTGGTGCCAGCCTTCAAACACAAAGTTGCTGGTTCGATTCCCCAGTCAGGGCACATAACCAGGTTGCAAGCCAGGTCTTTAGCTGGAGTCAGGTGAAAGGTAACCATACATTGATGCTTCTCTCCCTTTCTTCCTCCCTGCCCTTCTCTCTGAAAATAACAAATAAAATTTTAAAACTCTATTTTCCTACTCATTCATTCATTGATTCATTCAACATACAATATTTGAGCATCTACCATATGCAGGGGACCACGCTGGATGCAGGGAAGACAGAGTCAAATAAGTCAAGACTTTGCCTTCAAGGAACTAATATTCTAATGGGGACAAAAGACAAGTAAATTGTGATAAATATCTCAAAAGAGGTCCACCCAGGTGAAAAATACCTTCAGCAGGGTAAGCTCGGGTAAGCACGGGTAAGGTATGGGAGGAACATCTAAAAAAAGCAAACTTGGGGGTCCACAAAAACTTCTTAAGGTAAGTTGTAGTTGAATTGGGTTTAGCAAAAGAAATCGAAGTTAGCCTAAGAACTGGTTGGAGGGGAGGAAGAGGAGGATGTTTTAGCTGGAGGATACAGTTTGCTTCAAGGCAAACTAGAACTAGGGCCAAGTTCCCTGGGGCTGAAATGCAAGGTGCATGCCAAATGAACCTCTGTTAGTTTACTGCAGTTATGGGAAGTTTTAAAATGCATATTCATGATGTTCCATGAACCAGAGATAAGTAGAAATCACTTCAGAATCAACAAGCCTATGAAGACTGGGCAGGCCAGTGTGCCCCTTGGTCATGGTGTAATCTTTATTTTTAGAAGATGTCCCCAGTGTGGGGTGATCGAACACCCCCCACCCCTGCCCCGGTCTTTCACCCAGGCCTGAAGGTTCATTGTTCCTTAGGGTCTTATTTCTGCCTTGGTGGTGAGACTTTCTGGAATTGGGCAAATCTGTTGGGTCAAGGCCAGGTTGAGTCTCTACTCTGGGGAGGATTTCACAAAAGTCCAGAAAAGTCATACTTAGGGCTGTACTCCCAATGTTCTGTGAGAGGTTCTGCAGTCATTCCACACTCTGGCAGCTTCTGACATGGGGACCTTCCAGGCCCCCAGCCATTTGGGCCTGTCTGGGACTTTCTTTTGGTAAAATAGCACAAGTATCATTGGTTGTTGAAGTGGTTTACTAAAACTCCACTGTAAACTCCACTGTAAATAAATGGTCTTAATTGTGACCTTGCACCATTTTAGTCATGACAAGGAAAGGAAACTAAAATTGAGTATCAGTTATGTTAAACATTGTCAAGTGTTATTTAAGCTCTATAATGACCTGAAGAGTTGGGTATTATTGTCCAAAAGGGCAAACAAGCACCTTGTCCCAGCCATAGCTGGATCATGAAGATTTTTTAAAAAGATTTTATATATTATTATTTTTTGAGAGAGAGGAAGGGAGGAAGAAAGGGGGAGAGACATCCATGTTATGGTTGACTTTCACCTGCCTCCAGCTACGGACCTGGCTGGAGACCTGGCTTGCAACCTGGTTATGTGCCCTGACTGGGAATTGAACCAACGACCTTTGGGTTCACAGGCCAGCACCTTTTCCAATGTGCCACCAGCTAGGGCTTGGAACATGAAGATTTTAACCAAGAATCCAATGGCCATGCAATCCTGTAATTGTATTCCACAAATTTGTCTTGTGATGGCTGCTCATCAGTGCTGGTATTTTGACTTCTATTCCTGGGGAAAACAAATGCTATAGTTATTGATCCTTTCACAATTTTATTTCTCATTACTTTCTCCTTCCCTCTTATGTGAGAACACCCAAAGGCCCCAGATGGCTCCATATTTGCTATTCATCTCTCTAGCCAGTTTGGGTCCCTTGACTTAGAAAGTGATATGGAGAAACAACTTCTGTCCCTCAAATTCACATCTTGAACGTTTCTGGGAGCACTGGCTCTCTAGTTCCAAGGAGTTGACTGTGAATGCGATGGATGTTTTTTTTTTTAAATTTAATTTTATTGTTGTTGTATTACATCCATCCCCTTTTTGCTCCCCTCTGTCCCCCCGATGGATGTTTTTTTGATAACGTGGTGGCAATTGGCTGGTCCCAACGCCCTTTCACCTATGGATCTGTGTTTTCATGGTATCAACCTGCCCACCTTAGAAATCTAGAATGAGAATTGGTCAAGCATGGATGGGGTTAAGAAGATGTCTGTGTCTGAACTGTATGCTGAACTTGACCCCAATTCAGCTTTAGCAGTGCTAGAAAAACATACTTTTATAGCAGAGCTAAGAAAGGTAAAAATGGAAGTAAAGACCAAAAAAAGGGTAATTATTGTTGGCTTGTCTCTCAGTCCCCTGTCTGCCTTTCCCTGGGAAGGCTGTGATGCAGTGACTTGTCTCATGGTAAATTCTAAGTTTTTCAGTATAGAATAGAAAAGAATAGAGGCTGTATCTCTGAAACTGAGGGCTACTAATACTCCTTAAACCCAAGAATTATTGAATCACAGAAATTTAGAACAATGAAGTATTTCTAAGCCAACCCTCTTATTTTTAAAGATTGAGGGCCTAGGACCTAAAAAAGGAAAATCAGTCAAAATTGATACCTAAATTCTATTTGTATCTTATCATTAGAGTGTGTTATCATTTCATAGCTCTCTTACCCTTCTGTCTGTTGACTGTGGTCAAGCAATTTTCCATCCATTTTGTATGCATACCATTTCTGACACCACCAGTTAGCAGGAGTCCTGGAATTAGAACCCAAATCCCCTGACTTTCAGTCTCATATTATCCACTAATTCTGCTCCCGTCATGATTCGGGATAACTATACACCATACTCTGTAGCTGGACCATCCAATATTCAGGAAGAAGCTACAGAAAAGGTGTATTATTTGTGAAGTCTGGATTTCCCTGTCAGGACCCTTCTCAAACTTGCTCTTTTGATCAAGAAATGGACATTGTGGCTAAAAATGAACAGAAGAAGGGACTAAAGGAGACCTGAGGATTGTGAACCTCTGGGTTTCCTCTCAGGATCTATGAGACACAGTAGTGTCACAGAGAGATTCTGACTTATTGGTCAATGAACATCCTCAATGTTAACCAGATCTTATAGGTTCTAGTGAGTGTGGAGGAACTGTGGGCTGTTGGAAATGCCCAGCTATCTTGGACTTCCAGTCCCTTTTTCAGCAATGGTGGCATTCTCTAGGGAGCTGGGAAATCCCAGAAGGGACTCAGTCACAGCTGTAATCTCCATTTCATGGTGCTCAGGGCTCAGAGCTGACACCAGTGGTATTTCTAGGATCCTTTTCCGAACATGCCAAATACCTTATGGGAAAGCCCCTTCAACAAACATAATTTTTGTTCTCAAGGACCTGACCCGTTAGGGCAATTTCTGAGCACTGTTTCCCGTTTCCTCCCCAAGCTCTTAGACTTGGGCAGCAGAAGGCCGGATGTGTGATGCCCATTGCAGACTTGGAATCCAGTTGCTTTTAGGTTCCCCAGGGAATGTTCTGTTACAACCTCGGTGAACCAGTGAAGGAGGGATAAAGAATATGGTGCCAGATAAGGCTGAAGTGTGCAGGCAGGAACTCTGGATCCAACCCCACATCTAATGAGCCTATTATTAGAGGCTCTGGGCAAAGCGAGGGAAATTGGATGCTAATAAAAAGCAGGTTCTGAGAATAGTTTAAAACATTACCAGCCCCATTATATGTTCCTTTTTGAGTAAAAAAAAAAAAAAAAAAAAAAAAAAAGTTTCCAGCTTGTGAGGGACCCGGGCTCGTGGATTTGTGTGAGAAAGAATGGGGCAGCAAATGCAAAATTAACAGCTGTTTAAATAATTTAGTGGAGAACTTATGGCTGAAGGAAATTATAGGCTCATTGTTCAAGTTTCTAATTATCCCAACAGCTGTCTCATCACAAGGCCTTACTTTGCTGGGCAATGGAAAGAGATCTGGCAGTGCTGGCCCATAGAAACTTCCACTAGTAAGGAATTGCATTGCTAAATCTCGCATTCAGAAGGCACTCAAATAGGACTAGAGGAGTCCATAGTGTTGGAAAACATCAGGCTCGGTAAATTAGGTATAACCTGGGCTTCCCAGTTCCCTAGGGTTCAGATCTGTCTACAAAGCCACAGGTGGTAGGTAGGAAGGAAGTATTCATAAAGGGTAAGTGTGCTCACTAGAAATAATTATTGTGTTTATCCGGTGGACTTGCCCAGCCCAGCTCCTGCCCTTTATGCTCATTGCTGGGGAAGCATTGCTGGGGAAACTTCAGGCTACTGTGACCTCAGACCTCTGCCTGTGTCCAACTCTTCTCCTTGGGACTGTTCTTCTTTCACTGGGAAAGTCATGGAAAGTCTTATCATATTCATGGTGGTAGTAGGGCCTAGCGTTACTAAGTTGGTATTCATTGGAATCAGTGCTTATGATAAAAACCAGCATGTGGACACAGGAATTAATCTGCTGGGAGCTTCATGCTCTCATTTGGATATGCAGATTTACAAGCAGTGTGTATTCCATTTCTTAGCTAAGCGCGAGACACATTGCGTAATTCATTTAGGAGACCCCTCATTCCCTCCAGGTTGCTGTTCAAATGCTTCCTTGTCACAGATGCCTTCCCTGGCCTCCTGATGCAAAAACACCTCCTCCCCACATGCACCCTCTCCTCCTAGCACCCACTCCACTTGAAACATACTTATCCATGTATTGTTCTTCTAAAATGTCTACCACATGAGATCAAGGGCTTTGTCTGTCTTGTTGATTTGTGCTGTCTTTCGCTCCTGGAATCGCATGGGGCCTTGTGATGTGTGCCCAGTAGAAATTTGTGGGACGAAGGTAAGAAGGCAAGAGGCTTTGCTGAAGGGTTTGCTCCAGCCTACCGCAGAAGGGCCTCATTCCCAGGAAAAAGCAAGGTGCCCTTTACCCTGCTCTCCAATTCTTCATTTCTTTGAGCAAACATTTATTAAGCGCTTGGAACCATGTGCTGAAGATCATAATCCTGCTCTCCCAGGGTGCGCACAGCTGGTGGAGGATGTACACATTTAAATTCAACCCATCCTTTGAGATCCAATGCTGTATTGCCTTTGTTGCTATGTGTATTCAGTAATCAGCATTTATATAGCTCTGTATGTGTATAAGCTCATATTAAAACTATATCTGTTCCGAAGATTATAAGGCTTAGAAGCATCTCTATATTAGGTTATATAATATCCTATAACATTATATTCGATAATATCCTCTAGTTCAGGGGCTCGGGGTTCAGGGCATGCACTGGTCACTTAGACCGGTACAGAATTTTACAGAGAGTTCTTAGGAGACTCTACATGTCTGCAGATGCAAGTTGAAGCCTGGACGTACTTTAAAAATGATTTTCTATGTGCAGATGTTAGGAACTCCTATAAGCCTGGAGCATTTGTTTAATTCCAAGAGGGCAAGTTACAGGAATTCTCTCAATAAATACTTGTGGGTTCATAGCATTTTGATGTTGCCACTTTGATGTGGCTGTTTTGATTCAGGGCTTCAGGGACATTTTGTCGTGGCTTAAAAAACACCCCATTAAACATGTTTTGTGCAACTAAGAACTGTGCACAACAGGCATTCAACACATTGCTGGGTTGGGTGTGTACATTAATCTGGTATTTGTGTTTTTTCACTTTGACATGGCTGTTCTGATGCCTGACACTTTCATTACATAATATGGATGTTGCCAGAATGTTTGCTTAAAATACTTGTTAGTCTCATTTAAATACCAACTGTGGGCCTGATTCTAACTTCAATAGTCAGAGGGATTCAATTGTAGCAGAGGAGGGCATGACCACCTGAATGGGGTGACAGAGGTTTGCCAAGGGCTGGCTGACGGACTATATGCCCTACTTTATAACACAATGACCTCTTTTCTTTGTTGCCAATTTTCCAGCTCAGAGCTTCAGAATACTGGCTAGAGAAATGTTTAAAAATATAAAAGGATCCCAATGCAAACGTAAGACTTTGGTTTATCCACGTTGAAAAGATCATTTTGGTCATTTCCCCCTGCTGTGTTGTGAAAAGAACTTTTCTGTCTGCTTTCCTTGGTGATGAGAAGAAGTGGTATTGATTGCTTGCAGATCAGAAAGGCCCCCCTCTCCTTGCTGTGAGCAGTCACGTCCAATTTTCCGAGTGATCGTTAGCACACACATATGTTAGATCATCAGAGGGTGCCTGAACCTAGCAAAAATGAGTAGAAAATTAGGCCATTGAAGGAATGGACACTAAGAAGCTTATGTTTTGACCAATACTTTCCTCTGGGTATTTTATCAAACCATGCAACATTATTCCCAATTTTAATGCATTTTGCTAGCAAGTGTATTAAGCAGCCTATTATGAAAAATCTAAGTGTGTAGTTGTATTTGGGTCCCTGGCCTTAATTCTGAGACTGGAAGCTAAGTGTGGTGTCTAATTGGAATGTCAGTGCACCTGGGTAGATGCCTGAGTTAAGTGTCACCCTTGTCATTAACTTGACAAGTATTATGTGTCTCTTCTTCATATTCTCTGGAGAAAGGAACTACCTACGTCAGTTGCCATGCCAGACCTCTACCATACAGGGTCATGTTTAATTTCCACAAGGTTGGCATCAAGTCCTTGTTTCTATACACCACACAGCTAGCGAGTGAAGGAGTGGGGATCTGAAGCCGGGGTTCTCTGATTGTAAAACCCATGCTACTTTCATTATAGCCAGTGATTGCGAACCACTGTTCTGTAGATTGGTGTTGGTTCTAGAGAACCTTTCCTCCAGTCTGTGGTAAGAGTATCTGGGTAAAGCTAGCATCCTCTATCTTGAAGGACATGGTTATTTATTTAGAGACTATGGCTTGTCTTTCTAGATATTAAAGACTATCTTTTCTTTTATCAAGTGATGATGATTGCAAATGACACCCAACAAAAGTGTTGTAAGTGGTCAAAATAAATACTTGGCCTCTCTGTGTCAAGCCTCCAGCTTAAATTTGAAATCTTATTGACTTGGGAAATGATAAACTGAAAAAAAAGAGGCAAGTATGCTCCTTCTCTTGGCCAGGGCTCCTTGCAGGCGCTGAGTACAGCTTGGAATCACATGGGCTTTATCTGGTAAAGGGCTGGGCGGCCTACAGGGCGACATGGGGTCGTACTGACCCTTGGACAGCTTAGTAGAGCCCTGATAATGCAAGGGATCTTTTACAGAACACATAGGATTAAACCCTTTTAAAAACTGGCTAAACCATCTTTTCTGAAAGGGAGGCGAAACTTGGACTACCAGCATTTATGGCTTTTCTGTGTCCAGATGAGAAAAGCCTGAGATCAGAGGCATTTTCAGTTAGGATGACTTAGGCTGTGACCCTAGCTGTTCAAAAGACACCCTTTTGAAGCTGTGACGGAAGGAAAGAGCACAGGTTTTGGAGCTAGACGTAACTAGGTTTGAGGTCCAAAAGAAAACATCCAAGATCAGAGGGACCAAAGCACCTGGGATGTAGATATTTGCTCTGTCCTAGTGTCCTGCTTATGGCTAAACTGGAATTCAGAACATCCTGAGTCCCTCTTTTTGTTCTGATTTTCTTGGCCAATGTGTCTAGACTCCCAGTTATACATGTGGAGGCTTGTTACTCCTCCTCCTACCAGTGCCTCTCAAACAAGGTCAGAAGTGCCCAGAGGTCTCTAACCCCAGCCTTCACTTCTGTTTTAGTGCCAACATCATGCCCAAGCAAGTCGAAGTGCGAATGCATGACAGCCACCTCAGCTCCGAGGAGCCCAAAGCCCGGCATCTGGGGCGGCGGCTGTGGGACAAGCTGGGGAACAACCTTCTGCTCACTCTGACGGTGCTTGGTAGGTGACAGACGCCTCCCCATCCACCCCTCCTCTCTCCGTCTCACCTGGCTCTGTGGGGAAGGTGGATCCAGCAGCCAGCCCCTGCCTCTCCTCCAGGCGCCTGCTGGCCCTGGCATGGCTGCCTGGATGGGATAAGTCCTCCTACCCTCTTGCCTGAGCCATTCCTTTTCCTCTTTGGGGTTCTAGTGGTTCTCAAATTTCAGTATGCACATGGCCCATGAGTACGGAGACTGGCCTTTGGGTGGGCTGCCTGGCGTGAAGTCCTGGACCCGGAATCTCAGCAAACCTTCTAGATAATTCCAAAGCAGGTGGCCAGTGTACCACATTGAGAGAAATACCTACATCAAGATAAAGACCTTGGCTGATGTGGCTCAGTGGATCGAGTGCTGGCCTGTGAACCAAAGGGTCGCCAGTTCGATGCCCAGCCAGGGCATGTGTCTGGATTGCAAGTCAAGTCTCCAGCCAGGTCCCCAGCTGGAGGCAGGTGAAAGGCAACCATACATTGATGTCTCTCTCCCTCTCTTCCTCCCTCCCTTCACGTCTCTCTAAAAACAATAAATAAAATCTTAAAAAGAAAGATAAAGGCAACAGTTGCAGAAAACCCCAGTAAGATAGCTGTCAAGGTCTCATCTTCCCTGAATATTTCATTAACTTAGATTAATGTAGCACGTTAGCTAATTGAGGCCAGTGTGGGAGGGGCTCATCCCGCTGCCTTGATCTGAGCCTGGTTCATCTCAGAGGTCTTCTTCCCCTGCTTCAGGCCTCACCCATGCCATAGCCGTCCTTTTGCATGACTGTTAATATAATTTTGGTCTTAGGTTATCAACCAGGGTGTATAGAAAATGTGGTAAATTGAAGTTTCTTGTAATAATAACCACACCATTTCCTTTCCTGATCCCTCCTCCCTTGCTCTTCAGCTCTTGCTTAGGCTGTGCACAGAGTAATGAATGGCTCATTTGCCTACCCCCATGCACCTACCCACATCCTCCATGCCATGGCCTCTGCTCTGAGACTGTCATCTCCGGTCTCACTGGACCAGGGTCAATGCTGGGAGCTTGCCATAGTTCAGCTCAATTCATAAAAAGAAGCCCAGGCACCAGGGTTGTCCAAGGGTTAGCCTCTCTGAATATATGTCACTCATATATTCATCAGAGGTGAAGAAGTATATTTTTCACCTGTAGAAGAAAAGGTCAGGCTTTTGGCCACATGACTCCCTTTGTGTCCCTGGGGTTAACACTATCACCTGTAGATAGGAACTCCCTTCCCTCCCTCCCTCTCAGTCAGTGGTGTTCTGACCTGATTTGTGGTTTCCTCAAGGATTGTTTACATTGGCTACCGGTTTGGAGAGATCTGAAGTTTTTCTTGTGGAATCCCTGAGTATGCAAAACAAAAGGCTCCTGCCAGCATCTTTGCCCAAATTGTTTCCTCCCAAATGATATATTTTTAGAGACCCTCCTTGATCTCCCATAAGAACAGCAAGTCTAAAGGTTATATAAGAGGCTATAGAAGTGAAGGACAGAACTTCTTGAGGTTAAACCACAGGGGAATTATTGGAAGTTAAAGAAAACAGAAGAGCAAAGGAAACTCACATTAGTTTAGTCAATCAAATGTTCCTTTTATAGGGTATCCAGTTAAAAAGGGAAGAAATACACTAAACACTGTGCCACGTAGCCAAGCCTAGGCTGAGAGGAGAGGCAATATCTGGCACTTAGATTATTTCTACTGACAAATCTCTGACTCCCTACACATAAATGATAGTCTCAAAAAACTTGGAGTCCAGTTGCCATTATATACTTCCCATAAAGCTTTGAGAAGGCTGTCCTTCACCCTTCTACAAGGCTGCCTTGTAGAATAGTTGGAGGTACAAAATATTCTCTTATTAAGTCACCAATATCAGCTTCACTTATCTAGTGCTATTTTTGTTTCATGTTATTCATCATCTGATAGTAGAGAATAATGAGAAATGTCAATGTTACCAAAATAAGATCTCAGAGCTATATTCATTTGACTAGGGTAAAAAAAAGAATAAATCCAGATTTCCCCTCCTTCTTTACCTATAGGTGTCATCCTGGGGGCAGTATGTGGAGGGCTTCTTCGCCTGGCATCTCCTATCCACCCTGATGTGGTTATGCTAATATCCTTCCCTGGGGATATACTCATGAGGATGCTAAAAATGCTCATTCTCCCTCTAATCATCTCCAGTTTAATCACAGGTAAGTCCACCTACCTCTCTGGTGCTTGGCCAATGTGGATCATACTCTTTCTTGCACCAGTTTTTGGATTGACTATTGAATCTCAATTTAGTTGAAGGAATGAATATGATTATCTATGTCATTTCACTGTAGAGCCTTTGTTTTCCTATCTCTAAAATGAGAACAATCAACCCTAAAAGAAGTTGGCCATCTATTGGTCAGTCCATCTACCTGTCCAACAACAAAAGATAAAAAAGGAACATTATGTTAAAAATGATGGGATCTATAGTATTCCAACTCTTAATGTGTATTTTTCTCATTTTCAAAATTATAGTTTGTTCAGAAACTGATAAAGGTAATAAATAGAAAATTTTCTTTACTATTTAATTGAGTAGAGTGGGAAGTGGGTATTAAAATAAATGAAATACTAAACAGAAAAGCCCTTTGATTTTTTCAGAAGAAAATTAGCCTAAGTATATAATGGTCACTTGTTTTAGCTGAAAAAAACAATTATTTTGTATGAATGACTATTTCCCTCCATGGGCTTATACTAGTACTTTCCTTCTTACCCTTGTAAAAGTTGCCCCTCTGGGCTGCACACTTTATGAAGGAAGCAAAGCTCTGGTCATTCCAAGAGATTCACATGCTAAGGCAGACCGTTCTACGTTCTCATAGCTTCAACTGATGAACCCAGGGACTGGAAGTATTTATCATTTCATTCAACCCCAGATTGAGGGAAGCTGTGCTTCATCTTAAGTGCTCCTTTCCAAACAAGGGGAAATGTCCTCCATGCCTGTTTAACAGATTACACGCAGGCCAACCTGGTAAGGAAGCCCAGTTTCCATTGGCTAGAACTAGACTTTAGGGTGTAAAAAGTAGGTCATGTCATATATGGGTCAACTTAACTCAGAAAAGTGAACATCAAGGACTTCCCCATGACAAAAGTGGGGTGCAATTTCTTTGTCTAGTAAAAGCAGGAACTGAAACCAGGAAGTATAAAAAGTGAAGAAGCAACTGGAAAAAAGAAAAAACCCGTGAAGGCTGGAGTTTTTGTGACTTGCTTGGAATTTCCTCCAGCAATCACAGAACCTCCCACAGTATAGATGAAGCAGCCTTCTTTTGGGGGTACTTTATTAAGCACATGTTCTTTAATCCCTACACAAATCAAGAATGTGGGAGGCCCATGCTACATCACTCTTCCAGACTCAACTTCAACAACCGGTAACATATTCAAAGGTTTGAGGCTTTTTATTTTCCTAAGTGAGGATGTTAAAAGCAACACCAACAGAGAAAAACAAGTAAAAAACTAGCATGTACCTGCACCACCACTTCATAAAAGGATATTTTGATGCCAACTAAGTGGGAAGGACATAATCACAGAATTAAAAATTGAATTCACTCAACTTTATTTTAACTCATTATTGTAGACAGACAGAAAGTAGTCACCAACCGGTTTATGAACTCTGAATCAGAGATCTCCAGCTCTCTCTGGTTTAGTCAAGTCTCAAACGTGTCCTTAAAAAAATCGAACTGCAAACAGTGGGGTTGACCAGATAGTCACTAGAAAGAGGGTTAATTAAACATTAATACATTTGAATACTAGGAAGCCAAGTTACAGGTGTGCAGAGATGGGTAGGGAACAGAAACAACACAGAATTAATTCTTCTGGATTTCTTTTCAATCCAGGGTTATCAGGCCTGGATGCCAAGGCCAGTGGGCGCCTAGGCACAAGAGCCATGGTGTACTACATGTCCACAACCATCATTGCCGCAGTCCTGGGGGTCATCTTGGTCTTGGCTATCCATCCAGGGAACCCCAAACTTAAGAAGCAGCTGGGTCCTGGGAAGAAGAATGATGAAGTGTCCAGCCTGGATGCCTTTCTGGACCTTATTCGAAATCTCTTCCCGGAAAACCTTGTCCAAGCCTGTTTTCAACAGGTAACCCAAAGTTCTGATGTTCTCACCTGTCTGAGCTCCCAGGTTACCCAGGTGCTAACTTCGAGTCTATTTCAATGAATCAGCTTTGGGGAGTGATTTTCTTAATATTTAATTATCTCTGTGTGGGGGTGTATGCAGTGGCTGGGGGCCAGATTTGGAGCTTGGAGTCGTGTAGATTTTTTTAAACCCCCCATTTTATATTTTTAGCTCACAATAGCACTTCTAGCTTTTCTCCTTTTTTGACTTTTTAAAATTTATTTTATTTTGTTTTTATTTTTTTGCTCCTGTGTCCACATCATCCAAGGGCACATTTTTATCACCCACAGCCCTCTAGAGTTCCCAGTGGTTCTCGATCTTGGCAGTATAGGCAAACTACATGTGGTGTGTTTAAAAAATACACATGTTCTATAAAATGAGAATCATGGGGTGGGCCTGGAAATTGGGTACTTTTTAAACTGTGGACATAGCACATAAGGATTGTGAAATGTTTAAATAATATAGATGTATATACATAAAGTAAAAATTCAAGCTTTTTTTCCCTAGAGCTACTCATGTTGAGCATTTTGCTTGTGAGTGTGAGTGCGTGTGTAAAATGCATGTATGTATAATTTTTAGAAAATTCCACCCAAGTGTATTGCATTATAGATACCATGTTGTACCTTGCTTTTTCATTTAAGAATGTTTTGTCTCTCTTGCTTGCTTGGTTTTTTAATGGTTGTGTAGTATTTCTAAAGGATACATTCCTAGAAGCTAAATTGTCCTGCCAAGCAGTTTTATATTTTGAATATGCTGGGTGTTACAAAATGGTTCTATAAAAGTTTGCAGCAGTGAATATTCCTACCAACTGCATATAGGCATATCTATTTTTTACAAACTTGTAATTCTTAAAAACAGATGATTCTGCTGAGTGGAACCACTGAGATCGCTGCCTGGGCCCCACATACCTGCCTATTGTCTGGGCCCAAGGCCTGTTCAGGTTAGGAGACCCCTCAGTTCCCATTAACTCAGGTGGAAATTAACTAGAACCAAGAAACGTCTTTCAGGTGTTTCTAGGGAATCCCAGAATGATCTTGGGAAATAGGTTACTTAAAGGAAAGTGTCTGTGTTTTCAGCTGCCCCGCAAATGCAATTGCCAACCACTGCAAAATTCAGATAAGGAATGAGCCCTTTGTCCCCCAGCGAAGCCCAGAGTCATGTTCTCTTTGGGTTAGGACAGAGAAAAAATTGTGTGGAATCCTGTAGCTCAGGGTGAGGGAGGGTACAGATTCCTTAAGCCAATCTTCAGATAGCCCAGAGGAGGAGGATCTTAAACTAACTGCACTGCCATGGGCTTGGAGGGCCTTGAAGAGGATTAGAAGAGGGGAACTCAAACAGGGTGATGTTATATCATAGAGAGAGAGGGTGCTGGAGATGCCTCCTCTCCACAGGTAAAGCTCACAGTGATTTCAAATGGCCTCTGCGTGGAGGAGACTTCATGACCCTTTAGACACAGAGATGTAAAGGAGAAGGTGCATTGTCCCCAGAGCAGAATCTGTCCTATCCCAGGTGCCAGGACCTGTGTCTTTGAGAGCAGGTAGACTCCTGCTTGCTGCTTAAGGCTGACTGGGAACCAAGGTGAGGCTTCCAAGAGATCAATGGCTGTAAGGTGTGGCCTGAGCACTTTCAACCACATCCAGCAATAGAAACCACAGCAGGTCTTTTCTTCCATGAAATTCAGTGACCTGCGCCTGTCTCTCAGCAGACACTGTGCGTGCTGTGCTTCCTGCTGTATTCAGAAGGCCAAGGGAATGAGAGAGTTGGGGCCCCTGCTCTGTGGAGCTTACTTACATTGGGTGAGAGGGGCCAGATCAAAAAGAAGATCAGGTAACCCTACAAGATACTTAGCAATGAAGATGTGTGCTCTGAGGGCTGGAGGCAGAATGGTGGGCTAGGCAGTGACTGGGAGCTGTGTGAGCTGAGACGTTGAGGGATCAGAATGAGCATGGGGGGAACAGCCTGCTCATTAGGGGCACAGGGGTGCAGAGGCCGAAAGGAATTGAGTGTTTTCAGAGACAAGAAGTGAAGCCAGTGTTTGGGAAGTGGGGTGAGCAGAGGAAGCAAAATCCAGCTCAGGCAGGACCTGATGGGCTGGGGTCAGAGCTGGGTTCTTATTCTAAGTGAGTTTGAGGCAGAGAAATGACTGTTTTTCTATTTAAAAAAGCAACACTCTGGGAGCTATGGATAGAGCTCTGGGTAGCTTTACTTATCTGGTGATTGTAGGTAGATAGGAAGGGAGGTGGGAAGGTCACTGAGCTGGCTTTTGCAGGTTTTAAGGTGAGAGGCCACACCGGTTTGGGCCCAAGTAGACTGGACCTGGCACCAGATGGGGTTGTCAGCCCAAATAGGCCGACTTGGGAGCTCAGGTAGAGAGCCAGGCCTGTGTTGCATTTTCCCTGCCTCCCTCTGTTCAACTTAAGTCCCTGCTCTGCGCCACTTGAAAGCTGGGTTGTAGAGCCCAACATCACTCGTGTGGAAGCCTGCTTCAGCATTTGCTGGCTGTCAGCCCTGGGGTTAGTCACTTAGCCGTGAGCCTGAGGGACTACTTGTGATGTAAGAGGTAATAGATGTCAAACGTGGAGCACCTGGCCTGCAACCTCACCCTGGAAACCACCATTTATTTAGGTCTGTGGCCATTACAGCTTTGAGCTTCTGAAGCTTTGGTTTAGCATTCTCAGGAGAGGTCCTCAGATGGCTTCTGGTCCCCTCTTTGTTCCTGGGAGCATGGCTCTGTAGCTCACGGAATCCTCCCTGATGATCACTTCTGAACTCTCTCTTCATGCCAGCATTGCCCAGACCAAGGAGCTCACCCATGCCTGCCTGTTTCCCAGCTCGCACACTCTTCCTCTCTGCACAAGAGCATGTGGCCAGGCTAAGACAAAGAGTACCCTGCCTCACCTCGAAGAACACTGAGCTTTGTTTTCTGCCATTTCGGATAAATGGTCCAATTAAGCGTTGCCTACACTTGGGCCCAGCTGCAGTAGAACGGGGCCCGTAGGTTTCACTGTGCAGCACACGTGGTGCAAAGAACTAGGTGGTGGTCATGCCATCTGAGTTGAAGTCCCTACTCTGCCAATAATTCTGACACCTGACAAGTCACTTGAGCCCTCTATGCCTTTCCCCCCCAACCATATCTATTGAGGGTTCAGCCCTCTGTTGCCTACTCTGTGCCAGTGCTGACATTCTAGGATTCCGCATGAGTTCCATCTTAATGTCCCCGGAGGCTGTGTTTCTCTGGGCTCAGATGTGAGTTTTCGTAGCACTCTGCATGCAGGGTGCCTGGCACCTTTTAAAAATAGGACAGCTGCTACAGATGTCGAGGAATAGCGTGATGGGTTCTTGGGAAGCCATTTGTACAGAGTTGCAACGCCCCTGCCGTGGTGGCTGCTGGCAGTTGGCACATCTGGCACCCAGATGGAGATTGCAACAGAGCCTAGTCCTGGGAGGGCCCACATGAGTTGGTCTGTGAAGACTTCGTCCTGCAGGCACCAGGCAGGAAGGAGCTAAACAGGCAGATTATGAAGTTGTCCCCTTCTTCTTGACCAGGTTCCATGATGAGGGGCCAGGAGGGTCATCCAGAGGGGCCTCACAATTATAAAGAATGTCCATGCTGGACTTTTGATATTGTCCTGAGGCACAGAGCTACGCTCCTGGAACTAAAGAAGCAGACATCCCATCCCCCAACTTGAAGCACGTGTCCCATTACCAAATCGTTCTGTCTGTAGTACATTACAGCAGTGTTATAAATCCTGTAACTATCACGTGATGAGGACAGTTCTATCCCTCTGTACATGTGCCATAAAATCTCACTCTGTTGAACTCAAACTATTCCCCAGTTTTCATAACCTTGTTTTGACATTTCTTAATTATTTTTTAACATATCTAGGAACTTTGAAATAGGTAAGCAGCCAGGCATTTGGTAACCTTTTGGACCAAGCCTCACCTCGATGTGTTATTTCTTTCACTCCATTAGATTCAAACAGTGACGAAGAAAGTCCTGGTGGCTCCTCAGTCAGAAGAGGAGGGCAATGTCACCAACTCTGTGGTCTCCCTGTTGACTGAGGCTGCGACGGAGGCACCTGAGGAAACGAAGGTGGTTATCAAGAAGGGCCTGGAGTTCAAGGACGGCATGAACGTCTTAGGTAGGCAACCTGGTACTCAGCTCCCTGGGGCGACTCCTTTGCCCCTGGCCCTTAGCCAGTGGCCAGCCTCTTCTGCCTCTCAGCGCCAGGCATGCCTCACTCCCTCCTTAGGAAACCAATGACTCTGCTATCCTCTAGGGGGAGCAGGAAGCTCTCTCTGGGGAGCCATTTGAGGAATTGAGGGGGAGGGAGATGGGCAGAAGCAATGGCCTGAGAGGTGTGAAGAACAATGAGAGGTTAGTTATGGGAAAAGAGACAGGATGAACATTTACTGGGCATGTTCCCTGATTCTGTGTGTGATCAGAAGGTCACTTTCTCTGATTCTCCATTTCATGAGGTGATACATCCAATTCTTCCATTTCTGAAGCATTTTTTTTTCCTGGTTGCTCTTGTATACCAGTACTGGGCTAGGTAGGCATGGGGGATGTCCCTCCCTACCCCCAGCTTTCACAGTCTACAAGCAAATGCAATGCTACCTGGACGATAATATGTTGGTGGCCAAAGAAGCTTATCAACAGGAGATTATCTTGTTTAATTTTCTGGACTTCTTGTGAGGGCTTTCCCCTGGCCTGGAGCTTTAGCATGCCATCTTCAAGGTTCTTTGGCTCTGGAGTTGAACGGACTGGGCTTGAGTCCCTTTTGGACAGTGGCCCCACCTCTCAAACTTCATCGGTAAAGTGGGGATGAATTGGCATTTCCCTCGTTGATCACTATGAAGATTAAATGTGATTGTGCACGCACAACAAAATTGTACATGCCACACTCTTTGTTCATGGGAGCTACTAACATTATTAAAAGTAAGCTGAGGAATTCAATAAGGAAACATTCTTCATGGAGGATAGGGGACCCCCCTTAAAGTGAGTGACTCCAGTTTACTCAGTTTACTCCCCGGTCACCCTGGGCCCACTCCCCATCCTACCTTCCATCCACTGTTGGTGTCCCCAAGACAAGAGAGAAGAACATATGGCTATAAACTGGGGGGAAATGGGGAAGCGTGTTGACCAGGCAAGCATGATTTCTCAGTCCTTGAGTGCGAGCTGTTTAGAAATGACTGAGCTCAGTGTCCTTCCCCTTTGCCATCTTGGAGGCTGGGCACCCTTTTCTTCGTAGTAGGCTTGTCAGATCAAATACAGAATGCCCCGTTAAATGTGAATTTCAGATAAATAAGTCACTTGTAGTGTGTGTTCCAAATATTAGATGGGACATACTGACGTTAAAAAAATGTATTCATCATCTACCTGAAATTCAAAAGTTAACCAGGTATCCTGTTTATTTTAAATTTGGAGACCTTATTCATTTTTATCCAGAGTGGCCAAAAGAGGCAGTGGGAACAGCATTGTCTGGCTACTAAAAAGCAGAAGCTTCAGCAAAGCATCTTTTTTTTTTTTTGCCTGGCAGGAAACAGGTTGGGTAAGCAGGGAGTGAGGGTGTCAGTAAGCTGAGTCAGTAGCCAGACAATGGAAATTCAGTAAAAACTGTTGCCATCAGTGGGAGATGAAGGAGGAAGGAGAGAAGAGAGAACAGGCAACCCCTCTAAGAAGAAAGGGTTGCAAATCTCCTTGGCATTTACCCAAGTGACATTTGTCTCCCACTGCCCAGTTATCTGTGACCCTTTCAGGACCTTCCCAACTATCCTGCTTTCACAAACCCTGTGGTCAAAGTGGCTTCCGCCATCTTCCATACAACTCTGGAGGAGGTATGGAATCCAAAGCTTTGGAGTAAATCTTTCAGAAGACTTTCAAGGTCATTTGCAGAGTCTCAGTGGGTTCTGGAAAGTCATGTGACCTTTGACTGTACTGGGGAGTTTCAACACAGCTCACTACTCTCTTAACCCCAAGGAGCAAGTCTTAGAGAGCTTTGTTCAAATGAAACACCACTGTTCCAGGGTGAGTGGAATGAGTCAGTGTTTCCAGAGGCAAGTAACAAGCTGGACGTGGGTTTCCAAGTGCCCTTGGAGGCTCTGGAAAGCCAAGGGAAGTTAGACTCTTGAGAAACTTCCCATTTACAAATCATAGCTGAAATACGGTTCTTTCCATGGCTTTCCAAAAGCAGAGATGGTGACTTTGTGTTTTGTTTTTGGCTTTGGAAAGTCCCAAGGATCAAGCATTGCAACAAGGAAAGATAAAGCCCTGGCTCTGGCCTCGCACTCCTTTTAAGATTCCTTGCTTTCCGAGAAAACCTCCAGCGCACTTCTGGGCTCCACTCTAATCCCAACTGCTTAAAGCAGGGGTGCAAGATCCCCCTTTAAATAGCCCTCTCGCATACCCATTGATGCAGCCAGTTTCTGCTGACCCTGCAAGGGGACCTTTTTTATTCCAGTTCTTTGGGACCTTGAGACCCTGTTCATTTCCTCTTAAAATTCCTAAATTCAGTTAACCAAGCAATCCTAGCTCTTCTAGGCCAAAATGTTCAGATTATTTCTTCTTGTACACCTCACAGACTCCTCTTCATGGGCCCAAGAGAGGGGTTTGAGAATAGCCGGATTTGATTTCATACCTTCCTTCAGAACAAGGCCACTTTCTCCTGGATCCAATTCTTACTGAGCCTTTGCCTTCATGACCAGTAACTCCCTTGTAAGCTACCTGTTGATCTTGCTGGCCAAGAGCTGAAAAGGGAGAATATTAAATGTCAAGGATTAACAATCCTGAATGCAAGTACTAGATTCTTTTCACTGAACATGGAGAGGTCTGTTGAAGGGTAGTTGAATAACCTGGGTGCCTATGTGCTTGGTGGTAACTATGGAAAAGGTAAAATCAGAGGTTCAGAGAGAAAAAGAAGAACTCCCCTCTAAGAGGTCAGATGATAGTACTTATAATTTCTCTGATATAGCCCAAGACTTTAGGCATAAATGGACACAATAGGAAACTAAATATAAAAGGGAAGGAGTAGAAACTAAGCCTACCAATTGGGACAAAGTAGGGTGGGGAAGAGGAGAAAGAGGGAGGGGAGAGAGGCTGGTTCATAGGACAGGTCAGAGAGAAAAGTCAGGTGGGCAGCAGGGTCACCTGTGGCCACGGGGATGGCAACATGGACTGATAGTCCCTGCAAGTCATCAGAATTGGAGCCCCAGAGTGGCAATACTGGGCCGGGAAGGGGGGAGGGGCACATGGTGCTGGGCAATCGGAAGTCCAGACATTCCCAGGCCGTCATGGGGACATTTGTAGCCATGTAGTGCCCCTAGTCCCAGGCTCTCTGCGTGAGACTCCAGGTCGGACACAGGATTGGTGAGAAGAGAAAAGCCAGGACCTGGAGGAACTAAAGTACAGGGTAGCTTCCCAGGACTAAAAGCTGAGGCACAGGGAATGAGGACAAAACCAACACAGAAATAAGACCCAAGGTTGCATGTTGGATTTGGCCCAGGTCCTTGTGCAATTTGATGCTGACATCAGGGAGCGGCAACAGAGCTCCTCAAATCCTTCTGGGGGAGGTTTTGTTGACCCTTAGGCTGAGGTGGGGCTGGATGTACAGGTAAGTCAAATGCTACCAAGTGAAGGGAGAAGGGCTGAGGGGCCAGGAAATAATAAAGTCTACATTTTATCTTTAAGATCTTAAAAAAAATACAATTTAAACATAGCATTCTAACTATGTTGACTACGAAAAGAATGCTGATAAACTAATAAATACCAGGTTAAACCCAAACAAACTGGGTCACTTGGGGTTTCCCAACTGTCTTCTCATCATTCTTCCTCCTTCTCACATTAGGCATGTAGCCATAGAAAAACAATCTTACATTTCGATTTTCCGAGAGTGAAACAGACCAGCTGTGCATTAATTTGGGACAACACCAAACCAATCGAGGTATAACCCTGGCAGAGACTATTGGTTACTTGGCCTCTGCTAATCTCCTACTGGCTCCAAGTCCTAACATGCCTCCCTTCATTAATTTGTGCACCGGTAAATCTGCTGATACATGATTTCATACGTGAGGAGAAGAGTGTGAAGTGTGCTTTTGAGTTTGGAATCAAAATGAATTTATTGTCCTCAAGGAACTAACACTGCTGAGAGTTCCCCTTGCTCAGGGCAAGGGTTAAGGCAAGCCATTCTTTTCAGGGGGACAGTGTCTTCACTGTGACATCTAAGGCTCTTGTCTTTTCATGCCCCATTCATAGGGTGGCTAGCAGGCATGGGCATGTGTCTCCAGACATTGGGAATGGTAAAAAAAAAAAAGAAGGGGGAAAATCACTTGCATTGTAATGTGTCCTTCTATGCCATCTGATTTACCCAACAGGTCTCATTGGGTTTTTCATTGCTTTCGGCATCGCCATGGGGAAGATGGGAGAGCAGGCCAAGCTGATGGTGGACTTCTTTAACATTTTGAATGAGATTGTAATGAAGTTAGTGATCATGATCATGTGGTAAGTGAGTTTGAGCTTACTTCTTTGTGGGGGAGCGTCTGAGAAGGTTATGGAGGCCCCAGAAAATATTGGAGCCCTTCCAGTAGAAAAGAGTGGGCCGGTGTGGACCAAGCAAAGGCTCTCTGGAAAAACTTTGAAAAAGGATGAAAACCTCTCTTTCTCTCTCGGAGCTTTTCCTGGAAAATGGGGCAAAAAACTGGCCCGTAGGTCAAATTTTATGTGCCATTTTTTTTTTTTTATGGCCTGCAAGTTAAGAATAGTTTTTGTGTATTATTTTGCAGGGGGTTGGGGATCAAAAGAGTAATATTTTTCTACAACACATGGAAATTACATGAGATTCGCATTCAGTGCTATAAATAAAGTTTTATTGGAACACAGGCACGCCCTGTTTATTCACCTATTGTCTAGGTTGCTATTGCACTAAATGGCAGAGGTCAGTAGTTCTAATCAAGACCATGCAGCCTGCAAAGCCTGAAATGTTTACTGTTTGGCCCTTTACATAAAGACTTTGCTGATTCCTGCCCTGGAAGAGAAAACCAAACAAACAAACAAACAAAACCTCCCAAAATACTGAGAGAGACAGACAGAGACAGACAGACAGACAAGCTGGAAAAACCGTTCAGTAATACTGAAACTGAGCAGTATCAGGAAACTAAGATAAGCCCAAGATTCATGGGCTATGGCATGACCCACTGCTCCAGTATCCTGGTGTTCAAAACACTGTAACTTTGGCCTAGTTACTCATGACTCAGAAGGAAAAAGAGGCAGCTCTCAGACCAGGCAGACGAAAGGGAAATCACAGAGGCTATATTAGAACTGTATATAAGCGCTCTTAGGAATCTGGCTCCACCCTCTAGTTTTACAGAAGAGAACAGTGTGGTCCAGACACCCTAGCTCTTGATTCTTTAACATGATGATGATAAAAGCTATCATTTATTAATTTTCTTTCACCTGCCCAGAGCTACGATAGTTGCTTAGTACCTATCAAATGTAATACCAACAACTCTGCAAGGGTGAATTATTATTTCCATTTCACAGAAAAAGCAACTGAGGCTCCCTGGGGTGAATTAACTTGCCTAAGATGATGTAGTTAGGGAGAGCTGGAGTTCTTGTTGATATTAAAATCCTTAACAGGAAAGTAGGTAGGGGCGTGTGTTTGTTTTGTTTTGTTTTGTCTTCACTTGAGAACATGCTTAGAGGGGAAGGGAGGAAGAGGGAGAGAAACATCAATCAGTTGCCTCCCAGATGTGCTCCTACCAGGGACCAAAACTGCAACCCAGGCACGTGCCCTGACCTGGGGTCCATCCTTCGATCCTCCTATTTATGGGCTGATGCTCCAACCAACTGAGCCATACCAGCCGGGGCCGGGTGTGGGTGTTCTCACTTGAGTCCTCCAAGCAATCTTGTCTCCACTTCGCATCATGTGTGTTTATGGTCTGTGGTTCTGAAATCTTGGGTAGCCCAGGAGATCCTGAGTAGCTACCCCTTCACTAAGGAAGCTGCACCACCTTTTGTCACTAGAACCTTCTAGTGGCCACGTATCTGACAGATTTTCACACGTATTTGTTTGAGACCCTCCTGATCGTCCTATATGCCTGACTAGAAAAATAAAATAGAATAAGATAAAATGAAATAAAATAAAAGCATTATCAGACCAAACTATATTTGCGTTGTATTTGCCACAGGAATGCCAGGTGATGAATGACTGTCCCGTCTCTGCATGTCCCAGGCCTACCCCCCTTCATCTCCAACCTCCCTGTGTTATCTCTCCCCGTTCTGTGTGTTGACTTCCTCTGAAATTCCATCTTCTTTCTCTCTCCTTTTCCTTGGCCCCTACTCCCACCTTACTCGTGCAAAAATCTGTTCTTGACATTTATTTTTTATCTCCATTGACCTGAACACACTGATGTGCTTGTAGTAAATTCTTATTTTTTTAAAGATTTTATTTATTAATTTTAGAGAGAGGGGATGGGAGAGAAGCAGAGAGGGAGAGAGATATTAGTGTATGGTTGCCTTTCACCTGCCTCCAGCTATGGACCTGGCTTGCAACCTGGTTATGTGCCCTGGCTGGGAGTTGAACCAGCAACCTGTGGGTTTGCAGGCCGGCGCCTTATCCACTGTGCCACCAGCCAGGGCTTGTAAGTTCTTAATAAGACTTCAGGACTGAGTGGGCTAGTTGAAGACCCCAGGTTTCAGATCATGAAGCTGTTCTTCGTGATCTCATGAATCACATTTAAAAGACCTGGCTTATTCAGATCATTGCTTTTTGCACTTTTAAAACATGGAAAGGATGCCAGTAAAAGAACATGTTGTTTTCGATTATTGCACTGATTATTCAATTTCCCAGGCAATACTAGATTTCTGAATATTTCTTTTGGGTGAAAATATCAAGTCACACAAAATGTGATGCTGTAAAATTTTTTTAAAGTCTTCTCTATCCATTGTGAGCTTGCCGAGAGTTTAATAAATGATAATACATAAAGCAGAATAGACCTCTTGTTTCCTGGAATTTCTAGCAGAGTGAGCACCCTTGCTCTAAAAATGCAGTTCATGTCTCTGTATTTTGATGCCAATGATGTGGGCAGCGTATGAAAGCTCCTTCCTCCATCTGTACCAACGTCATTGTCCCCAAGTCCTTCAGAGAAAGGGAATTGTCTAGGAGATCAGATGAGTCATGGGATAAAGTACAGCCTTTCTTCTCCCCAGGGATGGAGGGTGGAATGGATCAAGAAGTTTCCAATTCACTGAAACCAGAACTCTTAAAGATACAGCATCGTACCCCAGGAGATGAAGAGCGTTATGAGTCAGAAATAAGACCTACGGAATGATTTCTGACAGCTATTTTAGTTACCTCATCTAAGAGGGTGTTACTTGACAATTCTGCACATTTCTTTCATTCTTTAACTACCGTGTCAGCATTTGATAATGAAGAGTGTGAGAAGATTCTGGATAAAACAGCCAACCACCCTTAAACTGATCCTTCAAAGCTTAAAGATTCAGAATCCTTGCTTAGTCTTCTCTTTGGGGTAATAATGATAGTAATAATAGCAGATACAGCATTGAGGAGGTTACTATTCTAATAAGAAATATTAAATTATAGTTTGGAGTTATTAAATTCTTGCTCTATGCTCAGTACTATTTCAATTACTGGACTCTACCTATTTATTACTGAGAAGAAAATGACTATTATTATAGTCATTAAATCATAACTAAGACTCACCAAATTCCTGAATTAGGCTTACCACTATTCCAAGTACTTTACATGCATTAACTCATTTATTTTTTACAATAATGACTCACAAAAATAGGTACTTTCGTTAGCCCCATTCTTCAGATGAGAAAACTAAGCCCAGAGGTTGACTTGTCTGATGTTGCACAGACTAAGGAAGGGGAGCTGTATGAGGCCGGGATCTGACCCAACTTCTGTTGGACTTCCAGCTGGACTGAATCCAGAATCCTCCAGTAACTAGCTGTGTGACTTTAGGCAACTTAGACGCAGTCTAACACCCACATCGGCGTCTCTAAAATGATGTGATTCTAAAATCCTCACCGTAGAATTGCTATGAGAATTAAGTGGCATTGCAACCAACAGTTGTAGAGCATTTCCCATGTGCTGGGGCCTATCCCAGCACTTCACATGAACTAGCATTATTATTGTTATATTGTGGTTACCATGGCTATTATCAAAGTGATCCATAATCTTTGTTTCGCTCTGTTCTCTGTGAATTCTTTAAGAAGTCTGCAAGGCTCTCCGATTCTAAACAAATAAATAAACACATATAGAGAAAAGCCCTTCACCTCAGAAGCTTTGAGTGGTAACCTTGGACCCCGGACATTGGCCCTTTCTCTTTCACGGAGCATCATTTTCAATGAGATAATTCAATAATATGGAAACGCGGGAACTGGAAGGTCCAGCTTCTGAGTGGAGGCTTAAGCACCTTGTTTTGAAAACAGGTGCAGGGAAGTAATGACCCTAAAAGATCATGGAACGAAGACTCTTTCCTTGCCCTAAATAATGCTCATTCTAGTTCTGGAGACCAAGGTGTTTGGGTTAACTAGAGCCCTGCTTGCCATATTTATTCCCCCAACATCCTACCTTCTGGCCTTGGAATAACACTTCCCATTTACAGTGGGAGCTCACGTTTCTCCCAGAGAGCAGGGTGCTCGGAGGTAACCTGTTACGGCTCCCCAATCCGTCTGGCTCTGGTCCAGATGTGTTCTCTCCGGGGACCCTGTGGCTGGTCTTGCTTGGCCCAGAGCCTCGAAAACATTGTTCTCTCCATTCTACAAATTGCTTGTCCCAAAAGAGCAGGGAAATTGGATGGCATCCCCAACAGCTCGTATTTGTGTTTCTCTAGACATCTTAAAAGGGCGATGGGTGCTTCGGAAAAAATCTCTTGGTTTATAAAGATAAACGCTTGTTGGCTTGATGACAAGGTTCATTTTGCTCTGTTATTTACAGTCCCAAGGACCTGGCCCCTGAGACTACCCTGCTGATCTATGAGCTGTTGTGACTGAGGGACCCCCAGGAGAATGTGAAGGGGCAGGAAAGCTGAGGGTTTAAGGACATGACCCCTGAGGGCAACAACTATGCTAATGTCTTGTTTGTGGTTTTTTTTTTTAAGATTTTATTTATTTAATTTTAGAGATGGGGGAAGGGAGAGAGAAAAAGAGTAACATCCACGTGAATGAGAAACATTGATTGACCGCCTCTTGCACACACCTGTCCAGGGACCTAACCGCCAACCCAGTCTTGTGCCCACATAGGGAATTCGACCTGGGACCTTTTGCTTTGAGGGAGGATACCCATTCTCACTGAGCCACACTGGTCAGGGCTATGCTAATGTTTTAACTAATTTATGTCAGTTACAAGTCACCTCTTTTAGGGGAAGGTTCCTTTTAAGAAAATATTTTGCTCATAACAACATCCCCAGTTGGGTGGCAGAAGCCTGTGGGTTGTTTTAGAAAGCCCCATTAAGTCAGACTGGACTCGTTAAGCATTGGCAATAAGAGGGCATATGTATATGTATGAAAACAGAGCATACAAGGATTCCTTTGTCAGGGGTCAGAGCAGTAATGGTGCTGGCAGGGATGGTGGAGGAGTCATTGACAGTGCATACAATGTGTTCAAAATGTAATACTCGAAGCAACCCTTCAAGGTTGGAGGAGGCCTCAACTTGCACATCTGTAAAATGGGAATGAATCGCTAACCAAGGTCATGCAGCTGGTAAGTGACTAGATGAGCTCCATGTTTTCTGCGATTGTATATATGACTCTCATCTACTCCCCACAGCTTTCCTTTAGCCTGGGAAGGGCTTTCCCTGGGCACAATTACAACAAACAAAGAAACAAACAAACACCTGCCAAATTTGGCTATCTGCTTCCTTTCCTGACTCCCTTATTCTGGTTGGGAGTCTTAGCCCAGGATTTCATTTTCCACCAAATCTTTGAACAAATTTCTTCAGTGTTTTTTTTTTTTTTTCTCTTCTTCCTGTTTTTCAGGTACTCTCCCCTGGGTATTGCCTGCCTAATCTGTGGGAAGATCATTGCCATCAAGGACTTAGAAGTGGTTGCTCGGCAACTGGGGATGTACATGGTCACGGTGATTGTGGGCCTCATCATCCACGGGGGCATCTTTCTCCCCTTGATTTACTTCCTAGTGACCAGAAAAAACCCTTTCTCCTTTTTTGCTGGCATATTCCAAGCTTGGATAACTGCTCTGGGCACCGCTTCCAGGTAGAGAATGCAGAAATCACCTTTCTGTCTCTCCGCTCACTGGTTTACCCTCTTGGCCACTTCCTCATTTTCAAAGTTCAGCGAGAGCATTTTTTGCATCGTATTAAAATAGGAATACTTTGTATTTTTGGCTCCCTCTAGGAACTTCTGAGCTTTCTAATGAGCATTTATGTGGTAGGCAACTGTGTTAGAAATAGGACCTCACGTTAGATTTCTCAGATAAAGGCATGCTATTGATGATCCACATGCCTATCTTGCCACGTGTAGCATTTAGTTATTAGTTTTAAATGTTTTCCAAAAGGGTGTGACAGGACGTTATTTTATTTAAGAAGTTCTCCCACTTGTGATTGGAAAAATGCTATCCTAAACTAATACTCTTTGGGAGTAATTTTTCAAAAATTGGATAATGAGCTTATATAGAGTAAAGGGTGTGTTTTGTGAGATTTTGCAAATGAACTAGGAATCAGTTAACTGTTTGGCCTCTACGTGAACCTCTAAGGGGCCACTATGCCCCACTGATTTTGAGAAAGTCAGGCAGGCATTGATTTGACTTGACCTTGACTGAAAGTCAGTTCCTTCTTCATTACCTCGTTCAAGCACCTCAGAAGCCAATGTGGACTCCAAAGCTATTCAGAGAAAAGAATTTTTTTAAATATCATCTTGGACTGAATTTAGCAAAAACAAACAAACAAACAAAAACGAGTATGTAAGAAATACCTGGCAGTCAGTTCTTTCAGTCCAAAATAGTTGTTTGTATGTCCTTGGGTCACAAACTAAGGCTGAGGCCATAAAGCAGGTGGCAGGGAAGCAAAGCAAACCCACGGGTCAGCATGATCTCTGGAGTCAGCCTAGCAAATCCTCATTGCAGAGTCTATGACTATGAACTGCCCATGAGGTGGCCGCTCCATGACACAGGGTGACTGGCTGCTGTCTCTAGGTCATTGACGAGGCAGTCAAGTTTTTCCTTAAGTGACTTAGCAGGCAAATGATGGTGACTGTCTGGGAAGCCAAATTATATTTCCATCTTGCAAACTGATGAGAATTCAGGACCAGGAGAATGTGGGGTTTCGGAAAATATCTGAAAGATACACAATCCTGGGAATCTAGATTTTTGCATTCAGTTCCCTAAGGTGAAGGGAAACACTCCAAAGTCTGCTTTTTCTTTTTGGGGGCCTGTAAATTTCTTATGGCTCAGTATCTCTCGTCATTAAGATCCTCTCCCTTTGGAGAAAAAAAGGGGTTTTTGTTTTCTCTAAATATAAAAATGATGATGTTTAGTTTTATTTTTGTTTTCTGGTTGTGAGCATGGTATTACTCATTGTGAAAAAGTTCAGACATAGCACAGTGGTTAAGGCGCCAGCCTGCAAACCCAAAGGTCACAGGTTCGATTCCCCAGCCAGGGCACATAACTAGGTTGCAAACCAGGTCTCCAGTCAGGTCTGTGGCTGGAGGCAGGTGAAACGCAACCATACATTGATGTCTCTCTCCCTCTCTGCCTCTCTCCCTTCCCCTCTTTCTAAAAATAATGAAATAAAATCTTAAAAAAAAAAAAAAAGTTCAGACAGTGAATGAAATTTTGAAAAAGACAATAAACATCAGCAGTGATTCCGCCTCCCACGGTCAGTTGGTAGTAAGTACGCTTCTAGTTAATCTTTATAGTTACATATCTTTCCAGTTCTTACTATAGATAGATAGGATAAACTGCTATATTTCACTGGTCAACATACCATAAAAGTTATATCTATCAATATAGAGCTTTCCACTGCTTTGAAGTTTGCATAGCAGTGTTCTGTATGCACCACAGCACACCCCCCACCCTCTGATGTACACTTAAGGCATGCCTATTAAATGCGACTGTGACCAGCATCCTTGTAAATACATCTCTGCAAGGCTGCCTGATGACCCCCTCAGGATAACTCTCTAGAAGTGGAATTTCTGAGTCTAATGGTAAGCACATTGACATTTTAAAAACGTATCACCAGATTGCTATTCAGGAAAGTGCATTAGTTTAAGTCCCTCTACACGGGTGTGAGAAAATGCCTTTCACCACCTACTCACAGACACTGGCTGCTATCGGTTACTTTATTACTGTCCAGTCTTACTGTGAAAAGTGATCTCATTGAACTTGCATTTCTTTAATTACAAGTGAGAGGAAGCATTATTTTGTGTTCCTATTGACCCTCCTGTCCTCCCCCACTCGGTGAACTGTTTGAGATCTTAATTTCCTGTTGGGGTGTTTATCCTTTCCTGATTGTTTTTCAACTCTCTTCAGGTATCACAATATTAACTCATATGTCGAATGTTACAAGTAACGTCCCCCCTCTGTACTTTACATGTGTCTTAAAATTTACAATACCTTTTGCCAATAGAAGTGTTTAATTTGTGCATTGTTGGAGCGGTCAGTATTTTATTTTAGGATTTAGTATTTGCTCAGGAACATCACCACAAAAGATTATGAAACATTCCTTTATATGGTGTTCCAAAACATTCATGGTCCTGATCTTTAAACTATTTCAAAAATATTATCACTATCCTTTCTTCGAATAACTAGACAAGTATCCCCGTATGTTGTTTATAAAACAAGGTAAATCTTAAAGGCATATTTGTACATAAGCGAGACAAATAATTGGGTTATTTGGCCAAAGCCATACAAATGTTAGACCTTTTTTTCCTCCTTACCCTGTATTTCACTTGGAAAGAAAGAAAGAAACCAATGTGGTTTTAATCTTCGGTTAAAATGTAGGTGTGGACTTCCTTAGAAAATAGAAACTTCTATAACTGTGAATGCAACAGGAGATAAGTTCTAAGAATTATCTTCGCCATCAAGGCTGGAGGGGGAAATATAAAGGCCCAGGGCAGGCAGCCAAACTTCCTCTTCACCTTCCTGGGCCTTGGACTGAATGGGGCTGTGGGGGGGTTGGCCTCCTCTTCTCAGTGGGTGCCGTCAGGGGGATGGATGCTGGGGGGACTGGCCTGGGACGCACCCCTCTGCCTCCCTCTGACTTTAGAACATGCTGTTAAATCTAATCTGGAAAAACAAAAGAATCTCAAGTATCTGATAGTTATGATTAGCAACATTTGCAGACTGTCATATGGTCATTGAGGCAGGAGCCCAAAATCCAAGGTCAGAATGTGGGAAGGACAGGAAAGAGTTAAAATACTTAAGTCTCAGTTTGCATTGATTGGCTATACATGGATTCCCCACCCCCTACCTCCTTCTTTTTCAATGTAGGAGTGCCTTTTGCATTCCTCCAGCTGGGGAACTTGTTGGGGACCTGGCCTGCAACCTGGTTATGTGCCCTGACTGGGAATTGAACCTGTGACTCTCGGGTTCGCAGGCTGGTGCTCAAATGCACTAAGCCACACCAGCCAGGGTGTTATGCATGGCTTTTTAAGACACAAACTTGACCAGTACAGAAATTCAGAATATTTTCATGCTTTATCAGTTATTTTTTCCTAATCTGTTTAACTAAGGATTCCTTTGGGGGAAATGAATGCAATCATAAGAATTAACATTTTCCAGTCCTCCCAGAAGCATCCATGGATTTCATGCCATTCGGAATCCTGGCCACCAACCCAGAGCTGAGCAGCCATTTCATACCAGTCCTGGGTGCCCTGGCAATCCTTCAGTGGGACCCTAGGAAAGGGCGGAATGGGGAAGGTGCAGGGATAAGAGGAATAAAGGGACCCTAATTTCTCATTCCAATAGTGAGGACAGCAAGCCAGGCATGTGGGCATCCTCACAAGTGAATGAAGTAAGATCCCAACATCTCTCCCTGGGCTGATAGATGTTAGCAATGAGGGTTCTCCGAACACTCATTTCTTCTTCCTACTTAAGACCGAGCAGGGGGCCTGAGCCAGACCCCTAAGCTGAAATCACCAAGAGTGTTCCAGTCAGATGACTTGTCTAGATTGTTCCCAGTACCTTGTGGGTCAGTGATTTGATCAGATGCAGACTTAGGTGACCCTAATTGTAGAGCTTCCGATTCCTTGGTTCTAAGTAGGCCCTGGAGTCTGCATTTCATGTAGCTTCTCAGAGGGTGGTGGTCCTCTCTCATTCTCTGAAAAACCAAGACCTCGGCAGGTGTCCATCCTGCTTGGCTAGAGCCCCAATTCTGACTAGTAGAAGGAAGAACTATGACCAAGGATGGAAATGCAAGGCAGAGAAAAGAGCTATCTGCTTTGGGGGGTTGTATACGGAAAAAAAGAGAGAGACTAGACCACAAAGCACTCCCATAGCAGTTTGCATGTTTGGCATAGATTTCCCTGTTGCTTAAACTTGGAAGCCAACCCCCCTACCCTTCTTCTCACCTCTACCCACGTGGAAATAATATTCTGGCCTTCGGCAAACCTTATCCCTACAGGTCTCCTGTTTTAGAGGACACATGAACATGCCGGGTATTCTGACCCTAGATGCTGGGTCAGGTGGTCACTAAATCCCTGTCTCACGCTGAAGTCACTCCCTAATGAGCCTTTGATGAGCTACAAAGCACATGTTTTTCTGTTCTATGTCCTTAGAGATGCTATAGAGTTGGACATTTATCCGGGAGTTGGACTGCCTGTGAGGGTCCCCAGTGGATTATTAGAAGCTTGGGTTCAGGCAGGATGGTGCTGAACATGTTAGTTCAGCATTCACTAAATTAGCAGGCCCATCTCAGGGCAATTCTCAGGGGCTGACGCAACCCACGTAGTTATCTTCTTGGAATCAGTGTTTCTAACATCAAATTACGGGTCAGTCAAAAGCTCCTCATTCCATTTCCCTGTTGAAAGCTGATTCTTTTCTGACCCTTTTTTTTTTCTTTTCTTGCATCCCAATTCATGTGGGCCATGAGATAGGCTTCAGTATTAATCCAAAGGGAAAAGAACTTAAAGCTTCCAGTAGATGTCAAAAACCAGAACCAAGGAAAATATTTTGCTGCCTATTAACATCTTAAGATTGAATTTGAACCTCCAAATGGCTCTTTTTAATTTTGCTCCAGACACTGCTCTTATTGCATGTCACATGCCCCAGCTGAAACAGGACAAAAACTTTGTGGTGGCATTCCAGGTTCTTTGTTGTGCTTCTCTACAGTGGAACTAACTCCTCTCTGTCCCCCACAATCCTGTCCCTCACCCCCTCTCCCTCATCCTCTCCTTCCTTCTTTCTGTTCCTTAGTGCTGGGACTTTGCCTGTCACCTTCCGTTGCCTCGAAGAAAATCTGGGGATTGATAAGCGTGTGACCAGATTTGTCCTCCCAGTTGGAGCAACCATTAACATGGACGGAACAGCCCTTTATGAAGCAGTGGCTGCCATCTTCATTGCCCAGATGAATGGTGTTGTCCTAGATGGAGGCCAGATTGTGACTGTGAGGTGAGTGAGGTGGGTGGGTGAGGCCCTGACATGATCTACCAGGCTAACTCCCTTTGGCAGGGGAGCACTCGAATTTCAGTTCTGGCAGAAGAGTGATGAAGGAAATAGCAGGGAAGAGGAATTACTGGCCGTCTCAAAGGGAAAAGATTATGATGGGAGGGAAGCAGGATCCTACCAATATCTTCTGTTGGTGTGGCACATAGGAAATTGCTTTGGAAACTTGAAATTATTTGAATTTTAACAACCCTGTGATGTTGCAGGGCAGCTATTTCTATGCTTATTTAATAGGTGAGGAAACACAGGTTTCAAGGGTTGGTCGAAGGCTGCATTGTTAGTAATGAGCCTGCAGGGCTGTATCAGGGGCCAATGTTATCTGACTCTGGATCCAGTTTTCCTTTCATTTACATTTGCTCCCTTCAGCGTTCCAGGGGGTGATGGATGAAATGGTGACATACTGGAAGAAAGAGATTCTTATTTTATTACAAATATTTTATTACAAATAAATAGCAAATATTCCTGTTTTTACTGAAGCTATTTTTTTTTTTTTTTTTTTTTTACCATATGTATTCATCATTTAAATTCAGAAAACACTCTTTCCCAAGAGGTCATTAAAAACACATGGCTTCTCATAAACTTAAAGATCACAACTACTTGCCTATATTAATTTATCTTAATCTTACAACCATCCCATGAAGTATGTACCTGTCTTTGTCAGCTCAGGCTACTATAATAAAATACCATAGACTGGATGGCTAAACAGTAACATTTATTTCTCATAGTTCTGGGGGCTGGGAAGTCCAAGATCAAGGTGCTGGCAGATTCACCTCCTGATAAATGCTCTCTTCCTGGCTTGCATTCAACCTGCTTCTCGTTGTTTGCTCACATAACCTGTCCTTGATATGTGGACAGAGACTCTCTTTAGAGTGCTCTTACCCTCATGACCTAATTATTTCCCCAAAGCCCATCACATTGGAGATTGGGGCTTCAACAAATGAATTGGGGGGGGGTGCTACAACTCAGTTCATAGCAGTACTAGAAAGGAGCCTCAGTTCCCTCATCTGTATAATGGGGATAATAGAGGATTGAGTGCATTGTGCCTGGCACATAGCTGCTTGTCAATAGATGTTGCTACTAGCATTATTACTGTTACTGATACTAGAAGAATTATGGAAAAAAGAATGTGACAGTGAGTGACATAGTGAGGGAAATCATGCTTCAGATCAGAGTATCATGCCTTCTACATCATGTCCTAACAGAATGCATGTGAAATGTCCAGCCTTCCTTGCTTTAAAACTCAAAGATGAAAAGGGGTTCCTTAATGAAGCCCCTTCTTTTGAAGCCATGCAAAGATGATGTCAAGTCCCTGAATTCTTGGCCTTGAAGGCAATCACACTGCCCATCAAGTTCAGACCATTATATGAGAACACAGAGATGGGAGAATGGGCCAGTGACCAAGTGGTTGGAATCCATTCATTCAGAATTTATAATGTTGGGAGGGATTGAGGGACATCAGGAATAGCATGGCACTGGAATCAAGCAGACGAGTGTTCAAATCCCAGAAGACCATGGTCAAGCTGGGTGACCCTACTTTTCTCCACCTGCCCAATCCATGATTTCCTTATGGAAAGCAGGTCCTACCATCTGAACCTCGCAGAGCTAACCTGAGGTTCTGCTAATGTGTGTGCAGTACCTTTCCCAGCATTCAAGGACAAGCTGTAGAGAAGTGAGCCAGGGAAGGGAAGGCTAGGAAAAGCAGCAAGGGATAAAAGGATGGAGGGGAGATCACTCTCAGGGAGCTTCTGCAGGACTTAGAATTACATGACCACTCAGCCCATGAGGACATGATTTCTATGCTCATAGAAATCGTAGGCGGAAGACCAGAAAGGGAACCAGCTGCCAGGAAGTATTCTCTTTATAGGATTTGTCACACACAACCAAGGGCAACCAGACAATGTGGCCATAGTGCTAAGGGATGTGTAAGAGTGACTCAGGACAGAAGCAGCTGGTGTTGTAAATAAAATGGTTGAGGCCAAGACTGTTAGAACTTGAGAAATTTCCCTTCCATGCTGCTTTATCCATGTCAGGGAAATGCCTGAGAATTCTCACCTTCTAGTTCTTGGGGCTTTAGGGAACTTTTCATTGCATAGCAGTCTCTCCCTGTGGAGATTTTCTAGTAAGAATAGTAATCAGCATTTATTGGGGGGTTGCAATGTGCCTGGCCTCATCTAAGTTCTTTTTATTTATTAGCTGCCAAAGGCCCCATGAGTGAAACACCATTACTATCTCCTTTTTCACAGATAAGAAAATCAAAGCACAAAGAGGTTAAGTTGTCCAAAGTCACATGGTTAATAAGTGACAGACCTGGGATCTGAATTCAGGTCATTCAACTCCAGAACCTTCAGTGATAATCACAGTACACCGTTACCCTGGGGACCCAGATGGATCCAAGGAAAATGGAGCTCTCTAAATCCCAAAACCAGATCCATATTGGTGGGGCAGAGGAAGAACACAAATGGGTTATGTTGATCCCATCTAAGGGAGCCATCTTTACTGTAATAGGCCTAAGTATGAAAAACCAGGGCAACATGGGAAAACAGGGCAAACCACAAAATGTCCCAGGGCCTTCTTTTCCTCATACGTGAGATTAGATCAATTCAGGTCCTTCCCAACTGAGAGAATCCAGGATTCTGCCTTTAGTCACACCGAGAGTCTAGACCATGGTTACACCTGTTTAGGAGCCCGAGTCTTCATTTGGAGCTGGAGGAGCTGCTCCAAAACTCCAGAACTGTATCACTGCAAAGAAAGCAGCCCCTCCTTTTCTCTCCAGCACCCACAAAAGGAAGTTGAGAATTTGTATTCTCAAAAGCACCCTTCCATTTAGGAATGAAGGCTTTTTACAAATGGCATCTAGAAAAGAGGAGAAAAAGTCACTGCCCTGGTCTAGATCACAGAGGCTCCGGGTGTCTCCACAGGGAGCTGGAACCCTAGGGGGAATCCCGCTTCCAGAGACAACTTCAAAATGGTGCTGGGTGTGTCCTTAGCACACAACGAGATGCTCCAAAAAGAAAACCTCCCATTCTTTCATGATCATTTCTTGGCACTCTGTCTGAATAATGGCTTTTCCAGTCCATGATGAAGTGTCCAGGCATCTGAAGCTTAATGTCATCTGGAATCTGTTGATTTGTTCCCCCATTGTTGACTCAGTTGGGTCTGGATATTTGCTATTCTGAGTTCTCGTGTTAACATTGGCAGGGGTCTTCTCTGACTCCTGCCACGTAGTCCCAAATTCTCTGGTGCTCATAGAGACATCAAGGTGTAAGCTCCTATGGGAGCATTGAAGGTGATTTGATTTTCTTCTTTAATATCCCTTACCTGCTTTTAGAGCCACATTTATTTAAATTGAGCCCTGTGATATACTAGGCTACTTGAATAACATGATGGGGATAAGACTCCAATCTATGAATTTCTAAGTTTTCATCACAGTTAAGTGGAATCCAAATAGACCCTGATTCCCAGGTCTTGATTCTCTATTTCTTGAGAAGGAAAAGGGAATTTATGACTGCTGGGAATATGAAAGCTTGAAATTGCCAGAGACGGTTTTGCCAAGGCCATTTTCTCTTCCCGTGACCTGACATTCTCTGTTCTCACAGCCTCACAGCCACGCTGGCCAGCGTCGGTGCAGCCAGTATCCCCAGTGCGGGGCTAGTCACTATGCTCCTCATTCTGACAGCCGTGGGCCTGCCAACAGAGGACATCAGCCTGCTGGTTGCTGTGGACTGGCTACTGTGAGTGTTTGCAGATGGGGTTCTGCTGGGGACATGAATGCTACCTGCAGGGGTGAACAAGATGGATGCAAGTTTGCAGCCAAGACCTCAGTCAGGCCTCGCTGCAGCTCCCTCACTTCCTCTATCCCTTCTTTCCTCCAATGTTCACTGAGTGCTTATTTGGGAACCAGAAACGAAAAAAAATAGAATCTTTGATGGCCTTGCAGTTGAGTACAGGAATCAGGTAAATTATAATTCAAGGTTAGAAGCTCAGCAGTAAGGAACCAACTAGTGATGCATGCAAAGGATCTTAATACATGACATCTTCCTCGGACAACTCCTGAAAGTTTGATTATTACTCCGCTTTTATAGATGAGGAAACTGAGGTTTAGGGACGTAATGTGACATGAAAATGAACAAAGATTTGACCCTAGGTATAATTGGTTTTGGATGCCACTACGTTCATAATTATGACCATACTTAAGCTTTTAAAGACAGTGATAGCTGAGCTGAATCATAACTGGTAGATAAAAATTATCCAGGTATGTATAGATAGAAGGGGAAATAGGACATTCCAATCAAGGCCAGCCTACACAAAAGCACTGAAGCAACATTGTGGGGACCAATGAGTGATTTAGTATTGTTGGGGCACAAAGTGTGAGGCAGGGAGTGACAAAAGGTGAGGTAGGATGGGCAGCCTTAATGGCCATGCAGAGAAGCTTGAACTTGACCGTGTACACATAGCCCAGCTACCTTTCCCAGTGAAGGACATTTTCCTAGTGTAGGACACTCCCTGCCCATTCACAAAGAGTGGCTGGTCTAGCCAGATAATTCCTGATATACAGGTTGGAATTGATCCCTGCTAAGGGTGCACTTGGGCTCTGATGTTCTGTGAAATGTACGCTGAAGTCTCCTATCCAATCTTGGGGCTACATGACAGGGGCCTGGGGGTACCATTGACTTCAATGTCAGAGGCACAGAGTAACAAGTGCTGGCACAGATATCCATAGCCAAAGTACCCACACATTTTAAAAACGGTTTCATGTACCAGTGGCAGTTTCTCTGACATGGATTAGCACAGATTTTCAGAGCCAGATGCCACATTTTATGGACTGAATTTCCCCAATGCTAAAATAAATTCCTTCCTTCTATATTGACCCTTCCAAAGAGAGAACCATGCCCATGGCTGAAGGGAAGAAGAACACTGGGGAAAGCCAGAAGGTAGCCTGGTCTTTTACAGGCCTGCCATTGAGGTTTAGGTTAAAATGACAAGTGGCTCCTGGTTATAATCTCCTTAACTCAGGGGCTATAAAGAAAGTCATGGAGCTTCCTAACTTGTTCTTTTGTCATCAGAGAAATTCCATGGAAATGGCTTTAGTGGGAAGGTGAGGGGCACATGAAATTACCTCTAGTCTGTCTCTGCTCATCCCTCTCAGGTGGTGGTGGTGGGGCCTTCTGCTGGCCCCAACGGTTAGCCTTTCTCATGATGTTTGCAAAGGCGGGAGAATAGGATGAAGAAGACCAAATAGCAGGGTAGGATTTGGTTGGGAAGGAAGACAAAGAGAAAACAGAAACATAGGCAATTTTTGGGGGTCAGGGTACACAGTAAGAGCTTAATAAATACATGCTAAAGTTAACCATAGAATTGCTGCATGATAACCAAGGACCTTTCTACACAAGATGAAAGACAAAGGAAGCTATTAAAATCCCATCTACTTCGCTAACTTTTGCTTACTGGGTCCTGTACCCCTTTGCCTCTTGAGCCTCTCAAACCTATGCTGTCAGCAAGTGCCCCTTGCCTACTGTGACAATATTACCTAATCTTTCCTTGGGCTTGTTCTGAGGCCCAGAATTCCCTTTCAGAGATTCAGTTCTTAAAAATTATTATTGTAAAGGCTGTCCCCATTATAATGAAAATGCCTTTGAGTGGAGAAAAATGCACTAATATTACTTAGAATGAAGAAAAGGAGCTGATGTTTGTGGGTACTTCAGTGTTCTTCATGTCTGTCAACAATTAATTTCTAAAGCTCCCTTGTGTGTGTTTCACAGAGGAAACCAGAAGTCAGAAGGATCAAGACCCCTGTCTGGGGCACAGGAAGGCTTATGTTTCCAGGTCAGGGTCCTTCATGCCAGCCCATACCACTTCCTAGTTAATACCAAGCAGGTCTAACAATGGGATGTTGGAGCAGAGAGGTCCAGAGTTGGAAAGGTTGGGGAAGGCAGACCTATTTGTGTCACTTTTGGTTCAATATGCTATCCTGAAGATTTTTGTTTGATCTGTTTTTTTTTTTCCTCCTCCCAGGATTAAAACAAAACAAAACAAAATGCCTAAGTGGGGACTAATGGGGTATGCTCAAGGTCTTTGCCACTCTGAGAATTCAAGTTGTCTGGGCCCAGGAGGTCAGCCATTGTGGACTTGGTCTTCTTGGCAATGATTTCCTTCCTTTGCCAGTTGGAGGAGACTCAGGTCATGAAAGAGCTAAGACCCTGCCTACTTCTGACCTAAATGTTAGCGAATGGAATAGAGGGGCTGGGCCTCCCGGATCACCCCACACAGGTGCTCACATGCATGCTCACACTTGCAGAGTGAGCCAGGCGTCCTAACTCCAGGGCTGAAATGTGCTAGCAGAAGGGATTTGGCTAAACATCAGCAAGACAGTGATGATGCATTGGGATTAACTATATTGATGACACTGTACATGAGAAAATTCCATCCCAAGCTGGGCTGGAAAGGAAGGAGCAAATGAAGAGCTATCTTCAGGTTCTGAGGTCTGATTTCTGGTGATCAAGGGAAGAGAGGTGAAGAAGCAGGTACCCTGGGTCTGACTCTACACGTACTCTCTGTAGGACTTCGGGCAGGTGGCTTACTCTGGACCTCGACCATGTCTCTTGTACATTGGGAACAATAACTTAAAAGCTTGAAAGCAGAATCTAGACCCAGTGCCTTTGAGTGTCCTTCTAGTTGTAAGACCTGGACTAGGATTCTGCAGGTGATGGATGTTTGTATACAAATAAGCATGAATGTTCATTTTAAGAAGAGAAGGAAAAGGGAGGGTAGAGGATCCTGGGAAAATGTGCGTAGGGATCTGTAGCTAGGTCAGATCTGCTTTGAATTTGTAATGATGCCACGTTCTTTCCCACCAGCAAGAGGAGTTCTGGAAACCCTCTCGGCTGTGGGCTCCCTGGCTCCTGGGTGCCCGTTAGTATGTGAGTGGGGCAGGGGGATGATTTGAGATAGGGGTACAGTGGGAGGCTGATTGTTTCCTGGGTAGAGTGGAATGTTTTTTTTTTTTTTTTCCCTCTAGGCAAGATTTATAAGCTTTCATAACTAACAATTTTTCAATTTAAAACCAAACAAAGCCTGCAGTGATATTTAATATGCCACACGGTTTGCCAGCTGCTGGAGACCAGCCAGCCTCGTTACTGTCCGCCAAGCCCTGGGTGCTTTTCAAAGTGCAGGGTGGCTGTTTTGTAAATGTCATGGTGGAAACCAACATTGTGGGTCCTGGTAGGCGCCAGAGTCCTAGAACACTGGATGGATGGGGCTGGTAAACTAGAACTGTCCCCAGAGTCCAGGAAGCAATTTGTGTCAAGAATCCTTTGCAGATATTTTTAAGAGTCTTTTCTGATACCCCTGTAACTCTGAGGAGATAAAATAGAGTGCCAGCTGGGAGCCAGGGCCAGGGAGAAGTAATAAATACCTGGGTCTGACCACAGGTGGGAGAAGAAAAGCCAAAATAAAGTGAAAGTCTGATGGATTGTTGGTCCATTTATCACATAAGACTGCCGGTGAGATCATTTCTGGGGACACCTTTACTAATTTGGATATAGTTAATTTGGCACTTAGAAGGAAGACTTACATGGCCCCACCCTGCATGGGGTACTTGGAAGCTCCCCCTTTAGTATCCCTAGCTGGAGGAAATGGAGCAATGAGTCTCAAACTCAAGCATGGCACCAAAATCTCCTGGAGGTTCAGAAGAGCTGGGGTGGGGGCCAAGAATTGGCATTTCTAATAGGTTCCCAGGTGATGCTGATGTTGCAGTCCAGGAACCTCATTTCCAGAAGCAATGGACTAGAGATGGGGAAGGAGGAGCAGGAGTTCTTGATTGTGGATAGTTGAGCATCTCTATACCTTTTTGAGCACCAGTTGACAGATTTGAAAGTTCACACATCCATACAATGGAAATTGATGGAAAGGATGCAAGATATGAATAACTAATACCTAATGAGTGCTCTTTAAGTGTTAGACATTATTTTAAGCTCGTTACATGGACAAGTTTGAAAATCACAGCAAGTTATGAGGCAGCTAATGGTATTTGCCCATTTTATAGTTGAGGAAACTATGGCTCAGAGTGAGGTAACCTATCCCAGTTCAATGGGAGATGGACTGACTAAACTGTCATTCAAACCCAGATGATCCTTGGAGGGTCTCAAGCCTACCATTTTGGGTTCTCATTCCTTTATTTAACACACATAAACACACACACACACGCACGCACACACACACACACACACACACACACACACAGATTTAATCCTTATTCCACATTTGATGGAAAAGAAATTTCCACCAGATAAGGAATAAGTATGAATTCATCATATCTTTGAAAATTCAAAAGGCTTATGTTGAGATCTTTTGCTTTAATTTCCCTCTTCTACTGAATTCTTTCCTACATCTTACCTCATCTTCAGTCTATGTCAACCTCAGCATGGAATGTGACCCTTTTCTATCCAGTCCTTCCCTCCACTGCCAAAGGGCCCCTGATTCAACACAGTATAATTGCAGATCAGTGGGCCGGGGCTATCATTCTGCAAAGCAAAATCATTGTTAATGTATCACAAGAGAACTATGTGCTCGTGGAAAAAACAAGGGGAGGGGCAACGCTCTGGGAGTCATAAGATGAAAAAGAAAAAATTTCCATCTACAGTTGGATGTTAAAAGAGAGCAGAATAGGCCACCCCAAAATGTTCTCATTGGCATGTGGATATTTGGAGCTAAAGGCAATCAAGACTCAGGAAAACTTTTTACCTCCCCCTCTTAACTGCCTAAAAGAATTTAGAAAGGCAGCCTGTACTAGGAAGAGAACTATTGCCAGAGATAACTTGTCTGTGTGGCAGGGCAAACATCTGTTTACCAAACATCTGCTCTTCTCATCTTCCTTGAATCATCTTCCTTCTCTTTGAAGCCCCAGACCCTCACCCCTTCTCCTTAACTTAGGATGGTTATATGAACCTCAACTCCCTGACTGCTGGGAGTCTCATATTTTTATGGGGCACCCATATGTACAGTATTAAATGTATTTTCCCCCTGTTCATCTGTCTTATGTGTATTTAATTATTAGATTGGCCAAAAAATCTAGAAGGGAAAGAGGGACAATTTTTCCACTTCTAGAATATCAAGTTGTGTTCCTCTGAAGTAATCATTGTTAATAATTTCAGGTAGCATAAAAGTGTAATATTAGACATTCCTTTTCTTGAAAAAAAAATTCTTTAGTGTCCCCTGCCTCTGGGAATCTCATCCTACATGTGTTTAGCCCCAGTCTCAGAGTCTCCCTCCTCACTGGGCCTCCCTGACCCCTCCTCTGTGTCTTTGCCCAGCTCTCGGGACATCTCTCTTGTATCCATGGCAAGGTAGTTTGGCTTTCTGTGTCTCTCTCTTTCTTCTTGTAGATCTTGCCCAGAGTCCTAAATTTTCACCACCAAAACTTCCAACTGATGTTTGCTAAACAAAAAATAGTTCTTTTTCTAGAACTAATCTGCCCCTTTAAACTAATAATACATCCCCATGCCACCTCCTTCACAAACTTGTCTGGCCCCTTTTCCCCTAACCTGCCTTGTCATAAAGAGGTAGAACATGGTATCAGCCCTCAAAGAGCTTAGAGTCTAGTACTGAGAACAGATGTGGTCAAAAATAAAATCTCAACAGAATGTACTAGATGCAAAAAGAGAAATATATAAGACTTGATAGAGGAAAAAAAGGGAAATGATACTCCCAAAAATAACAACAGCAATGACAATGATGACAATGATGACATCAATGATGATGATGATGATGATGAATAGCCAGAGTTGAACACTCTATTTGTGTCAGGCCTTTTATCTGCAGAGTTTGGCAAGGACTTCTCAGATCACAAGCACTCAATACATGTTAGCAGTTATAATTTTCTTAACGTGCTTGGAGATGGATATTACTTCCCACATTTCGCAGAAGAGAAAGCTGAGTGGGAAAGGCTACGTAACTTCCCTGCTGGAGCCAGAATGATAATCCAGGCTTGAATCCAAATTCACACTCAGCCAATGCTTCCCTACCCAAACTCACATGGCTTTAGTCCTTGGATTCCCAGAATTGTACCTGCTTCTCAGATGTGGGGCCTCAGGTGACTCCTTTGCCTTCTGAGAGACAGACACAATGGCTTATTTCTATGAATGTTAAGTTGAATCATATGAACTTGTCAATATGTGATGTTTGGGGACTTAATGGCAATTTCATAGGATTCAACCCAATAGAAGGAACCAGATGAATTCAAGGTGACCTTGCCTTTCCAGTTCTGTTCTTCTGAGAGAGCCAGGAATGTCAAACAATTCCACCATCTTCCTGCTAGAGGAAGTTGAGAGAGAGAGAGAGAGAGAGAGAGAGAGAGAGAGAGAGAAGAGAAGAGAGAAAAAAGAAGAGGAGAAGAAGAGAGAGAACCAGGAACTAGGTCAAGTGCCTCAGCATGAAACAGCAAAGTCCTCTATCATTTCCACTTCCTGGTGGCTCCACAAACTATGTCATTGGTAGTGAATCCAATCCAATTAAACATTCTGCTCTCCTCTCTGCCTTCTTCTCACAGTTCTGACACATAGAGTCCACACCCGAGGTTAGCATCCAACACTAAAATTCTTTCTACCAAGCAGCCTAGAAGCTCCTGAGGTCAGCAGCATTTCCTAAATGGTCAGAGCTGGTTGTGAGAGAAAGTGAAAGTATTTGCCTGTGAAGAAATTTTCCACATGTGAAACATAGACTCTCATATCCTGCTCTTGGTCAGAGTCAGACTTCCCCAGAGTTGGTCAGATATTCCCCCAGTGGCCTCAAAAACAAACCAAAGATTATTTTACTTCTGTCTCCGTCCATCTCCTATTCTTCCTCTTCACCTTATCGGTCATCTTCTTGAATAAGTTGGTTATACATAATGTCTCCACTTCCTCACCTCTTATTCAATCTCTCACCTGTGGCGAGTGGACCTCTCCCTTTGCCTCATATTGAAGGTGCCCTTGACAGTCAATGGTGGCCTCTTGGTTGCTACAACCAAGAGACACTTCTTTTTTTTATGTTCCCTGAATTCTAGGTAGTAATGGGCATTGTCCACCACACCTTTATTGTTGAAATGTGCTTCCCCCAAACACTTCTACTTTCCTTTCACCTTTGCTGACTCTTATTCCTGAAGTGTTTTCTGCTCTTTTCACTCTATATTCTCTCCAAGGATTAAACTAAATACTCCCGTGACCTCTACCCACCTATGTGTTGACTCCTGATCCACTACCTGAGGCTCAGATGTCCCTCTTGATCTTTATTTAACCCATATTGCCAACCATTGTGGACATCTCTCTTTTGCTGGGTCAAGGCCCTCACACTCACTATGTTCAAGCTGGTACCAGAATCTTTCCCACCCCAACCAGTTATGTCCCATAGATATGGTAACACTGTCCATTAGATGTCCAAACCAGAACCCGAGGAGAATCCTTGACTCTTCTCTTTTGTTCTCTATAACCAATCAGTCCTCAAGTTTTTAAATTCTTTTAACTCTCTCTCAGGTTCCTCTTGCTCCATATCCACCATGTCTTCACTAAGTGGATTTTGCTCTTCCTGTCTTGCCTTTCTTCAGTACATTCTTCATAATGGAACAAGTGTGATCTTTTTCTTCAGTAGCTCCTCATTACACTTAGGATAAAGTTCTAACTCCTGAACTGGGCTAATAAGGCCTTATAGGACTTATTTTCTTGGGACTTATAGGACTTACTTTCTGCCTCTCACTGTGTTCCTTTATGCTCCTGAGTGTACCTACCTCCTAGATTTCTTGTGTTATTTTTCTCTTCTCTTTAATTCATTGTCTCAGACTTATTCTTTTTTTTTTTTTTTTTAAAGATTTTATTTCATTATTTTTAGAAAGAGGGGAAGGGAGAGAGGCAGAGAGGGAGAGAGACATCAATGTATGGTTGCTTTTCACCTGCCTCCAGCCACAGACCTGACTGGAGACTTGGTTTGCAACCTGGTTATGTGCCCTGGCTGGGGAATCGAACCTGCGACCTTTGGGTTCGCAGGCCGGCGCCTTACCCTCAGACTTATTCTTAGAACTTAACTCAATATACTTCTAGTCAAGACTACTCAGGCCCAAGGATGAATATGTGCTCTACCTGCAAAACCCCATAGCACCCATCCCTTGTTCCAATTAGAACATTTATCTCCCTGTAGTGGGGGACGCAGACAAGCAAAGAGTGTGGGTTCTTGGGGAAAATAGAGCATGAGAAGAGTCCTTGCTTGTTCTTTGCTGCCTAGACACTTGGCATAATGCCCTGCGCACACCAAGATGCTCATTCTACATCTGTTCAATGAATGAGTGAATGAATGAATGGAGTAACAAAGAACTCAACAAGCATTAGAATCTATGTTCTCTCTTATTTCCGCTTAGCCATTTTTATGCTTATGTGCCTCTGCAATCTTTAATGAATGCTTAAAGCATGCCTAGTGTTTCTCTCATTTGACCCTCACAACCTCCTGTGAGGCCTGGATTAGCCCCATTTTATATTTCATGCCTGGATTAGCCCCATTTCATATTTCATATTTCATGCCTGAGGCATGAAAGTGGTTTGGTCAAGGTAAGAGAGTTAGAATATCTGGGTTAGAGTTTTAGCTCTAAGTTCAGGGCCCTTTAATCTTTATTTTGGTGTCAATCAAACATCAGTATACTTTAATTCTACCCAACTATTTTCAAATTCAAGGAGATCTTAGAGTATGGAAGTATGAGCAGTGAGAATCTGGGGAAAGCTCACCCAGAAATTCTTTTTCAAAAACTGGTTCAGTGGTTGCTCAGGAGAGTAGGGATTTGGCCTCAAAGAAAGTCGATGGTTTAGGAAACGAGTTTATAAACTTGTATTAACCATTTGAATGGAAATAAATTTATTAATCTGAAAATGTCATTGACCCTTGAGGATAGTATTTTGTGCTTTTGCCTGTAGGGTAGGGTCTGAGTGATGGTTTTTCCCCAAAGGGAAGGAACACATAATGAGTGTCAACTCTGGGACAGAAACTGGTTTTGTCCCCTTCAAATTCTATAAAATAAGTGTTTCAGCTGCAGGAGGAAAATTGTTGCGAAGTCACCCAAATCACACAATAAGTGGCTGAGCTAAATGCAAAAATCAAAGCATAATGGCTCCCAGGTGCTTTGTAATGGGTGACAGGGAGTGAATTCTGAAGTTACACCACCTGTTTTTAAATTTGGTTCTATGACTTTACCTGAATGTGTGACTTTGCCGACCCACTTAATCACTTTGGGACTCAGTATTTTCACCTCTTAAAAGTGGTTGACAGTATTTCTTATAGAGTTGTGGTGAGACTCAAATAAGATAATATTTAGAAAGCATATTCCTATACATTTTATCATCATATCATCACTATCATCATCACTATCATCCTCACCACCACCACCTTTGAATGCTCTTCTTGCCAATAGGCATATTTTTTAGGGCCATAGGATAAATGGATACTCAGACCATTCCTCTTGAAGACTTTAGCACTCTTAAAAATTTAACAATTGGTTAAGAGTGTCAGGCGCATAACTCAGAACACATGCTGGGAGGGGTTGAAAGTATAGTTGAAAAGCAACCAAGTAGACCACACCTGTATGATGGACAATAACTCAGCTAGTTAGTTGGGAATGATGCCAGAGGAATTGCCCTATAAACAAGGTTAATGTTTTCCAGGAGATAGTAGCTTAGCTAGGCATGTTTGGGCATGTTCTTCGGAGCTGTCGGAAAGATTTTTTTAATTGACTTGAGAGGAATAGTAACATTAAAAGTACACATCATGTAATAATGCTTTGTGAGTTTTTACTAAATGTCAGGAACTGCTAACACTTTATCTTATTTAATCTTCACAACAATCCTAACATAGTGGACATTTTTTGAAAAAGATTTTATTTATTATTTTTAGAGAGAGGGGAAGGGAGAGAGGCAGAGAGGGAGAGAAACATCAATGTGTGGCTGCCTCCAGCTATGGACCTGGCTTCCAACCTGGTTATGTGCCCTGGCTGGGAATCGAACCAGCGACCTTTGGGTTTGCAGGCTGGCACCTTATCCACTGTACCACCAGCCAGGGTGGACATTTTTATTATTTCAGTTTTATAGATGAACCAATGATGCTCACAATGTTAAGTATGATCAGAGTTGTCTAGCAGGTAAGGAAAAAGGTGGCATTTGAGTCCAAATTAGATGAACTCCAGAGCCCATGCTTTTTCTTAGACTATCAGGTATTTCTTCTCATACCTTTATATTGGGGCTTTGTAGCAATCTCTGCAAGTGCCTGACTTTGTGAATGACCTCAAGACTAAGTCTTCATTTAGGTAGATCCTGGGGCAGATTCTCCAAAGGAGAAAAGAGGAAAAGAGCAGTCTCAGGTGGAGAGGTACTTCTGAGAGTTGTAGTCAGGCTAAGATCTTCCTTTTTTCATGGGAACATCTTCCTACTTGAAACCAGAACCGTTGGCTTACCAGCAACTTGCAAGGGAACAAAGCTAGACTCCTAGTCCCACTTCTTTATTATTCAATGTTATCTTCTAGTGAGGAATAGATTTGGTAACAACAACTAGAATTTATTTTAGGCCTTTGTTCCAACCAAGAACCAATTAAGGTTTTCACTTTGACTTGAACTAATTCTAATATCCTTAGATATTTTTTTTTTTGGAATTGAAGGCTAAAGAGTCCTGGAGTAAGATATCTCAGCATGATCTTTATTGAAAATTCTCAAGAATCCTCCTTCCTTTTTTCCTTCCTTCCTTCCTTCCTTTCCTCCTCCTCCTTCTTCTTCTGTTTGTTTTTTGTTCTTTGTTTTTCAGCATTCTTCTCTTGAGGACTTTGACTATCTCATCAACATGGTCAAAAGGACTCTTCACACTGATTTGAACTTATGGATGAGAGTACACAATTTACTCTTAAGAACTTAATAAGAGGGAGAGTTATCAGCTATCCTATTTTTTTCAGATCAGAACTTGAAAAACAAGGTTTGAAGAAAGATTTTTCTTAACAGTTTCTTTTTCAAAAGATACTCTGGAAGGTTTTTTTCCCTTTCCTTTCTTTCTCTCTTTCTCTTTCTCTGTCTTTTTTTGTTTTTGTTTTTGTTGTTGTTAATAAAGAGAGCAAGTCAAAATATTTCGGTTTTTCCAGGACACATAGTCGCTATACATATTAATCAAGAGAAAAATTGTGTCTGGGTTTCATACCCAACAGCTGTGTCTGTGTATTTGTGTGTGTTGTATGATGGTTGGGGTGCATGGGACAAGGCAATGTTAGTTTTGATTTTTACATAGAGATGAAATTTTTATTACTAGAATTCTCAGGTAGTTTTTCTTTCCTGTAAAATTCATAAATAATATAAATGGAGGTTATCTTCAAAGTGGAGTCTTTTACAAAGAGTTTAAACCAAGAATTTGCCAGACACAGCTAGGAGTGTCTGGAGTCTGGGCACCAATTTTGAAATCTGGACCCGATATTTCCCTCTAATCATTCCTTCCCTCTTCCTCCACTTTATTTGCTGTTGTTTATAACCAATAGCCCTTCATTGGACAATTTTCTAAGCAATTTATGTACAATTTCTCATTTAAGTTTCACACATGCTTATGAGAGAGGTATGATTTTATCTCCATCTGACAAACAGGGAAATCAAGGGTAAGCAACTTGCCTGAGATTAGGCAGAGGGAAAGGAAGAGCCAGAAATCAACAACCCTAGGTGTCTGGTTCTAGACCTTGACCCTTTAAATACCATAGCATTCTGCTTTCTCACTAAACAGTTCTATTCTTTGTCCCCAGGGACAGGATGAGGACTTCAGTCAATGTTGTGGGTGATTCTTTTGGGGCTGGGATTGTCTATCACCTCTCCAAGTCCGAGTTGGATACCATTGACTCTCAGCACCGAGTGCATGAAGATATTGAAATGACCAAGACTCAGTCCATTTATGATGACATGAAGGACCACAGGGAAAGCAACTCTAGTCAATGTGTCTATGCCGCACACAACTCTGTCATAGTAGATGAGTGCAAGGTACCTTTCCCATTCATGGATATCGAGACCTGTATATGATAGTGCATGCTCAATTTCTTAACATGAACACAAAGCCCTGCATGTATTATTGTCACGTTTGCTTTTCTAAAGAATCATGTAACCCAAGTGTCTGCGAGTCCAAGATCATCTAACTCTGTGTCTAACATGGCTGGAAATCAACAGGTATAATAGTGAAAGGGCCAATCAGTTGCTTCTTTCATCCATATGAAAGTCATTCTGATCTCCCTATTTACCCACTCCACAAATTTGATTGGCCTTCTTGAATATTTTGCCCAAGAATTGGTAGTCTGGAGTTTTGCTGGATTTCAGATATTTTTCTCCTCAAGTGAAACACCAAGAGAAATACCCAGTATCATTTGATTGTTTAGCACAAGTATTCCTCCTTCCTATGTATCATGTATTGGTCAAAAATATGCTCACATAACTATACAAATATCTTTGTCTGAATTATTTTTGTGGCAATGTGAGTTTTGACCTGGCAGTCACTTTGCTCTAAGTCTGGGGAAGATTTCAAGTATATGATAACTATTCTTCAGGACAATCATCCATAGATGTCTCCTAAATATCACTACATTTCACTCTGCCTAGCTGCTCTATTTTTCCTGAAGCAGAGATGTTCTGGACCCTTCCAAGCTGTTGGGTAATAAGTCTTCAAGATTGATAGGCTCTTTCCAGTCTTCATTGTGACTAATTTGATATTGTTAGGGACAGGGTATCATGACCAGAGTGAAGCAAACTTGGAGAAACCCTGGCAGGTGAGCAGAATCAACCCTGGGGGTTGGGTTGCTAAAATGGTTCCAGGCAGCATCTGAGGAGAATTTGAATCCAACACAGATTTTTGATACCTTTTTGACTCCTATTGACTAGATTTCATTTACCAGTTAATACCTTTCTGTGTTACTTCTGGATCATTCTAAATATATGCCATAGCTTCTCCCAGGCAGCTAAAGATTATACAGAAGCAATTTTCTTTACTGCATCGCAACTTAGGTCCAGAAGTCTAGTGGACCAACCACAGCCTTTTGCTCATTTTTCTATATCAGTTACAAGTGTGCATGAATGAGGGCTCTGATATAAGTTAGGGAGGGACCCACCAGGAAGAGACCTCTGCCCATAAGATACAATTGCATAAATTAATTGACTAGGTAGAAATTATTTAAATTATTAGAAATTCAGATGTAACTAGAGAGTATACTACATTCTTCTAGAAAGTTAGCATTTCTTACATTTAAGTAAATGTGCTGAACTATTTCCCATTACAATATTAGTTTGGGTCAATAAGGGTCAACATTCCAAAAGAATGGCTTTATGCTCAATTATATTTACTAAGCATTTATTGTGTGCCTTGTGAGCTTTAATTGAGCACCCCCATCTCATTCCTGTGACCACTATTTTGATCATTCATCAAGTGTTCATTGAGAGGCCATAATCTGCAAAGCCCTGAATAAGGCCTGGGAGAACAGGAAATGAATGTATGATTTTGTGGTGGTGATAAGGCTTGATCCCAAATTACTGCCATCCAAGCAAACATAGTAGCAAGAGACAAAATAAAATCACACACATTTCAAAAAATTTTAATTATATAGAAGAACAATCCTATTGGTTAATTGTCTGTATTGTGACCCCTCTAGAGCATCTCAAGAGGCTTACCGATATTATGTCAGACATGTTTTGAAGGATAGGCATGAAGATACCTCTTCAGATTTCAGGCTTTCTGAATTATTTTTTCCTCAAAGGACATCAAGTACATCAGGAGACATTTGCTTTGTTTTTAAAGCAAAACCAATTCAAGTTCTAAAAGGAGGTATTCATCAACCATCTCCTTTAGTAGGAAGTAAGCCCATGAAGAGAGGGACTGTGTCCCCATTTGTCTCTGCTGTGTCCTGGCCCCTGAAGCATGCAGCAAGTACTCCAAAAATATTTGTTGAATGGATTGTTTTAGCATCTTGACACTGTTCTTTAATTCAGGTGACCTTTTTTGCTGGACAGTTCCATGGAGAGAGTGGCTCAGTCTCTCTCAGTAATTGACTACCCAGCCAACCGCCTGCAAACTTGTTGGTGAATTAGCATTTAGATGGTCAAATGGTGAAACTGAACAGGTCATGAAAAGGATGAAGAGGCTATATTGCTTTCATAACTGTTTCAGCTATTTGCTTTTTTTTTTTTTTTTTAGTGAAGTGACTGGGTTCAGCCCACTGAAGCTTAGCTGGTCCTCAGCCTTTGTTTGCTAGGTGAAGCAAGTTGACTCTTCTCACTCTAGACAAACTAAGTTGACACTAATGTGAGGAGGCCGTCAGAATTAGGGAGATGAATTTGCACACTTTCCCAGAAGAGCTGAATCGCATTTATTCATGCCTTTGAATTTCCCTCTGGTCCACTCTCAGCCTCACTGTTTTACGAACTGAAATGCGAGCCATCAATGCCTACTGGCAGTTCCCTCCCCATTTTTGCTTTTCTGCTACCCAGGTGGTTGGAGCAGGAGGGGTGGACTGGATCATAAACTGGAGTCCCAGATTGCTTTAACCCAGCCAGAAAGGGAAATGCCAAAAAAGCTGCTCTCCCAGTTACTTTTGAAACACAGAGCCCAGCATTTACAAAAACAAAAACAAAACAAAACAAAACAAACAAAAAACAGAAGAACAACCCTCTCCCCCAAGTGCTGTCTGGTTTTCCAAAGGCACCACACCATGGTTTATAATTTTGCACAGCCATGAATCTGGTTCATCGCTGACAGCCAAATAGGCATATTCAAGGTCAGAGTGAACAGGCAACTTTCTCTGGGCAGACAGTTTGTTCTTTTCTGAAAGTCTCTCCTGACAGTTCACTGAAGGGGAAACAAATTTGCTGCAGCTCTGGTCAAAACTTTAATCACTTTGAGCATTGTTATGTCCTGTTGGTCTCTGTTTTCAAATTCTTGTCTTGTGATAGTAGTTTGAAAGTTAAATAGCTTTTTTACTTTAATCACAGTAACTGCATGTGAGGCTGGTCTTTGCTTGTTGCATGATCTTTCTAAAAAAATCAGGGGGGATAGGTAGTTATTGGAATTGGAGGAATGACTAGTTTTTATTTTCACTTGCTTGGTCCATAAGGGGCATACCTGGTTTTCTGTTCTCAGCATGTGGTGTGTGTTCATAACGCATGTGTTTCACTTCCACTTGGGTAAGAAGGTCAGATTTCTTTCAAACATTGCTGCGTTTGTCATGTCTCCATATTCTAATGCTTCCATAAATCCAGTCTCTCCATTATGTGGAATATCAGTCGTGGGTTTAAGTTTGCACATGACGTTGAGGACAGACAGATGGAAGGTAAGCTAGGAACAATGTAGAAGTGGAGGGGGAAACCTCCCATTCCGTGTAAGGTTCAGTTTGCTTGGAGCCAGAAAAGCATTGTATAGACAACCTGGTGATTATACTTGATTACTAAATGTCTACACTGATGTAATTTAGATAACCATGTCCTTGATCTCAGGCTTCACTCCCCACTTTTTATTTTTTAATTTTTAAAGCCTGCATAGCTTCTTTGGTATCCAGACCATCATGCTTTCTGATTTTAAAATTGGACATGTATAAAATTCACCTGCCCTCCTTGCAACTGAACTTTTCACATGCATGAGTTGAACTAGCTGCTTAGTTCTGGATGTTGTTCTCTGTGGTTGTATGGAGTAGCACATGGGCACTATTGTGGAAAGACTGTGTTATTATGGGATGGGTCTATGGGTAGTTGGGTGCCCCACAGCCTTAAAAGCACAGTAGAAGTTATCTTCCCAAATTTTCAAGTGTCTCCAGTCCCTCAATACCATCCCCCAAGGCCAATGGATATATTTTTTAATGTTCATAAATCAGTGTTGAGAACCAAGACCAACTCAAAATACATTTGTGAGGAACCACATTGAAAACTAATATTGGAGTTATATAGTCTAACCTGGATCTCGTGCTCCTCCACATGACCCACAGGGTGCTTTTCTGGTATGTGGCCTATAAGCTGGATGTTGATGATAATTATTTTCAGGTAACTCTGGCAGCCAATGGAAAGTCAGCTGACGGCAGTATTGAGGATGAACCTTGGAAACGTGAAAAATAAGGATATGACTCTCAGCAAGTTCTTGAATAAAATCTCCAGTGTACCTTATGGTAAAAGGAAAAAAAGGATATAAACAAGCTTTCTTTTAAAAGGAAAAAATGCATATATTTCTATGTCTACTTAATCTGTTAGCTGAGTCTTAGAGGATCTGTTGTGAGTCAGTGATAGGCATGGTGCTGTGTCTTCGCCAAATAATGCTTCATAACCATCTAATTTTCTTACTTGTATTATTGTCGGAATGGATGCTGCTGGAGGAATCAGTTTGAATTGAAGACACATTCTTGACACCTTTCCTTTTTTCTCAAGATGCAGAACCGTGGATGCTCTTTTCCCAGGAGACATGATTAGAGCAGCATGGGACACTCCAGGGACTTGGGATATGAGCAGACACTCAGTGCATTATTTCTTTGATTGTTTTCCATCCTCCACCTTATTACCCATAAGAGATTCTGTTAGAAGCCTCTATAAGTAGTTCTCCTTCCATGTCTTGTAGAGTTTGCCCATGTGTTGATAAAAGCAAGAACCTGCCTTAGGGAACTATGACAATTTATCTTCTGTGTGCTCTTTTAGCTAAATGTTTCAGAGATTTGTAGTGGGAGCCATACTCTTTTTTTTTTTTTTTTTTTTTTAATTTTATTGTTGTTGTATTACATCCATCCCCTTTTTGCTCCCCTCTGTCCCCCCACCCACCCACCCATTCCCCCCAAAGTCAATCCCACCTGTTGTCCATGTCCATGGTGGGAGCCATACTCTTAAACTTCTGTCCTACCTAGTCTGTGGATATTTTGTGGATAATTGTTATTGAAATTTCAGCGTATGTTGCATACTTTCCTCTAAATTTGATAATGGATTACAATGTAATTTGCATAAAACCACTGTATATATTGACAAAAGTAAGGGAGCACACAGTCAATATACATTTTAACCAGATTCATATATTCAAATTCATTTATCTTTGGTTTGCATTCATCTGTCATAGTGCAATCAAGAAAGATAATTTTGATCTCTACTTCATTTTGTTTTACTCATAAAATTCTGCTGCTTTGGTTTCTAACAAAAAAGGTAGTTTGATCCTCAAATTATTTCAATCGTATTCTCAATAAACTAGAAGGTCTAATCAATTTACTGTCCTTACACATGGGAGACAGTTGTGTTGACTATGCCTCTTTTAATACTGTCTCTTGAGAAAAACAAAAGACTGTCATTTAATATGTACTGTAGAAAGTTTTTTGTTATATTACATCAAAGCACATCAAACCAATAACAGGACAGAGTTGGAAGCAGAGCCAATCTTCCTCCCCATTTTCCTCTGCGGAAAGGAAGGGAAAACAAATACATGTGCAAAACACTGAAAAGGTAACATTCCTATGACAAAGTCAAGGCAGCCTTGAATCATGAAGTGGAAACAAAGGATGGCTCTATACAACTTCTCAGATGGAACCATATCAAGGCTGTGGAAGTTTGAGGGAATAAATAATAGAATTGGAGTAGCACCGTGCCTTGCATGCTGTAGACGCCCAACGAATCCTGAATGATTGTGTAAGTTAAACTTTTCAATGTCTCAAAAAACTTTTTTTTTTCAATGTCTCTACTGTCATTTTCTGTTGAATAACCCACAGTATTTTTCTAAGGTTTCTGGCTCTGGGGGTTTGCTGAGGACTTGAAGATGAATCATTGAAAAATAAAGCACAATGGGCTCCAAGGCATGTATGGAACATAGGTCTGCCCATGGGGGCCAAGTGGTCAGCTGAGGCCAGCAATGGATGCTGAGGTATCCAGGAATAGTGGTAAAGCCTAAATTCTCTAAAGAGGGGCTATTTATGGACATCATATACTTTTTATTACTTACTCTTTGTAACTTTTCCCTTCCAATTCAGACACATTTGAATCCTACAGAAGACATGAGATTTCAGTTTTTTGTTTTGTCTTTTAAACCCTCATTATTTTGGGTAAGAATCACTCTTGAGCAGTCTTCAGCAGATTTATGCTTTTAAAAAAAGTGACATTGGTATTTACTTTCATTAGATGGACAATTAACAGAGTGGCCAAGGATGTGCTGAAGTGTAGTTGTGGAACATGGATCCTTTGTAGCTGATGCTGTGGGTCAAGGGGAGAGCTCCTGGATTCAGCTGTGAAACTGAGTGTTCAGGACTGTCTGTAAATGGCACTCTCAAGAGCTTTTCTGTGGCAAGAGAAGGAGCTAGGAAATGCAGCTGGGAGCTTGTGGGATTTGCTGTTAAAGGCCAGCTTTGTACACATGTACACACCTGTGTGTTTCTTAAAGGAGTAGTCTAAGGATTGTCTTCCCAAGACTCCACCTAAATGTCTTCTCTGCTTTGTCTTCAGCTTCTTCCTAGTCATCCAGTTAACTTATAAACATAGAAGGGAACAGTGTGTTCAGAAGAAACAACATGCACAGCTTCACAGAGAAAATCTTTCTGGTTTGAGACTCCATGCGGTAAATTCCATGAGAATATACTTAGGAGAGTACATTTAGTCTGGATTCAACAAATTGTATTTAAAATGAACACTTTCTCAAATTCAAGACAAACCTGGCAATCCAGAATGCATGTAGAGTTCACACAGGACTGTGTCCTTTGATTTTGTTGTCCTAATTCATTTTTCTCATACTGTGTCCATTGGGGGTTTTCTTGCCCAGTATATGTGCCATAAACAGAACACACAGATCCAGGGTATACCTCTAACACCTTTTTCTAAATAGGATAGGTGTGATCTCCCCATGATATACTTAAGTTTATATTAATAGCTGCAACATATATATATATATATATATATATATATATATATATATAAATGCTTATAATCATCCATTAATATTTGATGATGCATAAATGTTATATTTATTTACAGATATGGCAGGCCAGATACATACACTGCGTTCTATAAGGTCTGTAAGTTGGTTTTGGAAACACCATTTTGTTATAGACTCATTCACTCTCTTTAGGAATCAGAATTGTTTCAGAAGAAACCCAGCTAAGCAGACTAGAATCCTTCCCTATCTCTCTTTTGCCCATGGGGAAAACCAAGGGGAATTATCATGAGATTACTAACAATTCTATGAATCAAATCCAATGGTTTATCTCTCAAGGTAGGGCTTTATGTGAGGTCTTTGAAGAAAGGGCATCAGAGAATCAAGATAATCATAGATCACATCTTCAATGTAGGACTTCAGGTGATGATATCTGAACCAAATTCAATTCCTTACTTGCTATCAGGTATAGAAACACAGCCTGTGGTCTCATTTCCTGTATAAGTTAGCCATGTCTCATAAAAGACAAGTATTTACTTCTCTTCTCCAACTACCAGTTAGCCTGGATGTCTATAAAAACCTAACACAAGGATACCAAGGTGACTGCCCCCTGGATTTAGGCTGGAAACTGAGAAAGGTTTAGGGGCAATTCAGTTCTTGGGGAGGTACACTCCTGGTAGATAAGGTCAGAAATCCCATGAAAGATTGATTCGAGGGCCTTTGGTCATTTCTACTCGTGCATTGAGAAGTGTGTCATTTTCATGTGTGTTGCAAGTCAAGAAGCCCTTCCGGAGTTGGGTAACTCATCAGCTGGGTTCCCCATGCTGAAGGAACCCAACCCTGCCAAGTTTTTGCAAATACCATACTTCCCCTATGTTGTCAGTAGTAAAAGTTAGGGCACAAGATTTCACTTTTGTCACAGTCAAAGCTTCTGTCTGTGCTCTATTTCCCCAGGAATACAGCAGCAAATCCAAATAGGCACAAGCTCAGAGAGAATTCTCCCAGATCAGGCTCCCGCTGAACAGGTCCCGGCAGCTCCTGCCTGGTTGGATGACTAGAAGTGCTCAGCTGTTACACTGGGGAGGAGCAGCGCTCCCCACTTCACTGCTTGCAAACTCGTGGGGCCCTGCACTTGTCTGGGCTGCTGCTTCTGCTTTACGTAGTCTCCAAATGAACTCATTCCAAGCCAAGAAAAAGCACCAAATGGAAATGTTCAGTTATCGTAAGATTTTCTATTTTAATAAGAGCAGTGGGACCTGGGAAGACTACACTTAAGCTAAGAGCCTGAAGTCCTTCCGAAGGGAGAATTTCGTAATTCCAGTTGTCAGAGGAGATTAATGGCCTCTGTCTCTGTGCTAATTCCTGGCTAAAAATCCAGAAAGAGGACTACCGAGTGCCAACCAGAGCAGGCTGCATTATAGGCAGACCATTCTCCTTGAGTGGAGAAAGTTCAAAGCTGCTTATGATCTTCCCAAGAGAGAAGCCCAGTTTCTCACTCTTTTTTTTCCTTTCTTCTTATTCCACTTATCATTGTTTCTGCTTAAGAAACAGTTTCATAAATGACTATATGAGGGAGTGCAAGGGTTGGTTTTAGAATAGATGACAGGAGATCTTAATTGAGTAGTATCTGATTTTATAGCATAATTCAGCTCATTCAGGTAACAACGGAGATGGTAAAAAAACACACAGTTGATTTAGACTCTGCTAGCTGTCCACTGTTTAGCTTACACAAGTCACTTGATGCTGGAGCTGCGTCCCTTCCCAAATGGAAAGGGAAGGGATTGGATGAAATGATTAAAACCAGCTTCTGGCCCTAGGACTTCATATTATGATCTCTGCTTTAATTTCTTCTTTCCTAAGAGGCTTATTACTATAAAATCTTACTTTATATTTTAAGCCAGAGGGGCCCACAATAATGACTAATCAATTTGGAGTTTTCTCATCCCCTTTGGGAGAAATTAAATTCAAGCGTCTCTCTTTATTAATGTTTTACAAGCTTGGAAGACGGCCACGTTAATCCACCGTTGGGTGTTTTGAGACACAAGCAGACAGACTTTTATAAAACTGCTCTTTGCTTAAACTGACTGTCCTAGTCGAAGTAGCGATGCAGCTCAGGGAAAAATGCTTCCAGAGTCACCGTGAGGGGACTGGATGCATCTACAGCCTCACTCAAGCTCTTGCATCATTCCTGCTAGAGCAACAGAGCCCACTCCAAATACCCCACACACAGTTCTCTCCACACAGTCCTAATTGCCAACCCAGTATGGGAGTTGGGGAGCCTTTGGCAAATCAACTGAACAGTCTTATGAAATTTGGTGCAAGGCTTACACAATAACAGCAACTCTCTGTAAATACCTTCCTTCTCCTCCTGTAAGCAGACATGGCCATCCATGCCCAGCAGAGCCTGGGGCAAGGCCTTCCTCTGGAGAGACAGGGATATTTGATTGAATTCATTCTCCAGTTTTCCAGTTGGCTTGCATCGCATCGCAGGTAGAGAAGCTCCGTCTGACAAGAATAGAGTTGTACTGACGCTGCCCTCCCCAATGCCAGAGGAGTTTCTAGGATTGACAGACTGCATGGTCGGTCTGCAAGGTGCATGCCACCAGCCATGGCCTTTGGACAACCTGTTGTACTTTTTGTTTCTGCTACAGCGAGCCGTTGTTTGCATCCCTGCCCTTTGTCCGAACTTTTGCTAAACATGCAGTAGGTTTGGAATGTATCGTGTTGTGAGAACCTTTACCACCAGAGAAGACTTTAGCTCTTTAGATTTGGGGAAACCAGATGAAAACCTAGGACTAAAAAGATTGGGTTACTAGTGCAGCAGACCTAATGCAAGAACAGCAAGAAAAAGACTATTTCTTAACTGCCCCATATGTGAACCTATAGAAAAAGTAAGAGAAGCCCCACATTCTTATTTCATTCATTCTATATAATATTCTGAATAATTACTGATCAAGTTTTTGCTATGTCCAGGCTTGCTCCACCTTCCTACCTCCAGACCAAGTGTCCATTTTGGTATTTTTAGAAGTCGTTCTGAGTGTTACGTAGGGTCCTTTCTATGCTGAGAATACAATCTGCTGCTGTGAGAGACCCTATGGCTTTGCAGAGTCGGCACTGGACCCAGAATGTGGGTAGCAATAAATCTCCAGTTTTGGATTGTAACAGCTCACTGCCACCCTTGTCATTGTCCCTCCTGAAGACAGGGATGATGCCGTTTGAGCCCTTCTCCTCCTGGGGCTCTGTTTCTCCTCGTGGCAAAATTGTGTAGCCTGTCTCACCAGCAGCCGGTTGCCTTTGGTAGGAGAGAGATGCACACATGAGCCAAGGAAGTTGGTCAAGCACATCTCTGAGGCTTCTCATGGAGTGAATTCCGGGAGATGTATGACCAGAAAGCTGGCAGTCTGGTTGCTTAGTATTCCAGGAAAGTATATCTCCTGCCAGGAATTTGTCCTTTTGGCATCCAGATCTTTCCACATGTCACCTTCATGCGATCCCTTTCTCCTGTCCCTGGTGAACCTCAGCATGGTATCTCCAGGTTGCACAACACAGATCAGATGATCTGGTCACTATAGAGATTTGTATATAAAAAAACTACTTTTGTGAGGATTTTTGTATATTGTTTTTCTATTTGTTTTCTACAGCTTGAGGAGAGAGCTGGCAAACTGTGAATCTAATTGATCTAATTTGATCTTGCAGCCAGTAGATATATTTTGGCTTCCTAATTGAAATCTATGTTACCAGGGCCAATATATTGCCCCTCTGATCAGTATTGCACCCCAAACTCACAACTTCCTCCAGCCTAACCTTACGTTCTTTTTTAAAACAAGTCCCCGGGCATCTTTGCTATTATTTATAAAGAGCATGAGAAAATGTATTTAGCGTCCTGGATATAATATGTTTAATATTGATTTAGCCTTTAATAATGTTACAGGTTTGTATCTATTCTTCATAAATCATAAAGAACTCAGTGTAGACTGAATTCCTCTATTTAGTATCTGTAATTTTGCAGACAGATATTTTCTTAAGGTAGATGCTATATAACCACATATGCAGAATTATAACCAACTAGAGCACAAGAAGTTTCTACAACAATTTGGAGCTATCAGTTGTTTCCTGAGCATACAGCCACATGTCAAAAATGTTAGAGCCCAGTCCTTTGCAGTGCAATGAACAAAATGACCATAAAGAACAAAGACTTACTAAATCCCTAGTTAGGATATACATGTTAACAATTCACCTTTGTAGCTCAAGGAATGGTGCTGAATTCTTATTTTTGACACCAGGCCTTGTTTTTCCAGTTAAGCATTCAAATTGTACTTTTCTTCATGATGATGAAAGATAAGGTGATGATACAGCAGGATCATGCCTCTAACAGAATCTCCCATGCCTTCTTAATAATTCATGTAAAAATGGGCTTAGGGAAATTAGAGTAGCAGAGATTGAGATTAGTGCTAGGAAGCAAATCAGGGCAGGTGTGTTGCAGTTCATTCTTGCCATGCAAATCGGTCATAAATGTCACATTGTTATGTGAATTGAGCACATATTTTTAGGGAAATAATAAAGCAATACTGGGACTATAAGTGGGAGCTTAAAGTCATCCCAAAATTGTTTAGAAACAGCCCAGGTAGATTCTGTCCTCAGGTGAATAACAATCTATGTCATTTCCTAAGGTAAATCAACAGCCACTTCAAAGATAAAGGGACCTTCCTTCCACCTCCCTACCTCCAGACCAAGTATCCATTTAGATATTTTTAAAAGTCCTTCTGGTTGCTATATAGGGCCCTTGTGTGCTGAGAATAAAACCCTGTTGCTTTGCAGGGTCAGCCCTGGACCTGAAGTATGTATAGCAACAAGTTCTCCACTTCCACCGGAGGTAGCCCAGTTCCTTCCACCAAACACACTTTCTGATATGGTTATAGGGTATTTTTGTCATGTTTTAAGACATAGTCATTTACATAGAAAGTGTACTGGGGTATATTTGAACTTGCTCCTCATTAAGCAAACATATTCAAAGTTCCCTCAACTGGCAATGATTGTACCTGTGATTTCCGAGTACAGATAGCTGTCAAAGCATGAAGTTCTTGTGTGTACACCGTAACACTTGGTTCACGCATGAAGAACAGTGCCTATGCACTTGTGTAGCTATAATGTAGGTATCTATGTGTAATTTCAGTGAAATGGTGCATAGATATAATTTAAGTTAAATATTATTTTTGGCTGTTCATCTAAATGTAGTAGACTAGTTGATTGGTGTTTTGAAAACCCTTGTTTTCCTTCAAAGGTACTTAGTAGTGAACCAGTTCTCCTTTTTCTTGATGTGATTTGGGGATGTTCATTAGTGAAGAATTTATCTATGAATCCTTTGTACTGATGATTGACGTTTGCGTGCATCCAGCATCTTTGAAGATATGCAATTCAGAGCAAGGGAGAGTTACATATGGGTCATGATCCTCAGTGAAAGATCATCTGCCATCTATATAATGCATGGCAAAAGCAAATGTGGAACTTTTGATTGTCTAAGCTTAGCTAGGTTTAGAATGAGAACGGTTATCTATAGCCCTCCTTTGCTTGGTGGATTGGGCTCAGAGAGACAAAGGTTAGTCTACTTCTGTGCATGTTAGCATCATATCCTTAGCTGAGGTCTGCTTCTCTGATTGCCAAATATTGACCATGATGCTCATGACTTAAAGGTTCAGGAGAGGCTTGTCTCCTTTGGTTTCTTGAGACAGAGTATAGGAAAGATATTTCCTGACTAGCTGCCATGCAGGCCAAACCCCACAAAAAGCACAGTTTTGGCAGTGAACTGCACAGATATTTATAGAAAGCTAGGGCACTAGAAGCACAGGAATGGTCAGTGTAGAGCTTTGGAGTTGCAGAAAGGCAACTGAAAAAGCACAGATCCCCTATATGTGAAGGGAGTATGAACTCTACCTAATTGGCTGTGTGTGCATGCTTTGAGTGATTGAAGATGAGAGTAACTAATGCAACTGTACACTTGCTGCCTAAAACACGTATTCTGTCTAATGATCACTAAATGGGATATTGTGGGGTCTATAGTTTCTGTAATCTCTTCCTCTGCAAGGACAGAGAAGAATGGCCATGTGCATTTGGAAACACTGAATGCTCTCTTTCCACAAAAGCAGGGAAGCCTAAGAGATTCCCTACCGCCCATTAATTTTCAGTGGCTTCTCCAATGGTTGGAGTGAGGGGTCTATATATATGGTGGACAGCCACATTTTTCCATGAAAATGTGGCTTCTTCAACTTCTGTCAAATTCAGGGTAGAAACCTTATTGAAGGAAAGCTAGCCTTTGGGCAGAATTCTCTCTGAAGATTCTTATGTGTCCAGAATGAAAGATAAGAATAAGTGTTACCCTCATATTCACAATCCCCATCAGTCTAGAGAAGTGTAGCATAGAGCATCTATAGCATATAGTGTTTAAAGACTAATGAATGAACAAAGGGAAAAAGTTCAACTAAATGTTGGGGTTGTTTCTTATACACGGTACTAGGAAATGCCTTGTTGGCAAAGCACATTTTGGATAGTTGAGGTCTTTTGTTTTCACCTTTAGCTTTCTAAATTTTCTTATAATGTGGACTGATTACTGTAACATTTCATGTGTAAAATAACTGGATATTCTTTATATACTGGAAATAATCTGTGAACCCAAGATTTCACTAAATGTTTTAACTTTTGTGTATATATCTCTCATCAATAAATGTGGATTTCAATTTCTCTTGGTTGCTGTCTGTCTTACCTTTAATTCCCATGTTAAATTAGTGTTGTTTACCTAGTAAGGGCCTCCAGTATTCCTTTTGGAGAAAAATGAAGATTGAAAACTGCAGTGCCCAAATGAATATTTTTGAGGAAGCCTAGATATACTATACTGGAGTCACATCTTGTGAGCTAGAATTAGTAATTGGACATATATGGTGTATGATGAAAATGATCCCTGTAGATCCACCATTATGGATGGGCTGACCCTTAAATATCAGCAAGTTATTTTTACTATGTGGCATGTTCATCACAAGTTGAGAGAGGGACTCTGCTCTGTGCCATCTTCACTGAGAACCTGAGAGAGACTTTATCTACGTGCTTCTGCAGTTGCCAAGTATAGGAAAAAGGGAACATGGCAGATCTTACACTGACTCTCAAGTGTTACACACCTCACTTCTGCTCATAACTCAATGGTCAGAGCCTCACATGGCTCTACCTAACTTCAAGGGGGCAGGGGAATTCAGCCTTACTAGGTACCCAGGAAGAAAATGGGAAGTAGTTGGTGAATAGCTCTGATGATCACTTAACAAAAATTCTTTGAATCATTCATAAAGGATAGTATACACACAGAGCCTTTTTAGTAAGCCCAACACAGCAGGTCTGTCTCTAGGATTAAAAGATCATCATTACTATGGAAGTAAGTGGCAAGCATTTAACAGTCATATTATAGAAAGAAAATGCATGGTCTTCAAAAGTAGGATCACTCAGTATAATGAGATTCTCAGGCAAAGAAAGGTATATGTAAAGGAATGAAAACCCAATGAGAGAATGGCAGCATGTTCTCTTTTTATGCTCTAGGGTACCCCCATATTGAAGAGAAAGGCTTGGATTAGTTGAATTGTTCTCCTTATTCTTTTTGTGGCTGGAGGTGGAGGGAAGGCAAACATTTGTTTCAAAATAAGTAAAATACATAAATGTGATACACTGCAATTCTTTTCACTAATGTCAGCAATTTATTTAAATTGATGAAAATTGCCACTTCACTTGATAAGACACTTTTTCCTTCCTTTGGATTCAATTCTACATCACATACATGTATAAAATATTATTAAAATTCTTATTTACAGGAAATATATTCACCAGGAAAATGCAGGCTGCCATTTTGTTTTAAGGTAGTAAAGAGTTGCAGATCAGAGCTGTGGCAAACTTAACTTGAGTATGGACACACTCTGGTCAATATCAACCACTCTTTCAAAAGAGGACACAGCTAAACAGAAACCTGATTTTGTTTGCTTAGCAAGTATGATCTCCATGTTCTAGTTTCTTATTTTTCCTCCTGGAATAGAGACATTTATTCCATTTGGTGTCATTGTGACGGCCAGCTAAATGTTGCTTTCACTGACCACTGCAAGAAAAAAGTATTTTCATGGATGAGAATGGGAGGAGGAATTGCAGAGTAAGTTATGAAACAGGAGTTCTAATCTCTGCACAGTCAATAAAGAGTTGAGCAAGCATGGCCAAGTCCCTTCGCAATTTGGAATGAATACGTAAAACCCTAGGTCTATTTTTGTCATTGATTTGGGGTAACCAGATTTTTGCCTTCCAAACATTGTCTGGAAAAATCTGATGTACTCCACTTAAGGGGGGAAAAGGCAAATATAGAATTGCAGTCATCGGTGATACACTCTTTTTGTACCATGACCTGGCTCTCCTGGAATTCTGCAATGGCTTCTGTCACTTCCCAGATGTTTTCCAGGCCCAGATTACATACTGGTCACAGAGGGAGGGGCTGTGGAATTTCCAAATTGCCTTCATCTGTATGAAAAGTTCAGCTAGATCACTGTCTCTCTTCTCCAGTTACTTACCCTCCTGATCCCCAAATGACCTCTCATTTTAGTGAAGAGAATAATGGTCATTACAAATGGTAAGTCCAGAAAGGACCCCAGAGGGTAAATATGTGGAGTTCAGCCATGAATTTTTGTAGATGAGGAAACTGATACCCTGATTTAAAGTGAATTAGAGTTAGTGCAATGGCAAACCAAGATTAAATCCTGGTTCTGTCCCCCTTTCCTAGCTATGGGTCATTGAATTGTATCATCAACCTCACTTTCTTCCTCTGTGGAATGGGGCTAATCATGCCTATGATATAGGGAGCTTGATGAGAGAATCCATAAAGTAGTTAGCACAATACTTGACTCATATTAAGGTTCAATCAATATGATCTATCGTCATCATCATTATTATCACTCTTAGCATTATTAATCACAACTTCTTAGTGATTCAGCTGGAAGAAACCATGCTTCCTCTGTCTGTTTGGCCTCTTCAACCACATTACATGGACACTAACATGTAACCCAGAGCTCAGCTGGCCTCCCCCAGACCAGACAGATGTCTCCTGACCCTGTCTGGGATAATGCTGCCTCTACTGCTGGAGAAGTTTCCTTAGACATCATGAACCTGCACTGATATTGCAGATGCCCCTCTACACTTTCCACTGTTACTTGCCAAGGCTCTAATTCTTGGCAGTGAGGGAAGACATTGGATTTCTTCAGTGAAAAACCATGAATCTCAGCCAGGCCAAAGTGGCCTCTCACCAGGCTGGGAGGCTGAGCTGGCTCTCCCAACGAGAAACTGGACATCCAGAAATGAACTGATCTTTTCTTTACTGGATGAGTCCCCCAGGGAGTCCCCCGCTCACAGCGCTGCATGTACCAGCAGAAACAAATGTCATGAGAAAGGCTATTTCTGTGGAATGTGCTCAACCCAGCAGAACCTTCCAGGACTCCCTTGGCTGGGCCTATTCCCAGCAGCTTCCCTTCCCATCATCTTTTTCTTCTTTGCTCTGTCTTCCTTCACAAATGGCATTTGCTTTCTCCATCAACAGCTTTAAGAACCGAACTTGGAAGAAACTGTTTGAAGCTTTTTCAAAGGGGAACTCATCCATTTCTATCATCTCAAAATATTGCCCCTCTACATTTTTCAGCAGCATTAGGGCATGACCATTGTGTGTGTATGTGTGTGTGTTTGTGTGTAAAATTTTATTTTCCCAGCAGTACACATTTATTATTATTCATGAATGGTCAAAAGACTTACAAGGCCTATTATTACTAGTATAACCACCCATATAAAATATCACTTAGTGACATGCAGTGAAAAGAATACTTTTTATATGTCTAAAAAACACACAGAAACATACACACATGTAATTAATGGTAGCTATTATCTTAGGTGCAAACTCTAGAAGCAGCACCTGAGACAGAATTCAAGCTCCTATGATTTTTTTTTGAAAGAGTATTTTTCAGGAAACCCTTTAAGAGCATGAGGGAAGCAGGCTAGGGAAAGGAAAGAGCTGAGCAAGGAGATAGTCTCAAGAAAGGTCTAACTTTGAGTTGTCTATGCTTGAGGAAAAGAGACTGACTTACCTTTGAGCACCCATATAAGTCAGGTCTATGGGAAGGAGACATACCTACCAGGGTAAGGCAGGTCTTATCTGCTGAGAGCCATTCGCTAGAGAAGGGAGGAGGCTGAGATTATTAGTTGTCAATACATCAGTTAGAGTAGAGATTTTTAATTGCTGTGCCGAAAGAATTTTTAAAAAGCATACAGTACCTGATTACTTAGTCAGGGTCATTGACCTCTTTTCCCTTAGGTTGTCCAAAAAAAAAAAAAAAAAAGACAACAGTCAACACAAAAGTTGTTTGGTGTGAATAAATCAAAATTATGCTTATTTTTTGTCATATTGGAAAAAAAATGTTTTTGGTATGCAGCAGAATTTTAGTAACTCGTTTTTGTGTGCCATGAGATAAAGGTTGAAATTGCTGAGTTAGGGGGACAGGTGCACTAACCTGAGGAAGGGGATCTGGCAGAAAACCAATAGCACCCAGTAAAACTTTTATTCCACACATGTCTGCCACGTGGCAGGTTCTTGTATACATCATTAGGTCACAGTTCTTACAACATTTCTGTGAGTTAGGTGTTATCACCTTCCCTATCTTATAGATAATGACGTTGAGAATCAGAAATATACATGCTGAAGAAGAAGCTGGCCTACAGATCTTTCTAGTTTCTATGCCTCCCATGATACTGTCTTTGTTTTCCCAAACAACCCAGCAGAGTGTATTGCATGTTATCAATTTTTCATAATGTTTGAACCTCTATGATGAGTGCAATATTTCTTGATGGCTACTTTCTTTCTCTTATTGCCTTGTCTCTTCCTGCTACTTTTATTGCTCCTCCCTCTCCCCTTTCAAAAATCATTTATCTTTCAATTAGTCAACTCTTACTTATATTTCCTTTCTTATACTAGTCTTAATCTCTTTACATTCTTATTAATACTGGCTCATTTGCAATTGAAACTGTGATTGAGGGTGGGGGTCATCTTTGTGATATGAGTATCTTGCCTGCATTGGTGGTTCTGTTTTAGCAGCAGCTCAATAATAGTATACAAGACATGGTGGATGAAGTGATTCCAAGAAGCCCATTTATGAATGAGATTAAGGGCACTCAAAAAGGTTTGGTCATTCCTGTCATCCCGTAAGATCCAACATCACCTACTTAGCAGCTTCCTGGAGTCATGAAATGCATGTTTAGAAAAGAGATCTTAAAGAATACCTGGAGCCCCAAGGTGCACCTATAATAACACCTGACCTAGATAGTTGGAACAGATTATTCTCTTCTCTAAAGTGTTTCCTATATCAACAGATCATTAAGTGTCATCTTGAGTATCAACTTGGATCAACTGAGAGTGAAGGAGATTCTCAGGCACATCTATGCTCACTAGAAAAGAACATCAATTAATTATCAACAACGGAAGGGAAGATGGGAAGAGGAAGAAATCTATGTTCATCTTATATCTGCCTTCATTAATTATATCAGAATTAGTAGTTTGCTGTGACAAGCCACTCCCAAGCCTCTACTACCTCAGCAAGATTAGTTTATCATTGGCTCATACCACAGTTCTACCACAGATTTGCAAAGGCCTTTCTGCTTACTGTAGTTACTCTAGACAATAAACCAGCCACTACCTTAAACAGGTTTGTTGCCATGCCAGAGGGGAAAAGAGTTCTAGGAAGGCCCTGATGGGAGAAGTTCAATGTCACTTCAGCTCACAATTCATTGGCCATAACTAGGCAAATGGTCATCCCACCCAGCTTCAAGAGAGAATGAAACACAACCCTATCACCTTTTCAGAATGGAGGCAATCCAGAAACATTTGTTGAACAAAGCTAATAAATTATCACAGTCCACTTCTCCGCTCACCTAATATTAGTATTTGGTGCATTCTGTTTTCCAAATGCAAAATCTACTCAGCAACTTCTCAAGGGAGAGCACTTCAAAATCTCTTCCAGTCATGGCATTAAACTCAAAGTCCAAGACCTCAGGGTTCCTACGTGTGGTTCAGGTATGAGTTCTGTTGACCCAGAAATCAATGAGCAGAAAATACAAATGTTCTGCAGCTTCTCCCTTCCCCTCCAACATCCACACACATGCTCCATTGGTGAACTAGGACAGTTCAGTCACCTTAAATACTTCCATCAGCAACAAATAGAAGACTTACCTAAAACATTTCAGAAATCCCAGTGAGCAGAAATTAAAAGCCCCCCATACTATGAATGAGGGAAATTTCCTGATTATATTCTATTCTGACTCCCTAGAAGGGCTTCCCTAGTCCATTTTTCACCATGGTCCTTTAGTTCACCTCCTAGAAACTCCTTCCTTTTCCATTATACTCTGTTGCTGCACCTATGAAGAGAGGATTCTGGGATAATCTCTCCTGTGGCAACATCCTCTACTACATGCTCATAGAAAGTTGGACTCAGGGCTCATTTAAAGTCTTAATCAGTCACAGGGTTTTCTAATTGCAGCCCATGGCTTCTTTGGCCTCATAACTTATAAAATTTTAGCTGGCTTTTATCTGTTTGAATCTAATCAGTTTCATATGCCATGAACCACAATCACAGCCTTTCTCTTAATTGGGGGAACCTTGAGCCAATCAGCTTTAAGGCAGAGAGCCATGTCCTTTGATATATATATATATATTTTGCCTTTTAGTGCATAAAGCATCTCTATTTTATTTTATTTCATTATTTTAAAAAGATTTTATTTATTATTTCCAGAGAGAGAGAGGGAGGAAAAAGGCAGAGAGGAAGAGAAACATCAATGTATGGTTGCCTTTCACCTGCTTCCAGCCATGGACCTGGCTGGAGACCTGGCTTGCAACCTGGTTATGTGCACTGACTGGGAATCAAACCAGTGACCTTTGGGTTCGCAGGCCGGCACCTTATCCATTGTGCTACCAGGCAGGGTGCAGCATCTCTATTTTATATTTTATTTTTGGGGATTTTAGAGCAGTTGCCTCTTCTAACTCTACAACTGTTCACATTCTAGAATCTCACTTGCCCTCTGACAAGTAATGAAAATACTTGAGTTGGCGATTGCACCACTTGTCAGGGTCTCTGAATGGCTATGGTGACAAAGCCTGTCTGGGATCTGTGATGGACATATAGCAGAATGAGCAATAAACCTTTGTTATTGGGGCCATGAAGAATTTGCAGTTGTTGGTTCTGAAAACAACCTCCTGAAATATTAGGCAAATTTATCTCCTGCCCTTGGCTTTCGACTTAGATGTTTCCTCTAATTTGGAAACAAAATTAAACACTTTTTATGAGCCAGTAACTCTCTAATGACACCTATAGACATTATATATGTTCTGTCCTAAAGAAAGGGGAACTCGATCACCAAAGGCTTCCCAAGTCAGGGTGCAGGAAAAGGCAGCTTAGGTAAAGGTAGTGGTGGCTGATGGAGTATTAGGGTTGTTTCTCTAAGACTGAGGCCAGAACAAAATCACACACACATTTTTTTCTCTCTGCACCAATTTCAAAACAACCAATCAGAACAACAAGAAGAAAAAAGAATACCAAAGAATGAGGATAGTGTAAGTAGCTTCTGGGACAACTTCAAACATTCCACATCATAGGGGTGCCAGAAGAGGAAAGGCAAGAAATTAGAAATCTACTTAAAAATATAATGAAAGAAAACCTACCTAATTTGGTGAAGGCAATAAATATGCAAGTCCAGGAAACACAGAGTCTCAAACAAAATGGATGCAAGGAGGCCCACTTCAAGACATCATAATTAAAATGCTAAAAGCTAAAGGTAAAGAGAGAATCATAAAGGCAACAAAAGAAAAGCAGTTAGTTACCTCCAGGGTAGTTCTCATCAGACTGTCAACTGATTTCTCAAAAGAAACTTTGCAGACTAGAAGGGATTAGCAAGAAATATTCAAAGTCATGAAAAGCAGGGACCTACAGTCAAGATTTCTCTACCCAGCAAAGTTATCATTTAGAAAGGAAGAGCAAATAAAGAGCTTCCCAGACAAGAAAAAAAACTAAAGGAGTTCATCATCTCAAAACTATTATTTATATGAAACGTTAAAGGAACTTATTTTAAAAAGAAGGTCAAAAGTATAAATAATAAAATATCAAAAATACATGTTTATCAACAAGTGAATCTAAAAGAAAAACTAAGCAAACAAGAACAGAGACAGAATCGTGGATATGGAGAGCATTTTGATGGTTGCCAGATGGGAAAGGTTTATGGGGGAATGGGTGAAAAGGTGAGGTGTTTAAGAAGTACGGTATAGGAAATGGGGCAGCCTAAGAACTTCTATGCATGACCCAGGGACATGAACAATGGTGGGAGTGCCTGAGGGGATGGGGTGTGTTGGGTGTAGGGGAGCAAATGGGGAAGATTGGGACAACTGTAACAGCATAATCAATAAAATATAATTATTTAAAAAGTGAGGTTAAAAAAATAAGATGTGTTGTTGGAAGTTAAAATGATGTTTTGGTTGATAAAAATGACCCCAAACTAACGTTACACCTTTATTTTTGCCACCAGCAAATGGGTCTCTAGCTATGCTCTGAGGAGATGGAAGTTAGGAATTTGGACTTGCCTCTTTCTCCAGCTGGATACCTGCTGTGGGGAGATTCTTGCAGTCTCTACTGGGGCACATAGAAAATGCCATTAGGTGCCAAACACTGGTCTGTGTATACGTTCATTCATATTCTCACAATGACTCTATTGCATAGGTAGCTTTATTAACCCCTTTTCACAGATGAAAAAACTGAGGCCCTGATATGATAAGATGCCCACAGGCATAATTTCTACTCAGTAAGTAATAATCAGAGAGGAAAGGATGCCTCTCCTGTATTGTTCTTTTAAATATTTGGAGGCTGAAAGGCAGATTAATTTTGTAAGGATGTTTTATAACGGCTTCCATACTCTAGCTCTGCCCCTGGACACAACTTCCATGTTCCTAGAGCTGGGTGGGACACTCTCATCTCTTCTCACTTAGCTGTGTGCCATTTGCTCAAGATTCAAAGTCCCAGACAGGAGCCTTTTGGCCAAGTTCATCCAGCTCAAGCCTAAGTCATGTTTTTGTGCTCCTCACTCTCTGATCAGTTGGTGCCTCTGACATAGGCCCCCCAGGGGGCTGCTGGACTTTCTACCAGTAATACTCACTCTGCACAACACGCTGGGTTATAATTTTCTACACCAGCTAAACCAGAAACCCCGCTACCTTCTGTCTTCCAGAATTGGTTGAAATCTTTCTCTGATGAAGTGCATTTTTCCTGCCTTCTCTGTGAGTCGATGCTCTTTCAGTATGCTTACTACCATTTGAGTAAGTCTTAGGAAGGAAAGTTGGCTTAATGGAAGTCTGAGATGTAATACCCATTCGCAAATGGAGCAACAGTGCACACCACATCCATTCCAACTGGCAGCACCAGGCCAGTACTCAGCTGTTTCCCTTATAGCCCCTGCTTAGATAACATTGCATAAAAAACTTATCCACACCAGTGCTCCGCTAGCTAGAGATGTCCATGTTAGCAAGTTGGTGGCATTTTGCTGTTTAGCAGCTGGCCTGGGAAATATATTCCCAGCTTCATTCCAGGTTATGACCTGGACTGAAAGTAACCAGACATCATATCCCCATTCAAATATTGTGGAAAAACCTCCAAAATACAACCAGTGATTTAAGTTCCTCTTTTTCGCCATGTAAGATGTGTCTCTTGCTATGATTTATCTGTGTGCTTATTCAACGTATGTGACTGAGCACCTACTATGTGTCAGGCCTTCTAGGTGTAAAGGACACTTCAGGGAGAATGAAGCTTATGATGACGTTTGTATATTTGAAAGCCTTACATAATCCTAAGAATAAAGTGGGCAAGGGAGACCACACATAGTAAACCTGATCTATCCTCCTAAACCCAGACCATATAAATTGGTGAGTGGGGCTGGTGGGGTTCCTCCTGGAGTGGGCAACATGAGATGCACTTCACATGATTGCTCTCTATTTCCTTTTCATTCCCACCTCTCATTTTTTTTCCAGCATTAACCCCACCTACCTCTGATATCCCCATAATCCTTCCTTTCTCTTAGTAACTCCCAACCCTCCCACAGAAATAATTAATCTCTGCCCATCTCAGCTCTTTCTGCTTCCCTCAGCTTTCCCAGCCTACCATGTTGGATGGCAATTGCTTTTCTCCTCCTTCAAGTTATAATCGCTTCACAGAGGATGCTGGCTCTGTCTCTGTGTCTTTTGGACTCCCAGAGATGAGCCCTCATCTCTGGGAACTGGAAGGATAGGAAGAAAAACTTAGGGAGAGATTGCCACCCCGCATGGGGGCAGGGTTACTTCTGGATTACTTAAACTCAAGTGTCTTGTCACTTCCAGGATTAGTTTCTTTCCAGAACCCCTGTCCTGACCCAAATAACAAATAACCCTTTCTCCCACTCATCTTGATACTCCTCCTCACGAAATTAATACCATGGACTTAATATGCTTAAAGATGCACACCTATCTTGCCTCTGAGGTAATTTGTTGGACACCTTACTCTCATTGGACAATAAATATCTTATCCAAATCATGTTTCCCTAAACCCTGAAGTCAGAAGGAAATCTCAGCTCATCTACTGATTTATTTAAAGTTGGAAATTTAACGCATTAACTTTTTATAACAAGAAACAGTTCCAGCATAAGACTTCTGGGAATAAAGGATTTCCCAGAAGACAGATGTTTGGTTGTCTGTAGACCTCCTTGACTGGTGTGACTCACTTGGTTGGGCATCATCCCACAAAGCAAAAGGTCACCGGTTCGATTCCTGGTCCAGGCATATGCCTGGGTTGCAGGTTCGGTTCCCAACTCGGGGGTGTATGAGAGGCAACCGATGGACATTTTTCTCACATATGGATGTTTTTCTCCCTCTCTTCCCCTAGCTCTAAAAATAAATCAGTAAATAAATAAAATCTTAAAAAAGAAGAAGAAATGCAGTAGACTAGTATTTTGTATTTTTAACGTTAAATTCTTTTTTTAAGGAACAATAAGAGACAGCAAATAAGCTCATATTTTCTTCGAGGAGCTCTAGATTCTTTCAGTAAATCCATTTAGCTGAAAGACTACCCTTGATATCCAAGTGTCGAGTGTTGTTCCTATGAAACCTTTTATAAGCCAAAAGGGCATAGAGCAAAAAAGCAGATACCTTACAACACATCTTGCTAACAGATACACAACATGAATCAAGATTAAAGCACAGATGCTCACAAACACAGGTCAAATCTGCGGGAGCCTGATGTTGAGAAACCATGTAGTTTCCCAGGGAAGGGGTTTGGCAAAGCCACTTGCCCTGCTCAGGGTCAAGGTGCCTCTGCAAAACAAACACTGAAAGCTCCTTTCACTTTCATCCTTTCCTGTAAAAGCAAAAATCCTCTTTGGATTTCCGTCCATTCGTGAAAACAGGTACTAATGGTGGTCTTTTGGAAAGGTGAAGTGGACTTTCAAAACGCAGGGGCTACTGTAATTCCAAACCAAAATCAAGAGCCAAAATTGGGTATAGAATTCAACCTTCCCCCAAACGCCGAACAGACATGTTGTGTCTGTTTTAAAACTGACTAATAGACATAAACAGTTTAGTCACGGATGATTTCAAAACTCATTTCATAGCACGTCGATGCTGATGCAAGCCCTCTTTGGGAGCTGTCAGGAGGATCATCCCTGTACCAAGGAGTGGTATGTTTGGGCAGAACAGTATGGTGTAGGAGTTATGAAAGCAGGGCCTGGCTCTAAGCTGTTCATGTTGGCGTCCTGGCTCAGCCAGTTATTGCACTCCCTGCGCCTCTGTTTCCCCTTTTGTAAAATGAAGAAAATGAGGTACTTTATCTTACACGGTTGTTCGGAGTCTAAGTTCAGTTTTCTCATGTTAACACAGTGTTATATACTGCTCTGTGCCAAGCCCTGTTCCAAGACCTTCAAGATGTTAATTTGGCTCAGTTGGTTGGGCATCGTCCTGCAAAGCAAGAGGTCGCCAGTTCGATTCCTGATCTGGGCACATGCCTGGGTTTTGAGTTCAGTCCTTGGTCAGGGTGCATTCAAGAAGCCGATTGATGTCTCTCTCTCTCACATTGATGTTCCTCTCACTTTCTTACTCCCTGCCTTTCCCTCTCTCTACAGCCAAATAAATAAACTCTTTTTAAATAAAAGATATTAATTTGTTTAGTTCTGATAACTCTATAAGCTAGGTTTTATGATCTATTCAACCGTATAGGTTAAATACCTTACTCGAGTTAATACACATTATACAACAGGTTTTAAACGGCATCCGGTAGATAGGAAACACCTGGTCAATGTAAGCGTCATAGATAGATGCCCTCCTATGCATCCCTTCATTGTGGCTCTATTTCTCAGTCAAGAATGTGCAACCCAGCCCACAGCACAGCGCCCTGCACATAGGAGGTATTCCATATTATGATTAAATAGCACTTCACTAATATTTCCTTCTCAAAATCTTTGAATCCCTTTTCGAAATACAAGATATTGATTAAAAAGAAAATGGGGACCATGAGTTGTACCCTGACCCTTTGTCCTAATACACAGGAAGCCCAGTTCCACTCCCACTCCACACCGAGCTGTTGATGATGCAGACATCCACCTCCACCCACTTCTTTCTGGTTTTCCTTTGAAGATTCAAAGACTGAAGTCAAGCCGTAGGGCTTCATTTCCACCAATTCCACATGGAAGGGGCGGAAATTCTGAATCGTCCACTAGGGAGCGCATGATCAACAGGCCAGCGAAGGCCAACAAGATGGTTGAAGTAACAGGGCAAATTACAAGTTTCTGAAAGAAGGAGAACTTAGAAGGGAAAATTCCCATTGATCTCATCCTTGGCTGACCAGACGAATGCGTAGGACCTTTCTCAGCTTTTACACAAAACTCTGCCGAAGGAGAAAGTGATATAAAGCAGGGGGTCAGGGAGTCTTTGTGGAGAAACATCCCAGCCTGTGCTGCTCTAAGACGGAGCCCAGCATCACCAAGGACTCTAGCCCAGAGGCTGTGCTCCTGGAGGCCCAGGGAACTGAAAGTGGCTGCAGGGGGTGGAGCGGGGTTGAAGGAGAGGCCAAGAGGTGCGCCAACCCTGCCCTGGAAGTGCAGCCAGCAGACCTCGCTGAAAATCAGGAGAGAGATGCTGTCCTCACTGAGACTCCTTGGGGACTACTTTACACCCATCTTGATTTCTGTATCCTCTGTATGCAGAAGGTCCTTCATAAAGTAGTAACTTAATTTCTTCCGGAACAATTGTCGAAGCCTTACTCGTCTCTGCATTCCTCTAACTTTAGTTTTATCTATCTGATAGCGTTTTCTGACCTTTCTTTCTTCATTTCTTAATGAGATTTAAAGAGTCCCTGGAAAAGGAGAAAGTACAAAGGAAAGCTCTCCTTGAACTGCAGTAACCTCACCTGGAGTTTGAATGCCCTTAAGCCTTTGGTGCTGAAAACTTGCCTGGCCGCTTCTGCATGAAAGAATTCCCAAGGTGTGGGCCCAGGATCTCTGAAGCAAGGCCCATAGAATTTCCACCCCATCTCCTCTCTGTCCTCATGTAGGAGCCACCCTGAAGCTTGGCTCTGGCAGGGCCTTTGTGTCGTAAGATGTTGGCAATATTAAGCTTGCTTGCATATTCCAGCCTTTCCCAGAAAACAGAGGGGAACCATTTTTCCTTTTTGATGGCTATTTTTGCCTCTTGAGGTGGGAAGGGATAGGATTTTAAAACCCCAACTCTTACAAAGGTTTGGGAGGGGCTTCCTCTACACCGTGGTTCACATTCTATTGAGGTCCCTACTATGAAGATGGCAGGAAGGAGGAACACCTGTGTACATCTATTATGTTCCATGCATTTTACGCATTATCGTATTTAATCCCCCAGCAGTTTTTTCTGGTAGTAATTACCACTCCCATTTTATTGATAAGGAAACTGAGGCACAGAGCCACTTAATAACTTCTGTAAGGTCATACAGGGGTTGGGTTTGAACTTGGAGTCTTATTTTAAAGACCACCATTTCCTAACTAAATTTTAGCTGCCTTTCCCAAGGTTCTTACCATTCCTTTTAAGAGAGTGAGGAAGGAAGAAGTGGTTTGGACTAGACTCCTGGAAAACAGTAGTCATCTCATGGTGAACAAGCAGTCTGCAAGCCTGAGGGGGTGGGTTGAGGAGGCGGGTTCTGGGATGGCCTGATAGGCAAACCACTGGTGTTGAAGGCCAGATGTCAACACAGGCAAAGGATGGGGCTAGAGCCTGGGGAGTTGGTTATTGGGAAAGGAGTATAGTTTATCCAGACTTTCTGCTCTCCTGAACCTTTGTCCTGGGCATTGCAATAAAAATCATATTTATACATAACCTGCTCCTTCTCTTTTGAATAAACACAACATCAGTGAGGTTGTTTACAGTTTCCTAAATTAATTCTATCACCAATTTGGCTTTAAATAGTGAGTGTATCTTCACTTACTCATCCCTAAACCCTTCTTTTAGTTTCTGGAAGCCTCCTTTGGCCCCACCGGGCACAGAGTGAGGGCACACTGACCTGGTTTGCAGCATTCAAAAACATCTCTTAATTTAACCAATTCAATTTTTCAAGCTTCTGACAATAAGCGATGAAGCACATTAATTCAGAGACTTTGGACAGAGCTGAGCTCCCATCCGGCTACCACTTCCTACTCGTGCAGCTTGGGGACCATAATTAACTTCTTTGCACCTCTAGGCACCTCACCTGTTAAAAATGGGAAGGAAGAATTCTCCTTCCTTATGAGGAGGAAAGACAAAGATATGTAAAGGCAGGCATCTGCAACACTCAGTAGATGGTAACTTTTGAGGCAATTATTGATCTTGGCCTTTGATTTTGTGTTGGGGATACAGAGGCAAATCTTGCCCTCAAGAGGCATGTTTGTCTCTTGGAAGAGATGGCTATGGGCAGATTAATAAAATGACAGAGTGAGGCCTGCTTCAGTGACCTGTGGGGACAAGGTAAAGAAGTGGCACGAGAAGGGGCAACGGGCTCAGATCACATAGAGACTTTTTGAAAATTAATTATTATTTTATTACATTTATCCCATTTACCCCCCACCCCATGGCTTTCCCCTATCCCACCCTCCCTAGCCCCTCTCCCATAGCCAATCCCCACATGTTCTCCAAGTCCATGAGACAACTTTCTTAAGATTATGATCAAAGCAATGGTGGAGTCCCACCTTTGATTAATCTGCCATCACAATGGCCAAGATTTCATCAAGGGGTGCCAGCTGATCTGTTTCCTGAACTCCTTGCTTTGAAAGTAAGCAGCATTTCTGTTAAAGTCTAAGAGTTTCCCTCACAAGGAGACTTGGATTCTGAAATATTCTGGTCCCTGGCACCCTACATTAATAGCAACACACACTTAAAAGCTGGTTAGAGGTCAGTAAACTGAGAAGATGGTGAAGGGAGAACTTCAGTACCGACTGTGTGTATGGAGGACATAAATTAATATTCCTGTGGGAATTAACCTTTTTGAGAACCTGAATATGCCAGGCACCTTTATGAACTTACTACCTCATTTAATCCTCATAGTGACCTAGGAAGGATTTATTGTCCACCTTTATGAGAAAACTGAGACCCAAAGAAGTTATGATATCCGAGCAGGGCTGCATGGCCCTGTCACCATGTCAGTATTAAAATTTAGGTTTGTCTAATTCTGAAGCTCATGATTTTTCTATTAAACCAGGTAATCTAGAGGACACAAGATCCTGTTCCTTCCTTTTCCTATAGACATGGCATTTATAAAGGTGTTTATGATTTTCTAAATTAATGCTGTTGCCAATATGGCCAATGGTGTGCATTTATTAAGCACAAACATGAAAGGTGCTCTCAACCATAAGACTCTTTCAACCTACCTGTGGTAGATTGATGGCACCAAGGAGGCTCTGGTCACTGGCCTCCTTATAGTCATACTTTTTGCAATGTGACTGTGCAGTGCCTTCCATTAAGAGGTAGGATATACTTCCCATCCTTTGAATCTGGGCTGCTCTTATGACTTGTTTGGGCAACAGCACAGTATATGCTATAGTGCTAGTTCTGGCCTACACCTCCAGAAGCCTTGTGCACATCTGCTGTCACTTGGATCCCTGCCAGGTCTGGATGAGGCAGCTAGAGGCACAGGAGGGATGCACAAAGATGCCGCCATTCCAAATGAAGCCATTGTATTCTAATGGACCTGTTTGCTAACCATAGATCCCTGTGTGAGTGCACTCATGCTCCACCAAGCCCTGCCCAGATCAGCAGCAAACACCCAGTCAATGTGTGGACTCATGAAAAATAACAAATGCATATGTATTGTTTTAGGTCATTGCATTTTGGAGTGGTTTTCAATGCAAGAGTTAACTGATATAACCAAAACCAAATTTTCTTTTTAATTAGAGGTCAATGAAGCCAAGGCATTTATTGTTTCATTGATTAGACCCTACCCCAATTTGGACTGATTGTTCCCTAGATCTGCTATGCAGCTCTCATCTCAGGGTCTCCTTCCATTATCGTTTTAGAAACTTTCTTTACTTTGTATTCTGAATCTCATGGCTTCTCCTCTCTTGCTAACTCCCTTGTTTTGCTGGAGTACATCTTTTGGGAGTGGCCTGGAAATGGTGAGCCCGTTTGGAGACAATGTTTATTTGAAATGTCTTCAGTTCTACCCTTTTACTTAGTTTGTGGTTTAGCTAAATTGGAGTTCTAGCTTGGGAACATCACTCTCAGAATTTTGAAGACACTGTTTCATAGTCTTCAATGTAGCTTTTGAAAGTCTGATTCTATTTTTATTTTTGGTCTTCTATATTAGCATTTTCCCCTCTCTAGAATGTATAGAATAATCTCTTTGCCTCAATTGTTATGAATTTTTAAAATGATATGCTTTAGTATGGATCTGTTTTTATCTATTGTGCTAAGCACTCATTTAGTTCTTTTTGCTAGATATATATATTCAACTTTGGGAAATTACTTTGATTTATCTCTTGAATGATTTCTCTCTTCATTTTCTCTCTATTCTCTTTCTGCAACTCCTATTATTTGCCTACTAGATTTCCTAGAATGATTCTCTACTTTTCTTTTTTCCTCTTTTTTCATTGCTTTGTCTTCCATCTATCTGCTGGAACAGGGCTTCAAATGTATTTTCTAAACCTTCTATTGAGTTTACTTTTAAATCTGTTTTCATGTTTAAGTGTTAAAGATCTCCTTTTTTCTTTTCCGTTGTTCCCTGAATGTATTTCATCCCAGCATTGCGTTTTTGTTTAGATACACTTTCCTCTAACCTTACTGAGGCTATTAATGATAGTCAAAACTTTTTTCTTCTCTGTGAATTGCCTCAGCTTCTCATGTGTAAGAGGGAGTGGACAGAACCTGAGCCTTGTGTGGTCCTGGTGAAGCTTGAGATGTGATCTTCATTGTATATTGCAATGCTTAGCATTTCTTTGGGGAACTTTTGTGTTAGCATCTCTATGGTTTTCTCTTAAGCTTATTGGATTCCCAAAAAAAGACTGAACTTCTGCCTCAGAACTCACTTTGGCTGTTGACATTCTGGGAGTCAAGCTGGGGGAAAAGTCAAGGCAGTCCCAACATGCCTCCCACAGGGGTATTTCCAGTGTCACCTGGGTGTTCCTAGTAGCCCTTCAGCCAGAGACTCTTACTTTGCCCTCTTCAGACAGATAACCTTTCCGTCATTTGCTGGAATTGGGAAAAAAGTCCCTCAGCTACTTAAGAGTCGGGAAGGAGATCTGGGTTTCTAAGGCTGTGTCGTAAGTAGACTTTAAACCCACCCTCCTAACGTTAGCTCCACCTTCTCTACCACATCCAGAGGTCAATGCTGCCAATTCCTGGGCTTTTATGGGGTTCTGCTACACAAACCCGGTCATCTGGTTGCTTCTTGGCTTCCCCATTTCTGGCTTCAGATTCAGTTTCTCCAAATTTACTCAGCCAGTAACCAATAAACTGTCACTTGCCAGCTTCAAATTTTTGTTACCGTTGTCTCTTCTAGCATTCTCTTTGATCCCAACAGTCTATGCCATTTTGGAATACCTCCTGCGGACTTTTGAGTCTTGCATGAGGAAAGGGAGGTATGTTCACGTTCCTCTCTTTACCTGGAAGTCCAGGAGTAGTTTTTGGCTCTAAAGAACTAACACTTCATCCAAGCTAGGGCACATACCCAGGCTATAAGCCAGGTCTCCAGCCAGGTCCATAGCTGGAGGCAGGTGAAAGGTAACCATACGTTGATGCTTCTCTCCCGCTCTGCCTCCCTCCCTTCCCCTCTCTCTAAAAATAAATCTTAAAAAAAAAACAACAACAAAAAACCAAAAACCTAACATTTCACGCTATCTCATTTAGTTTGAAATTGTGGACCACACACCTTTTATAGAAAATCAAGACTTCCTCCATAAGCTGCTCAAGTGCTAGAAATCCATGAAAGTTTTCCTGTTAGAAAAAATAACATGAGTAGGAATCTTCAGCCATCTCCCACACCTTTAACCTGTGCTTCTAAATTGCCCAGGTAGGTGGGTAAGATCAGCTCTCCCCACCCAGGCCCCCACACACTGTAAATCAGAGACTCCCAAGTCCATTTTCTTGAGCTTTTCAATAGTAACCTTTTAATATTTTCCAATAAGTGCTTTACTGGGCAACATACAGGTTGTGCTTTCCTTATTATTACTGGCCCATCAATAAATATACAACACTCAGAGGAAGGGCGTGCTGTGAAAATTCAAAGTAACAATGGTCATTGGACATGTGCGAATGACAAACTATTCTTTGAAAACTTGAACTGATTTACAAAAGGCATAACTATGACATAAAGGTGAATGCTTCATGTTATTCTTGTTATTCAGTACATTTTACTCTTCTAGCGAAGTGGGAGGTTTCCATTCTCCTACTCCTGCTGTACCAGAATTGAATGAACGTTGGCTATGAAATTAATCCTTGGTGTCATGGTCTCGATGTAAAACACTTTGAGAGGTTTTGCTGGCAAAATCCACTCTGCAGGCTAAAGTCTGCAAAATATAGATATAAAGGTGTCTTTTGTCCCATTCTATTTTTCACCCAGTGCTAACTTAATGGAAGCCCTCAGGAGATACAAAAGATGTACAATTCTAGGACAAATTACAATTTTAAGCTCTTAGCTTTGGAAAGCTCTCATCTTTGCTCTCTTAAGCTTTGTAAAATAATGAAATGCTGCCCCCTCGCTATACAAGCCCCAGCTGAATGACTTCGCCAGGTCATCTGGCAAGTCACTGGCAGGAATGGTGCGCATTCAAGCCGTTATGTCAAATGGGAGAGAATGTATCCTGGTCCATGAACTTCAGGCAATACTGCAGGTAAATGCACCTAAGGGTTGGAAGCTCTAGAGTTTCCCTAGACCCATCTTGAGAACAAAGGCATACCCAAGTAGGGGCTACAACACTAATAAAAGATCATATTTAATTCCAAAATAAAGTAGGAAAAAAAAATCTCATCTCTCAGCCTATTTGTTGGGAATGCCTACAAGGGGTGGGAAACCATCCCTAGCTATGAGACTTGTGTGACTATCTAGGGCCCTAAAGAGAATCTTGGGGACAGTAGAAGTCCGGCATAGTCCTCCTCAACCTGGTCCCACAGTGGCTTCTTGCATTCAGGTTAAAGAGCCAGGAAAGGTCTTAGAAAGCAGAAAGCACTCAGACACTAGTGGCAGTAACAATGAAGTGACCATGTTCTTTTCTTTCAACTTGAAAATAAAAAGAAAACAAGACAGAAGAGAAAGGGGTTTTCAAAGACCATGGCCGGGAGGAAGTTGTGAGGGTGGATGGGAGAGGTTGGAAAAGAATGCAGAGAGTGGGATTCTCTCCTTGAAATACCTCCTTCAGAATCAGCCCAACCCTAATTTATGTGAGAACTTTTCCTTTTCCTCCCCTCTTCCTCCTTTACTTCATCCTCTCCCTTCTCCCCTTCCTCTTCCTTTTCCTTCTCCTCCCCTTTCTCCTCCTCTTCCTCTTCTTCCTCCTCCTCCTCCGCCTCACCCTCCTCTTCCTTCTCCTCCTCCTTCTGTTCCTTTTTCTTTGTGTTTGAGAAACATTTTCAGTTAAGCATATTAGTTTAGGCAACAGCTAACTTTTTATGGGGGCCTAAGGAATGAGGTCCTATTTTATAAGAGCTCTTACTTTATAGATCCAATCTCTTATACTACAAGTAGCCTTTTGAAGTTCCAGGATGAATGCGGCCTTCTGAACTTATGAATAAAGACTACAGAGGACTTGCCAAGCAAGAGAGAAAACCATTCATCTCTTATTTGGCTATAAATCTGGTATCTGATGATAGGACTCCAATGGTGGGAAACCCTATAAATTTTGAGAGATTCCCCAGGCACTTAATTTTCTGAGTAGCAACTTCATTAGGGACTGACAACTTGGAATGTTAAAGTATAAACAAATCCAGCCATAAAAGTACTCAAACAGGATCTCCACTGTTCCTTCCCCCAACTTCCCTAGCCCGTGCCAATCAGTTGGCTATCTATGCTCTCTTTCATTTCCATTATTTCTTCTTTGATTACAAGAGGTCAAAAGGCATTCCCATATTGTTTTTGGACATTACTGATGGGGTCAGTGCCCATGAAATGGGCCATCACAATGGTAGGTCATGCAGATGTTAATGTAACTTTCTAGTAGCCTTTCAGGGAGGGTGCACAGATGGCCATTAAAACATACAAGTTGCTGGAGCCCCTCCTCACACAATTCTGGTTCTAGGACCAAACAGGAAGCTTCTGGAGCCTCAGAAGTAAAACAGTGTGGTCTCCCCTGATCTCCTGTGAGATCTGGCCGAGGGAGCCTGAGTCAGGACTCAGCTCTTGAGATGAAGTCTTTCAGGGAGACCTGCTCACATGTTTCTGATGAGTGGTGGGGACCCAGACCGGCCCAGTTAAGAGACTGAGGGATCACAGCGCCAAGGTAAAAGTGGAAGAAGTACAGATATTTATTATGAATCAGCATAAACCCTTTTACGCCTCTGACAAAGTAACAAAAAAAAAATCATACTAATCAAAGGATCTCCAGGGTTTAATAAACACAGATAAATAGCTTACTATAGATAAATAGCTTCACCCTTTGGGCATTCTCAAAAGCGTATGAAAAATTTCCAGGGGGTCTGTAGAAGGGGATGTGTAACCAGTACACCCCGATCCCCTACCCCACTAGAAAGCAATGCCCAGGGATTGGGCCCCTGGAGAGGCAATATGAACCCATTCAGATTTCCTCCCAGGAACCAATCCCTCTTAGCTCTGGGGATGTCCTAGGAATGTGGCTGCCCCCTGGGAGGTGGGGTGGAGGGAAGGTTGGGGACAGGAAAGATGTATTTATGGTGTTTGTTAGAAGCCATCCATAGCACACCCCAGGATGTGAGAGGCTTCGAGGTGGGAACTGAAACAGTCAAATTCTTGCCGATTGTTAATTGGGCCCTCATTTCAGAAAGCAATGCTGTTTTTATAAATTGGACTGACTTCAAAAAACAAAGCACAATAAACAAAAAGGAGTAGAAAATTTTATGCTAAAAAAAAAAAAAAAAAACTCCAATGAAATAATCAGTAGCACATTGCATCTGTGAGTGTCCCAGCTTCCTGTAAAAGGTTATATAATATCTATCCAAGGTCAAGGTGTAGGTCTTAGGCCCCAATCTTCATGTCCTCATTCTGCAAGTTCTGTATCTCGTTGGCTGTCATAAACTGGTCTGGGGTCTCCGGCGACGGCTCTTTGTTCACCAAATGCACCATCTCCTGAGACTTGCTGGCCTCCCCGTTTAGTCCACTTGGCTTTCTGTCCTCCACAGCTCCGTTCCCATTATTGATCACCAGCTTCTTCTTCTGCCCACACCTAGTAATTTAAAATTCGTGTGAGAAAAAGATGCACACCATTGTCATCATCACAGTCGTCGCCACCATCATTATCACTACAGTTTATAACCATCTTAGTATATATGTTTCATCTTATTGGGCTCTTTAAAGTGAGGTGCCCCAAACCAGCAGTAAAAGCATCACCTGTGAACTTGTTAGAAATGCCAATTCTCAGCCCTCCCCTAGACATATGGAATAAGGGAATTCTAGGAGTGGGGCCAGGATGTATGGTTTAATAAGCCTTCAAGGGGTTTCTGCTGCACGCTCAAGATGGACACCCCGTGGTTGCAATTCAGGAAGCCAGTGAAATTATGGGTGAAGAAACCTATGGATTCGGAATATTCAGTACCTTGCCCCAAGGTTACTCAGCTAGTAATAAAAGAACCAGAGTCCAACCCCGGGAGCGTTTGACTCCCCAGTTCTAATTTTCCTTTCACCACACTATGCAATGGGAATGTTTGCCTCTTATTAATGTTCTAGCAATTTCTGCAGATGCAGATAAACCATCAACATGGAGGTTGTAAATCATTCTGATTCATGTGTTCAAGAAAATCCCATTATTTCCTCTCACCATCAAGACTCTTGTTGGCCTTTTTGAGGTTATTACTGCCATGTACCGAGAATAATGAAACACCAAGTCTCTAGAAGTAGAAGTCTGTATTGATTTTTCCCTAACATTGGTTACCTTTTCATATTACCCTGGTTATAAGAGGTTGAACTAACTACAAGGCAAATAGTTCAGTTATTTTAAGGTTCCTTTGTAACATTGCTGCTACTTTCAGTTTTCTTAGTGACATTAATATTACTTGAAGGTTTCTCAGGAATATTTCTTAAGATTTAAATGCAGAAGATGGAAGGGCATGACCCTGGTCTTGTCCCTGGGTTCACCGTCAGAGCACTGCCTCACCCCACACAGCCTGATGCAATGCTTCTTCCTCTTTCCTGCAAATGATCACTCCTACACATCTAGAAGCCAGATTGTGCTTCACGATAGCAAGATTGCAGAGTCTCACAACTACCACCCCATCTCCCAAGGGACAGCCACATGCTAAGGACACCTCCTGAAAGCCAGACACTTTTCTCGTAATTTTATGTAATCCTCACAACAATCTCACATAGCAGCTGTTATTCCTATTATACACCAGTGGAAACTGAGGCCCAGGGAGGTTTAATCACTAACTTGAGGGTCACACAGGTAAGACAGCGAGTCAATATTCAACTCCAGGCCTTTATGACCAAAATCCTGGACTCTGCCCAGCTCTATTCATGCTGCCAACCATCTGGAGATTTGCAAACAGTATGAAGTCTGATTTGTTCACTTTAAAGCTGGATATTTGGGGGTTGTAGAGACAAGGCCTCTATTGTGCATGATCCTGGGCCATTTCTGTTAGGATTGCCAAGGTCATAAACTTTAATCTCTTGCTTGGGGAAATAGAAATTATAGCTCCTCAACAGGAGTTAGATCCTGTCTCCTCTGGCAGGATGCTTGATGAAGGCAGAGGGGAGAATGCTTGACCTAGCCACAGATCCGTGGGACTGGAAGTATGGATACAATCCGCATAGACAAGAACAAGGACCTGGGAGGACTGGTTTTGAGACCTCACTGCTTTCGACCTCAGGCAACTCACCCTCTGTGAGCCTCGGCTTGCTTATTTGTAATCTCAGGCTATTTAGAATACCACTTTCACAAGATTGTAGAAAGCCCGGCAAACAGAGCCTGGCACTGTATACATGAGTCTATTATTATTTGATTTGTTGCTTGTATGAACATTGTGGGCTGAGGAAACCAAGAGCACTTAGAGAAGCACTTAGAGCCGTACCTGGGACACAGTAAATGTTCAGGAATCACTGGCCTTAATTGTTAATCTAATGAGCACCACGTTAAATGGATTTTGTTTGTTTCTTCAGCGGCCTCCACCACCTGGTTACGTTTACTGTGAAGGTGACTTAGAATGCTGAAAGTGAAATGCTGCTCATGTTATTTTAGATTCTCAGGTGGAATTTTGTGTATTCTTCGGAGAGGTGTCTTGTTCAAGTTATCCCCATTTGCCAACCTCATGGGTGCTTGAGAAGTTGAATGAAATATTGCAGGTAAGTGATCTATAAGCATAAAAACAATCTCTGTGTTTGGGTGAACAGAGAGGATTGATGCTACTGACATAAACAAAGCTGATTTTGAAGGTGGATGACATTTGACCTGGAAGGCTTAGGAATGTGGTGTTGGGGCTTTGTCCTGCCCACGTTTCCGTTTGGATTTATGTCTTTCTGTTACTTGCCTGAGTTCTTTCAGGAAGGCAGGATGATTCTCTTAAATAATTCAGCCAATGTGTGTGCTTCAGGCATTTAAATAAGTACTTTTAAAGACACACCTTATACCCTGGCCTGTGTGGTTCGGTGGATTGAGTGCCAGCCTGTGAATCAAAAGGTTGCTGGTTTGATTCCTGCTTGGAGCACATGCCTGGGTTGCAGGCCCGGACCCCAGCTGGGGGTGTGCGAGAGGCAAATCATCAATGTATCTCTCTTTAAAAAGGAAAAATAAATCATCAAAGACACATCCTAGTTTTTTCATCCTCCTTAGAGAAATTTTAAAAGGAACATCAGCACTGAAGTGACTTCAGAGTCATCCAGCCCAACCATTTCCTTACGTCAACTGGGGAATGAGGCCAAGAAGTCAAAGTTACCATGCAACACTCCACCCCTAGCGAGGGCAGGACGGACATCAAGTCAGCGATTCAGATTTTTTGAGTTCAAAGGTCGGAGATCTCCACTGCACTGCATCTTGCCTTTATATCCTTCCCCCTTCAATCTCAGGCTTTAGCCGAGCATAGCGACCACATGATGCGGAAGGACCCAGGCTGCAGCCTTGCGAGGAGAGGGTAGGCAGGCTCTGTGGGGTTTAGAAACCATGTAACATACATGTAGGGCATGAAGGAATTTCTCTTGAAAGACTTGGCAGGGTAGGGTTGGGGTGACAACTGTTCCTTGTACCTGGTGATCCTTGAAGAGGTTCAGAGGTTTATTTTACGTTGTGATAGAGCCAGGTCATTCAATACAGTTGCCACTAGCCATGCGTGCCTATTTAAATTTAAACTAAGTAAAATAAAATGAAATTTTAAAATTCCCTGAAGTTGAACTAGCCACGTTTGGAGTGCTCAGCAGCCACGGATGATCGGTGGTTGTGTGTTGGACAGGGCAGGTGCAGATAGATCCTTTCTGCCATTGCAGAAAGTTCTGTTGCACAGTTCTGCTCTAGAGGCAGAATGAGGCTAGGTGCTGCTTCCAGAAAATAGAGAAGAGTGTCCTTACAAACAAACAAAGAAATAAAAAACAAAACAAACACACAAACTCAAGGCCTGTTTTAGGTAAGTGTTCTAGAAGGTTCTGTGGGTCTCAGAAAGAGAATTATCAATCCCTGAATCTTCATATTGTGAATGCGTTTAATAAATTAATGAATGAGTATATACTTTTATGCCTTTTGGGTGAGATAGTTCATAATTCATCAGATCAAGTTTGATGGGTTTTAACCCCCAAATCATTAATATCCCCAAGAGATTCAACCTTGGGGATTCAACTGTGAACTAGACTGAGCTTAGGAGAAGGCAGGCATTCTAAATCATGGAGCTTTAGAGATGGTATCTGCCAAGCAGAAGGTGGATGACTGCCCGCTGGGGTTTACAGAAAAGATTATTATGTCCATGAGAGAAAAATCTAGTGAAAGCATTTTGCACACTGTAGAAACATTCTTTAATCATTCCTATTTTGCGAAGCCATTTTTGGTCAGGCCCTCCTATTTTTTTTCCTCCTCTTCATACAAATCAGGTAAATTCTTTAAGGAAAATGCACTTAACTTCTTTTTTTGGGCCTCATTGAATATCTAACATCCAACAGATTCCTAAACCATTGTTTGCTCTTAAGGACAGTGACTAGATACAATTTTCATTGACAAGTTTGCAAGACTCTGGTTTCATGAAGAACAGCAAGAAAAGGTGGTATGGGTTATGAAAGGGGTGGGAAAAGCTAAGGAAATAACAGGACCCCTAAATCAGCATCTTTACGACGATGCCACTCACAGATGACATTGTCATGGAACCCTGTGGTCAAACTTTGAACGTCAACTTCAGCCACAAAATGCTTTTTTCACTTTTATCTTTCAACCATAATTCAAATAATGCTGCCTGGCACGCGGTCTGTGCTCAATAAATATTAGATGACTCAAATCCAACAGGCCGATGTTGCCGCAAAACCTCAAGATTCTTTTAGGGAAAAGGATGGTGCTCTTTCTGGTTTTAACCTTCTCTTTCTCTTCCCCAGTGCTGACAGTCATAGCTGCCCCTCAAAAGATGTTTCCCAAATAAGCAAATGCCTGGTGTCGGTCCCTACTCTCAACCAAACTTTCTTTGATGAACACAGGATTCTGTATCTCTTGAACATGCAACATTCATAGCAGAAAGGGCCAGGCCTGGAAGAGGATTAGAAAAAGGCTGGCGACTTGAGCAACACAAGTGCACATTAAGGGGCCTGGGAAGCCATAACCACCGTTTAGCTGCCTGGCAAATCTGTTTTCAGTTATCAGATCAAGACATGGTAATTTGTGGCATCCAAGTTGCTCCTTTTCCGGGGAGATCCTCACTGAGCTGGATCTCACGTGTCCCTGTTTGCCTGTGGCTAGGGCGACTGCTGGTCGTGGGAAGGGGGAGGGCAGTAATGGGGCCTGTTTTCATGGCTGGTGATGGGGAGTGGTGTGTGAGCTACCAGCCACACAGCACGGGCTCCAGCTGCTCTTGGGGACAGCTGCGCTGCTTCAGGGGCCACTGTTTCTATGGTGACATGTGCAGAACTCATGGACTATATATGAGCAAAGGCAGTACATTCTAGGGCCTGAGGCCAAGGGACTGATTTCCAACAATAGAATATTCATATTTCATCGAGCAAAAGTAACCTAAGAGGAAATAGGGAAGCCAAGGAGAAGTATAAATGTTCTTCGTAAGGGGTCCCTCAAGTCCTATTATTTAAATTCAACTAAAAAAAAATCTTTCCATTTAATCGTAGGAGACGACTAGGAGGGATTTCAGGTTTTCCTTCCTAGTTTTTGTTCCTTATACAATCAGCTACCATGACTAATATTTTTTATTATGCCCTCAAAGAGACAGACAGCAACATAGCTATTTGATTTTAATATAGCACTTTTATTAACTTGTGCCATGTAAGATAACCTTATTTAATTTCCTCAAATAATTAGTGATACTGCATGGGCTGCACACAGCAATGGAACTGGGTATTCATTATTTTTGCAAAAGCCAATGAAAAAGATTCTATCATTTTCTCCAGGCCATTTCCTAAAGCAAGGGGTATTTTCTGACCTATGAGAGGATCCAGTGATATAGTAAAGGTGACCTCACTTGTAAATAAGATTTTTTACCTTATAAGAAGAAATCTCAAGAGACACTTATAAAAGGTTTAATGTTCCTAACCATATGCTCAGAGAAAAAGAATGCATCCTAAAGGCATCTTAAGTGGGAAATGTAAACTTGCATTTGTGTAATACCCTTCAAAGTTCATTTCCTCTACTGCTAGAATGACTATTTTTCTCTACTTTAAGTGGCATTATTTCTGAGCCTGGTCACAGCTCAGCCAGGTATTTGTGCTGAAACAATTGGCCTTAGTTGAGGTAAGGAGGGAGGGGGACCTTCGAAAATATGCAAACAGCCCCTATGTCAGTTCTAGGGACCTGACTTCCTTTATTTAGATTTTCCTAAGGGAAGTTCTCCATTGTTTCATTGACCTCACTATCAAGGAGCTCTCCCTAGGCCAAAATCTGAATCCTTTCAACTGCTGCTTCCAGAAAATAGAGAAGAGTGTCCTTACAAACAAACAAAGAAATAAAAAACAAAACACACACACAAACTCAAGGCCTGTTTTAGGTAAGTGTTCTAGAAGGTTCTGTGGGTCTCAGAGAGGGAATTATCAATCCCTGAATCTTCATATTGTGAATGCGTTTAGTAAATCAATGAATGAATATATACTTTTATGCCTTTCTGGTGAGATAGTTCATAATTCATCAGATCAAGTTTCGATGGGCTTTAACCCCCCAAATCATTAATATCTCCAAGAGATTCAACCACTATTTAGAAGTAGTAGTTCAGATAATTATAGTGTCTCCTTTTTCCAAAGAACGTGCCAGAGCAGGGCTTCTTAAATTGTACCATGCACGTGAGGTCTTGTCAAAACAGACTCTGATATAGGAGGTCTGGGTAGGGCCTGAGATTCTGTATTTCTGACAAGCCCTCAGGGTGCTAAGGCTACTGGTTCCCAGGGATACCCTCTGAACAAAAACATACAGCCTAAGTTTAAGTGACACCCTTCCAAAGTCACAGTCCTTGAGGTGCATCCCCCTTACCTTCTTCGGCTGTTGACTGCGACGCAAACTGCAAGAACCAAAGCCAGAGCCAAGAGGGATGCCAAGATGATCAGCCATTCTGATGTGAATGAAGCAAAAGACACCCATGAACTTGGAAAATACATTTTGTGAAAACAAACTGCAGTTTATAAAACTGACCTGCTCCAAACAAGAACCACAGTTGGCACTACAGATGAGTCTGATCAAATAGTCCAGCCAGGAGGCAAATAATACTGAAAAAGCAATTTTGCTATAGGTGTTTGTCCAACTGGCCTCTTGTTTTAATCTCTCACCATCCATCAGAATTTCCACATCTCTCCAGGAGAAACATGTTTCCAAAAATCATTGACTGACCTGTTGAGACTTTGTGATTGCCCTTGGTGTGAGTATTAAGTAACCTGAAAGAAATTTATTCTTCCCTTGAAAGGAAGATTCCTTTCCTATATAAGAGCATCGCCTAAAAATGAAGGCCGCATATGGGTGAAAGGGGAAAAAGACACCCCTGTCTGTAGATGTTTGAATTTGTGCATGTTCACTGGAGGGTCCTTTGGCAAAACTTGTCAAAAGCCTTCAAGATACATATGCTTTTGATTTAGCAGTTACACTTCCAGGAATTTATAGAACCTTAGAATTAGCTATGATGATGCTTATTACTGACCTATTTATAATAGAAAAAGTTGAAAACAACCTAATATCCAGCAATAAGGAATTGATTAAATAAACTAGAATGCATTCATTGTATTATGTACTATAATACAGAGGAAGAATATTTAATGACATTGGAAAGCTGTGGCCAGCCAGTTGAGAATAGTAGTTTACGAAACAGCATGTATAGTATAATTACATTTTTGTATGTGAATTTCATTGGAAAAATGACAAGAAGGACATATGAGTATATAAAAATGTTAATCATGGTATTTCTGGATGATGAGGTAAACAATAGGTGATTTATCTTTTTGTTCTTTTTGTTAGCAGCATTTTCTAAAATGTCTTTAATAATTAATGTATCACTTGTGAACTAATAAAATGCCACACCCATTTCTAAATCAAGCACTAACATATTAAGATATGACTTGACATTAATTCAGTTGCCAGGTGGGCTGTGTATCTGTGCAATGAACTAGAGGGAAATAAGAAATACGGACATTCACTGTCCATTCATCTTTGGGGGTCCTGGTTCTTCCGATTTCCTGCTCCGTGTGCCCTTTGTCTGACCTCTACCTGGTTAGGTGAGTCAGGAGGTGGGGAAGCCAACAGAGGAGAACCATTTCTGTTCTGTCCTAGCTCTGAGATGCCCCATATTCCTTTACCTAAGCTGGGAAAAATCCTGCTGCATGATTATAGCAAATTACATCCTATCCTCCAGTCAGCCCTCTCCCCTCCTCCATGTGCTTTGCCTCCAGCAATGCCTAGGCCAGCAGAGGCCAGGGCCAGGTACATGCCTCATCCTTCACTCTCCCCATGGGAGGCTCAGTCGGGAGGCCTCTGGAGAGGGGGAAGTTAAAAGGATAATTTGCAACTCTAGAAAAACCCTTCCTTTTTTTGTAATCCCCCTTTTGAAAGGGCTCAGCTTTGAGCCCAAGTCAAATAAAGAAGTTGCCTCAAAAGTCTTCAATCTTGACACTCAAAGCCAGCTGTCTCAGTCCCCTCAATGCACATGTAACACATTCTGAAACTGTCTTCTGTCTGGATCAGTGAAGACCATCCCTTGAAAATACATGGTTTGGGGACCAGAAGAATGTTTTCATTCCACCCAATACACTGTCTGCAACGTGAGAGGAACATTGCATGTGTGTTCCCCAACCCCAGAAATGAAGGGAAAGCTGAACTGGGACAGGCATGACCTGGCTGTGACCTGAAGTCCCCTTGGTGATCACTCCTTGGAGGAGGAGGCTTTAGGAACTAACATGGCACTGGACTGGAACAGACCAAGGACAAGTGTGAATATAAGTTCAGACAATCCATGGAACCTGGGGGAAAAAAGTGTTCCTTCTTGTCCTATCTTTTGCTCTCATTCATCTTTAGCTTGCTAAGAGAAACAATCTGTTTCCTCTTTGGGTTGAGTATTTCGGAGACTGTGCTTTCAAACTGGTTGCTTCTGCCTTTCTGGGACACTCAAAGACACTTTTAGCATCATCCCCACCCACCTACCCCCTGCCCCACCCCAGCTGGAAACTCACCTGGAATTAGAGGTTTCCTTCTAGGACCGGAGGTTGTGGTGGCCCCACGTCCTTGACTCCCATGGGAGTGTCCTAAAGAGAAAAACAGCATCTCTCAACCCAAGTTTGGGATGCATAACTGGGCTTACAGAGCAGCATACAGGGCCAGCCTCTGCGTTCACAAAGCTACTTATACATCCAAACCACAGAAATTTTATAAAGTGCAACAAAAGGAAGAGACCTCCCCCAAAAGTTCTGTTTGATTCAGGCTAAGGTTTAAAAATGTTATTTTTCATCAAGAACACGAGACTTCAGAGCTGCAGCAGCTGTGAAGTGTTTAAGCCCCTGGGCTCTAGAGTGGGATGGCTGTGGATTTGAGTCCTGCTTCTACCACTGGCTAGTAACCTGTGCTAGCACAAGTGACCCTCTCCAAGCCTCAGTTTCCTCCCTCTTAAGTGGGGTAATGCTAGAATCCACTGCATCAGAATTTTGCAGAGGCTTCAAGAAGTACACAAGAGACTGATCATCGTGTGTAGTTATTTTCTATTTTCAATTCTGTACCTTGCTACTCAAAGTGCGGTCCCTGGGCCAGCAGCATGGGCTTCACGTGGGAGAATGCTGGGAATGAAGAATCCTATGCCAAATTTGCTGAATCAGAATCTTCATTTTAACAAGACTCCTATGGGATTCTTATGCGCCAGAAAGGCCAAAGCAAATCTAGAAATCACATCCTATGTCATCATAGATATAAACATAAATATTATTAAATAAGGGCTATGGGGCCATGGCCCTTTCTATTTATGAAAAATCATGCATAACCAGGCTTACAAAATGGAACACAGGGCCAGCCTCTGCATCCCTGCACAGTTCTTTATGCATTCAAGCCACAGGCATTTATTTATAAAGTGGGACAAGAAAGTGATCTCCCCAGTAGAGTTCATTTTGATCAGGCTGCTCTATTATGGAAACATGCTAATACATTATTGAAGCATGCTTTGTTTTTGAAAAAAATGAACATTTTCCTCCTTACAAAACAAAATAAGGAAACAAACAAAAGAATCTCAGACTTAAAGGAAATGTAGCAAGACAAAGAATCCACTAGTCAGAACAGGAGGCTTGTGAAGGGACCCACCCAAGTAAAAGCTGTTTTTCCTTTGTGTTTTTATATGCTTCCCTTACTGCTGCTAAACAAAAATGGAAAACGCCCCACAAAAATGAACTTTCTTCCCCCTATCAACTGGGATTTCTTTGCAGAATCCTGAAGGCCTCCAAGGGAAGAGAATACAAAACTAAACAAAGAAGTCTGTTTGGGAAACCAGTGAATGAAGAAGGTTGGCCCTTAAATGAAAAGCTGTCCTAAGGGAGTTGAACTTCCAAATGTGCACAGTAGACAATGAAGTCTTGATTATGGTGGTTATTTTGGGTCAGGTGGCTCTCATTTATGCAATTTGATGTTTTGCTAAACTCAAGTTCTATCATACATCTGGCCATTTTAACATACCCCATCCCATCTTGACAGTGGCCTCTCCCTTTACAACCCTCAGAAAAAGTCCAAGACACTTTCTCTAGCTGCTGGCCAGAGTCCTGGGTCATGGGCAGGTGGCCCCTTACACTAGTTGTGAAATTACTGGGCATTTAAGCTGGAGATCTTTGGCCTTCCAAACGACCTCAGAGGTACAGTCACCCACTGGTCTTTCCCTGACTCACAGCAGCCATTGACATTTGAAAGGGAGGCTATTAATGGATTATAATCTATTTCTATTTTCCAACAAAAGTGCTCCCAGCAAGGAAAGATCTGGGTGTGTATATAGCCAGATGAAAACTCCTGTTTGAACAAAAGACACCTGCACAGGAGTTGAACAAAAGAGACCGCTCCCACCCACTTGGTTCTCACTTCAAGCAAAAGCCAAGAAGATGGAAGAGACACAGCAGGTCTTGCCTTGCATCTTAGAGGCCTGCACATGCAGCCTGGGTAGGGCAACGGGGAAAGTAAGTTCTGCAAATATGAACACCTGATCCTGCAGTTGGGAGTTGAGATCCATTCTGAGACATGTGCACAGAGATAATTCGACTGGCTTTTTAACTGTGAGAAAAGACATCTAGGAGAGTTCTTCTCTACCCTTAATATATACAAACCACCTAGTGGAGCGGGGAGGATCTTGATACAGGAAGTTCAGGATGGCTGAGGATTCTGCATTTCCAACCAGCTCCTAGGTGATGTCTCTGCTGCTGGTCCAAAGACTACACTTAGAATAGCTTGGGTCTCTTGATTTTAGAGAGCTTTGTCTTTTAGTACCAACTCCCTGTCATTCCCAAAACACTCTAAAATTCCTGCTACCTCATGTTCTCCACAAGAACTCTAGGAGGTAACTGAGGCCAGGGTTCTGATCTCTTTTGTCAAGAAAAGAAATTGAGAGATTGGGAAAGTATAAGTGCCCTATCCAGGTTCCCAAAGAACCTGGGATTTCTGTTCTTATTTTAGAAGCATTTTTCATGAGCTCCCACATCCCTGTCCTTTTAGGTAAATGGCTATTACCAAAACCACCATGTAAATATTCATCTTCAATTTGCTTTAGGTGTGTAAATATTTAAGCCTGGTGGCAACCCTACTTCCGACATAAGCATGAAGGGGAGGACAATGGTTCATAAGGGTGACCTCGCTTGCATGGGGCCACCTGGACTGATGACGCTCAGGGACACCTTGGTAAGACAGAACCAGCACAGCCCCAGCATTAGTGATCACAAGTAAACCTGCTTCATGTCAGACTTTTGCTGCCTGGAGTAATGTTTCCAGGAGTGTGATATGAGTCACAGCAAAGAGGAATCCATTTAATGTTCCCGCCTGGTGGTAATTATGGCCCTTACAGCATGCTTTCTCCAGGCTGCGCTTATGAGGGGCAATACAAGACCTTTGGGTTTGAAATGGCACTCCACAGCTTAACTCACTAGTTGTGTCAACTCTGCTAAGTTACTTAGTGTCCCGGAGCCTTAGTATCCTCTATAATATTGGGATAATAATGGTACTTATATAGGTCACAGGGTGGGAAGGATGATTAAATGAGTTAATAACAGGTGAAACATATGAAAAATGTTTAATTTCATATTTGACTGTTGACCTACTGTTTGATATGCTACAACCTAATCCATTGTGACAATTATTATTATCCCAATTTTATGGATTAGGAATTTGACTCTCAGATCCTTTAAGCAATGCCCCTAGTTCATATGTGAGGGAGCTGCCATCAAACCCAAGTGATTCTTATTCCAAAACCCATGTTTTCAATCACTCTGGTGCAGTCCAATGTTGAATTGAGGCCCTGCTTGGATTTTCCCTGATCCTTTTAAATGGAAAGCTTTTCTCCAAAATGGTAGCTCTCAGAGTACAGTCCTTGTTTTAGCATTATCACTGTCTCTAGGGAACTTATTGAAAGTACGAACACTCCAGCTTTACCCCAGACATCCAGAATCAGAAACTATAAGGACGGGGCCCAGCAATGAGACTTAATAAGCCCTCCCCGTGATTGTGATGCATCCAAAGAAAGTTTGAAAACCCCCTTTCCAGAGACACTGACTCATACTCCATTAATAATCAGCAGGTTCAATGCTGATAACAGTCAATGACTAAAGCAGCTCAAACTCACCAGCTGATTCAGATCCATGAGTGGTATGGTGCCTTCCACTAGAGTCAAGAAATGAGTCTTGATTTTCTGTAAGAAGCAACAAGAGAAGGTTCAGTACTGTGTGTTCCAATTACACTGCCACCTGCGTTTCTTCATGTTTGCATTTTCATGCACTTTGCTTTCATCACAACACTTAGTCTTTAAAGAGAAGCAAAATCATAGCAAAGGAGCCTTGAATGGGTTCACCATATTAATATACTTTTCTTAACCCACTGATGAGTGAAATAGAGCTTTCATCAAAATTAAGATTAGCTTACTACAGACCATCAAGATGACCACAGGAAGCATGGCTTCAGTAGAAACCCAATAATTGTAACATGCAGACAAAAATATCATGATGTCTTCATAGGTCTGAGGTTAAGATTTGATACTGTGTCTTTGAGGTAGGGACTATATGCTTTGAATTATGACAAATGTGATCACTGGGAATGGGTGTACTCTATGGCTCAGGGCATAAGACATTTAAAGAGAATTCTCTGAGGCAGGAAATAGAACAAAGTTCTGGTGCACAATACAGGATCTTGGGGTTGAATTATGTAAAGGTTCAAGAGAAATGTTAACTGCTTGTTTAAAGAAAAAGTCTAAAAATAAATGAAAAAGAAATGGGAAAATGAGAGTTAACATGTAATTAGAATATGTTTCAAATGGAAATATTTTTCAAAAATGAAATCTACATTTTCAACACCAAGAGTTAACGTAATCCATCTTCTCAAACGTCCACCATTAACGGGTTTGAAATTGATGGAGGTTCATGAATTGCTAAACTCTGGATCCGTATGTCAGATCTTGGATTTAGCACATGAAAAGTCTTGCTTTCCTCCCTCCTTCTCACACATGTTTCGAAACTCTACTGGAATCTTAAAACAAAACAGGACAATGGTTTCACAAAATGGCTATACTCACCCATTATGAAGATACTTATAAGGAATATACTATAGTCTGATCACCACCATTTCTCATAAGGTGGAGGTAGGTGACCTATAATCTCTCTTGTAATTGTATAGAAGAGACAGATTGCTTTGTTCCTTGACTGATAGTTAGAACAATGAAAAACAGCATTTGCTGAAATGCCAGCGCCAATAGCTCCATAGCACCATGGGCATTACCACCACCACTACCACCATCATTATCACCATTATCACCATCACCATCAACACCACAATTCCAAATGGTTTAATTTTTAAGATTAAGCATGAAGAGCGAGAAAAATGTTCTGGAAGCAAACCAAAAATGAGAGTCGGATCACTTACTGAGCATTTAATCCATGGGGAACCATGGAAAATTGGTTGGTACCACAATGGGGTGTGGAAGAAATAAGAGTATATGGATGTCAATTTTGGAGAAAGCACCTTATTTACTGACAAATGATCTATATAATCCTTCTAGGCCACTGGAACTATTAAAATTGCCATTTAAACTTTAGAGTCATTGGGCTGCATGAAAAGGCCTTATTTTGCCAAGGAAAAATTAAGCAGTGCTCTGAGAACCATCTCTAAAGAGGAATACTGACAATGATACTTGGAGTTTTTGATAACCGGGAGCAGAACCATGCTGAATAAAGAGCCAAAGGGTGTGAGGGTTCTGTCTGGCCAATATTGCCAAGGTCAGAATTTTCTAAGACTGTTTTCCTTGAAGCCTGGGACAGGAAGCCCAGAGGAAAGAGAAAACACGTGCGGCATTTCCATCATCACATTAGCCAGGGCATCACAGCTGTCTTCTGTTTTGTGTATTGAGTTTTCTTAAGACTTACTCTTCTTTGGGGAAGGAAGGGAAAGAACTCATGGTACAAAAAAATACAGTAATCCCTCCCATACCCTGGGGGATACATTCCAAGAGCCCCCGTGGATGCCTGAAAACCATGGATAGCATTGAGCCCTATATGTACCATTTATTTTCTGTACATACAAACCTATAATAAAGTTTAATTTATAAATTAGGCACAGTGAGAAATTAACAACAATACCAACAAAATATAACAATTACAACAATATACTGTAATAAAAGTTATGTGACTATGGCATTAGTGAGTAGAATAAGGATTACTTAAACACAAGCATTGTGATACCGTGAAGTGAAACTGATAATCAATCAAGATGTCTACTAAGTGACCAAGGGGTGGTAGCATAAATAGTATGGATACACTGGACAAGGAATGATTCAGGTCCCTGGTGGGGACAGAGCAGAATGGCACAAGAGTTCACCAAACTACTATGAACGGTGCACAATTTAAAACTTACAAATTGTTTATTTCTGGAATTTTCCATTTAATATTTTCAGACCACAGCTGACTACGAGTAACTGAACCCATGAAGAGCAAAAAACCGCAGCAAAAGGAAGGGCACTACTATATATCTAAAATCACCAGTGGTTAAATGATAAGAAGTAGTTGAATAATTAGCACCAAGAAGAGAGAATATGACTTCAGTTTCTTAGCTAGAGTAGGTATTTTCTAGTTACATGTTCTACAACAGTTAGTTTCTTAGTGCAAATGGAAAAACAAAGAAAAGCAAAAGTAGGGAGGACTGTTTATTTGGAGGGAAAAAAAAAGATTCATTCTAGTTACATGTCTAGTTGAATTGAATTAAGTCATCTTCAGCCACCTCTTAGCTATTATCACAAGAGAAATGGTACCTATTCATTAGCAGTAGATTATACCATAAAGTTTTAACTGTGCATCATAAACTAGAAGAGGTTTATCCACAAGCCCTTCACCAAAAGTAAAATTCACCAATCCACCACCAATAAGAGATAATCATTTCAGAGCAAAGATATTACTATATGGAAATTATTCACATGGTCAGTAAAACCTTACTAAATAGGCAGCATGCTATTAGTTGAATCAAATAAAATAGCTAATGTTTAACTTCTTTGACCTACAAAAAATCAATTTCATATAGGCCAACTTAATACATCATAATCAAACAAGGCAAAGAAAGAAGTTCTACCATAACAACCAAGTCACAAAAACAAATAGATGTTATAGTGGCAAATGAAAGCCTTCCTTATCTAAACTAAATCTAAGTTTACCTGCACCAGGATGATGACATGACAAAAGCCATTCCCATGTCACAAATCAGTCTAATCATAGCCTGCATAGAAAATATTCCCTGTAACATGAAAGTATGTTCTGTTTTTCAACATAAAGAAAGCAAACCAGAGAACAAATGGTCCAATTACCTGACGAGGAGTGATCAACATGAATGTTGGAGTCTCCAACAGCAGTAATTTCAGTCATTGCAGGGGCCCCTGTGTTAGCAGGGGTCACTGGGAGGAGGGTCGTGTATTCATTTGTGTCTGGGGAATGTGGAGGATAACCTTCCACTGAAGTAGTTGAGTCTTCAGGAAGATTTCCACCTCTGCCATCATTCCTAGCTGTGTGAGGTGGAATCAATGGTAAATCCACATTCGTATAATGAGCTCTCCACCCATCACATGTCTGTCTTAAGAATGAGCAATTACTGCAAAAGCTTTCCATTTGTTATTTATGAACGCAGAGCAAAAGATAGTGTGATTTGTCACACTATTGCACAGAATCTATATTTTGCAATTGACACCACCTGCACAGAAGAGATTCTGGTGATTCTAATACCCAGACAAGATATTTATTGTAATACCTGCCTGGGTTATTACAGTAAGGTTTATGCCACTACAACTGTGACACTGGTCATCTTGAGCTCTTACTCAATTAGACCTACCTTTGATGAAGTGGCAGAAAAACATTCTTGAATTAAAAGGTCAAATTATGCTGTCTGTTATTGGGATAGCCAATGCAAAACATCAAAGAGCTGAGATTTTATTTTTCTCTTTGCCAGATGGCACTGCTTCTTACTCACCAGCACCAGGAATTTATGAGTATAAATGGCAAAATAACATTAGTAATGCAAGGAAAACAGAGAGCAATATAAGTCAGTTGTAAATCATCAATAAGCGATCTAACTCTGGAATGTAAGAAACTTGACCTTTAAGATTAAGAAATACAGTTGCATTTAATGTCCAATGGCTTCTAAAAAGTCTACAAAGCAGAAAACTTAGAGACCCACCACCAGCACACCTTCTGATCAGAAGTCACAGCCTTAGCAACAATCAATGAATATACCTCCACCAAAGACACTGTGCAAAGACACCCACAGCTGAAACCACGCGTGCTTTACAATCCTTACTGCTGGGTGTTGGAGTAGAAGTCATTAGCTGGTCTTTATCTTCTTCCAAGACTTCACGGGATGCAGAGAAGCTCTGAGTACGACTCTGCTCTGTTTCAAGGAGGGATGAATCCAGCATTAATTTGGAGGCCTGAAACAAATCCTGCTATCTGCTGGCAGGGAGGATCTAGCTATACCAAGGACAGGTAGGGGCATGGGAACGCCAAGGTTTATGCCTGCCATTGTCCTCTAACAGATGAAAATGTACAACAGAATTCTGTTTTGTCCCTAGCTGGTTCCTAAGACCCCTGTTTGTTCAGTGTAATCCACAAAGATAGGGCACCAATATAAACCCCGAGGCAAACCTTTGTCTTTTCTGGATCATCCTGACCCAATTGAACAATAACACTGCTACTCGTCACGGGGGGAGGTGGGGAAACCAGAGGCAGAGAAAAAGAAATGTTTGAGTCCCACTGTTCCGATCAGCAATCAAGAGCACCAAGCTGTGTGGCAGGAAGTGTGGCTGTCATGAAAATAAACACCTTGAAAGCACGCAGAATATACCTGTAACCACCAAAGGAGTTCATCTAGAATGACTTGCACCAGTAACTCGGATCAAATTTAGAAAAGGAAACCATTGAGTCCTTCCTAAAGAGCATTAAATTCAAGATCCCATTTTACTCCATTAGGTTTTTGATCTTATCTGTGGATGGGGATTTTCATCGCTGCATTGAGACACCAGGGAACGCTTGTCTGGCAAACACAGGACCCTCACTGTAGTGCATGCAGTTAAGAGGCTAAGCCCTTGCCCAGCTCAGACTGTTGTGAGTTCATTTCCTTTGTGTTCTTCTGGGAAAAGCACTGGTCCCTGAGTTACAGGTGCAAGCACTCCATGAAGCACACCCAGAAGCCATGTCCACCACCAGGTAAACATTACAATTAGGAAAGAGACATTCACCAAATCCCAACCCAACGTTAGAACAAAAGTCAACAGGGAAATAAAGTGGAAATATAAGACCCTTAGTTGGCAGAAACCATTTTTTAAAAACTTATCTGCATCTCCTTTCATGTTTAACCCTGTGCTATTTACATTTTTGATGATCAACAGGTGCTTGTTGATTTTTTTTTCCTTTGCCTAAAAGGGTTCAAGTAAAGAGCTCTGTCTATTCTGCGCAGCAAGCAAGTAGCAAAATGAGGCCCCTTAATTCTAAATTTCTTTCAGTTTGTCAAGAAATTATGAATGACTTTGGGCTGATACCTAGGGTATCTCGGTACACATAATGGAAATTAAGGCTACTAACAGTGTAGCATTGCTTCTACCAGACCTTTAGTGTAGGAAGGAGTATTAGCAAACCTTCTCCTTTCATACCCGGGCCCTGCCACCTTTGCCAATTGTCAACAACATGCCTTGCTCCTCTTCTATGAGCTGGTGTGATTTCCCAATTTTCTATCATTATCCACCCCCAAATTGTCATTGCACCACCAGTAACACAATCTTACCCCTCTTCTGCCTTGATTGAAGACAAGAAGGGAATCAAAAGGGGAGGGGTCAGTTAAAACATAGAGAAATCACTGTTCTAACCGTGGTCCTGAGTGACAATGTCATAACTACTTAGGGAAGGAAAATCAAGGTGAATGAAGTTCCACATCCTTTTTTTTAAACATAAAGCCATTGAATCTGGAAGCACTGAGAATGAAGGGAAAATTGCAAAGAACTCCACCAAGATAATATAGAAATGAAGACAGCTTTTATGCTCTGGTCTGAGCTGAGCCACAAAGCACTAAATCACCATTCCACCACCAAGCTGATTCCGGGCCAATGTGAGCAAGAACTGAAGCAGAAACACAGGTCTTATAAAGAGCTGAGTGCCGTTATCCTTACGGGTTGTCACTGAAAAAGAATTTGTCCTGTCCAAGTCTTCCACCAAACCTGTGTTTGGATCTGCAGGAGGCTGAAGTGTTGTACTATGATTGGAGTCCATATCTGAAGGGAATTAAATCAGTATTATTGTTTGATTTCCTAAACCACTACTACAAGGTGGTTTATGATCAAGAACTAAATTGTTCTTATATTCAAACCTGGATAAAGGGAAAGAAAGCATATACTTATTCATGTCTCCAGAATTGGAATAGATTATGGTTTCTTCAAAAGAGGATTACAAAAAAGGTAACTGGGTTTGAGTTGTATGAAAGCTACAATTTTTGTTTATTTTTGCTGAGTCTAAAAGGACTCTAAATGAGCACATGATGGGCCTCCTATACCTTACAGAGACACAAATAAATCATGCATGACTTGTCCCATTCTGAACACATTGCCTTTTTTATAGATGTGTGGGAGCTGCCACTGTGGGAAAGGAGAAAGCGCACTGGTTCAGGGACCATTTTGTCACATTGCCCTTACTTGGCAAAAAAACAAAACAAACAAACAAAAAACAACCTTTTTTGATAACCTTCTTCCCTCACCTGATCCTCTTCCACTTCACAACATGAACATGCAAATGAAACATAAACTCTTCACCCAGTACTACCTAGATGGAAGCCATGAGCTATAGTTAGGGGCAAGATGTACAATGCAGTGGGTGTCAGTGAATCAGTCATCCTGTACACACAAACGTGCAGCGTCTTTGGAAACTAATGTGCACAATGTTGAGTAGTAAGAAATTGCACTGAAATATTTACAAATGCCTTTCAAATAATTACCACAAATCAGTTGTGTTGAAATATCAAGTCCTGAGTGAAGTAAGGGCCAAATAACCCATAAACACCATCATTATTATTGGCTCTCTGTTTCAAAGTCCACCCACACTGCTGCCTCTGGAGAGAGATAACCAGTTCCAGATGACTCCAAAGGGGAAAACTGGAATCCTGGGCACCTTCTTCTACACTGCAGTTTTTCCATACAAAAAGTAAAGAAAATCAAGATCTTCTTTTTTGGAAAAAAATGAAACAAAAACAAAAACACGGATGACTCTATTATCCCAGATTAAAAAACAAGAACAGGCTAGCTAGCTCAAATCCAACCCTGAAATGGATATTCTCCCAGAAGAAGTTCTGCTCGTCAATGGTCTCTAGACACCCTTGTTTATCTTCCCTTTTATATAAACAGAATCCTTCATGAGGCATCACGCCATTCTATGGTTTGAGCCAATTGTACTGCCCTTGACATGTTCATCAATTTAACGGACTTTCTTTCTGTTTATCAGCAGGAAGTCAATACTAATTCTGAAGTTACTTTACTGGCTTGGTTTTCTACAATGCATATCATCAGAGCCTCCAGCAGCCATGTGCATAGGCGCGTGCGGGTTGCGTGTGACTTCAGCGGCTCACCATGATGGCCACATCCTAGCCATTCAAATTCATCTTCCTTTCAGACAAATTAATCTAGTCACTCTAACACATTCATTTCTTGGCTTTCCTTCCTTTATACCTCTACTTACATCAATCTTCTTCCTACAAAAACTTCCCCTGACTTCTTTTCTCTGACTATCCAGGTTTTGTTCCATTTTTCAAAAACCAGATCTATCTTTCTCTGACATTCTCTGGAGAGTCCTCTAAATTTCTTTGGTGTTATTGTTGGCACCATTCATTTGATACCTATTACTTACTGTCTCATGTTGTTAGATATATTTTGATGCTAAATGTTTTCTTTTCTTAGTTAAATTTTCAGTTCCTTAATACCACGGGCCATGAATTGCACAATGTTGTACATGCCTAGCCCACTAGCAGATATTTAATACCAATGTAGTTTCTAATCACTAATATTTGGTGATATCATATTAATACTTGGGAATGACAATTACAGGGTCCTCAAAATATGAAACCATTGAAACTTTTTGATTCATTTTGGAGGTAAGTCTGTTCAAATTCACCACCAAGATATGTGGTCATTGTAGTCTTGGGACTCATTTTAATAACATTTGTGTTGTGCATATTCTTTGTAGTTTGGATCCTGATTATTCAAAGCTGTGAGTAATAATTCACATCCCCATATTGGTTCTTTGGTTTAGCTCTTGTTTTGGATGTTACATTTCTGTGACCAAGACATCTTGTTAAATAACAAAACAATACTTGAGTAACTATGCATGGGTATGGTAAGAAACATGGATTCTTTTACTTAATAAAGACTGAGAAAATAGGGGCATCACCTGCTACAAACTCTTGCAGGTTCTCTAAGGAAAGTTGTCCCCTGTTCTGATAAAGGATGAATTATTTTTAAATATAAAAAATTGGTGAAATAAAATCACAATCTTCTATTCTTACAGACTACAACTAGTGTCCTTTTTACTCTCTCACTCTCATTTAGTTGTTTTTGAATAGTTCACAGGTAAATAAGAATGTAGTTTAAGAAAACAGAGATTATTCTATGCAAAAGTTGTTCACTTATAAAATTCACAAACACTTATGTGGGGACAAGAATGGTTTAGATCTTAGGTCACTGGGTATTGTATCTATCTCTAAATGTGACAAGAGTAAATAATGACATTCTCTAAGCTTTTTAATTATTTTTTCAGAATTAGCACTGACCAATTTTTTTGCCCTGTAAGATTTCTCTACCAAAGGCAAGTTATATCTTCGGGCCTACATTGGAAGTAGTCACTGAATCCATCACTTCATTTTTTGTTAAATACTGAACTTAGGAGTAAGTGAAAAAGGACTCCTGAGACTGTTCCTTCTTCAGAGGAAATGACTTCCACTCTCATCATTTTAGGACTAATTCTTTAACTCTCCTGCCAAATTCTTCACTTTCAGCTCAGTATCTTACATTCCAATAAATGGGCATATCATGTCTACAAAGAAAATGAAGTTTTGAAGAAACTTCAATTTCCTTGTTAAGAGAGTAAACTAGCCTAAAACCAAAGGCATATTTCTAAGAAAACAGCCATTTGGCAGCTTTCAAAAACATAAGATAAAAAAGGCTCAGAGTCTATTACCCATTCTTCCTTCTGTTTGATGACCTTGTCCCATTGGGTGTGAGATTGGGTCCAAGAAATGAGTCCAGGAACTGTCCTCTTGACTCTGCGTTGTCATTCCTTGATTTGAATAGCTGTCATGAGCTGAGGCTGTTGTGATCATGCAGTTTAAGCAATTGTTAAAGTGTTAGTTGATGTCTGGCCAGGGATACACTGATTTTTTTTAATACTTAAAAAAAAATCTAGATAAGACAATCTTTCTGGCATCCAGAGCCAGGAAGTTGTATAAACACAGAATATTTCAGCAGGTATGAGTTCCTTCATGCTCATTTTCTTAGCAATCAGGGTATGAACTGGAGGACACAAAAGCATTAATGGCTTCTCCAGTGGATAGAAGATGAGCAATAGACATCAAGTGAAGATGAAGGAGTAGTTCTTGATCATGTTGCCACCATCCTTAAAAGAAGGAAGTATGAGTCCAAGCACATGATGTCATTCTGAGACAACCATATCCCAGAGAAATGCACATTAGGATAGTAATAGTTTAAAGACGGAATCAGGAAACAGCTTCTCATGAGATAAACATGAAAGTAAACGCCATTCATCTAAAAGGCATGAATGGAATCCATTAGAAGTATTACCTTCTAACAGTGAGATTTATAGCACAAATTACATGTAAGAATGCAGCACATGCTTTTGCTCCATTCTGTGCCAGCAAAGAGGTATAGGTAGAAAAGATTACTATAGTAGCCCCTTAGCAACAACCAACCATATCACTTAGTCAGTCACTGACTTCATCGGTCTGCCAAGAATGCATCCAGAAGTTTCCACACTGGAAGGACATTATGCATTATGTCCCATATTTCAAATAGAAACATGAGGATAGTTCTCACTGATGCTAAATGAGAATGCCATTCTTAAAAGGAATTCGCATGCTTTTACAAGTCAGGGTGTATTTCAATGTTTCTGTCACACAGAGAAAAGAATCATTCATAGAAGGTTGAAGAGTCAAGTTATTTGGCTTAGATATAAGTGAGCTTAGACATGGTGACAAGACTTGAGTCCAATTTCTGCTATCCCACAATTCAAGAATAGAGAGTTTTTTTTATAAATCTAAGAAAAAAGCTTGTACGTTCAAGGAGAAATCTCCAAACAGACATGACTAGGGGCTAAACAACATCAGATAGGTATTTTTCTCAAAATGTCTGGCTCCATTTCTTCAGACATTGGGGTTCTGACCATATGCTTTCTAACAAGCCCAGCATTTTATAGAACCATCTATAAAGCATGGACCTCCATTATAGAGTAGATTCCTTTATAAAACAAAAGGGGATATTTTGTGAGATCAGATTCTCTGCTACAATCTCACCAGGGGCTGTCCCAAACTAGATCTGAAAGTGACATACACAAAGGCGCATTGTCTCTGTCTTTTTTATGTGCTAATATCCACTCTCGGTTCAGGTGACTTGTTCTGAGCATTTCAGGTTGGCTCTGTGGTGACCACACCATAATTTATTAAGGAACCTTGACATCTTGTGACAACTCCTTCAATAACTTATTTGTTCAGTGTCCTCAGCATTCAACATTTAGCCCAAAAGGAAGTTGCCACCCAAGTTTGCTTGTTAAACTATCCATTACCAGCTGTCCCTGCTGTTGAATGAGAGTCTTCTTTGGGCGTTTGGAGATATTCTCCATGCCATCCATTTGTAAACCACTGCTCTTTCTCGGTAGCTGTTTCTTCCGTTGTAATACTAGGGGTGGCCAGAGCTGTGAGAAAAATTTCAATGGTGAGCCATTACTGTTTGATTTCCTCACTAACACATATCTTTCTATTTTAAGGGCATATACATGTGAGAGAATAGGTAGAAAAGGAAAGCAGCAAGGAGAGAGAGACCACTGATCTCCTGGAAGGGATATTAAAAATCATATGGCCTGATCCTTTCATTTTTCAGATGGGAAAACTAGGGTGCAAAGTATTCTTTGCTTAAAGGCATACAGCCAGATTGGCACAGTCAGAACTACACCACAGTCTGAGAATTCCCAATGTTATTTTTATTTTATTAAAGTTTATGGCTTCATAGAGCCTGTTTGAGAGAATTGCTCAAAGAATTATCCTCTGTGTTCATGCAACTTTATTGCAAGGGATATAGTACATGACAATAAATGATGAGATAGCCCAGTAGAAGGCCTTCTGAAACGGTGGTCACATGACCCACAGTCACAGGTCCTAGAAGTACTCCAGAAATTGAATTTACCCAGCACAAAGGATGTTGGGAATGACTGGGAAGCTCCTCCACACGATTACGTAGCTTATCTGGCATCTAAAAATGCCATATTCATTTTTTAACAAAGTTAATTCAGTGGAGGAAAACTATTTTTGCCAGTGTTTGGCATTATATAAACAATAGCAATGTGTGACAGGCTTAAAACTTAGTGTCATAGTTGTCTAGTTTTTAAAAGGACAAGATGAATGGAATAAAATTGTATCCTGGTACCCATGTGAAAAATTAGGAAGTCACTGACATTTTCATCTCGGGCAACCAGTAGCAAATTTTTAGTTCTAAAGATAAAGACAGGTTGCAAGCCAGGTCTCGAGCCAGGTCCATGGCTGGAGGCAGGTGAAAGACATCCATACATTGATGCTTCTCTCCCTCTCTGCCTCTTTCTCTTCCCCTCTCTCTGAAAATAATAAATAAAATCTTTAAAAAAAAATGATAAAGAGAGCTTATAAACTTGCCGAGTCCAAGTAGACTTTGTAACATGTAAACATTTCATTATTTTAGGAAATACGTGTGATTTTTTTAGTAGCAAAAACATTTTAAAAATAAAACTTACTGTCCTCATTTTACTCCAACATTGGCCAAAACATTCCTGGGGTTAACTTGTTATCAGATAGGAGTTTTAAAAAAGGAAACAAAACACCCAAACCTTAAGTTTTACTTCCCACTGACTAATCATTGCCTTCTGACAACTAATGAAGTTAGAAAAACCATTGAGTGCCATTACAAAAAAGAAACTATTAACTTAAACATAAACTGCTTATTCAAATTTCAAAAAAGGAAAAGAAAAACCTGCATGTACATATGTGCATACAAGCACACACTATTCTATATGTCTTCTATCATTATCTTTACAAACAATGTGATCCTTTAAATACCTAGGAACTCCCCTATTGTTTTTAACATATGGGTTAGAGGAGTAGGATTTCCATTGTAAAAATATGACTCTCTTCTAGAAAATATAACATTCTTTTAAAATAAGTCTTTTTACATTTACTTAACTATGTGAAAATTCTTAGAGCAAGAATAAATTAAATGTTTGAATTTTTGCATAATTTTCCCAATAAAATTATGACAACTTTGCTTCATATTTAAGTTTTGTACTAAAATAAAAAATACGGCCATTTCTGTATAATACTCAAGGGTTTTATCAATTTTTTCCAGGGCCTTTCCTTAGTCTTGTGAGATAGTCACATAGCTGTTTGACATGTCTAGCGTGTCGTAATGTTCCTTTGATAAAACCCACAGGCCACCAAACAGAATCTCTTCATGCTTTGCAAGTTCTGATAAGAGTATTACTGAGACCAGTGCTGCTCGCCCTATGGTAGGTTCTGCTATGCTAACTCCCTTTCAGTAATGATACCCCCACTACCATCTTTTGACAATATAGGCTCATTAATTCCAAGCCTTTTTTAAAAAAGATTTTATTTATTATTTTTAGAGAGAGGGGAAGGGAGAGAGGCAGAGAGGGAGAGAGACATCAATGTATGGTTGCCTTTCACCTGCCTCCAGCTACAGACCTGGCTTGCAACCTAATTATGTGCCCTGGCTGGGAATTGAACCTGCAATCTTTCAGTTCATAGGCTGGTGCCTTAGCCACTGTGTCACCAGATGGTAATTCCAAGCCTCTTAAGTACCTTTCAGTTTTTTAACCATAAACTATCTTAAATAATTTCTATAGTGTTGGATCCCAAAGAGAACTGGTACAGAATCCAGTTCTTATTAATTATCTCTTTTATCAGGAGATTCTATTCCTATCTCAGCTTCATGCATGCAGCAAATCTATCAGAGTAAGTAGTGAGATGTAGGTGTGTTGGATATATCCAGTATAATATCTAGGATTTATTAACTTAATGTCTGAGCTAATATATGAAATGTTTCTTTTCTGAAGACATACCTCAAATCATGAATTACCAAACTTCTTTGACTTCTCTCTTTGGATTCTAAGTGGATGTTTCTAACATTTTTGCTTTAGAAATAGCCACAGCTATGAGGATGATGGTTGAGCCATAATTTTAAAAAATGCTATAGGCTATTATCCTGAATTAAAGCTTCTTTTATTCCTAACATGATAAGCATCTCTTCAAGAAATAGATGAAAGAAGAGTATATGTCCTACACTTTTGTCCTACTTTCACTGTCCAGAAGTGAGACTTAAAAGTGTTTTTAGACAACCTGAGATATTTGCACATAAGTAGAAATAACAGCAGCAAATCCTTCCCCAAGTTACCCTAGGCTTGAAAACGGAAGATCAGCCATTGAATTCAAATGTAGACCATATGAGCTATTGACTTTCCTCCAAATAATATAAGGGACGTCTATACAATGCAGTGAGGAAAAGAATGTGAAGAAGAAACTGGATTCATCAAAGGTCTTCAAAGAAAATAAGGATTTCATGGAAGAAAATTTAAAAAGAAAAGAAAAGAAAAATAAGGATTCCAAAACACAATGGGCAAGTCAAGCTTTCTTTCCAGATGCCACAACAAAGCACCAACAGAGCAAATTCTTCATCATACATTTTTATAACCGCACAAAAATCACCCAACTGGAACCTTTAGGAATCTCTAACACAAAAACCATATCTCCAATCTTTTCTAAATTTGAGTTTTTAAATATTTGGGCCTTTTGGGCAACCTGACAAGTTAGCATTTTTCTTCTAGTTCCTAAAACTTGTGCGTAGATTTGGCAGATTTTCATGCTCTGGGGAAAAGAAAAAGTTACTGTGTGGAAATAGAAGACGTGGACATGTCTAAAAATAGTCTTCCCTATTCTTTGGATGACTTCACTAGCTCATCTGACTTAGAACTGCTGACTACCATCCATCCTTCTTACTTGTGCTTGTAGAAAGCTGGATCTGCTCTTCATCATGATGCTCATGGTGAGTGAGAGGAGACTGTGGTTCCTGGGTCCAGTTTTCTCCATAATCACTGGTGCCACTTCTGTCCACATCTGTTGTGATGATGGTTACATGCACTGTGACTTTTCATCAACCAACCTTTGATGGTTCTGTTCTTCCATTAAAGCACATGATATTTAACAGTTCAAAGCCTGAGCATCTGCTATCAATAGTTTTGAGTGAATTCACTAATCTCTCCCAAGAAGAAAACAAAAAACAATAGGCAAGAAATCTTTTAACGATGACCTGTTATTCCACTATAACCACATTCTCAAGGGCAACACCATAAACCATCTTAATGTATTCATTTTTATAATAGAACAATATAAAATATCTTGTGCCCAGATGGTATGATTGATAAATGACCCTTAAGTTGAATCAAGTGCTGTCATGTAAGTTCTCTAAGAATTTGTGATGAGATATTAACTAAATTTCCCACTGTGTCCAGACTATTGACCTTTGCAGCATCATATTTCGAGAAAGAAAATCTTTAATTAAGAATGCATATCCCATTACCAGTCATCCTTGTGGTTGTCTGAAGTATTACTTCTGGATTTAAAAAGCCAGGGCTCCGCTGGTTCCAATCCTGGTTCTGTGTTGGGAGGTCAAAAACCCGTGGTGTGGTTGAAACTGTGATAATGATGATTGAAGTTATCAGGAAAATGGTATTTCTTGAGCCTTCACCACCTCTTTGCACTTCTCCCCCTTCTTTGGTCTAAATAACGAATCATCTATACCAGGTGCATAGATGGTTGAGTGTAAATGGAAGGAAAGCAGAGTGCCTTCAGCTTGATTCAGCCACATTATGAAGCATCCCAGTGTCCTTTGCATTCTGTCACAGAATACGTTGGGGTTAGAACATGAGATCTTCTGGAGGAAGCAGCCAAAGAAGCCGCAGCAGGAGGAAGAACAGCTTTGAAAACATCAGCCCTTCACCGAGGAGAACCAAAGACAGCAGAGCTTTGCCCATCCATGCAGTCAGTAATGGCCCATCACACTTGAAAGATCAAGGAATTTGTATCACTGGCAAGTGTACTACATGTAGATCCTCAGGATGAAGAGGTACATACCTGAAAGTTATACCATGATGATCACTTTATTTCATTAGCAGTTTTGATAGGGAAAGAAATACTCTGGGTACACAGAGCTTTCCTATAGTTAATTCTAAGAAAGAATATCTACCTATAACAGCCAGATGATTTACCTACACATTTCTGGATATTTATCAAACACCTGTAGTAGTTTCATCAAGTACAAAGCATTTCCCAAGCAAGCCATTCCTAGCTGGGGAAAGAAAAACAAGATGCATACACTCAGTAGGAAAACACCGTAGGGAACCAACCACCATCACAGCAGATCTCCAAGGGAAAAGTAAAGTGGCATACTGTCACCCAAAATGATAGGGCTAGAATAGGACATGCACCCAACTGAAGGATCATGACAAAATCAGAATCAATGTCTTTTGTAAAAAGGTTATTTGCAAATCCATCCTACTTCTTTCAAACTCCATTTTGATACCCAAATAATACAATACTCTTTTCAGAACAATACAAAATCAACTCTATGTCACGTCAAGAAAGAAAATCTTTAATTAAGAATGCGTATCCCATTACTAGTCATCCTTGTGGTTGTCTAAAGTATTAGTTCTGGATTTAAAAAGCCTGGGCTCTGCCAGGCTTTAAGAAAGCCAAGTTTAGAATCATTGACATTTGCAATAAGCATTTAAAAAAGTGGCAGTTTTCACACCTCTACAGAAGAAAGAGGGCATCCTGTTGAATTATGGGCCTAGTGGCCAAGCTGAAAAGTGAATTGAAATTGGAAAACATGCCACAGAAATTAAAATTACCAAGGGAAGCTTTCTCCTGGATTGTGATCATACAATTTATTTTCTAGTTGATCTGTTTGGATTGCCACTCAAGAGAGTTTAATTTCTCAAGTATCAAGACCACATCTTTATTGGTGGCCTCACATGAAAGATGGAGCCATATTCTAAACCCAGGAGATAGTGTAATTATAGAGCTCCAATGTTTCTTGCTACTTCTTTCTGAAGTTGTTAAAAAGAGGTTCCTTGTTCCATAGACTAAGCTCTGAGGTGTCCAGACTAAAATGTATACCACTTAACAGCTTAGACATAATGCAGCTAGTTCATCTCAAGTTTTTGTTCTATCAATACCTTATATAGTTAGATGCCTTCATGGACTAAGCTATTTTTTTGGATCCCTACCTCCCTGGGTGCTGTCCATTTGGGGATGATACTCTCAGATTAGAAGGGACAGAACTCCAGTGACCCAAGAGAGCTCTTATAACAGCCTAATGTGACACCTTCTCCAAGGAAAAGCAAAGCTATTATGAAATCAGGTTCAGTATTCTCATCACTGTTCAGCAGTAGCTTAGATCATTACAGATATGAATGGAAAACTCTGTCATCTGGCAGAATATGAGACAAATCATTGCATTTTTTTAATGAACTTTTTTCAGCTCAATTTCCATCTCTGTTCTCAAAAAGTTTTAGAATTGCCACAAATTTGGATACTGTTATGCAAACAGTAAAAAAATGGTTTTACTATTTGTTTTTAATATTTAGCACTGTTTTGTTAAGGCTCAGCTATTTGTCCTTTGCTTCAATATCTTTCTGTTCAATTGGTGCCCAATTTTTAAAACTCTAGATTTGTTCCTTTGACCTCAACCAGGTTTTGATTAACTAAGGCAGTTCTTGAGTTCTGGTTCCTATGGTTGAAGCCTTTCTAGTGACTTCCAAGTCTTCAATTTAGGATCATCTACAATTTTTAATTACTATCCTCCTGATCACATTCTCATGTCCATTGCTACAATAGACCATGAGCTTCTTGAAGGCAAGAACTCTGGCTTCTTTCAGCTTTGTGTTCCATTAAAAACTCTATGTCTTCCTTTAAAATCTAATCAAGGTATAACTAATATGTGATCACAAGCTAATGCTCATTTTTCATATGAACTATTTCCCAACAGAAATATTGTTGGGCATCACTCAGATTGATAAGCCTTGCATAAATAGTTCTATTGTGATTGATTATTCTTACTGGTACTGGAGATAAAATCTTCATCATCATCAATGCCTGTTCCAGAATGACTGGGGTGTTTGTCTCTTTCATCTTCATTTTCTTCAGTTGGCTCCCAGCCTGCTGAGATGACATTTGAATCCATACCTGTTATGGTGACTTGCATTAGTAGCTGAGCTGGATGCCAAGTAACCCACTTGACAAAGGAAGAAAATGAGACTCAGAGTGTATGATGGAATTACAAAGATTATAAGAAAAAAGTGAAATGTTTGATGTGTATATCCCCAAATTCTTTTTTTATTGAATGATTGAGAGAAAAAGATAGAGAGTGAGAGAGAGAGAAAAACTGATTTGTGGTTACACTTATTTATGCATTTATTGGTTGATTCTTGTATATGCCCTGACAAGGAATCAAACCCATAATCTTTGAGTATTGGGACAATGCTCTAATCAGCTGAGCTACCCAGTCAGAGCCTACCCCGAATTCTTATATCTTGGTTTCTAAAGCTAATCTATAGATCTAAAACCAACTGGCTATAATTTTACAACTGAATAGTCTCTTTAAGAAAGTTAAGGAATAAATATAGACACAACCCAACCAAAGAAGTAAAAGAAGAAAAGACCAATAAACACTCCCTCATGCTTTTAAATACACTTATTAACTTACTAAATATACATCATTAAAGGTAGGATGTCCAGCAGAGAATGGAAAAGTTTCACATGTGCCTACTTGCTTTGTCAAGCTACCTTAAAATAACCTTGGAGAGACTTTTGGTCATGATGAAGGCACAGGTAGACATGCTTTGCCTCCTTGCACAAGCATAGAAAGAATTACAGCCAGGTCTCAAAAACAAATAATAGCCAGACCATCAGAAAACCAACTATATGGAAGTCAGATAACCCAGAATTTAAAGAAGCCATATTCATTCAGATGCACATGGAGGGGTGGAGAAGTGTGCCTCAGACAAGTGGCAGCAGTGGTGGCAGCAAAACAGATGGCCCCACATTTGCATGTGGTAGATAAAAATCAAATCGGGAGGGGCACCCTGGGATTGAGCAATCCCAGCCCCAAGCCACACAGCACAACCCAGCGTTCCATCATTGGGAAGATAAACCCCCATTACCTCTGGCTACAAAAACATGTGGAGGTTGGGGTGGCAAAAGAAACTGAGGTATTTTGGTGCTTAAAGGACCTACATGGTCTTAGAATGTATGCAAACCCCAGAGCAGCAACTGGAAGGGCACCAACTGCATATAGGAAGTGGGTGAAGTGACTGAACATGGGGCAAGTGCTGGGCAAATTGCCAGAAGCCAGGCAGAAAGTTGTCCACTCCCTAAGCCCCCCACCACAAACAAAAAGCCACAATGCATCAAAGCGGGTGGCCCTGCCCTGGCAATTACCTAAGGCTCCACCCCACACAATCTACAAATGCCTTTGATATATAGGCCATGCTACTAAAATGGGAAGTAAAAGCAGCTCTACCTAATACGTAGAAACACACAGAGGCTGCCAAATTGAGGAGGCAAAGAAATATGGTCCAAATGTAAGAACAGAACCCCCAGAAAAAGAACTAAATAAAACTAATAGTCAATCTATCAGATGCAGAGTTCAAAACACTGGTGATAAGGATACTCAGAAAAATTCATAAAGTGTGGCATAAATGAAGAAATAAAGGAAGAAATAAGGGAAGAAATGAAGGTTACACAAAATGAAATAAAGAAAAATATACAGGAAACCAATAGTGAAGAAAAGGACACTGGAATTGAAATAAATTATTTGGAACAAAAGAAAGAAATAAACATTCCACCAGAACAGACAGATAAAATAAGAATACAAAAAAGAAAGAAAGAAACCCACAACCCAAACAGAAGTTTAGGTACCTCTGAGATAACTTTAAATGTACCAACATCTGAATCATAAGGGTGCCAGAAGAAAAACAGCAAGAGCAAGAAACTGAAAACTTATTTGAAAAAAAAAGAAAAAGAAAAAGAAAACACTCTTCCCTAATTTGGGAAAGCAGACATACAAGTCCTGGAAGCACAGAGAGTCCCAAACAAATTAAACTTAAAGAGGACCACACCAAGACACATCATAATTAAAATGTCAAAGGTTAAAGATAGAGAATCTTAAAAGCAGTAAGAGAAAAACAGAGAGTTACCTACAAAGGGATTTCCATTAAGACTATCAGCTGATTTCTTAGAAGAAATGTAGCAGGCTAGAAGAGCCTGGCAAGAAGTATTCAAAGTGATGAAAAGCAAGGAACCACAACCTAGATTACTCTATCCAGCAAAGCTAGCATTTAGAATGGAAGGGCAGATAAAGTGCTTCCCAGACATGGTAAAGATAAAGGAATATCATCAGCAAACCATTATTATAGGAAACATTAAAAGGACTTATTTTTAAGAAAGAAGCTCAAAACTATGAACATTAAAATGACAACAAAGTCACAACTATCAATAACTGACTCTAAAAAACAAAAACACAGAACAGGAGCAGAATCATAGATATGGAGATCATTTGAAGGGTTATCAGCTGGGAGGGGAAGAGGAAGAATGGGGGAAAAGTGCAGGGATTAAGAAGCATAGTTGGTAGGAACAAAATAGGGGATGTTAAGAATAGTATAGGAAAGAAAGAAACCAAAGATCTTAGACGTTCAACCCATGGATATGAACTCAGGTGGGTATTGCTGGAGGGAAGAAGGGTCCCACGTAGAGGGGGACAAAGAGGGAAAAATTGGAACAATTGTAACAGCATAATCAATAATATATACTTTTAAAAAACTGGGAATCTAAACACATTAGTCATTTCTAAAATACTATAGCTATATCCACAATTTGCTGATTCATTTTTTTATCTTCTCTAGCATCAGATCACTGTACTGTAAATGCAAATGAAATCTACACTACAGTTTCCAACAATACTTCGCCACCAGCAAAAGAGAAAAAAGTCAATTAACAGAGAAGTCATTCCTGTCATTTATTAGTCAACCCTTTTGGCTTATTATAGTGGACTGTAGCCAAGATTTGGAGAAATTCTCACTTTTCTCCTTTTGGAAGCAATCACAAGAAAAAAGAACCCCCCCCCCCTCCTTTTCCATGGTTACTATAGGCAACATCTCTTTGCAGCAAAGCGGTTTCCTACATTTTGAATCTACTCATGCTGTCTTTTGGAATGTTCACTTTTCTTTTCATACTGTTAGTATCTACCCCAAGAGTATTTACACTGATTAAAAGTTTTTTTATTTTGTTAGCTCTAGCTATACCACTGTATTTTCTCCTGAGAAGTCAAAACTTTCAAATGACTTTGGCCATTTCAGAATACCTTTCAGAGTCAAAATTTTGTTCTGGCATCAAGAAAGACCTGGCCCATGTTCACAATCCCCTTATTAGGTTTCTCCTGGGCCATATTAAGTCTATAGAGTAGAAAGAAGGAATCTGCTTAATAGTGCTATATAATCAAATGTATGGATCTTGGATCTCATCAAAAACATTTGTGACACTAGAATGGACTTTAGGTCAATGAGAATTATTGAAGACTGTTGAGAAAACATATGAGATAATAGTAACATGATTATGCTTCTTGGACTCTTATGGTTGAAACAACCATGAAAACCAATCCTGAACTTCTCACCTCTTGGCTACTCTTTTGGGACGTGTACCACTAGTGCTCATCAAAGCTGTTGTACGCACAATTGAATTGATTGTTGAAAGGTTACTTACTGGTTCTTAAGAAATAGCATTGTATGTGCCTGTATTCTGTTGTTTTTTTTTTCCTACTCAAGAGGGTTATCAATACTAAATATAGATGGTGGAAAGAGAAAAAGGACAGAAGTTCCATTTCTTTAAAAGACTCAAACTGTAATTCATAGAATGTCAGACATAGAAGAACCCTAAATATCATCTGATTCATACTTTTTAGTTCAAAGATAGTTCTTGACCTGTCTGGAGTCAGGAGGTTAAACAACAGAGAGGCCTCAGGAGGAGCATGAAAGCTGTCTTTGAATTTTAAAAGTCTATAATGTAAAAGAGGAATTCAATTTTGGGTCTGTGCTCCCAAAAGGCTAAATTAGGACCTGTGGTGAGTATTTCAGGGAGATGACTATTCTTTCAAGTGTTGAATTAAAAAAGTTAATAATCTGAACTATTCAATAATGAGCTTCTTCATAAAGTACTATGTGCCCCACCATCAGAAAGATTGCTTAGGAGGGAAGTTGTATAATCTCTTAAATGATAAGTGTTGATTGAACTAGACCTTTTAAGACCTTCTCCAAATCTGAGAGTCTATGATTCTAAAACCCTACTTATCAGAGTCTTAGCTCTTCATCTTCTACACATTCTATCTTGGCCAACCAATATTGTTCTCCAAGAATGTAGGATATGATATTTCTGTGAGCAATCCTAGACACGTAATCCCAGATACACAGAAGGATGACACATGAAGTAAAAAAAAAAAGGAGGAAAAAGCCTTTATGTTTTGTTTTGTTTTTTCCATTTAGAGTCCAATTCCTCTTGAAACCTTACCCATGGTAACTTTTTATATCAACACTTCACAAAACAGAGCAGGTTACTTTTGAGTTCCAGTTTTTGAAAAAATGAAAATCAATTAGAAAAGACAGATAAAGATGAAGTGACCCAATGGCCTCACTAATAAGACCAGAAGCAAGAGCCCTGATGTAAAACCTGTTAAAAACTGCTGTTTCTGTAACCATGGTGTGCATCAGAAGAATATTAGATAACACATGAAAAACTTTAAAATATTTAAGCAGAGTCACTGAAACCATCATTAAATTCCCAAATACAAAAGTAAGGTGAATTGAATTCCCTTTTTCAGCTATTAAGAAATCTTAGAAATAACCCAAAGAGAAACACTGACAAGATGTCCTATGAAGATAAACGTTTTAAACATTTAAAAATGGCATATTCTTTATTCCCTATGGTCTCCCTCCCTCCCTGTCTCCAGCATTATTTTAATCACTATGACATGCAAACCTAACATCCGGGAGACAAGGAAGCAGAATGCTCTCAGGCAGGGGTCTGCTTCCAGAATTAGTTTAGGTTTCTGGATTCCAAAGAATTCCAGATCACCAATAGAAAAGAAGCTGAAGATGTATCTATCTCCCCAGGAGGGCTTGTCCAAAAATAACACTCAGAATAAAAAGTTCACTGGAAAGCAAAACGTACCCAGATGGTTGTTCTTACTGGTTTTCCCAATTGCCACCCACTAAGGACCCTGAAAGAAGGAATGAGCCAGCCAAGTCAAAGAGTGATCCTAGGTACTCAGCCAGCCCTCCTCTTGACCTCTGCCCTCCCACATGCATCAGGGAGGACTTGCAACTACTCCCTCTCACTGATTTCCAACTCTCAGTCCAACTGTCATGATGTTTTGAGAATCTCCTCACTGGGCTGAGAACATCTAGTCTATTCAAGGAACTATCAGCGCTACTTTCACCTGATTTTTTCTTTGACACTCTCCATTGAAGGCACTGATTTGCCCTGGATTCACGCTGGTGGAGAGATAAGTCTCTCTCTTCCTTAGCTACTAAAAAACTTAGCCAAGTGCTCTGGAAAGAGGAAAGCATGATTCATTTCTTAACCCAAATCCTGAACCAGGTTTCAGGGAAATCTCATAGCATCCTGCTTCCTTGATTTCCAAACAGCGTATAGGCTCCGTGGAAGTAGGTCCAACTGAGTCCTAGGAACTAGAGCAACTTCTCTCACAGAGAAGACCTCAAATATTGGCTGAACAAATGACTAGCTTATTAATCCTTACTTTTCTTCTGTATTTCTCTCTCATGGTGTTGACTCCTGGCAATAGATCTGGGATAGAGCAGGTCTTCCAATTTTGTTTGCTGCCTAACTGACAGGAAAAGTGCAGTCCTTAAAAGGTGTGCTATGAATTGTTCATAAACTCTGCTAATTGACCTTCATAAAGTACGTGCGAAATATTCGCTATTAGCAGATACATTGGTCAGGATACTTTTTGGGGGGTAACGGTAGGTTAGGGTGGCCCTGGCTTGCTTCCTGCTGACATCGGCAATTGTTGTCTGCTGGCGTCTGAGGAAACTGAATGCCCTGATGGTAAACACCTTCAGCGGGGCTGCTTTTAAAGGGTGGGGGAAATCAAGGAGCAACCGGGAGCCAGCTTGGCTTGCAGAAGCTTCTCTCAAGAAAGGTAGTCCAAGAGATTACAAACAATGCAGCCACAAACGCTTGGCTCCAGAGAGCCCATCACCCGGGACCGCATGGGCAATTTGAAAGAATCTGCTTTTTGAAATGCTTCAAAGAATCTGCAGAGGATGACCAGAACCCCAAACCTATTCATACCACTATTAGCCAGCTGCTAATAGAAATTTAAAGCATGGTTAAGTAAGTAACCTTATATTAAACCAGTGTGTTCTGGAGGTTTTCTTCCTGGCTTCTGAGTCATGAGGGATAGGAAAGGTTCCCGTCCTGCGTGCTCGCAACCAGTGAATTTCTGCTACACTCTTTGGAGAGCAGGGTCCCACTCTCTCAGAGCCACAGCCAGGAAAAGGAATGAGTCCACACCATGCTAGGAAAGCCACTCAGGAGGCAGGTGCCCTATCTGAGTTTGAATAATCCTCCACAGCAGGAACACGGCCAACCTGGAAACATGTTTTAAAACAAACCCGGGGGAAAAGCAAAGAAGGAAGTGAAGAAGGAGATGAGAGGGAGATGTAAACACTTTCCAGTGTAGCAAAACACACAGGGCCTGTACCCAGAGAAATCTAAGGCAATGTTTACATATTTCCACTCTCACGGTGCCAAGGTAATGAATGACCCACACAGACCACGCGCGTGTTAAGAGCCTTCTTCTGCAGGCTGGGAGAGCAACCTCTTAAGCAGATTTCATTTGATCAGAAAACTCCTTCAGCTCTGTTTCCCTTGACCGTAAATCATGGGTAACAAATGTGACTGAATATTACGCAATCAATAACAGAAGTACAAATCAGGTTTAAATATAAAAATAGAGAGTTAAGTGAAACATGAAGGAGCCGATGCAACGGTATATATATCTGCTGTGATCCCAACTTACGGAAACAGTCTTATCCAGAAATGGGTGAGACCCAAGCAAAAATGAAAACAACTTCTGTACCTGGTTCAACCTGTCACCATGTCCCTGGGACAAGAGAATAAGGGAAGTTCTAAAAAACTTCTCCTATGGCACCTTTTACTGCACAACAAGAAAAGCAGAGTTGCAGATTTAAAAAATGCTGGCAGCAGCCATCAATGCATACAGGGCACTGACAGCCACCACAACCAACCTCCCAAAATGACATCGCCAACTGTGAGACAGGAGACAAGTGACATGCAAGTGCCTATCTCTCAAGAAGGACAAAGATATCTGTGCAAACAAATCGCTGTCAGAACATACAACGATCCATTCTCCTTACGGGTAGTGGAGGTCTCCTCTGGGTGGGGGGACACCCGGGGATAGTCTTGGTCGTGGGTCGGGTATTCAGTGGGAAGGTGGGTGTGGATGATGGTGTAATCTCTTAAAGTACTTCTTTCACTGGGGGATCCGCTGCTGAAATCGTCCTCAGTGATGGTGGAGTTGATGTCATCAGGGTTAGTTCTGTATTCGCCTTTCTTGGTGTAGCGGGTACCATCACGGTTAACGATAGCTAGGAGAGAGAAGGCACCTTCAGAACTTGACAGCTCACAGTTTCCGGGTATAGAAGAGACTGTGACTTACCATGTCAGATGGAGATGATAATGCTGTTTTTCTTTTTTATTAAGCAAAGCAACACCTAACTACCTATCTAGTTGGGGGGCGGGTGGGGGCGCGGATATGTAGCTGAAGCATTGAGAAAAGTGTATCCTCCCTGCCCACTCATGCACCTTGGCAATGGGGATGGGAGAAGAGGGTATGGTTGGGAGTTCCCGTGTTTGAATTTCAACTTTGTGTGGCTCTAGACAAGGTAGGTAAATCTTTGAGCTTCAACTTTATGACTTGTAAAGTAGGGATAATACTATGAACACAATATAGTATTATATATAAAGTGCTTAGCACTGTATTCAAAGTATAATTGGTGCCCAATAAATAGTAAATCTCCTACCTCACCCCTGCTTTTCCTCCTCAAGAACTTTTAAAGTTTGTGTTATTATTATTTCTGCCTACTTCCAGAAATAGGAGACAGAGAGGCTATTAGCATCACAGGGAATATATATTGGGAAACCCACAAAGAATTAGATTTTCTTTCTAAGGGCCAAATTTTGTCAGTTTAGGTGAACCCTAACTCCTGGCTAAGAAATTAGCATGCTTAGGTATTGAGAGAGCCTGTGCCATCTTCTGTGAAATTCCACCTTAAAATTAAGAAGCACAAACGTGTATTAAGATCAAAATCTTTGGTTTAAACCAAAGTCTAGAAAATGACTAGAATGGACAGGAAGAGAAAAAGCAAGGATGAACTCATTCGTTGTTTCTCCCTAAAAGTATTTTCTGCCTTCAAGTCTGGGCCACTCACTGCCTAATTGTGTATTTATCTGAAATTATGGTCTGCTATATTGCATTGGTAGGACTAAAGATTCCTTTCTTCCATCTGTCTGGCTTACTCAGGTGGAACTATTCACAAAACACAAATTTTAAAATATTCCAAAGTTTCAGTTATCCTGATAATCTCTGCAGATGAGGATCTGATAAGGACAGATGACCAACGTTGTACAGGTCTGGACTTCAAAAGAGAACACTGGGGACCAAGAAAGTAGGACACTTGTTGAGCATCTACTATGGGCTTGGTATGCATTAAACATACCAGGTCTGTCCCGAAGGTATTGAGCCAATGTCAATATAACGAAAAGAGTTTGTGAGGCCAATACTTCCGGGACAGACCTCATATTGTATTTCTTACTTCTCATGAAAAAAATCTCATATGTTGCTCCATCACCCAGATGACAAAACAGAGGCTCAGAAAGAGTAAGTTGTTCCTCTAAATTCACCTAGGTAGTAAGAAACTAGGCTTCCACACCAGGCCTGACTGAGACAGCACATATCACGTTGCAGGCTTCTACTTCCTTTCGCAAGACACTGGCCAAGGGCAATTTCCTACCGACAGTGGGGGTGGGGGTAGGTTGGTTTGTATGTTCCAGGGAGATTCTTGTCCCCCTGCTACTGTCACCACTGTTGCTAGGCACACTAAGGAGTCTGGCTGTTAGCAGGCAGGCATCAGGCCTTCTCAACACTGATATTTCTCAAAGAAATGAGGTACAGAGGCAATTAGATTAGAATTAATAAGCTGACCTATTTGAAATCTGTTTCCTGCAGTGCCAAATGTTTATTTCTGGGGACCACTTTAGGTGGGCAGGGTATAATGTTGAATCACATATCAGGAAGTTCACACCCTACATAATTCTTTTTCAATGCCCCAGTTAAGTTAAGTCAAACACAAAATCTGGGGGCAGTGTGCCCCTCCCCTATTAACAAGTGATAGGGGAGGGGCACACTCCTCTAGGAGACAGAACGCAGCTGCCAGAATTTTAAAATATTATTTACTTTTCCTTACATTTAAATTTATTTTTAAGGTTACCTTCTAATTATGACCAGGGATGTTGGCATTTCATTTTCAGTGTTTAAAAAATAAATGTATTTAAAAAATAAATGTATTTTAGGTAGAAAATAATGGGTCGATTAAATGAAAAATATCAATAATAGTGCTGTGTACATAAAAGTGCCAAATAAAGTGACAGTGGTTTTCAAATGACTGGCTAGCCAGACAGCATTTTAAGCCATTGCAGGAAAAGAAGAAGGGTCATTGCGCATAGCCAATGTGCCTAGCCTTAGAGAAATGACTGTTATTCTAGTCAAATATAAAACATAAAACATGCACCTGATGATCCCTTTCCCAAGGACAAGAAAACTCAATCAAAGTTAGAAAAGGTACATACTTATGGTAATTGGTCCATCAAAGGCATTGGGCAGGTCTGTGACTGATGCACAATCTTCTCCATCCGGTGCTAGGAGATAGAAAAGAAAAAAGAGAACTCTAAAAATTATGAGCAAAATTGAGTCTCATTTCTATTAGTAAATTAGAGTTTTATTATAAATTATCCCAAATAAATTTCTTTTTCTGAACCGTTGTTAAGTCTCTTGGGAACTTCTCTGACCTTTATGATGCAGTTTCCATTTTTATTTAGCTTCATACATGTTTGGGGAGCTCACTTGTTTGTCCCTCTTCCCACCCCAATAAATTCATTCATTAACAAATATGTATGTTCTATATCAGGCATTGTGGAAGGCTGAGGGTACAATGATAAACAAGATAGACGTGGCCCTTCTCTAAGGAAGCATACATTATTTTTAAATTTGTTATTATAAAACTAACCTGGGAGCTCTGAAAGGACATGTATAACTATGTAAGAAAATCATGTGTCATCTCAATCATCTACAAAAGTAATGGAAAAAAAAAACATGACAGACAAACGCAATCAAATGTGTATCAACATGAGCAGTATGAGAATCTAAAGATTTAAAATAACCAACAAAATTTACTTGGTAGAGATATTTAAAAACAAACCAGTCTTCAGTCTTTGGAAACAGGCCCTGCAAGTTCTACCCTGCAGGCCAGCCATCCCTTCAGCCCTAAAAGAAGATGGTAGAACGCCTTAACCACCTGTTCCATTCATGTAGCTCTGTATTTAGTACCTAGACCTCGTGTTGAGCTCTAAAATCTCAAAGAGCTTTAAGCTGGCTTTGCAGTTATAGGAAGGCTAGATAGATCCTATTGTGCATTACAGCTTGTATACACTGTGTGTGTGTGTGAGAGAGAGAGAGAGAGAGAGTGCACACTTAAATGTAAAATAGCAACTTATTTCTTCGGTTGCTTTCTCCCATTGCTGCTTGTTGGGAAAGAGCAAGGAAGAAAAGGGATGGATGGATGGATGGAGGCAGGTAGGCAGGCAGAATGCTATCAGTAGGAGGGTATTATCACAAGTACTCTAAGTGTTCTGCTGTAAACCCTTGGGTGCTCATAACATTGGTCAAAAACACAAGCTGAACTAAATAGGGTTTGGTTGCTGCCCAGTTCCTAGGAGCATCCTTTCCCCACTGATAGAGGGAATGCTCTTTACCTGCCTATTTTGTTGGCCTCATAGTGAAACCAAATGGCAGTTTTATATTTCCACTAGAGAAAAGCAGGTTGTAGGAAAAGCCATTCTTATGAAGGCCAATGAATAGATTTCGCAGAAGAGAGACTCTCCAAAGACAACATTGTCTCCCTGGGAACGCCGTTTCTCGCTGTCCAATCTAAACCAGCCCCTCACCAGCCCCCATGCCCATCACCATCATGCATCGCATGCTCTCATTTCGGCCTCCAGCTCCCCACTATCTAAACATCATCCTGTTCATTTTACTTAATGACTGTTCATGGCACATCTCCCAACTCCTACCACCTGCTCTGCACCCACCTCCATAGAAATATTTAAGTTCCAGAACATGAATAGGAACCTCGTCTGTCTTGGCCTGAACACTTATGTGTGATGGGGACAGAGAAGTACTCAATAAATATTGCTGACTGAATGAAAATAGAAAAAGGTCCATTCTTCTAGTAAACACACCTAAGACGTTATCCCTCACAATGGTCTGCTATAAACAGGACAAAAACTATTTAGCTAAAACCTGAATGGCAATGCCATAAGAAATAATTACAGAGACCTCCAGATATATCAGTTCATTTATTCATTTTAAGCATTTACTTAACACATATGACATTGCATAATTTAAAAAAGAGAGCAAAAGAGCAAAATAATAATAATAAACATATCCTTGGCTTGCTTTTGAGGAATTCACAAGGTCAAGAGGGACAATACTACTTACTAATTCTTTAGATTTTTAAAGTTTTCCAAATATTTTTCCAATGAATCCCTCACTAGAAAATCAAAACAGCCATCCTGGGCAATATTGAAGAGTATCTCCCCAGTCTGCTTTGGGGACACCACCAGAAACTGGCCTGATCTGTGACATGCTTCTGATATTGTCACATAGCACAGAGCTGGGAACAGACCTTGAAGTAGGGCTTCTTCATGGAAGAAACTCCCCCAAATTCAGGCACAGCTGCAGGTAACAGTACAGTGCACTGGGAATTTCTAGGAATTAAGTTGTTATAGAAGAGGGCATGATATCAAAAACAATTAAGATAGTTTTGAGAATGATTACAGCATTTGCTCCAAATGGAGCCCCGGCATGCTCCAATTCACCCTCTTTGATGAAGGGCATCAAAGCTGGCATGCGTACAAAGATGGATGGTGACCCAAATGTGCAATCAATACATCCATGCGCCCCTGTCAGATGGTGGATCCTCATTAGATGGCCTTTCATTTTGTTTAACAGGCATTGTGAGGCTGGGAGAATCAGGCCTGGTGCACCTAACCTAACCTAAAGATTTGTTAGCAACACTGAGGTGAGCTTCCTGCTGGGATGCATCTCAAAACCTTGCTTCCAGGCACTAAAAAGCCAAGAGAGGTGTTAAATGATTCAGTCTAGCCAATCACTCTGTGCGAGATGTGAAAGGCACCTTCTTCAATGCATGATATATTCTAGGTATCCAATAAATATTTGTTCAGTAAGTGAGTAAATGCATAAACAAATAAATGCGGAATCTTCCCTCAATTTCTCCTTCAAGGGAGGATGAGGCATGTTATTCAAAACCAATTTTAAAAACGAATTCAAGTTTGTTATCTGTGTGGTTAACGCAGACGTCACCAGGCTCAGCTGGGTCTCATCGCTGACACAGGGGGCAATAAAAACCACAGAGCCTTCCCAGGGCCTGCCTTGTTTTCATTTCTAAGCCACAGGCTGCGTTTTATAACAACATTGCTGAAATTGTAAGCACACAGAAGCTGTTTGCTCAGCCTGGGCTGGCTTTGGTACCTGTAACCAGTTTCTGGGGGGTTCGTATCTCTGGGTGCTGTCGGTAGTTCTCAGGCTCCGCTGGATTTAAGGATCTTTCCAATGAGCTCCTTCGCATCGAGCAGAAGCTTATCAAAAACTGTAGCTTACTGAATACCTCCATCATCTGACTCTAAACCAAGACAGAGTTTATTTATCCTTAAATAAACATTGTTCTCAAGGGCCTTCACTTTTTATCTTGTTTCAGCAACATTAACTCCCCAGATAAGAAACAAGGTCCCTGGTTCTTTCTTATCCCTCTCTGCCCTGCACAGTATTGAATGCATCTAGCTGATCAATAAGTTAAGTGTTTTAAATTTTAAAGGAGAACTTATAAAAGCAGCCTACCTCTATTGAGTAAATTGGGGGGGGGAAAGGAAAAGAAAAATATCACCTTGAACTTCACCACTTTCACATAGTCACTTCCCTGTGCAATTCACTCCCGGAACGTCTCCAACTTTTCAACCAAACTACTCCCCTCCCCCAATGAAAAGGAGGGTTAATCAGTATTGTTCATTCCTTTCTCTAAGGACAGGCCCAACCTTACGAGCAAGATTAAGGACAAGGAGGGAAGTCTTGGTAGTAACTTGCCTAGATGGCTTCATTTCTAGGCAATAAAACAGTGTGAGCTTCCACCTTTTCAAATTAAGTTTCTTATCCGCAAGCGATAGCAACTTGTAAGTCAGGTGAGACAATGCGGATCTGCAACAGCATAATTTATTGCATAGAACTCAGTGGGAGGTGCAGCAGGCAGTAAGCACCCAGAGGCACTCAAGCTAGACCCCATGTGGCTCTGCGTCTATTGCCTATTTATTTGCAAGGGATTTTTCTCATTATCTTGTCATTGGAATGGACATTCTGGATATGGTGTGTGAGGCCTGGGGATGGGTCATATCATGTGTGGCATCAGTTGGACTTCCCTCCTTTTGGTTAAACTCCATTTGTGCTCTTTGTTCATATGACAGGGAGGACTAAATATTCTAGAGTTTTCTCCTTCTTTTGAGTGTCCCTCCATAACTTTAGTGGCTTGTATATATTTTTGGTCACTCCATTTCAGCTAACCAGCCCTGATCATTTCTCTTTCTCCTCAACTCTAGTTTTCCCCCTTTGAGTTCTCACTCAGGAAAATGTTCAAGTTTACCTTGTGGCTTTATTGTCCCCAACAATCTCAAACAATCCCAAACCTTTAGGCAGAACAGAAGGCTCAGCTTGAGAAGTAAGACATTTGATTGCTGGCATTCAAAAAAATGGACATTTATGGGTTTGACCTTTCTCAAAAGACCCTGACGATTCATGAAGCCTAGAACTCTTTAGTTTTGCTGGGGCCTGAATGAGGCTTGTACGCATGTGTTTCTAGTCTAGTATTTGGAAGTGAGTCCCTTAGACAAGGAGGGGGCCTGGCCAGCAGCCCAGCATGCAGATCTCAACTTAGTTTTCTTATTCTCTAGTTGCTGGGCTCTCAGTTGTTGAGTAGGGACACTCGACAAGGTCAAAGGCCTACCATATATCCTCCCAGCTGTCTCTCAACATATAATAAATACCTCTAAGCTAAGCCATTTGGCTTGTACCCCAATGCTATCAGGAGATTCACGTCACTCCCCGCTCCAAAACCCTGCCAGGACTTCCCATCACGCTGAGAACAAAATTCAAACTCTCCTCCATGGCCTACGAACCCTGATGGGATCTGGCACCTGCTTACCTCTCTGACTTCATTCCTTGGCATCTTTCCCCTGCTCACTGGGCTTTGTTCACCACAGCCTCCCCGATGTTCTCGGAACCAGCTGCGGTGCTCCCACACTCCCGGCTTTGTGCTGGCCTCCACGCCATTCATGGCTCCCCTCCCGCGTTTTGCCCCGGACTCTCTGAAATGCCCCTTCTCAGAGGCTCCTGCCCTGCCCACCTTGTCAGAAAAAACATCCCTAGCACTCCAAAGCCTCTTGTTCTGTTTTCCTTTTTACACCTCTTATCTCCCTCTGACTTTATGTAAGGTATTTCATTTAGCTGTTTCTTATCGGCCTCCCCTATCTAGCAGGGATGCATCCTGGAGACAGAAGTCTTGCCCCTGCTGCCGAGATATTCAGTGAGCATCTGGAAGGGACCTGAAGCCCCACTGAAGCTGAGATTGAACTGCTCTTGGCCTCGCTGCCACAGGCTTGCCTGTCCAAAGCGACCCAAAACACAAAGACATCCACTCGGAACCAACCTGAAGCATTGAAGCAGTACGTGTCGTACTGGGAGGTGTTGGAGGTGAGGATGTACACCCCGGTGTGGTTTGCGGCACAAATGGAGTTGGGGTGGATCCGGGGGATCACCACGTGCCCTTCTATGAACCCGTACCTGCAACAGAAACACCAGCGGTTATCCCCCCGCCGAGTTGTGACGGGTATTTCATCATGTCCCACCAAACGACAAGTTACACCATCCCAAGGGGCGTTAGGGGTTTCCACCGCTGAGTTATGGGAAATCCAAAAATAACAGCAGAGGAAGAGTGAAAGGGATCAACAAAGCTGACAGGGACAAAGTGATTTCATGGGCAGCTCTACTATGAGAGCGTGTTTTAAGAAAAGGGATTCATGAAAGAAAAAAATGTTTCGAATCCAAATTGGAGTCATCCATTTGGACAAAAAGAAGGAAGCCTGAGTCACAGAAGAAAAAAAGAAATGACTACTTTATGATGGGAGATTCACTCTGGCTCTCCAGTAGCGTCACAGTTTTCACAAAACACACAAATGGCCAGCTCTCCATAAGGCAGAACTAGGTGGCTCTTCATTTCAGGCCTCAAATGTCAAACCAGCCGCATTTCCCATTCCTAAACTTCTCTCCCTGCTGTCCCTTTTCCTGTGATTCCTTCATTCCAGATTCCTTAACTCTAAACATGAAGCCTCGTTCATATGCCAGATGTGAGAACGTTTTGCCTCATGAGCATCCCAGGCATAATTTCACTGCCAGTGGAAGTAAATGACCGTCATTAAAATAGGAGTAATAGTGATTAAGTAAGTAGAGAGCAATGCCTCATTCAGCTCAAGAATTTTCCAGCACAGCTAGGAAAGCACTTAAGCCAGGGGTGTCAAACTCATTTTCACCTGGGGCCACATCAGCTTCACGGTTGCCTTCAAAGGGCTGAATGTCATTTTAGGACTGTATAAATGTAACTGCTCCTCAACAGTTAAGCAAGCCAGGTAGGAACAAGGTGCCAGGCTGGATAAAACAAGGTGGAGGGGTCAGACTCAGCCCACGGGCCTTGTGTTCGCCACCTGTGACTTAAGCCCTTCTGCTCCACCAAGGTGTTTCTGGGAGCACATTGGAGCTGGAGGTCTTTTCAGATACAGCGCACCCAACCTCTTTTATCAGCATCAGGGTGGTGAAAAGCTCACTGCACAATGTCTCTGGACTGTGTCTCAAAAAACAAAACAAAACAAAAAATGAGATGTGAGTTGAGAAAATACCATTTGCAAGGGACGAGGTGTTGGCAGGGGAAGGGCAGACAGGGAGAAGCTAAATCCAGCAGGTTTCTGGAAAATGCAAAGCTGGCTAAAATGCACAATCCTTTTAATCTCTCCTGCCAGTGACAACAAGAGTGCATGGCCCTACAAGACCCATGCAAATGGCTGGGAGTTTGAAATTGTGAAGCCCTTATGTCTATGTTGCAACCGTAGCTTGCATGACTAATTCCTCATCTAAACCGACAGTCTAGCTTCTCCAAAGACTCTAGCTTGGTGGGGGGAGGGGTGGCAATTACCATATATCTGAGCATTGCTATTAATCAGGGTGGGGCAGATATAAAAGAGTAGCTGCTAAGGTTCTGTCAGAGCCAGAGACTCTGCCATCTGTCCTGTGGCAGAGTCCTGATTCATAGCTATAAGTGAAATTACGGAAATGAGTTTTGCACCACTCAATGCCAGCTATAGAGGCAACAGTATCGGTTTCTTTGGCATAGTTCTTCTTTTCTTCTTCTTTTTTAATAATACGCCTCGGTGAACCTACCCTCCATCCCACCCTTATTGCATGCATCAAGTCTGTATAACACTGACAACACAGAGTTTACATTCCCTTTGTACATTATTCCTGAGTTTTGCCACATCAGGTCAACAGCCAGTTTTGTGTGTCACTCGGTCCATGAGTTGGGGATATTCAACGTTACATGTGTGTGCACTGCATCAGTTGGCTGCTATTCACAGGGAGAAGAGCAATCTCTGCAAATCCACGCCTCATATTTGCATCTCCCTTCTGCTCTCAGTCCCTGGACTCAAAGTGGGACTGAATCTGGACCCCTTCCCCTGCAGGTGACGTGGCCCACCGTGAGCTGTGGGACTTCCCAAAGCTTCATGGGCTTCATCCGCAAGCGGAGTAATATAATCGAGCGCGGTGCTGTTTGAGGATCAGGTAAGGGTTGTGAGCCCAGCATCCATGTGCTTGATGACTGGCCAGCGGAAACAGTAAGAGCTTCCTTCTTTTTCGGCATGTGAGAACATTTCTGAGTGTTGTAACTATGCCTTGCCTGCCTTTCACAATAAAAATTCAGCTCACTGAACCGCTGGTATTAAGTGGTGCAAAACTCATTTTCATAATTTCACTGGTAGCTATGAATCAGGACTCTGCCACAGGACAGCTGGCAGAGTCTCCGGCTATGATAGAACTTTAGCAGCTACTCTTTTATATCTGCCCCGCCCTGATTAGTAGATTTCTCACTGACCTAGTTCAGGTAACATTTAAACAATTAGCCTTGGAAACAGAAGCAATGAATGTGTTAACTGAGCGTCCTTTGTTGCAGACTACAGCTCATGGTTGAGCAGATATTAGCGCTACTCCCTTTCTCTGAGCCTTGTGTGTTCTTGCAGACATAGCTCTGAACACTTACGGACGTCTTATATAGCTACTGCTTGTTTTAGAGCAATGCTAGCAATAGAACTTTCTTTCACCAGGAAAACTGCCTAGAATCGGCGTTGCCCCATACAGGAGCCACTAGCCATTGGTGGCTAGTTGACATATAGCTCCTGCGCCATTGAAGAACCAAGGTTTCAACTTCACTTAAGGGTAAAGTACAGGTCACCACATGTGACTAATGGCTATCACTTAAACCTCAAAATTTTCCTTTTCCTTTTCCTTTTCAGCAAGAGGCCCAGCTACTGCTCATAAAGCGGGTGCTTCACTCTCTAACCCCAGGACCAGGTTCAGTTGTATTTGACGTTTCTAATGACATGACATTGCCAAAGCACAGAGGAGGCGGGGGTGGGTCAGTGGCAATGGGCTGGGATGGAAACCTAGTTGCTCAGATGACCCAGGAAGCTTCCAGTGAAAACAAACCAAACCATGCACTTCACGGTGGTTGTCACCCCTGCTTGCTCTTAAAAGGACACCACTTAACATAGGGACATCGGAAACTCAAAAAAAAAAAAAAAATGTCCATCGCCTGCTATGACTGTCCCCCAGCAGGAGGGTTTGAGGAAAACTCCATGATGCTTGTGATGTACACAGAAGCTCTCAGGAGGACTTTACAGGATTTTCCCAATTACCTGTAATTTGTTTAATAATTTTACTAATTTTCATGCCTGTCCTGTTTTTTTTTTCAGTCCTCTCAAACCAAAGCAACATAGAAGAGAATCAAGAGAGAAAGAGAGAGAGAGAGAATGAGAGAGAGAGAAGATTTGAAAAATTCACTTTAAGCCAGCCTGCAGGGCCAAGATAGATTCCGGGCGCTTATTTATTTTAAACACTGTTATTTGGGGTGTGTTTTCTTGTGGTTGCTACAATCACACTGCACGTTTTGTTCAAAGCCAGAAGATCGCTTTGTGGAAGCACTTCAGGCAGGAAGATTCCAGGGGTGGACCCTTCATGGCCTCGTTAGAAAGCTTTTCTTTTCAGTCCTCGTGCAGGTTCCAGATTGACGAAGCCAAATTAATACGTGGGGCGGACAGGCAATCGTCCCGTCAGTTGTCAGGAAGGAGCCTTCCCAGGGCTAAGCCTCACCCCTACGGTCTCCAACCAGCAGACGGGAACTGGTCTCTCACCTGCAAGTCTCAAACCCGATCCCCAGGGCTTTTTCCATCTGGGCCATGGTGGGCAGGGTGCAGTTGAAAGCCTTGCAGAGGTCTGGAGCCTCCGTCCGCGAGATGCTATAGCGGCCATTTTTCTCCACGTGGAATACGCCTGCGTACCGGCAGGTAATATTCAAGTCTGCAGGATGCAACGAAAATGTTCAGATTCTTTTGCATGAACAATTCGGAAAGGGTAAGGCGTTTTGTTCTGGAGCAGCGTCATTAAAAAGCCAAATATACGTCTCTACTGGCCAGAGCCTTCGATAGTTACTCCCGCATTCCAAGGCACCATTACTTGAAACTTGAGCCTGAGATAAGACACCATCAAGTCCCATCATTCTTACTTGGTTTCCATCCAGTGCTGCACAACACAGTTTGTTAAAAGCGGATGGCAGGGAGCGCTCCTGACCACTTTGGGTTTGGCGCTGTCTGCTTGAAAATTGCTTTTTGCTCAAATAAACATTTAACATTTTTAGTAAGCCCCAGTTTGTCTTTCACCATCCGTAACATTGCAAAAGCCACCACCAAACTAAGGATTCTTATTATGTGATTCAGCGATCACACTCCCTGTCACTTGCCCAAAGGACTTGAGAACTTACATCCATGCAAAAAACCTACACACAGATGTTTACAGCATCTTTAACTCATAATTGCCAAACTTTGGAAGCAACCAAGATTTCTCTCAGCAGGTCAATGAATACATTTTGAAAAGAAAAGAAAAAATAATTAAAAGCATGCAATTTATTTCTGGTCAGTAAAGCAATACAAGCTTGTAGAAAACTTACAAAATTCTGGAACGTCATGAAAGAAAAACAAATCCACCACAAAGAAACTACAGCTACCATTCTAAACATTTTGCTGTATCTTCTTTCAGTTTGTTTTCTGAATGTGTGTATGTGTGTTTCTAGTTAAAATGATGCAAAATATACAGTTTTAGGAGTCTTTTCTCCCCCCTTAACCTTTTATTATGAGCATTTTCCCACAATCCTGTGGTGTTGCTCCCTTGCTTAAAACTTCCAGTGGCTTCTGGTTGTACCCAGAATAAATTTCCTTGTCACTGCTGATAAGATCGACACGGTCTGGCTTTCTCTCTAACCTTCAAGTAGCTCATTCTGCTCCAGATACAAAGCTTCCCTTCAGCTGAGTTGGGCATTCTGAGCTCTTTCCCACCTTAGAACATTTATATGTACCTTTCGCTCTGCCTGAAATGTTTTGTCCTAGATCATCACGTTCTTGTTTGTCAACTCCGTTCTTGTTTGTCAACTCCGTATCACCGCTTCTTAGAGTCCCTCCCTGAACACTGTTACCAAACTTACAGCATCTCCCTCCCCTCCCCTTGTGCTAGAACCTTCAACAGCAACAGATGTATTTATGTATGTATTTAGTCATTATCCATCTGCCCTTTTTGTGAGGAAAAGTCCAAAACAAGCCAAGTCCTTTTAGTGGTTTACGGCTCATTTTTAACAGTACCTGACCGAGAGGAGAGGCTCAACAAATATTGTTAAATAAATGACTCATTGAAATTTCTTGGAAAACATACTTTTAACATCTTGACAGATCCGAGACCTGCCGTTTGCTCCCAAGAGTGAATGGCATTTAAGATGAAGCCCAACTGCTATCCCCTGGTGAAAGAGTGGTTTAAGTCAAGGGCTTCTGTGGTTTTTGCAGACATTAATCTAAAATCTCAGTAAGGAGCTGAAAAATCCTCAGGTCCTAAAGATCCTCTCTAACAACATCAAAAGTCTTAAAAGGCCTTAATTGAAAACTTTCCCCCCCCCCTGCTGAGGCTGTATTATCCCTGATTTGCACTTGACTAAGCTTCAACACAGAAAGGTGAAATTATTGAAACTGTCCTGGTGAAGCCTCACTCCCCCTGAGTACCTTCCCGGCAGTTCCTCAGGACCCACCCACCACATGGACCATGTGCCAGGCCGGGAATCACCTGGTTAGTTGTGAGCCAGGCATGGATTCAGACAGAAGTGACTTGACTCAAACTCTCCCGTGGGCAGGGCCGGAGGTAGTCAGGAAGATTCTGCTTATTTATCAACAAGAGAATTGAGACTCAGCGAACTGAGTTGCCCAAGGAAGTAAGGATTTCTGTTCAAAGCCAGTAGTTGCCTTCTAGAACCTCAGTTGCTTTGTTCTACGATTCTGAGACAATATAGCCCAGGTACTAGAAACCTGTTAATGCATTGTCCCTGGGTACCCAGAACCTTTAGGATTCTGTGTTGCATCAGCTTCCAAGAACCCTCAGGGACGAATTTAATGTACGTATGTATATATTACACATAAGTAAAATATATACATATATTTTATATGTATATATATAAAAGCAGTATATATATAAAAGCTCAGAAAAATCAAACGACTTTCCAAGTTTGCCCAGCTGTTAAGTGGCAGAGCTGGAATTTCATCTTAGGCCTATTTAATGCCAAACCCATGTTCCAAGGCACTTTGCTATTTGCCCTGGGATCCTTTTGTATTATCAGAGCAAGATCTTGCTCTAAAGGAGAGAGGTACACCTAACCTAACTTACATAAGAACAAAGAGAGGGTCAGTAATACTCAGTTGTAGAGTCAATACTGCTTTCTTTTTTTTTTTTTTTAATTTTATTGTTGTTGTATTACATCCATCCCCTTTTTGCTCCCCTCTACCCCCCTCCCCACCCACCCATTCCCCCCAAAATCAATCCCACCTGTTGTCCATGTCCATGGTTCCTTTACACTAGGTTCTTGTCTAAGCTGCTCCCCTTTCTTGCCTCTGCCTCCCCCTCCTTGCCTCTGCCTCCCCCCTCCTGCTTTCTTTTTTTCTGAGCAGGAAGCACATTCCAACTAGAAGAAAACAGTGTCAGACAAATGCAAAATGAGATGTTAAAAGAATGATTAAACTTTTGTTATGCTGTTTCCAGTCCCTGAACATAATAAAAGAAAAAACCAGAAGCGGAGCTTTGAAAAGACAGGAGCCAGTATCAACCGGTTTTCTTTTCTTTTGTTTGTATCATTTAGGCACATAGGTGTTTTTTAAAAGCATCACAAGTAGGTGAAATGGAGAAAATGTGTTTTCGTGTGAACTTAATTCCTTCTGCTTCTTAAACCAGTCACACAGCAGCTGCTGATGACGCAAGGGGAGCACAGAGGAGGGAAACAACACGCACCAGGCAGCTTTGAAATACTGTTTGTTTTCACTGACATTTTCAGCTTTGGCCTCTGTGAGCCTGTCTTAGCAAAGGGAAACCGTCACTCTGGGTGGCAGCCCTTTTGGGGTAGACAGCCCATAGGGCTCTGCTTGCCCAGCCTACAAAAGAAAACAAAGCCTCCTGATCAGCTTCTGGGAGGCGAGGCTGACGGGGGAGCCTATCAGCAGATAGCAGGAGAGCCCAACTGCCCCTGCTCAGCCAGGTGGCTTCTGTCACTCCAGGGTTAGAAATAAAGTCTGAGGCATGGACGGTTTGGCGCTCATTGGTAGTTTCTGTTTTATTAAAACTAACTGTACTGTGCTAGCTGGCACGCAGATATGCAAATACCATAGAAACCGATTCACGCTGAGACTGCTGAATAAAATCCTTTGTGCCACAGTCAACGTAACTTTATAGACAATACATGCGTGCATCGGGTGAGTGTGCCTATGTGTGTGTATGCAAGCAGTAGTGTGTGGTTGTGTGTACTCTGCTTAGCCAAAAGAGGAAGAAATAAGTAACCTCAACCTTCAGCCTTCCTAGACTTCAAGGCTCAAACCGGGCCAGACACACAGTAGGTATCAGCCAAGGGTTGCCAAATGAGTGAAAATTCCACAGCATGCATTTATCTTAGTGTCATAAAAAAGGTCCGCTTCCCAATCCTGATGGCATTCAAACAGCTGGAATTGCAAAGAGGGTATCAAAGCTTCATTTTGGGTCAACTATCTCCTGAATGTTCGCGATTCCTTCCCTCTGAGTCCCTTGTACCTTAAAAGGGACCAAGCCATCAGGACCGTGTATCCCTCAAGTCCTGATAACATATGATGACTTTCCAATGGGCTTTCTTAACATTAATGCAAACTGAAAGGGTATTAATAACACCAACGGCAATAATAGTAACTAATACATAGTGTACACTTATTAAATATATGCCAGGCACTATTCTAAGCACTTTACAAGTACTCTAAGCACTTTACAAGTACTAATTCATCTTACCCTTAAAACAACCCTACGAAATGGGTAACATTACTATCCTCACTTTCCAGAAACAGAACCCGAGACTCAGAGAATGGAAGAAACATGCCCAAGTGCATGTTTCTATTGTGTGTTCCAAGAGCGAGTAATGCTGGGGCCTGGATTCAAATTCAGCCAATCTGGCACCAAGGGTCCACAGGCTTATCCTCTAGGCTACTACTCCTAACCCCAATTTAGGTAACTTTTTATGACCTCTCAACCTCCCCAATGTACAGCTGCTAATATTCCCACAGTTAGAGTCAGGTGCCGTGGACTACAGATCACTGAGAGCACCAGTGTCTGTGGTGGTGGCGCTGGCCACACTGCAATCCCCTGCAGGCAGACAGGGCTTCCGAGATGTCTGTATGCCTTTCCCGGGAAACAGAGGTCCCCGTGATTAGGGATCCGCTGTGACTCAAGAGGCTAACAGCAACCAGCTGATGCATCTTTCAAATAAGTCTTTCCAAACTGGAAATGAATCAAGAATGTTTTCCGTTGAGCCCTCTGGTCTCCAATAAATCTCCTGTATCACGTAATAAATGAACTGTCCAAGTTCCTCCCTCTGAGAGACCCAAAGGGCAACTCAACTGTTTAAGGCCACTTTTAGATACAGGGTGGAGCCTCTCCGGAGGGAGAAATGCCACCTGACATGTTAAGGCTGCAGGAAGACAAAGGGGCTCTGGGGCCCAGCACCTGGGGAGCTCTTCACCCACATGGGAAGAGATCTATCAGTGTGAACTGTTAGGAAGATGTTTTTTGAAAAAGGAGCTCTCCAAGCCCTGGCTGGTGGCACGTGAATAAGGTGCCAACCTGCGAACCTAAAGGTCGCCGGTTGCTGGTTCGATTCCCAGTCAGGGCACATAACCAGGTTGCAAGCCAGGTCTCCAGCCAGGTCTGTAGCTGGAGGCAGGTGAAAGACAACCAAACATGGGCATCTCTCTCCTTCTCTGCCTCTCTCCCTTTCCCTCTCTCTAAAAAATAAATACATAAAATCTTCAAAATGAACAAATGTTTCAGAGACCAACTTCCAGTTTTGTAATTGGCTTTGTCTATCTGAATTTTATAAATATCATCTCCATAACAGACAGAGCCTCTATGCATCCTGTCATGGAGACATCTCTGAGACCAGATCTCCTGAGAGAGGATGCCAGTCATAGTGCTTCCCACATGAGGACCACCTGGAGATGATCTACCATCACACTGGGCCCAGGGACCCTCAGTTCTCCAAACATGTCTTCTCCAGATGGTCCAAAACAAATTTATTTATTTTCCAACACAAGCCACTCAAATGTGCCTGGTCTTTATTTGTCATCTCAGGAGGAAATGTGGCAGAGTTAGATTTTTTGTCCTCCTATTTTGATCCTAGAGGAGACTATGTGTCTGGCGAAGTTTTTTATTTTTCCCTTTTCTTTCTTTTTAGAAGATGAGAATAAAGCCAGTTGCTGTGACTTCATGACGTGTGCAGTTCCCGCCGTCATGATAACAGCGAGCGCTTCCCCAGCAGCTACTCTGGGCCATCTGGGCTTTCAACACTTTGCAGGTAAGAATTCATTTCATTCTCACGACAACTCTATGTGGTAGACACCTTTATTATCCCCATTTTACGCAGGAGGTAACTGATTTGTTGAGAGGACATGGGTAACCTGAGCTTAGTAGGCTGTGCGCTGGCTTTCAGACAGGACAGTCCAGCTGGTCACCTTGCAGGCTTCAATTGGGCACGGAACAGATGCTAAAACTACAGGAGATGTACTTTATCTCCCGGTGGTTTTTAAAGTGTGGAAAGGTAAGCATTAAAAGAGAGCTCTGAAAGAAGAAAGAAAAGAAAAGAAAAAGAGAGAGAGAGAGCTCTGGTGAAAGGAATTTGAGCTTACTAAATATTATTTTAAGATCAGAGTTCTCTTGAGTCCAGACCATAAGGCTTAAAAGAGGAGGACCCTTTGCCCAAGAACTTGGTAAGGCTTCAGGGGAGAAACCCTCCTGATGGAGTTTCCACCCTCTCTGTGGGGAGATGGTTCCACTTGCTTTGTGGTCACTGGCTCTCCCCAACAATGGGCTGGCCACCTCCCTCTGATTCTACCTGTGCCCTTCCTATGATCCCCTTGGGAACTGAGAATCCAGCCCAAGCGACACCTTAGGCCTCCTTTACCCTTTACAGCCTGAGGGTCCTGGCCAAGGTCAAGCAGAGTGAATAGAAGACTTGAGGACTCCGTGCTGGCCCAGGGCTGGGATGCCAGACCAGAGGCCGTCCTCCATAACATTATGGGCTATCTGCTGCCCAACATGGAATCTCAATAGACCATGCTAAGATGTCAGGTCAGTCTAGCTGGAGCAGGCCCTTCAGGTTGGTTGCACCTGACTCCAAGCTCCTGGGAGTCTGCCACATGCAAACGTCTCAGGCAGCGATAGCCGAAAACACTGGCGAGTTCTCTGCTTTGCAAAAACATTTTATAGTGTTTATCATGAAATAACCAAGATTCTGTTTCTATTTTCTGATACGCTGAGCTCATGTCTGAAAAAGATTACACAACTCACAAACCTAACTGAACTGATGCTTATCAAAAAGATCAATTAAAAAAAATAATAGGCCCTGGCTGGTGGCACAGTGGATAAGGTGCTGGCCTGCGAACCCAAAGGTCACTAGTTCGATTCCCAGCCAGGGCACATAACCAGGTTGCAAGCCAGGTCTCCAGCCAGGTCTGTAGTTGGAGGCAGGTGAAAGGCAACCATACATTGATCATACACTGATGTCTCTCCCACTCTCTGTTCCTCTCCCTTCCCCCTCTGTCTAAAAATAAATCTTTAAAAAATAATCACATCACTACTAACCAAGTCATCTATACTTAAAACCAGGAGGGACAACAGACAGCTTCTAATCCAATTCTCTTGAAATACAATGGAAAAAATCCAGAACGACTGAATGTGGTCTCTCAGCCAGTTATAAAAAAAAAAAAGGCAGGACCTTACAGGTTTATAGTTGCTAGATTTCTGACTCCTAGACCAAGTGCTCTTACATCTGAACTGCTTTTATAAGAGGTCTGAGCAAGCCATTCCCAATAAAGTTGTCATCCACTGTTGTTTTTATTGAATTTATTGGAGGTAAGGTGACACTGCTTAACAAAATTATACAGGTCCATCCATGATGTTGCAAAAAGTAAGATGTCCTTTTTTATCCAACTATCTACTGATGGGCACTGCAATGGGGCGCATATATTCTTTCAAATTAGTGTTTCAAGTTTCTTTGGATATATTCCCAGAAGGGGAATTGCTGGGTCATAAGGCAGATCCATTTTTAATTTTTTTGAGGTAACTCCATTCTGCTTTCCACAGTGTCTACACCAGTCTGAATTCCCACCAACAGAGCACAAGGGTTCCCCTTTCTCCACATCATCGCCAGCACTTGTCGTTTGTTGATTTATTGATGATAGCCATCCTCACAGGCGTGAGGTAATATCTCACTTCTCACTGTGGCTTTAATTTGCATTTCTCTGACACTGAACATCTTTTCATATGTCTACTGACCATTTCTATGTCCTGTGTAGAGAAATGTCTATTCATGTTCTTTGTCCATTTTTAGTGGGATCTTTTTTTTAAGTATTGACTTTTAACAGTTCTTTGTAAATTTTGGATATTAACCCCTTATCAAATATATTGGCAAATATGTTTTCCCATTCAATGTGTTGTCTTTTCATTTTGTTGGTGATCTCATTTGCTGTGCAAAAAATTGTCAGTTTGATGTCATTCCATTTGTTTATTTTTATCTTTTGTTTCTCTTGACCAAGGTGACATATTAGAAAAAATGCTGCTATGAGCAATGTCCAAGATTTTACTGTCTAGGCTTTCTTCTCGGATCTTTATGGTTTTGAGTTCAACATTTAAGTCTTTAATCCATTTTGAGTTTATTCTTGTGTGTGATGTAAGAAGGTGATCTAGTTTCATTTTTATTCATGCACCTGTCCAGTTTTCCCAACACCATTTATTAAATAGAGACTATCTTTATCCCGTGTTATATTCTTACCTCCTTTGTCAAATATTAATCAACTATAAAAGTGTGGGTTTATTTCTGGGCTCTTTATTTTGTTCCATTGATTTATATGCCCGTTCTTACGCCACAATCCACTTTCGTAATGAGACATAAAGAAGACATTCGGTTATTCATTTCTTTGTTGGATGTCTTTTAGGCCCAGAAGTTTCCATCTGGGAGTCTTCCTAGCTATTATAGACCCTGTTGGCACTGAGGCCTGCCCGTCCAGAAGGCTGGCAGGCCTTCCTGCGGCTCCCACGTCACTCACCTCTATCCCCTGACGCCCATGTGATGAGCGCCTGGTGAAAGGCCCTATTGTTCAGCACCCACTTCTGAACGAGGCCAAAATCATACTCAATGGCCGAATCGCCTTTGGCTGCCCAGAGCAGACCCTGGGTCTGGAGTGACTCAGCCTCTCCCGGAATTGCCCCGGAGGTGGGCGAGGGTTTAATGAGCAGAGAAAATAGTCATACACCATCATACCCAGAGAATTTCCTCCAGAATGTGTTCTGTGTGGCTTTCAACTGAACTGTTCATCTCTTGGCACTCAAAAAGGAAATGCACCCTCACCTCTTGGTTGGCACGTGGCTGTACCCCCTGACCTTTCTGCTTTTGTCCAAGGAGCCTGGAGCACGGTAGTCGCCAACACTGAACCAATGGGGCCCATAATACTCACTTTGTCAGAGAAGAGCCCCAAGGGACTCTCAGCACCACTCTGGCCCTTCGGCTAAGGCTGCTAAACGACTGAACCAACTGAGCTTTTGGGTTATTTTCAGAGTCTAAAAAGCTTTTGCCCCTGCTTTCCAGTGGGACAACGGGAATTGGGGGAAGGGAGAAAGTGGGAAAGCCTGGTTAGGCTTCTGTCCCCCACCCTGGGTCCTGCAGTCTTCCTGGTAAAGGGGAGTGTGTGTGTCCTAGAGCTGTCACCTCAATGCACAATTCGGAAAGGCCAAGTGGTCTTTGGTGAGCAAGTCCCCGGGAAGGTGGCTGAGGGAGAGAAACCCCAGGGTACATCCCTGCACACCACCATGGCAAGTGGGGGCAAATGCTCACGAGGGCCTTGCAGCCTTTGCTTTCTCCTTTTTTGAATCATATCCGTGTAGCAGACTGACTAGCACAAACCCAGGATGTGGTAGATGAAATTAAAAAGCATCTCAGAGGCCCCCATGGGGTTTCCCCTGTTGTGAGTAGAAGAAAAACAGGAGAGTCCCACTTTGTTTCATAACTAGATTTTCTTCTGAGGTAGTGACAAGGGTTACATCGCCTAACTCACGTACAGCTTTTGCTCAGGTATGTGAAAAGCATTTTGAAGAGCTGGCTAACTTTTACAGGTGAAATAAACTAAAGATCAAGAGATTCTGAGGTTCAAAAGTCTTACAGATTTGGGGTAGAATCCAGACCTCCACTCAGATTTTCAAGGTAGAAGGTTCTTCCTTCCCTGTGATGCTGCCCTGTCCACCCTGGGTTGTCAACAGCCAACGGGGAAAATGGCTGTACTCAGACAGAAGAGTTGTGGTTTTCATGCTTCTTCCGCCCCACACCCCACCATGCTGCCTCAGGCAGAACTTAGAAAGTAACAGCAGAGCTGCCCCAGCAGGAGCTAGAGTGAGAATGGAGGGACAGACTCCACACCTTCTATCTACCCACTGCTCATTTTTGCCTGGCTCCATCCCACCCCGCCAATGGTCCTGACACCCTCCACAATGGTCTAGGAGACTCTGGAACACACTGGCAACCATCACAGTAGGGACCAATCGTAACAATGACAACTACCACTTAGCAAGGCCTTGCCAAGTGCTCCATAGCATCAGGCCCTAAGACGGTTGGTTAGTCACCCCACAAGAGAGCTGTGGAAACTCAGAGTCAGAGTGCTGCCCTGTCATTAGCACAGGGCTCTGCAGTCCAAATGAAACATACTGTGTAAAAGTGCTTTACAAGTGATGCAGGCCTGGGGTGATGATTCTGAGTTTTCCCCTTGATCTCCAGCATAAAAGTACCTTGCCGTTTAAAGTTCTCCCTAAAGATCATCCCTGTTCTCTAAGGAGGAAATAGCAGAGCCTGAATTTCCAAGCTTATCCTACAGGGACTGGGGCTGGGCAATGGTGGGTTGGGTAGAACTTAGTGAATCAGAAACTGAGGTGAGGCTGTTGTCCCTTCCGGACAGATACCCCGATGGAGGGGCGCAGACAACTTTGATTTTATCCTCTTCTCGATCTCTTTTAGCATCTTCTCAAGTGAGAAAGAAAAAGACTGCGGGATTTCTGAACCTCTGTTCCGTGTGGGATAGCAGCCTAGATGCCCTGACAGCTGTTACACCATGTGATCCCCATAGCAGCTCTGAGAGGTCAAACTGTTGGCCCCATTTTGTAGATTAAGTAAGTGAGGTTGCGAACACAACAGATCCAACATCCCACGGGGAAAGTGGCGGAGCCAGGAGTCAAACCCTGAGGTGATACCTGGTCTCTGACAAGAGTTAGCCAAGCCTCAGTTTACCAAAACCACACCTACCTCCCTGCTTACGGCCGGCAAACTCGGAGACTACGGGGTTTGAAATGCAAGTGCACTTTGGGGTGAAGGATGTGGTGGGGACCCTCAAGTAGCTAAAGATCCCTCAGCCAAACCCCCAGCTGGGCTCCCGGTAATATCAACACTATTTGTGTTGTATTTATCACCTACTGGGTGCAGGGGTCTGAGCTAGGTGCTTCACACTGATTACTTCACTTAATCCTCCCAATAATCATATGAGGTAAGTGGTATTATTAGCATCAGTGTTTTGCAGATAAGAAAACTGAGGTCTAGACAGGTGAAGACAGCTGTCCAAGGCTGGACCCTTAGAAGGTCAGGCAGCCTGGCTTCTCTCTTAGCTGCCACACACAAATGCCTCTTTAATCCCCTCACTTCGGGAGATTCCAGGTGACTGCAGAATAATGCCTCTTGCCACGCAGCTTGAGCACCCTTGGGTTAATATTTGCGAGGGCCATGCAAATAGAGCTGGTGGATGGGAACTGCTTATTCCTCTCTCCTTTGATGGGATAACTATTGACCAAATGAGATGGAGAGAATTTTACGGGAACTGGGACTTTAGAAGCTTGTGTCCTTTCACTGGGGGCACAAAAGAGAATATATGGGAACATACTTGGTCAACAGAGAGCGCTCGTTACATAAGGTGTTACGGAAATGTGATCTTCAAAATGACAGATATACATCTGGTGCTTTAAATATTCTTAATTTCTGCAGCAATTTGAGCCACTTCTGGATTAATGGCTGCTTAAAAATCCCCTCCAAATTTTTAAATTGTACTTAGAAAATTGTTTTTAAATTTTTTCCTCATTGTCTCATATTTCTAATGTACTTGCCATGTATATAATGACCTTTGATTATAAGCAATGGTAACTGTAATTGCCTAATAATCTGTAAAATCATGAGGAGTTCTTGGATCAGTTGATTAATTGTTTAACCTGCCTTCCCTGAGACCACTGCCTTCCCAAATGTGTAAAAAGGTTTAGACACACAGAACATGAAAAAATATGGATTGAAAAAAAAAAAAAAAAGCTGTCTTAGGAGCACACTCAACCAACGCCTGGTGAATGAATTAGATTTCTGCCTCATTGCAATAGTAGGCAGATCACCCTGCTTTTCTCATGATGGATTGTACAGGTCAGACACCCCTTAAGTGGATCGTTTTAACCTCATTCTGCCTTAGCATCACTTTAGTTCACAGGAGGGACAATGCCAGTCTTGTTCCGATGGGTACCAGGTGCCTTGCCATCCCCAGTGGCCTCTTTCTCTGTCATTTAGGAAAAAATCTTATCTGAAAGCAGGTGAGTGAGCATGCAAAATTTTTAAGGAATAACCCTGAGTTTGATGCAGTTTCTAAGAAAGCAAAGTCATTTATAAGCCTTGCCACTTGGTTACACTGTATTTACAGTGCATCTACCACCTATCCTGACCTGCAGGTGGATCTAGACAGAATCAGAATCATGACGTTGGGTTACCCCTTTCCTCTTCAACTACAGCGAAGTGATGCAGCTACAAATACAGTGAAGTGATCTAGGTACAAAGTATTTATTTTCAACAAGGATTGCAACTGACTAGAGAAAGTTCTAGATCCCCACTGATGCTGAGTTCATTGGGCTCAAAAATCATCAGGTCACATTTCGGTAGTAACTCTGTCTCTCTTTTCTCATTCCCTCTCCTGCTCTCTATCAGGTGCTAATGTGAAGTGTGTGTGTGTGTGCGTATGTGTGTAAGAGCCAGGCTGTCATTCTCAGTTCAACCACCCACCACTATTTATTCTTCAGATGCTTTTAAGAGCAACACAAATGTTTCAAAGCAGAAGCCCTACAGGGGAAGAGGCTGGATGGTGGAGACATTTTAAAAAATCTGAGCCAAAAAATTTCCAGGATCAGTACGGTTCCAATTGCCCTGTGAGCTAAATAGCTTGTAATTCACACCTCTTCCTGAGCTTTCAATCTGCGAAATCTCATCTGTGACCACAGATGCCAGTCCTATGCCAGGCTCCAGAAAGTTCAATCCTGACAAGCTTTGAAATCCCACTCGAGCCACAGGATTTGGACCAAAATCTTTTACCATTTCATGTTCATCGGGAGTGGGCCAAACATAACTTCCTGCTTTTAAGAAGCGTGACCCATGCAAAGGTCCAAGAGACTTAAAAATGAAGGAAGTTACAAATGGCCCCTCTGTGAAGTTGTCAAAGAAAACAAGGTCTTGAGTTTCTTGCAAAGAAGTGGCCATGAAACATCCAAGAGACCACACTTAGTGAAGGCCCACACTCCTTCCACCACGGACTTTTGAGAGGTGCTCTGGGAGCATTAAGATGAACACAGGGCCTCTTGCTGTGAAACCTGGGCCTCCTGAATTGCCATTAGTTCCTCTAGGCCACGACACAGACCTCAACTCAACACCCCTTCTGGAAGATATAAATGTGGTATGTCAGACATGATTCTGGGTGCTGGGGAGACATGAAAGTTCCCTGCCCTGAAAATTTACGTTCTAGTGTGGGAGAGAGACAGACAGTATACAGGTGAATGATTGATACATAAATAATGCCATACAAAAATATCGAAGGTAATGCTGTAACAGAGAATGACAGGGGGTTGTCTGTATGGTCTGACATTCCCTCTTCTACGAGCTGATGGGGTTCTTGGTCAGATCAGCTCAGATACATGGTGAAAGGAACTATTTCCCTCCACCCACATCCACACAAGCAGATTAAATCATATCTGGAATTCATTCCTGCTTTCCACAGTTCACTAGAACATGTCTCCAGAATTTGGACTGAGGCGGGTAAACAGGGAGACTTGGAAGGCAAAGCTTATGACAGCTGAATGATCTGGTTTCTAGAATAAGAGTTCCATTTGAATCATAAGCTGGGTACAGCGCTGGTGGAATTGGGATGCGCCTGCCATTTCTGGGTCCCGGCCTGAACTTCAAGGAGACAAGTCAGAATGACAGAGCAGCCCACTTAGGTGCCACTCACAGCCCTCTGTGTCACTTGGCCACCCAGTGTCTTCGGCATCCCTCGTTTCACAGTTGTTGTTATTGTGAGATGGCAGAGTGGCCATGCTCATAGTCTTTCATATCAGAAGGACTTGGATTCAAGTCCCAGCTTGGGCTCTCGTGGAATGTTAGGTACACCACATTTTCTTAACCTTTAAGCCTCAATTTCTTCATTCATAAAGTGAAGCTAATGCTTGTCTCATGAGATGCTTTGGGGCTTTAAAGAGGAAATAACCATGAAACACTTAGCAAAGTGCCTGACACTTAGCAAAATGCCTGGCATTGATAAATATTAGCCAATTAACTCAAAGATTAACGTACGTGTAAGGCGGATTAAATATGAAGTGTCTCATAGTCTGACTTAATTCTTGATAACCGATCAACTACTTTCTGTATCATTGGTAACAGCCACTCAAGACCTCCAGTTAGGAACCAGGAACCTAATTATTCAGATACATTAGCCCTCCCTCTACATAATATGTATTCATATTAGATATCAGTCCTTCCTCTACATAATATATATTCATATTAGATAAATGGGTAGATAGATAGATGGATGGATGGGTGGATGAATGGATGCATAGACAGATGATAAGCAGACCCTCTATCTAGAAAACACCATTCTAGGAAGAAACCTGTCTAAAGTAATAGTAACCCATATAATGAAAGTGGGTTCCATTAGTACTATGTTTTATTCATCTTTATATCTCTGATATATATATATATATATGGCATGGAGCCCAATAGATGCTTCTTTGGTTTAGTGGGAAAGGCACTAGGTTGAGTCCCATGGCCTGGGATCTGGTACTAATAAGCTTTCAGTATTTAGAGAAGGCTTCAGTTTCTTTATTAGCCCAGGAAGAAGTTGGACTTGATGATCTCTAGGTCCCTAGCCAATCCAGCCTTCCACCTCTATAAGGAGAAAGCTGCATTTCTTTTGTTCCCTTCACACTCCAGAAACCCCAGTGGCTCCCTCTGGCCTGCAAGGCTGTGGCTTTTCACTTGTGACTGAACCAAGGCGGTGGCGGTATGACCAATGACTCAGGCAGGGGGGACTGGCCAGTGAAAAGAAACAATAGACAAAACAAGAGCGAGTTACCAAGTATCTTGCTCTCAGATTACACCAAATACACGCCTCCAGCACTGGCAGGGGCTAGAACCTATCCCACTAAAGCCGGAGAGCAAGAATGGTTTCAATTAAGAGGAAACCGGCAGAATTGCTGATTTCCTTAGAGAGACTTCCCCTGAGTTACTTACTACAAGCAGCTCCAATGCTCCCTGCAGTGAATTTCTACATCGCGGGCCAACTCAAACCATTCTTCCGTCGTGACACAACCCTGAAGGGAGGCGTTGACGCTAAGCAGCCTCAAATGACACAATTGGATCCTGATGCCCACCCCAACTGGATCTCTGATCATTGGTGGTGGCCTTGGGGGCTCCAGCGCCCCTGCCTGAAGGCATTTCCTAGTAGTCTGAAACTGTTTCAACGCCCTTTACTTTCAAGGAGCAAGAAACATCCAGACTCTTAGGAAAAAGAGATACCTTGATTCTCAAAGTGCCCAGTTCTGGGGCTGGGAGGACAGGGTTAACCCTGTAAAACTGATTGGGAACTCTGGTATCAGGTTAAAAGGGAAGGGGGAGCTCGGTGTTGAATTACGGCTGCACCACATAGGGGAACCAATCATTCCTCGGTGAGTTACTTCACCTTTATGAGTCTTAGTTTCTCAGCCTGTAAAATGGCTCTGAGGAAATCCAGTCATTGATTTATTCAATGGATATTTGCTGCGTACCTCAAATGGAAGTTTATGGGGGTTGGATGATAAATATAAATAAAGCACCAGTATTGAGCTGGGTTCATAACAGGTGCTGTAAATATGTCAATCTTTTTCCTTCTCCCATGGGAAGATAAAACTTGGGACGACTGGCCATAGCTCTTTCAAGGGGACCCCTCGGTCCTAAATTACGATGTGTTTCTGCCATAAAGAATCACGTGCGCTTTGGTAATGTCCCGCGTTAGCCTGAGCAACAGTCTGCGACTTCACTCATGACATTAAAAGCAAGATGAGAACCTGACACAAATGCAAACACTCCTGTTCAAAGGTATAAACGTCTTAGTCACTTCAGAGGTGGGGCTGGGAGCGGCCTGATCTTCCTCTCTTGAGAGGAGAGCAGAATTAAGCAGTTTAAGGCAATTAAAGGTATTTTTGGACACGAATACCCTAATGGTGGTCGATGGATGGACATTTTATGCCCTTGGTGCTGATCCTCCCGCCATTTACAAGCAGGGAACTCCAAGGCTGGGCTTCCAGGGAGGAAGTGGGTTCTGGGAAACCCTAAAGTTGCCAGAATGAGAAGGAAGCTACTGCATGAAACTGCCCCTAATGGTCCTGCCACACTCCGAAGCCAGGGAACAGCACCGTCAAGAAACACTTCACGGGAGAGGAAGGAAAATGCCACCTCTTCCCCTGGCCCCCCCCATCGACCGCCAGGACTGAAGGCAGGATGAGGCTGATCTTGCTGAGACAAGCAGCCTGGGAAACGGACTGACATGTGCAAGTAAAGACAGGACCTGGGGTTTGTTTCCCCTTTTGCTTTCCCGAGCTGCTGCAGTAGTCACGGTTTCCGGGACACGCCATGCTGCTTTCCCAGCTCAGCAACATTTGTTCCAGTGAGCACAGGAGTGCGTCGGCACGCGGGTGCCCCCTCCCTACCAAATGAAGTGAGATCTTATTGGCTCAGGTTTTGCCCAGAAATGGAGTGAAAATCTCCCAAAGGCACCTGAAGATGTTTCCCAAGTGCAGCAGGAACAAAGTGAGGGGTGATGGTGATGGGAAAGGTCCCACGTCTAATAATAACAGTGATCACAGGGATCATGGATGAAGGATACTCCACACCAGTCACTCCGTCAAGTGTTTCATGCACATGATCGCATGAGTCCGAATACCACCCTACAGGTAGGTATTATTACTCTGTTGTAAAGATGAGGAAAAAAGGCTCAGAGATGTTGACTGCTTTGACCACATACTTGATGAGTGGCAGGACCCAAACCCAGGTCTCACTCCAGGACCCATGCTGCTTTCCGAATGCTGGAGACACTAGACTCAAACTCCCCCCTCCCCTACCTTGTGCAACTCTGACAGCCTATGCTTGGCCCAGAGACTGAACTATGTGGGCTTCAGGAAACATTCCCAAATCTAGTCTTCAGAAGTTAGAAAACCTGACTTTGAGAGACACTATTCTCTGACGGACGTGATGCCTCTATCTGACTGTGTTTCAGGGGTGTGGGAAGCTCACTTGGAGAAGAAACCACGTGAGTTTTCCAAAGGTTTTAACAATGCAAACAATGCAGAACGGCTGTTGACTTTAGCTTTCCAAACAATGTAAAGAACAGGATGCTTGGACAGATAATGGGGTATTTTTCCTATACCCTGAGACACAGTCTTTCCAGAAGGCTGGGGTTTTATCTGATGATGTTTGTTCAAAAGCAGAGTCGCCCTAAACATGTCCCAGATGGAAGTCACAAGGATACCCTCCCTCTACTCCCAGAAAGAAAATCCTTAATTATCCAAGGCTTGTGCCCCTAAACCTTGGCCAATCTTTCCTATTCCTAAACAGGAAGGTTTTCTCTTTCTTTCTCCCATCCATCCTGAGAGGTCAGACAATGTACATCTTCAGCTTCCCTTGGTGCCTTTGCAAGACACCACAGAAGGTGATGCCAGCCAAGGAAAAGGGATGGAACTGGGTGGAGCACAGCCACAAAGAGCAAGGAGAGAATGAGAGAAGATATGGCCTGCTTGCAAATGACTCTCATTTGCTTTTTGAGCACTTATCTCTTCTTACAGAATAGAATAGAAAAAGCTTTTCTTAAAAAAAAAGTTGAATTTGGAGAGTACAGCCAGCATCCACCATGGTAAGTCGCAATCCCACAAAACCCACCCAGCATTAAATGAAACAGGCCTTCGGAAAGAGGAGAGCATCCCCAACTTCATTATTCCAACTAAGTTTCATTCAGTGATCTCATCATGTACAGGGTACTGTCCTAGGCACCAGAACCAAGGCATTGAACAAGACATGGCTGTCGCAGTGGAGGTTATGGTTCAGGGGAGAAGACTGACATTCAACAAGCCAACAACACAGCACGATAAATGCTGTAACCAAGTACAAGGTACCTTTTCTCTCCAAGATGTCTACTGTCCCGGAGAGCTGCCTCCCCAGGACCATGCCATTTCAACTGAGAACTGAAGAGATGGATTGAGAACTAGCAGGTCAGTCTAATAATCAGCAAACCTCATGGTCAGGAAATTCACCTTCAGAATAAAACATAAATCATTTTGGTTTTAATAGAGTCCATTTCCTTCAGCTCTTTCATCATTAGATTCTGAAAAGAAGCAGTCCCTTCCTGTGTAAGAAACAATCACATCCTAGAAGTCTACATTAAACATCCCTTGGGCTTCTCTTCCCTGCATCCAGTCATAATAAATCTTTTAATGGTATTTAGGTAATAATGAAAAAAAAAGGAATGGAAAACAAGTTTTAAAACCCTGATGTTTCTCCCCACGCTGTTAGGTTCCTTAGCTAACTACATGGAGGCAGGAGACTGGCCCTCCTATTCATCTTTGGACTTATTAAAATGTTGGGATGTTGGACCCTTGAGCTTCAGACTCCAAGAAACTATTTGGAAGGAGGTTTTCTACTTATGAAAGAGCAATTATTAATATAAAATTCAATAGTCCATTGTAGAGTCCTTGAAATCAAGTCAGGTCCATTGGGAGCCAACATAGCGTGGTGACATGGACATCAATTCCAGGGGTGAAAATCTAGGGTTCAAATCCTGAATCTGCACTAATTAATTATATGACCTTGGGAAAGTCCCTGACCTTCTGTACACGAGGAGAATAATGCTAACTAACCATGAAGTTAAGGTGAGGGCTAGATTAAATAATGGAGCTGAAAACACTTGCGTGTTAAAACATGCTGAGAGTAGTTGTAGTAAAAAGAAACCAGCTATGTGCCTTTGGGGTCATCGTCTCATAATTTACAGGGAGAGATGCCTGCCCAGGGTCATAATAATTCTTTTTTAATGAATCACTACAGATTAGTGGTCCTTATGCATGGTGTAGCTCCAGCAGTGCTGAGGTGAGTTGCAATAGGGGATTTCTAATATAAAATGCTCAAGTGCGCAAAAGATTAACTATTTCCTGTAAATTATAACAGATTTCAAGTTATTTTCTGATACGCTTTTGTTGGGAAGAAAAAGGATAGAGTTATAGCTATTATCATTGAGGATAAGCCACAAATCATCTAAGCCTCAAACTGCAGTGTGTCCCCCAAGTGAACCCTATTCATAAGGTGTGTTTTCCCAGAAGCCTGCGGGTGGGGCTTAGGAACACAAGAATTTAGCTTTGACTGTTTTTTTGTTAACTTGTATAGCATCCCAAACCATAATTCCACAACTTCGATGGACACCCTTTGCGGCCTTACTCATTGTAACAGACCTTCTTACCAACGCAGTAAGTTCTTCTAATTGAACCCCACTTTTGTTTAAAACCCTAAACTTATTGTTGAAGGGAGGTGAGGGCCCAACTCCCAGCCCCAGTGTGTGGATCAGGACTGGTCTTAGTCAAGCAAGCACTGGGGTCAGAGTACCCCTTGCCAATGCCAGGTGTGGTGTGGGTATTCCATGGAACATGACCTACCACTTACAAAAAGAAGTAAAGGGAAGTCAATTCTGAAAATGGACGTTTAGAAAAGCTATTCCTCCCTTTTTCAGAAGAGATGTTTGTGAATAAGCTTTCCTTCCTCTGGTGCTATTTTTTTTTTTCCAATAGGATGCCTGGAATCTGTGTAACTCAGCTTGAGACCATGAAGGGGGCTAAACTGAAGGAAGACACTGGGGGTGGCAGAAAACCGGGAGAAACTGGGTCTTTGAGAAAACTGAGCTCCTGGAATTGTCCTACCTCCATACTTCTTATTGTGGGAAGATGCCATTTTATGAGGTTGCTCTGTTACTTACAAAGACATTCAACTGGCATGCACTCATATCGGTATACCAAGAAAAAGGTGACAGACAACAATTATATGGCATGGTGTGAGGCATAGATGGGTTGTAGCTTATGTTCAATAATGAGAGCCATGACTCCATCCCTATCTCTCCTACCAATAAAAGCACATTTGAGTAAATGTGAATAAATGGTACATCATCATTGTAGGCAATAACCTTGAATCTGTTCTCATTTATAAGACTGAGCCATTTATAACTGACAGTTTGAATGAACTTGTGCCTCTACTCTACCAATTGACAAATATTGTTATTAATGTCTATGCTTTCATCTGAAAGCATCTTAAGTGCTGGTTTTTGTTTTCTCACCACATTTGTCCCACTCTCCTGATAGAGTCCACTCTGGTTACCTCTAAGTAATTACCACCAACAAAGGAGATAAAACAGTGAAATCCTTGTAACCAAGCAGTTGGATATCCATGTCTCAGGGTTCTTGCCCTGTTCCTCCTTCCTGGACCAAACAGATGTGGCTGCATGACTGCTGGAAGTCACCCTGAAAACCACCCCCTACACACACACACACACACACACGCACACACATACACGCACACACACACACACGCACACACACACACACTCCAGCCACCAACATGCTCACAACAAGACCAAGAAACTTCCAATAAAATGGATGATATATGACCCTAAACAAAGACTTAATGCTAAAGATTCCTAAGTAAATTACGAATTTTCCCCCATGGCTTAAAGTAACTCTGGCATCACATGACACATTGTTTCCCAAAGTATGGGTTCCTTTGTCACCCCAACATGTGTTTCCAAAAGTCTGAGTCAGCTTGGAGGTTCCCATGGCTCTCTTCCTGCAACAGTCTATTGCAGGATGAGCACAATGAAGCCGGTGCTTTCAGAATTTTGAGTACAGCTTTCTCTCCTTGCCCTCTTACTCAGAAGGCCATGTGTGAGGCAGCCAGAAGAGGGGGCATCTTGGCTAGATTTGCAGTTTTAGTCCTACCCACCAGATTGCCCCCAGGTCATGACTGCTGGTCAAGTTGAGAAGTCCACTCCGCCCCAACTGCCAAGGAACTGTGGGAATCCTGCAAACATAATTACTGCTATTAATCCCACAGGGCTGGAGAAGCCTTCCCCAATGCTCTAGATTAGATCCAGTCACCTTCTATGCCCTCTCAAGAACTTGTGCTCCTCCTTCCCAGCATGTCCCTCAAGTGTAAAAGTAAGGGCATAATTAGTTGTTGATGGCCTGTTTTTCCAGAGAGACTGTAAGTTCTTTGAGAGCAGAAACGGAGTCTTTCCAGTTTGATGGTATACCCCAGGCGCCTGGCAGAACGCCTGGCGCATCTTAATATTCAACAAGTGTGAGCTGAGTAAACAAATGAACCCTTTGAAGACTATTGATTGCTGATCTGATTCACAGAATTGCTGAGAAGGGCTGGGAATGAGCCAGGCCAGGTTATGCCAGATCTCCTGGTTTCAAAATGCTCAAAATAAACACCAAATATGGATGTATACGTAGGAAGCTCCAATAGAATGTATACATGTAGGCTCCATCTATACTGTTTCTTATTGTGTTATAGAAACAAACAAACAAACAAACAAAACCCAACAATATGCCACTGGGCTGAGAGTCAGAAGACCAAGGTTTTGACTCTAGTTACATGACCGTGGACAAGTCACTTGCAGTCTTTGAGATGGCCTTCCCTTATCTGTTCTTATCCAGTAAGCTATGCAATTGCTAGCACTTTTTCACATTCCAGCACGTCATCACCTTTTTTTTCCCAACAGCCCATGATAACTTCTTACTTAGGGTCCTTTCTCTCTTTCTGCTCTTTCATCGCTTTGGATCTATACTCTGGTGCTGCTGTAGGCGTCCAGCTCAGCCTCTACCCTTCTAAGTCCTAACAAAGCATCTTGGAAACCCTCCCATCCTCGCCTGTAGCACTTTTATTGAGTTACCCCAGCCAGGGCATTGCCAGTGAACTTGAACCCCTGATCCCCTGCCAACCTGACAGAATCTGCATGCTTCAGGAAATGGCAGAACCAAGAAGACTGAACACATACCAGGTCCTTCTTGATAAGCACTGCCTAGGAGACGTGACAGCTCTGGGAGACTAGTGAGCATTCCAAAGAATACAATTTCAACGATTGAGGTCAACCAGCAACAGGAGACAGAGATAAAGGAGAAAGTTACCTTAGGTAATAATAGGACCTTGTACTTCTACATCACGTGCTTCTCTCAACCAGCACAAAACACTTTCACACCAACAGGCAAAGGTAGAGAGAGGTCTAGGGGAGGCAAAGGGATTATTTCCCAGGTGGTTCAGAGTGTATTGAAGCATTAGACAGATAAAGCCAGTAGCCCAAGGTCACACAATTAGGCTTTGACAGGGTGGGAATTAGAGCAGAGTGTCCTAATCTCACCTGGGGCTATTTCTAGTCAATTCTTGATGGAGCCTTTTGTTTATACCTTGGTTCCATCTTATCTTACCTGCCCAGGTAGTGGGCTTGCTTCTTCCCTTGGGGATGACTAGTGGGAAACTTGAGCAGCCCACAGTGGGCTGGTCAGTCTGAGTTCAGAATCCAACTTCCCTGACTTGGACGCTACCAGGGGGACCCGTGGGGCCAGCCTGTGGAATGCTGCTGCCTGTCTGCTTTTGGGAGGCACAGAAGAGCCCCGAGTGGCAGCTGAGAATGCAGAGGCTCCAGGGCTGATAAAAGGTGTAATTAACTTTGTACGTACAACCCTTTCATCTTCAAAGGCTTCACTCACATTAGCTTGTAATTCCTCCTATCACCGCTATGGGTGAGGCACCATTTTTGTCTTCTCCGTTTGCAGATGGAGAAGCTGATGTGGAGAAGGGGGTCCTTTGCCAAGAAGTCTGGCCCTCGTTCACACAGAGGAGATTCCTGGCTTCCAGCATCTCACTTCAGTTGGGGCGATGGAAAAACACAGTAGGACTGAATCAAGAGACTCGGCGGCTTCACGCCTCTGAATAGGAGACTGCATTTAGATTGTTTTGGAAGGAGACAGAGTCTACAGTATGGCTACCTGACTAGAGGTGACCAGCTAGACTCTCTGAGTTACAAACAACTATCAGAAACATAAACTAGAAGAGCCCACTGCTCTTCTATGGTGATTTTCATGTGACACACAGGGTCAAATTCTCTCTATGGTGCCCACCGCAGACATCACTAATGGACCACAGAACTCTCTGTAGCTCAGCCAAAGTTTGGCTTCTTAGCAGAGCCCTCTAGGCAGCCCCTAGTAATCAACGGGAACTGTGGTGTGGGCCGAAATCTATTTGCTGTTGCTGTTGTAGGCCTTGTTTAGGACTCTCCTAACTTGCCACTTTCCAACCCAGGCAAAGCTGCCCAACTTCTACCCCAACCCATGTTGGAACTGGCCTGCTTCTGAACATCCGGAGGGGGTGTCATGAGAACTTCTCTGGGACAGAAGAACTGGATCTTGTAAGACGGAGCCAGGGTGACCTGATCATCTGGAGTATGTCCACCCTCCTCCTTCGCTGTTCTTCAACGCAGACTCTCTCATTCAGACAGGCTGAGCTAGCTCCCAACCCCAAGCAAGCTATACTTAATTCCTCCACCTGAAGCTTTCAGCTCCTGCTTTCCACTTCCATGGGTTGCTCTCCTTCCTCTTCTCTCTGCCCAAATTCTTACCCACATGCATCTCATCTTCAGATTCTACTCCGTTCATGACGTTGTCTCATACAATTGCTGCTCATGGAAGCATCTGCTTTCCCTCATCTACCTGACTAGACGACAGGCCATCTTGTGCGGTTCTTTCATCTGTTTAATTTCTCTCCCATCCAGAAACCAAAACCTTCCACTTCTCTCGATTTTTTCCATAGCCCCAATCACAGAGCACTTTTTAATGCATTGAATTGGTGAGTTCATCATCATGTTACAAGTAGGGAAACCGAGGCCAGCAGTAAGGGAAAAATCATCTTGTGACTGAAACAAAGAAATGCTAAATCTCTGTGGGCTGCATGTGGGTTCTCACTTCTCCTAGAAGGCTGGGCCTGTGGGTCTGGCTGGAGGTACAGATGACTGAGCCATATTCAACAACCATAGAGACCTGCCTATGATACGAGAACTGAACGCTTCTGTTCTTTTATTTCAGCGTCAAGTTAGTGGATCTCAGATATGAAATGGGCACACCCAGGATGGACTGCAATCTGACTAAGGACTTTGGGTGACTGATGGAAGGTCAGAACCCCACCATGGGATTTAGTCCCTGGACAGTTTTGGCCAGCTCCTAAGCAATGCAATCTTTATGACCTCCTTTTTATTTCTTTCTTCCTGAGCAAGGGTGCCTCTGCTTTCATGGAAGAAAGAAATATCTTAGTGAGAGTGCGGAAGGTTCTCAGTAGAAACAGCGACTTACCATTTCAAAGGCCAACCTTAGTCAATGCCCTAGTGTGTGTGTGTGTGTGTGTGTGTGTGTGTGTGTGTCTTCTTTTGTTTCATTCGCTTATTTTTAGATTCCCAAGGCCACCCATACTACACTAGTGCTCACTCTCTATGCACTACTTTGGCTGAACATTGTGGTTTATTTGCACCAACATGTTGCAGAGTTCCCTTAAGGGAAGCTGAGAAATCCAAGATGCTCCTGAAACTTTGAAAGTAAAGGACAGAGACTTTTCTCTTCTTTAGGGGTTGGCTTTTCTGACCACTTGGAGCAATGTTTTGTAAAGCAGGGTTTCAAAGGACCAGTATTACCTCCAGATCCTGCAGATAATCCCAGGGCTGACTTCCTGCATTTTTAGCTGTGTGAGACTGTTGCTAACTTCTCTGGTCTGAGCTGTTTCATCTGCCCACGCCTAAGTGGTTGAGATGGTTCGGTGGCGTCCCCTGAGCAAAGTCCCTTGTCCCTAAGAGTCATTTTCGCCCACTGGAGTTTAGGGTAAAACTGGGTTCACACAATTGTTTCTGACATGGATTAATAATTCACTTTTGACATTTGATGCAAACCAGGCATCACCTTTTCTTGGCACTGCATTACAGTCATGTTATTCTTTCCACTGAGTTTTGGGAGGTTTGGGGGTTTGTTGGCCCACGCAGTGGTGAATTTATAGAAGACTAGGCCTCAAAAGGACTTCACCAATCAATGAGAATCCAACCCTCTCATTTTACACATGGAAAATGGGAGGTAAATGGGGTGAAATGATTTGCTCAGCATCACACAGTGAATCAACCACAGAGGGGAATTAAAATATAATAGCCATGTCTATTCTTGAAGCACCTTCTTATGTGCCAGCCCCTCAGCTCTATGTGTTAAACACTGTTCTAGAACTTAACATGTGCAACTTCCCGACCTCGGACCACTCTTAATGACAGACAGGGGAATCAACCTGAGATCTGTCTTATTTAACTGTCCTTCTACAAAACACTCTTCTAAAGCCAAGCCGCCTCATTCCTGTTTCTCCACATCCAACATCTGGTGGTCTTTGGTATAGACCGTTATTAAACCATTGAAATAAACAACTTCCCTTTTTTGTGTTTCTAACACAGTGACCAAAAAGCAAACATATTTTCTCTGAGTGTCTCTGAGAACATGATTTTGAAGGTTTGGAGTCTTTATATCTGAGGCCAGGTTTGGAAGTAAGTGCTGGGACACAGAGGCAGGCAAACCTCTAGGGGTTCAAAATTTCTATTCTACTGGACAAAACCTAAGAAGCCCTAAACTTCCCCTGCCTTGCTTGACATGTCAAACCTCGAGAAAGATACTCCCAAATTGGAAATTGTGCAGAGAAAATCCGTTTCAAGGAGGTCTGAGGATCACTACAAGAGGCACTAGAGAAATTAAAAAGGATTTATAGGTCAGAATTTTCTAAAAGATGAAAAAGAATTAGAACCTTTAAAATCATAAAAGACAATGATAAAGAAGTCTTTGCTAGCCAAATCTAGAAATTTCATTCTTTCAGCCAGCCACCCAAATATTTATTGAGCATCCACTATATTCAAGGAACTACGCTGACAGCTAAGGGCTAGGGAGATGCAGACATGTACAAGAAACTTGGGCTTTTCTTTTAGGAGCTTCTATGTTCACAGATGAAAGAGGCCAGGTCGCCATAACACAGCATAGAGGCATTCCCTGAACTTCCTTTTAGGGTTTTTATGAAATGTCAGGGAGAAACAACTAGGAAACAATAGAGAAAGTACAAGTCACTCAAGGAAGTCCAGAGGAATGTGCCTGAGCTCTCAGGCTGACACTGGGAAGACAATTTGTTTCATACTCGAGCATCCACTGCAAAGACAAACTTCTGGGCGGGAGACAGCTACAGCAGTGATACTTCCCCTCCAAACTTCTGCCTGCATCTGCGTGATTAATACTCTTGTGGGCACTCTTGGCTGCCCTTGCAGGGAAGTGGTGGCTGTGGGGCTAACTGTCACACAGGCTGGTCTCCTGTGGGCTGATTGTGACCACCTGCAAAGAAGCTGAATAAGCATCACTCTACTATCTCGGTAGGTTCTCTTTGAGAGAGAAAATAGAAGATGCTACCTAGATCTATGGCTGGCATGCGGGTTCTTCTAGAGGGCACTGCAGTCCTGCTCAAGTGCAAAGAGATGCGCTGAAATTGAGACAGATGGGTAATCTATGATGAATCTCTGTCTCCAGGACAAACCCACTTCTCCATGCAATGGTCGCCTGCTGGGTCAGACGGAAGCCAGGCCTCCCGGTTCGGCCATGAGCTAGTGAAAGGGGCTACAGTGCACTTCCAGCTTCAGCTCAATTCCTTGTGCCCAGGTGAATGCAGCCTAATTCCTGGCAGCTTCCTCTCTGAGTTTCCCCCTCTCTCTTCCTCATCAATGCTAACTGATAGAAAGGAAAGCCCTGACACCATGACCCTTAGGCTGAGGGCAAACATTTTGCTGCTTTTTGGCTCATTTCCCACCTTGTCCAATCAAAAGTCAAAATCCTAGGTGGTGGAGAAATACCAACCCGCAACCTTCTTTCATCCAGGCCGACAAGTCATGACGTGATAATGAGCAAACAATTCAATCCGCCATCCTTTTCAGTCCAACATCCTCCCCAACTTCCCATCACACAGAAGAGAATAGAACTTCTATCCAGGGAAAGGAATGAATGAGCCACTCAGAGTATGAATGGAAAGAAGTTTCCATTACAACTTCCTTTTCATTTTTGAAATCCCAAGCCCCTCCTTTCACATCGCTTGTGAAAAAGCTCTGTGGACATCAGGACTCTACCCACACCCAATTCCCAAACGGGGTTTAGGAAAACAACCAGAATGCTACCAGGTCCCATCGTTCGAGTTGCTGGGGGTGGCCTGACATTGGAATATACTAAGGGAAGCACAGTAATGTAGTCGCTAAGCACATGAGCTCAAGAGCCAGATCACCTGGGTCCGAAGACCACCTCCATCGCTTCCCAGTCTATGCAATTTAATATGCCTATGCCTCCGCTTTCACATAAGCAAAAACGGGATAATAATAGCACTCCTTCAGAAGGTTGGTGTGTAAGGATTAAACAACTGAGTAGATAGGAATATACTAATATATGTAGGAATATAAATTAGCACATAGGGCTATATTAAACAGGTTAGTATAAGGAAACAGTTAGAATGTTCCTGGCATATGGTTAGCACTTTGTGTTTGCACTCCGTGATGGTTTCTCAGAAACAAACAGCTGGCTGCAAAGAAGCAAGTGTAAACAGTATGCGAGCTGCAACTCTGAAGAAAGGCTGTGGGGGAGAAAGATGAACGTTCTGGCACCATCAAAGGAGATAGGCAATGGTACCCCAGCAAAGGCTCAACAGCACCAACCTATGTACGTAAGCTCTCTGCCCACTGAAGTTTTGCAATTGACCTTTACTCTCAAAAGCTGAAGATTTTTGGGGCTTGAGTTTTGCAAATTACCTCCATGGTGACTCAGCCTCTCTCCACCCAACTGGGTCCTATCTGCCCATACTTGCTCTTAGGAGGAGCTCTTGTCTCAGGAGGACACACCCAGATAGGCAGTGTGCCCCAAATTTGGGAAGAATTGGTGTTGTGAGGTCCTGTTCCCCCAGAATATCTATCCCCATTCTGCATTTGACTCCTTGTCTCCAAGTCTCATTGTGGGGATGGTCCATGGATGGCAGGCAGGACCTGCCCCCATGGCGGGCCACTTGGCAAGCTCCATGCAGAGGACATGAGGTTTTGTCATTGTCAATGTCAAGTTTCCCCGAAGGCTGGCCCCTCAAGTAGCTGCAGGAGACCCACAGAAAAGGCAAGAATCCTTTGAGAAGCTCTTCTGCTTCTCTCTTAGCTGCCACCACCTTCTAGAAGTGGGCGTGGGGACTAGGCAGGGGCAGGCTTCTCACGGGAGAAGCCAAAGCTCAGGTGAACATTCCCCAAAGAAGCAGACCTCTAAGCAGGTGGCCACTGGGGAGTGCTTTATTTTGAGGCTTAAATTTGGGGGTTGGTGTCACCAATCCTGCCTGGTTCCCACTCCCTTCTTGGCTCAGGAATCTAGTAACACTCTCCTTAGACAGACATCCTGGCCACAGCAAGCAGCCACCAAAGCCACGAAAAGGTAGGTGATCTCCCTCCTTGGGCAGGTCAAACATGAGCCCTACAACAGGCAGCTGACCAGCCAAGCACCCTCCTCAGGCTTCAGGTAATGGTGGCCCTAAGCAAGGCGGCCATCACCACAGTTATCATATAACATAAATATATTTGCATCTTAGACGTACTGTCCAGGTATACTATACGTATACATGGACAGAATTATTTCTATATTCTAGACACTCATCTCAGTTCAACGGTGACTGGTAACAACCCTGAGCTAGCACTGAGACCTTAAACCGCAATGGTGAGTGAGGTACAATTCCTAACATCAGGGGGTTCCCACAGTACTGCGGAGGACAGATAACAGAAGCGATGTCAGGTTTGGGGTTTTCCCCCTTGGAGGAGTGAGAAAGTCACTAGCACCCTTCCACTCCCAAATATAAAAAGGCTTTCCTACGTGATTTTACTGTGAAGCTTGAAGGCTAATTCACTGGGGCCTACGGGGCTCAGCTAGCACATGGTCAGCGATGAGGCTGCTGAGATGGCTGCAAGGAGTCCCAACTGGGGGCAGTTCGAACACCAACACACACACACACAGATGTCCGGAGGCATATTTTTGTGGTCACAATTGGAGTGAGGGGATGCACACAGCCAGAATCAAGCATGTGGAAGCCAGAGATCAGAATTAGCCATTATTCAGGAAAACCTATCCTAGACTGTGTGCTATGGCAAGGCAAGGGTTATTCCTCCTGACAATGACCTCTCTAGTCCTAAGTCTGGTGTGCAGAGCAGGCATGTGTAAATGCTTTTGAGTATATTTTCCAGGTAATTAAGTACTTGAGGGTGAGTGGCAGAAATACGCACACCCCTTTCTCATCCCTTCTTCTTCACATATTCAAATCCCACCTTCAGTCCTGACCAGGTGGCTCAGTTGCTTAGTGTTGTCCCGATAGGCCAAGGTTGTAGATTCGACCCTGATCAGGACACATACAAGAATCAACCAATGTACCCCTGGCTGGTGGCTCGGTGGAACCCAAAGGTCGCTGGTTCGATTCCCAGCCAGGGCGCATAACCAGGTTGCAAGCCAGGTCTCCAGCCAGGTCTGTAGCTGGAGGCAGGTGAAAGGCAACCATACATTGATGTTTCTCCCCCTCTCTACCTCCCTCCCTTGCCCTCTCTCTAAAAATAAACAAAAATAAAATCTTTAAAAAAAAAAATCAACCAATGAATGCATCCATAAGTGGTTGATTTCTCTCTCAAATCAATCAGTAACAAAATTTTAAATTACAATATTAATAACAATAAGTAGTCAGATCTTATTTTGTCTGTATTGTCCCCTCCTATATGTAAATGATTCCTCCTGGCTATCCCCCTGCTCTGCAACGTTATTCTCCTTATCTTCTAAATTGGCCAGGCTGTCTCTCCACTGCACTGTTATACATGTAGAAGCATCAAGCCATTGAATGCAAGGCCCATATTCCATACAACTAGATCACCAAACTACTCAACAGTACGGGACCCACAGAAGACGTCTTATCTAGGCCCTGGCTGGTGACACAGTGGATAAGGTGCCGGCCTGGGAACCCAAAGGTCACTGGTTCGATTCCCCACCCAGGACACATAACCAGGTTGCAAGCCAGGTCTCCAGCCAGGTCTGTAGCTGGAGGCAGGTGAAAGGCAACCATACATTGATGTCTCACTCCCTCTCTGCCTCTATCCCTTCCCCTCTCTCTAGAAATAATAAATAAAGTCTTAAAAAAAAAAAAAAAGAAGACGCCTTATAAATGCTTAACCGTTGACCAGTAATACCCATACTGTATGTGTTCGGATGTGTGTAGACTTACAGGCACACTCATGACTGTGCTCACTGCTAGCAAGCAAGAATCAAATACACGGCATGTCTTGGCACTTTACATATAGGGATGATCGAGAAATGGAGAACAGAGGAATAAACACTAAATATTTTTCTCCGAAGTACACAAGTTTGAGCCAAAGATCAATTTAATCACTTACTAGACTGATTAAGGAGTTATGGAGATGTGAATTTATGGATGCAAAAAGTCTTGCCAAGTTTTTGACTTCTGGTAACACCAAGCCATGCATTTATTTGTAAAAAAAAAGAGAAAAAAATATATATATAAACATTTAGTCAAAGTATACAGTATGTATCAACTGGTAGGGTATTTGCATATTTGCCATCCTAACTCTCCCAGGAAGTCCGGAATGATGCACAACCACTCTGCTCATGCCAGGCCAGGCCCACACACACAAACTTCCCTCAGAAAGCACCCTTTCCTTACTCTGGAAAATTGAGTGGGCTGGCTTGTCACACCCTGGTTAGCCAGCCTTCGGGGAGGACACATTTAAGGAAAGTCTCAACTTCCTAAGTGAATGAAAAGCGGGGTTTAAATGAAAAGTACGAGGCACCAGCCTCCCCTGGTAATTCTAAAAAAAGGGAAAAAGAAATGTGCGTGCTTCCCATTTAAGCAACTACACAAAGGAAGTTGAGTCATCACTTTCTTTCCGTGCAAAACCCCAGAATTTCTCCAAGGCAGAAAAGATCCCCTTTGTGAGCTGGGCTTTGTCCCACAGCATCTGCACCTGCTTCGCTCATTCTTTCACCAGGGCCACTTCCCTTTCAGCCTCTGGGTGGAGTCAGCTAAACTGGAGGTGCTGGGGAAACACAACTTCAGCCCCTGCTTCAGCCCCAGCCCCAGCCCCAACAGGTTTCTGTGGAGACCCGGCTTACCTCCCCCACCCACTCTGCCCTGTCAGGGCACCCCAGCCTGGAACCACCTGACATCACAGACCGATCCGCCATCTCACTTGGGTGGCCACCTGCCACCTGGAGTTCCACACTAGCTTTCAGTTCCAGAACCTTGACTTGAGTAGAGAATTGTCATCCTGGGGCCTTAAGACCTTCCCTCACTGAGGCTCACGCAACCTGCTAAACGCTGAGGGTTTCCAATGAGCACGTGTTGAGAGGCGCTCTCGGGTCTACGCACCCAAATGCCTGCGGGGTCCGCAGGAGACCTCTGCAGAGCAGGGCCTCTTCCTCGACTCTCAGGCAGAGGGCATTGTCCTAACTTGCCTCGGAGACAAGGAGCAGCCTAGCCGCTCCCTTTTTTCCAAGCCTGCACATGAAAGCATGTCGAGAAGGGCAGCTGGACTCTGATAATGTTGTGGACTTACTTTAATAATAAATAACAGGGTAGCATCTCTTGACAGCTGTGGCCAAACCTGAGGAGATACAGGCCGGGACAGGGTAGGGTAGGGCAGGGCAGAAAGAGTCCCACAGCCTGCAGGGGGGACAGGGAAGACACTCATGCCAGGCTGCACACTAGCTGACCAAAGGGATGGAAGAGATGGAGAACCACATGCAATTTACCAAGTCCACCAGAGGCCAGGAAATGAATCCAAGGAGCATAGGCATCGGAGTCTAACATGGGGGATATTAGACATCAGGGGACACCAACTCCACCACTTGCTAGCTGCATGCCTTTGGGACAGTCTCCCTGAGCTTTAATTTCTTCATTTAGAAGATGGAGGTAAGAGAGCGCTAAAGTTACATAGGCTGTTACGAGGCTTCTATCACTAGGTAACTAGTGCTAACCCCTTCGCTGAATGCCTGGCATACAGTTGGTGCCCAGTAAATGCTATTTCCTGAGGGCCTGGGACCCTACTTTGCACAGAAACATATGGTGCAATAGCTGGGTGTCAGGATTTTGAAACTGGGGTGTTCCTAACTCTAAGGGACCCCACAATGGTTCAGGAGGCCTTGGCGGGAGCCCCAGGACAGTACAGAAACTCATCATTGAACATCAACTTTGTTTTATGGTAAGAAACAGATATCTCATTATTCTTATAGTAAACTCAAAATGGGTGTATTATGGAGCAAAATACACTGTCGGAGAGCAGAGAAGTCATCCGCTCTCTCTTTCAGGGTCTGTTGCCTTCTAGGGAAAAAGAAGGGGGTTTTCTGAATGATCCTGCAGAATCCTGTCTCTCAGCCTACGATCATGAGTCAAAAAAATATTTCTTGAATGAATGGAAGGGAACGGTCATAAACAAACAATTCTGGGCTGCCCCGCATTCCGTCCTCTATGGTGCAGTTTGGAAGCAAATGTGACCTTGTCCTCCTGGCTGCCACAGCCCCAAACACGCCCGGCTGGCACCCTCCCTCTGCAGGAAGCAGTTGTTCAATGTACATCTGGGGAATAACTGAATTAATTGATGTGAACCTCAAGCAGTGACGGAGACCTGTTTCTTTGCTCCTCCACCTGGGAAAATTCAGCCACAGCTCTTAGGCTCAAGAGGGCGTCTCCAGTGCTCAGAGGGAACAAAGGGCACATGCTGCCCCAAGCCCCAGAGCTCTCAGATGCACCCTTCTTTCTCAACACCAGGGGCACGATTCTCTAGCAATGATCTCTGGCCCACAGCGGAAAGGAGGAGGAGACAGATGTGGGCAAGAAGGCTCATCCCACCGGCCCTTCACCCAGAGCCACCTTCTTTCTCCCACATGTGACACCTAGTTCAAGGTATCTGTTCTCCAGATCAGGGTTTCTGGGTCCAATATTGTTTAATATATTTCGCCATTTCTCTACTGTTTGCTTTCTGATAAGGAGATTGGAACCTTCTTCTTCCCCAAAGCCTTGTCCCTTTTCCAAATTTCCTCTTGTCTTCTGGAATGGAGCCCCCTCCCACCCCCAGGAAAGGGCAACAATTGTGCCTTTCCAACCCCCTGCCCTTCTCCTCCTGCTATCGGCCTGCTCGGACCAAGCCAACTGGTAAATCATGTCTCTCTCTCCTTTCCTCAGTTCCTTCCAAACAACTTTCCAAGCCAGGGTCCAGGCAGTTATTGCTACTGGCACTTTTTGTGCTTCCTGTAAATGGCGCTGCCCAAAGCGACCACAGAAACGAGGGGAAGGAGTGAGCCTGCTGCTCTCTGGGAGAGCCTCAAGGGTCAGGGCAGCGCCAAGTATGTGGGGATGAGGCCTTTCAAAAGCAGATCGATTGGGCGGGGTGGGGAGCTGGGAATCAGAACCTTCAGAAGCAAAGCAGAAGCTGTTAGTTACCAGAAGGTAACATGCAAATACACCCCCCCACCCCCAGGGCCCTCTTCTCTGTGGTCTAGCCCACGGCTCTCCTGTGCTCAAGTTTCCCTCTTCTCCCCCATCTAAGTGTTTCTGCCGTTAGATCTCCAGTCTCAGCCTCTGGTTCACCTCAATCTCCCTCCTCCAAAATGCTTTTCAGTTTTGTCCCTGCCATACATCTTGCCTAACATATTCTGACCAAGACCAGACTAGTGGGGCTGGGTTTACCTGAACACCAATCCTCAGCTGCGTGAACACGTGCAAGTCATCTAACCTCTCTGAGCCTCAGTTTGCTTCCCTCCCGTAAAACAGAACTAACAACAAGACCCTGTTCACTGGGCCCGCATGAGGCCAACATGACAAAACACCGGTAGAGAATGCAGCATAGTGCCTGGCCTATCAGACATGTGCAATAAAATGTTTGCTAGTGTGGTTCTTATGATAATTATTGTTGTTGTTGTTAATATTTTCTATTTCAGGAATCTAAATTGTAGATTCCCCACTTATCCTCATTCTCACATACCCAGGTAGGACTGTGTCTTTTACTTTCCTGGTACCCCACAGCCGGGTTTAATAAATACTTGCTGAGTAGAATTAACCATAGACTGAGCTGTTTTAATGACCCAGCTGGCACTTCTTAAAAGAAAAATTAATTTGGCTAGCGATAAGCAAATCACCCATGTAATTATCCGTACATACATAGACAAAGAAAAAGAATACTTGGAATTCAGCCTCCTCAGAATACCTCACACACCTCCCTCTGCAAACACTGAAAGGCCCCAGACCCTGCGGGATGGGACTTTAGCAGCAGCGCCAGTTCCAGGGTCCCTGATGCAACTTTGGTGCCCAGGTCCCCATCCTTCTCTAAGGCTTCCAGGCCGGAAATATTAGCCACATACAGTCTGGATTTCCCCTAACTGATTGGCAGAAACAGGAGTTTACAAGGACTGAACAGCTGGCCCAGTCATTGCCTTTCAGGCCCAACACTCCCAGCCCTGGGGCTGGAACCTCCTGGAGACCCAGAACCTTCCCCACAAAGCAGGTTCAAGTTCCCACTAGCACTGAGATAGTCGGTGACTGGAGCCAACTGTAAGGAGCTTTGAAACCCGGTCTCAGGGGCAGCCGCACGCAGGCAACTGTGCCCACCTCTGTGGCCACTTCGCTAGCCGCCCGTGCCCTGCCCTACTTAGTTAGCCCTGCCCTGCCCTGCCCTGCCCTGCCCCCGCCACCGCCCCGCCAAGCTTCAAGCGCCTTCGGGACAGGCGCCCGTTGGTCCAGACACCGGGCTCCGCGCATCCAAGAGTACAGTTAACTTTCCGCGTGGAGCGCGGCTTCTGGCGGCCTCGCCCGAAACGGCGCGCCGGCAGCCGGCCCGGCCAACTTTCTTCCGTCTCTTCTCCTTTCAACAAAAACGGTATTTCCATCCACAGCTCTTCGACGGCTCAGCGCAAATTGTTAGCCCTCCTGAACCAAATCCAAGCCACTCGCCGCCGCCGCACGTCGCCCCTCTGCGTCACCGGTGGGAGCACCGGCACGGAGCCCCCCGCCACTCCCTCCCGCTGCCCCGGAGGGCACTCACCGATCTGCGCCAGGCTCAGCTGCAGGAGGCAGAGTCCCCAGAACGCGCGCCACCCGGACCTGTCCATGGGGTCGGCGGGGACCGCGAGAGCGAGCGAGCGAGCGGAGCTGGAAGTACCCGGCGCACTGGGCGGGGGGCGGGCAGAGGACCGGGCAAGGAGGGCGGCCCGAACCTGTGAGAAGCTGGGGTCTGGCTGGGCAATGAGGGCGCCTCGGAAGTTGGTGGCCGTTTTTATTCAAGGGCTGACTAAGAGGGAGGGAGGGAGGGAGGGAGGGAGCAAGCGAGCGAAGGACACACCCAAGCGAGGGGGCTGTGACTCAGCCGCGCGCAGAGGTTTAAAGACGTACCGGCCGTCGTCTGCCGCGGCCCCCGCGCCCCCGCCCGGTTCCCTATGGAGACGGTAAACCCGCGCTTCCTGGGCGTGCGCCGGGAAGGCAGCGGGGTGCCTCGGGAAAGGGGGTGACTGAGCCCTGAAACCTCACCCCTCTGCGTTCAGCCTCGGGCCTCTCCTCTCCGCTAAGTTTCTCTTTGAATCTAGGCTGGGAGGAGTCTCTCCAGGTTTCACGGGCAGCTGGGTTTTGGGGGAGAGGAGCTGGCACAGTGGCGCTTCCCTGCCCACCGTAGGGAGGAGGGGTGGAGAGCTTGAAATTCTTCCCAGGGGAGAGAGGAAGAGCAGCCAAGCCCACCTGCTTCAGGTGGATTTTGCTTGGAATCGGGACTGTTCGGAGAAAGAAGATGGTCAGCCGTGGGGCTGCCATTTGGCTCCACGAGCCCGTGTGTATCCTCCAGTCTCTGGCACCTGGATTCATCCACCATTCATCCACCTGTGTGCCCACTCTCACCTCCATCCACCCATCTTTCCTTACATCCCTCCAGAGCTCACACATCCCTCCATCCTCCTGTGCATCCATCTATCCAACCACACATGCTTTCATTGGTCCAACCACCTTCCCATACAACTTACTCATCTTTGCATACCTTTTTCACATTCTCACAAACCCACATCTATCTTATACACTGTCCTCTTCTCCATCTGTCCTCCTACATATCTGTTCACCAGTGTATCATCTACCGTTGATCCATCATCCCCGGATCCACTCATTATTTTGTCCATCCTTTCATCCACCCACACTTCCACCCATTCTTTCTCGCTCCCATAGATATGCCTATAAGTGCAAGCATTAATTCACTTTCTTCCATCAAGCCTACCCGGTAAATTCCAAAAAGGATGGAGATTGTCACATTCTTCAGAAAGGCATTTTGAATTTGAAAAATCGTATTCGCATTATCATTTCATATCCACCTCTAACATACTGTGATTTAATATTTGAAAATTAAAAAGCATATTTATTGTTAATGTGGACAACTTAACATAAATCTGAGTGGGCGTCCTGCCTGGTACACAGAAAATGATAGTGGTTACCAGCAACTGTGGCCAGACCCTGAAAGAACCATGTCAGAATTTCTGAGGGAAGGTAATTCCCTTTTGATTTTGTTATTTATTGAAAGAAATTGAAAAATGGAGAGAAAGTGCACTCAGCCATCTTTTAAAAAATTCTCACTGGAGGATATGTTTATTGATTTTAGGGAGAGAGAAAAACCAAGAGAAATCCTCTCAGTTGCCTCCATATGTGCCCTGACCATGGGGATCGAACCCATGATTTTTTGCTGTACAAGAAAATTGTGCAGCCATCATCACTACCTTAATCACTTCAAGTTAAATAACAGAATGTCATAAACTGGGTGACTTGAACAACAATATTTCTCACAGTTCAGGAGGTTAGGGAGTTTGAGACCAGGGTACCAGCATGGTTGGGTTCTGGTGAGAACATTCTTCCTGGTTCACAGGTGGACGACACCTTCTTGTAGCCTTACAGGATGGGAGGAAGAAGTAGGGGGTGGGTGGGGGGTAAGACCTTGGGTGTAGCATCCTGTGATTCAAGGGATGGCCTCTCTTAAATGAAGGCAGCGCCTCTGAGGAGCAGACACTTTGGAAAGTGTTGTCAGTAGTAGCAGAGTTGACCTTGCTGCTGTCTGTGACAGAGATCATGCCTTTCCAAAACAACTGGAGGGCAAACTGGCTCCCAGGTAGATCCTCAGGTGTTAAGCACCTGAGAAAACCATCCTGGTGAATTCTGTGGAAGAAATCCTAGATCGAGTGGCCTTGGACTTGTTCTGCTTTCCTTTTCTGGAGAAAGGGTGTGGAGCAGGGTGAATATTCACTAGAAACAATATTTGTCTTACTGTGTTTCATGGAACTTGGGGACACAAACAGACACAGAGATCAAAGCAAAGATTTTTTTTTTTCAAGAGTCCCATTTTATTTTATTTTATTTTATTTTTTTAATTTTATTGTTGTTGTATTACATCCATCCCCTTTTTGCTCCCCTCTGTCCCCCTCCCCACCCACCCATTCCCCCCAAAGTCAATTCCACCTGTTGTCCATGTCCATGGTTCCTTTATACTAGGTTCTTGTCTAAGCTGCTCCCCTTCTTTGCCTCTACCTCCCCCCTCCCCCCAACCCCGTTCCCCCTGACCACTGAAGG